>RSCD01000021.1:0-641676 GCA_003942215.1 Saitozyma podzolica | reverse complement strand
GAGGAGGAGGAGGAGGAGGAGGAGGAGGAGGAGGAGGAGGAGGAGGAGGAGGGAGGAGGAGGAGGAGGAGGAGGAGGAGGAGGAGGAGGAGGGAGGAGGAGGAGGAGGAGGACAAAGATAAAGACGCAAAAGACGACAGAGTTGAGGATGAAGACAAGGTCGGAGTTGAGGATGAAGAAGAGGACGAAGAGGACGAAGAGGACGAGTAGGACGATGTGGAGGACAAAGGCGAAGACAGAGTCGGTGTCGGTGTTGCTCGCGCACGACTCACCATGAAACGCGTCTTGACCACCCAGAGAGGGTTGGTGAGCACCGTCCCCGTCGCGCCGGCCGTCATGGCTGCGACGATGTGTACTGCGGTCGTGTCGATTTGGCGGTGGGCTGGGGAAACAAAACGATGCGCGTCAGCGAAGAGTCGCGAGTCGCGAGTTGTGATCTGCGAGTCGTACAGACCACCAGGCAAGCCATGAGCACCGTCGTCATCACCCCTCCTCTTTCTGCCCTCCTCTCGACATCCCTCCGAGGTCTCGGATTATGCTGGCACCGCGTGGTTCGCTCCCAGAACCACATCCGAACACACAAGGGTTGATCCGTCCCAGATAGACCCAACTGGACCCAACACCACTCGACCCAACACCACTCGGCCCGCCACGACTCGACTCGACCCAACACCACTCGGCCCGACGCTACTCGCCCCCACTCGGCTCAAACCCACTCACCGCTCTCCCTCGCGATGCCGCCCAACCGATCCTTGACGAGGTCATAGACCGTGAAATATATTCCCCAGGTGGGCAAATACCCTCCGAGCGTCGGTCCCAATCCGCGATAGAAGCCACGAAGCCCCGACTGCCTCCATATCCTCAAGATGGTGAGGCGCACGCCCTCGTAGTCCTGCGAATCCCGAGCGAGATGCTGCGCCTGCAGACGGGTCTTGATCACGTCGAGCGGACAGGTGACGATGGAGGAGACCAGCCCGGCGCCGGCGCCGGCTGTCATGGAGTGGAATTTCCGGGGGATGTGGATGGAGAGGAAGTGAGGGTGAGGCGGGCCGCCAGAAGGGGAGGATTCGCCGGGGGAAGGGAGCAGGAATGGAGATGGAGGAGAGGCAGCTGTAGCACCGGATGACGAGGACGAGGGGGTGGGGACCCGGTGCGAGACCGATAACGGTGTCGCGTGTCCTGGAGTCGAGTATGGCGTGGATGCGTCGGGTTGGGGATTGACGTGGTGTGCCGGTGTCGAGAGGGGTCGCGATGGAGGATGGTTCGTCGATGAGGACGGGCAATGTCGAGAGGTTGACGCCTCGGCGTTGCCATCGCGCGAAAGCAGCATGGTCGTGCGATGTTCTGGACCTTTCTTAGTCAGCGTCAGCGTCAACACCCCGCTGCCGATCTGAGCGTGAGAGACTGAGACGGTGCGGAACCGGAGGGATCACGGCTGGATTCAATCACGTCGACGAAAACAATGCCGAACCCGACTCGTCGACTCGCCGACTCACCAATAGGCGCTTATCGCGTGATGAAACCCTCACCCCACAGAACAAGCCGTCACTCGTCTCCCACTCGCTCGTGCAGCGCTGAAGCGCCGAGAAACCGGCTGCCCCGAGCACAACACGCAGGGGACGGATAAGGAGCGCCGGGACGAGCACGGAGCGAGGAAGAGTTTGAAGATGAGGTATGTACGAGGTGAATGAGAGATTGACGAACAAAGCCCCCACGAGGGCTCGCTGGTCGGTGGTCGCTGGTCGTTGCTTGCCTCGGGTACCACCCGGAGACCCCGAAGCGATTTGTGGCGGTGGCTCCGTGGCTCCGTGGCGAGATCCGAGAGCAAGCCGGCGTATCCACGTACGATCCCTATCCACGACCAGGGCATGCATAGGGAAATCACAATGGGAAGCGGCGGAGAGCATCCTTGCGAATGCATATACGACATGAACGCATCGAGGACAGAAATAAACACAGCCCCGATCGTAAACCCCCGCCAATTAGTCAAAGGTGATCTTCGACCCCTGCCCCTCGACGATCCCAACCTTCTCCCTCTTGGCCATTGCGAGAGCCGCTCCGGGCCTAGGTCGTCCGGCCGACTCCCACTTCTTCCCTCTCTGATCTCCCTTGCGCTGCTCCTTGCCCTTGAACGACGCCTCTCCGTGCTCGCCAAACGCCGAGGAGGACCCAGTCGACTTGGCGGGGACAGCGATATCCCCACGCTCGGTGATGTCTTCGGCGGTATCTTCGGCGGCGTCGTGCTCGGTCCTGGGACGCTTGGGACCGCGAGGTTTGGGCGGCAGCGACTTCTTCTCGCTGCCGGAACGCTTGGTCGCTTCGGCCGAGGCGTACTGCGGGTCGTAGTTAGCGCGGAGCAAAGTGTAGGAGTGCAATATTGAAGGGTGCTCGCTGTTGCCGAGAGGTTTCTTGGGGAGACGAGGTGACGAGCGTGGACAATGGTGCTCACCTGCAACACCAGTTTGCGCCCCTGGAAGAAGTGATTCTTGCGATTGGAGAGTGCCGATGTAGCATGCCTTGGCGTGAGGAAGTCCAAGAAGCCGAATCTGCTCTCTTGTAAGCGCTTACACCGCGGACAACCCGCCGTCCGTCGTCCTCGTTTCAGCTTCACTCACCCTTTACATCTCCCAGTATCCTCGAATTGGCCCAGCCTGACCTTTCTCAAACCCGACTTCTTCCCCGCCCTCTTGCCCAGAATTTCCCCAGCACCTTCCCCGTCCGCCTTCTCTTCGCCCGCCTCGACCGCTGCATCCTCCCCGCCCCCGCCGTCAGTTTGCGACAGCGCCGCCGCGCTCGCCTCGAGCATCTCCCTCACGGCCTCCTCGGTCGCGTCGAACGGAAGATTACCCACGAAGAGGGTGGATGATTCCGAGTGGGGCTGATTTTTGGGCAGACCGCCCGCTTTGATCGTCGCGGGTTTGGGTGTCCGGGCGTCGGGATTCGCCTTGAAGTCGTCCCCTATTCAATTGGTCAGCAGAGAGTCACGCGAGTCAGGACAACGGCTAGGTTGTTGGGGCACTCACCCAGCTTGATGAGCAGCTTCCGGCCCTCCAGGACCTTCTCGCTCAGTCCAACAGCCAAAGCCTGAGCTTCGGGCGTGACGAAATCGACGTAGGCGAAACTGTACCCATTAGCCAGACCCCGGTTTCTGGTCATCAGCGTATCGCTTGACCCACCCTCTGCTGTCGCTGAAGCCCGCCTTGCCCTCCTTCTTGGGTAGGTTGATCCTCGTCACGCTTCCCTCCGGTCCCCCCATCTCCTGCACTCCCTTCTCCAGGAACTCCTTGATCCGTTCCTCCGTCGTCCGGAAAGACAGATTGCCGATCCAGACGCTATTCTTCTTGGCCGGCTTTGCGGGCTTGCCTTCCTTGTCGTTGCTCTTGCTTTTCCCCTTTTCCTTGCCGTCCTTTGCCTTTGCTTTCCCTTTCGAACCCCCCACTCCGTCCTCACCCTCATCCTCGACATCCGAGAGACGGTCCGCATTCACCCTCGCCTTCTTCTTCTTCTTGTTCTTCTCATCCTTCGATGCCGTCTCCTCGGGGAGTCCCAGTTTCGCGCGCTTCTTCGCAGCCCGAGCTTCAGCCTTGGAAAGCGGCTCGGGAGCTTCGACGTTGATCTCCAGGAGGTCCTCTTCTTTCACGTCCGACTCGCGCCGCCGTTTCTTCGTGGACGGACCGGGTTCGCCTTCCTCAGCCGCGGCGATAGCCATATCGCCCATATCGCCCTCGACGCTGTCGTTGGCTGCTGCCGCTGCTTCCGCCGCGGCCGGTGCGGCTTTGCGAGCTTTGCGCTCGGCCTTGGCCGCAGGGTCAGAGCTCTTGGACTTCTTGACCTTGATCTCGGAGTGGGAGCTCATGGTGCGGTGGGTTGCTGTGTGAACACAAAGACGGACAATGTCGTATCTGTATGGGAACGATGCAGCTGCACTGCGCTGAAATTCTGGGACAAAATGAGAAAAAGGCATGGATGGATATTGATTTGGGTGGAGATGGTCCACTACTACTCGCCACGTCGAGACAGACCACCGCGTCACTATTACTACTACTCTTGACTGCTTCACATTCCTCGTCCTCTTCTCAGCACTCATCGTCTCGTCCCCCCCTCACATACACCCAGCATGTCCAGCCCGCCATACATGTCCTCCCGCTCTCCACCGCCGCTCCAACACCCCAAACCGACTCACCCGGCCTATCCACCTCCCGAACCCCCGCAGACCCCGGGGGCATCTACCAACTCTTCGCCGTACTCCCAAGCCGCCCGGATCTCGCAGGATGGCAATGCGGGATACATGCGATTCTCCTCTCCCCCAGTCGACTCCGCTCCCCGCGGTGAACAATCCATGGCCGCAACAACGGGAATCAACCCAAATCCATATACCGCGGCGCCCGCCCAGAGCAGGGCGCAGGGATATGGCAATGCCGCACCGCAAAACCCCGGGGGAGGGGGAGGCGCGCCGGGTGTGCAGGGATATGGGAATATGAACTTCGGCTGGACGGGGATGAACGACGCGACGGCGCAGATGGGCGTGCAGTTCGGCAAATCGGCGGTGGCGGCGGGACAGGACTACGTGGAGAAGAACGTGAGTATCGTGCAGTAGCACGCGAACCCGACTTCACCACGACGATGACGACGACGTCAATTGTGACGGCGATGCCGAGTTTAGTCGTGTAGACGCGCTGACCCGTCCAGTTCACAAGGTATCTCCCGCTCCAGCTCATCAAGACGAGCTTCTCCGTGACCAACTCCTACGTGCTTCGCAAGCTCCGGCTCATCCTGTTCCCGTGGCGACATCAGCCGTGGGCGAGACAGGTGCGGCGTAGCACCGAGAACGGCGCGATGGAAGGCTGGCAGCCTCCACGGGACGACATCAATGCCCCGGACCTGTACATTCCTAGTACGTCGACATCGACACCTCGGTGCTGAGCCACGAATCACTTCGTAACTGACCCCGTATTGCGTCCGTTGCTGACTTGGCGTTAGCCATGGCTCTGGTCACGTACACTCTTCTCTCTGCGCTCGCCTCGGGACTCCAGTCCCGCTTCCACCCCGAGATCCTCGGCGTGTCCTTCTCGAAAGCTCTCGCAGTGGTAATCACCGAGTTCTGCGTCATCAAGCTCGGCTGCTACCTCCTCGACGTCCGCGGCGGCGGTGCATCTGGCGTCGAGCTGATCGGATATGGCGGGTACAAGTTTGTCGGGTGAGTCAACGCTCCCATCGGCCAAGGCTTACACTTAGCATCATCGCGACCATCCTGGTGGGCCTGCTCAACTTGGGGACATTGACAACGGGCTCGGTCTTCCTCTACACTTTCTTCGCCAACGCATTTTTCCTGGTCAGTCCGCATTCCGCGTTCCACGTTGCACGTTCCTCGTCCAGTGCCGGCGTCGGCATAAACTTCCAAGCCGAAATCCATTGTTGTCCGCTGACATGACCCCAGCTTCGGTCACTGAAATACGTCCTCCTGCCCGACCCGTCCGCTGCCATGTCCGCGACGTCGGCAACGCTCTCGCACTCGCAGCGATCTCGCCGCGTCCAGTTCCTCTTCGTGATGGCCGTGAGCCAGGTGCTGTGGATGGGATGGCTCTCGAGGGTGTAGATTTGGCGCTCGTGCACCGCGTCTACCCACACATGCATCGGGTACTATAGGTACTATACACTTGCCCATAGACTTTGCTCGGTTGCGTGAAGGATCAATGGGTGAACCGGTGCCACGAAAGAGGCTAATGATTTTGATGATCCCCCCTCATTCGGACCCGGCGCGTCCCATTTCCGAAGACTGGTCACGATCCCCATCCCCTCCGCCGTCCTCACCTTCCCCTTAACTCCATCCTTGCCCCTTCCCGCTTTCACCTGGTCACAACTTTCAAACTTGACCTTTGGGTACCCCCCTCCCCCTCCCCCTCCCCCTGTCTCTATCCCCAATCAAGCTCCCGGTCACATTCACCGGCCAGGCGGCAGACCCCTTGATCGTGGCGCCGCGCGGCGATTGATTTCGTGCTACTCGATACTCCTGCCCGTTTCCATCCTTCCTTTGAAGCACCGCGCATCGCACCGGACCATCCCTCACCTACTTCAACACTCACCTCTCGCATACTACATCGTCGGGCGTCGACACGCTGCTGCCATTGTCCTTGTCTTTCCGAGGTTCAGCTTGATTCCGCGTACCTCTCATCCGTCACCAATCCCTGCTCTTCTTGGTCGATTCGTCTTGATCTCCGGAGGCTCATCCTTTGCGTCTTGATTGGCAGGGAGCATTCACCATGAGACCGAAAGTCCTCGAGATTGCGTGAGTCGAGTCGAGCCGGTCCCATGTCTTTCCTCTGCTACCTTCCGTCGACGTTCCAGCCCAACCACAACCACAGCACCTCCCTCCCGACTGGCCTGTCTCGTTCATCTTGTCTGGATTGTAACGTACTGCTGGAGCAGGGCTCACGCTGTACTTGCTTAGCTGGCACGAGACCCAGGCGGTCTACTCGTGCGATTTCCAGCCGCTCCCGCTCGCCCAGCTCAAGGGGCTCTTGCCCACTACAGACGAGGACGAGGCGGGGAAGAAAGACAAGGAGGATAAGACCCCGGTCGTTGCGGGTGGGCGGCAGTATCGGCTCGCTACGGCTGGAGGAGACTCGAAGGTCCGCGTGAGTCGACCCAGAACCTCGTGCAACCGTCCACATGTCTCCCAGACACTGCGCGACCAAGAATTCAATACATTTCAGCGGAGAGTCGTCACTGATCACGCCGCATAGCTGTGGATGATCCACCCCAACATCCCCGCCGCATCCGCTTCCACACACGCAGCAGTCACAGGCCAGGAGATCGTCCCGCACCCGCCCAGAGCAGAGTACCTCTCCACACTGAGCAAACATACCGCCGCGGTGAACGTGGTGCGCTTCAGCCCGAATGGACAGACCCTCGCGTCTGCCGGTGATGGTGAGAGGTCGATCCCTACATGTTGAACTTGTCCTCGTTGGGACCCACACATTGGCATAGCTGATCATCCTAGATGGTAACGTGATTTTGTGGGTGCAGTCGGACCGCCCGGTTGCGAGTTTTGGAGAGAGCAGCGAGGACCTCCCGGACAAGGAGCATTGGCGGTTACAGAAGATGTTGCAGTGAGTCGACGCTATATCGCATCTGATCGTATCGGCGAGACTCCATCAGCTAACATTGCAGGGTGACGACCAAGCATGTTTATGACCTCGCTTGGAGCCCGGACGGCGAGTTCTTCATTGCTGGTTCTACCGACAACACGGCGACGATCTGGAAGGCGTCAACAGGTGAGTGATTGCCTACGCTAGCTTAGGGCTGAGGCCGAGGCTGACAATCACCAGGAGAATGCGTGTTCGCGTTGAGGGAGCACTCGCACAATGTCCAGGGTGTGGCTTGGGACCCTCTCAACGAGTATATCGCGACCCAAAGCTCTGATCGGTGAGTCGGGCGTCGAGGAGTTAGGTCACAACTCGCGGCATGCTCATGCCTCAGCTCGGTCCACGTCAACACCTTTCAGTTCCGGAACGGCGTGTCAGACGTCCACCCCGTTTCGCGGACCTCGCGCATGGAGATCCGTCATTCCCGCACGCCGTCGTTCCCAGGCGGACCTCGACCCGGCATGGTGCGTCGCGGCTCGACCACCTCGGAAACAGGCTCGGTCATCACCTCCGCGTCGGAACATACCGATCTCCCCAATCCATCCGGACATCACGCCAATGCGCCCATGACTCCTTCCACTTCCGTGCCCTCCACACCTCAACCGGCAGTGATGAACCCCCCACCTTCTACCAAGCCTGGTTCTCGTCGATCCTCGTTCTCAGGAAGTCAGGCAGCCGGATCTCCGGCCTTGTCTGCAGCAGCGCCGTTCCCCGGTCGTGGAAGATCACCGTCCCCCATCCCGCCACTGCCTGCCATTCGGGCTCCGCCGATATCAAGCCAGGCGATCATGCAGCGGCTATACGGCGAGGAAGGCGTCACGCGGTTCTTTCGTCGTCTGTCGTTCTCCCCCGACGGGTCGCTGCTCTTTACCCCCGCCGGCCAGATCGAGGATCAGCTCTTCAAAGGGTCCCCCATGCTCTCCGCGCGCAGTCTGTCGCAGGACGGAGGCGAGACGCCGACGCCGTCATCTGTGCCCCGGCCCAAAAACGTGGATAACGGCCGACCTACTGTCTACATCTATGGCCGGGCGAACCTCGCTCGTGCACCGATCGCACACTTGCCAGGACACAAGACGGCGTCGGTTGCGATCCGTTTCTCGCCCGTCTTTTACGATTTAAGGACCGCACCAACGGAACCGCAGGCGGAACCGAAGCATGTGACGTTGGACAGGAGCGAGGGTCCCGTTCAGGTCTCGCTGTCGATGCCTCCACCGCCGCCACCGTCGAAGGACAAGGACAAGGAGAAAGAAAAGGACAAGGAGAAGGAGGACAAGGACAGGTCGTTGGGGAGCGTGTTTGCGTTGCCGTATAGGCTGCTCTACGCTGTGGCCTGCCAGGACGCTGTGCTGCTATACGACACGCAACAGGCCGGGCCCATCGCAATCTTCAAGGGACTTCATTATGCGGGCTTCACCGATATCGCGTGGTGAGTGCCGATTCAAGTGCACGGGGTAAGCGCAGTGCAGTGCTGAAACTTTTTGCCAGGTCACCCGACGGGCAAGCGCTCATGCTTTCTTCGGCCGACGGATACTGCTCTATCGTCGTCTTCGATCTGGGCGAGTTAGGATCGGTTCACCCGACTCAACAACACCATCGCCAACTCGCGGCGATAGCCCAACACCACAATCATCCTACTCCGCACCGCGACAGCGTCTCCCACCTCCTGAGCGGTGCGGCGCATCGCGACTCTTTGTCGTCCACGCCCATCCCGCACTCCCCGGCCTTCTCGACGATGCGCCAATCGCCTGCGCCGGCCCGATCCGAGCGCGAGGGCTCGACGTCCTCGTCAATAGCCGCGTTTCCCATCCCGCCCCAGTCGACGAGTCTGCCACTCTTCACACCCAACCCGTCCCAGTCGTACCCCCCTCCACCAAGTTCCAGCTCGTCAGACGTGGTGCTTCCGACACCGTCGCTCGAGGAGGAGGGATTCAGCTTCCGGAGAGCGAGCGAAAGCGAGCGATCAGTGTCGGTACCCGTGTCGGTGTCCGTCTCGGCTTCAGCACCGCCATCGACCGCGGCATCGTCGTCGGGTATCGTTGCCCCACAGGCGGGTGCTTCGAATGTCGGCCTGGGTCTCACTCCGGGAGGAGAAGAGCTCAAGCGCGCGGCACCATCGCCGGTCTCGGCCTCGGCGGGGAACGAGGACGGGCAAGCAAAGAAGAAGCGGAGAGTGGCTCTGACGCATCTCGGGGACGAGGAGGCGTAAGGTCCGGTCGGGTCCGATACTGTAGAGGCAGAACGAAGCATGGGAGGCATGGTGGTGGTCTCGAAACATTGAAAGCAGGTGTACATACTCATCCGAACATCGATTGATAGTGGCTCTCTGGCATGGCGCATGTAACTCATTTCCCTCAGGTCGTCGCGTGCACGGGCAGTCGAGTTTCAGCAGTACCGATACCAAGAGACGATAAGCGGTTTCTCGGATGAAAGGCTCATTCTACGTGCAGCATTGATTTTGGCATAGTCTAATTACAGAGGTATATCTCATAGCCCGTTCGAAGACCATCGGGACGCGGTGTATCTGAATCGAGGAGACGACTATGTCACACAACACTACGAGGGACTCGCAGCTGCTGGGTTCCATTCGTCAGCGATGGAGTGCTCGCTTTGGTCTCTGAAGGACAGACATACTGTGTTTACCGAGCAACCTGCAAAACTCCTCGGCAATCTTCTCCAGCTGTGGGTTAGTCAACGGAAGGGTGACCTCAGCGACCTTGAAGGCGCGGATAAGGGCGTAGTAGAACCGCAAGTCGACCTTCAAGACGTCGTTGAATGGCCAGGAGGCGGGGTCCACCCATCCAACCTTGAGGAGCACTTCGTGCAACGCTCTGGAGTTGTCCGATGGTGCTTCGGGGGAGGAAGTCGGCCTCGTCCACACTCCCAGGCCACCGACGCGGATCGCCGCAGCACACCCTTCCACGTCGCCCAGCTTGCACAACACGATGAAGGCGTGATATGAGCTGTACGTCTTGGAGAGGAGTTTGCTGTGAAACTCCTGCTGGAGGTGATGCTGGAGGGACGCGCAGTCATACTTGTCGGAGAGCGCGATGACTTTGAGAAGGGTCGCAAGTTTACATCCGGCTTCGATGATGGGCTTGCCGTGTAGGGCATCGAGGAACCTCGCCACAATCGATGCTTTCTCGTTTTCGTCGTCGGTGAGCTCGATTGGGTCGGCAGCATCCTTTGAAAGGTCAATCATGTCTCGGAAGACCTGGCCTACGAGGTTAGTCCCCACATCGCCCTTTATGGTATGACATACGAGATATACCAGGAGGGGGAGAGAGGAGGGGGAGGGGGGGGGGGAGGAAGTGCCAAAGGGTCACAGGTATACTTGGCACACTCACCTGCCGGCACCTAGGTAGATCGGGTCTACCTTGAAAATCACCCCATCCGAGCTGATGATCTCGAGCTTGCCGTGGGTGTAGTTCTCGTGTATCACCTTTGCCTCCTGAGCTGGAGTATCGCTCTCTCGGCGTTGACGTTTGGCGGGCACACTTCGGGAGGCTGCCGAGTCCGACATGTTGATGCACGGCTTATTACCTTCGAGCAGGGCAAAGCAAGATGGTGGGTGGATTGAGAGTGGATGTGTAGCTGATTGTGGTGTCTTGTGGTGTGATGTGCACGCGCGCCGACCCGACCCGTGATGGGAAAGGGGCACGCTATGAAACCCCACCCCGTCCTGTGGGTGAACGCGTCAACAGGTAAACAAATTCACGGGTACACATACACAGTACAGTACGAGTACAACTACTTGCTCTAGTACCGGTATAGGGCACACATCCTGGGGGAAGATGTCCCCACCTCCCGAGAGTTAGCCTTGCCATGTCTCACCGCCATGAGGCTTACGAGGGATGGGATGTGCTCCATAGGCTGACGGGGTCTTGAGTTGCATGGCGTTCGGCTAAGAGTGACCCTTTCCTGTGGCGATTCAGGAGCTGTGACCCGTGGAGAGGGAACATCCTCACATTGCTACGAGAACCACTCGTATCTCTCAGCGACCCGGTGGATTACGTGGCTACCTTGTCCTTGTCCCTCGGACTCGACGGATTCGTAGCGTTGACGACTCTGAAAACCCGGTAGGGGGCGCAGAAGAAGGCAAAGTCGACGCTCGCAGCTTCCCGGAGCGACCAGGCGGAGATATCTGCCCATTCGAAATGGTGCAGAGGTTGATCAAGCGTTCGCGCCTCGTCGGACTCGTTGGGGGGGGACAAGAATGACTTGATCTTCCGCCAGGTTTCGTGCCCCCATTCTCGGATATGGCGATTGCACATCTCTCCGTGTCGTCGAGGCGGTAGAGGCCACTAGATGGTTTGATGCCTCAGAGCTCCGAAAGACGGATGGGCACGGAGCTTTTGTCGAAGACGAGTTCTTAGAAACGGAGGGGCAGAGCGAAGTGATGGGCGGCGAGGAGATAATTGGTCCATTCTTTGCAATCTGCAAGTTACCGTGTGACTCTGAGTGGACGAAGAGGTTACACTGGCTCCTTCCTCTGCAGGGGAATCGACACACATTCAAGCAAGGTATACCACACGGCCTGCCCGCAACGATGCTACGGTGCTTACTGTATAATTTATCTTACCGCCTACTCGACCCGCAGGTGGACCACCTCCACCTGGGTGAATATTCCTCGGTTCCCACATTTTCTCCATTTTATCCCAGTCAGCCAGCTTACCACCACCACCACCACCAACTGGCGGCAACAGCAACCACCAACCACTAATTACACTTCCACTCCGCATCCCACCCGTCTCATTTCTTATCCCAAAAGCCCACGTGCAGCCGGACCTCCTCCACTGCCCTTGACGACAACACGCTCACGCTCAGCATGTCCGAAGGGTCCAGGTCGTCCTCGCCCGTCGAGGAGCTGGAGGTGAAGAGCGATCGGTCGGGCAGCGTTGAACCGGACAGACCCAGGTTGGGCGGTCGGAAGAGGGTGAGTGCGGGTTTGGCGGCATGTCATCACGCGTATGCAGCTATGGGGAGACCCATGCTGTGGAAGAGAGATTGGTACTGACGTTTGAACGTGTAGCCAAGAGCCGTTGACCCTGATGGTGAGATCGATATAAGGACACTGTACCTGGTGGATTCAATGCTGACGAGTGGTGCGACCTACAGAAGAAGACGAAGTGAGTATACGTCTCCACGTCTTCGTCAAACTGGGCAGGTCGGGGTTCTGGAGACATGGGGATGGACACAGCAGGCTGACTCCTCTCTAGGATCAAAATGGAGCGGGAGTCAAGGAAGACGAGGAAAAAGAGGAGGGTGCTGCCGCCGAGGATGCGAACAATGCGGATGACGATGAAGACGAGGACGAGGATGAGGAGGATGAGGAGGACGAAGACGAAGATGAGGACGAGGAGGATGAAGAGGAGGGAGGTGAGCTGGTTGTTCGATGTGCCGCCTCGTGCTCCTGCTGACGACTTTGTAGGCGAACGACAGCGCAAGGTCTGCATTGACTCTGCATGTTCCTCGTGGGAAGTATTTAGGCTGACGGGGAGCAGCGCCGACGAAAGCACAAGAAGAAGTACCGTTTCCTGGATGTCGAAGCAGAAGTCGACGACGAGGATGAGGAGGAAGACGAGGCGGATGACTTTGGAGACGGTACGTCGGCTCGGCTCGGCTCGGCTCGGCTCCACCTTCCTCGATTCCTTGCTAGAATCATGTGTGCCAGGTCTGACCAATCGGTGTAGTGGCCGGTTTCATCGATGAGGTTCCGGACGAGGCGGTCTCGCAGGATGACTATGCCCACCGGAGACTTGATCGCGCGACGGGGTTGAACGAGACGCAAGATGTGGAGGCAATCGTCCGCGGTCTCAAGCAGAGACATCTGAAGAGTGCCGCGGCGAAGTATAATCCCGACAGCGACCAGATCCCGCAACGCTTGCTCATGCCTGGCGTGAATGACCCTAGTCTGTGGCAAGTCCGCGTCAAGGTGAGTTGCCAGTGGGGCTGGCTTGCTGTGCTCCGGGCGATTGGAAGATGTGATTGGGCAAGGAAGCTGACGCGAGGAATCAGCCCGGTCGAGAGCAGAATGTCTGCGTGTCCATCTTCCGCAAGGTTTTTGCCCTGCAGTACTCGGCCAACCCCATCGAGGTCATCTCCGTCTTCTACCGCGATTCTCTCCCCGGCATGGTCTTCTTCGAAGCACGCACATCAGCATCCGTCAGCCAGGCCTGCCAGGGTATCATCGACGTCTTTGTCTCTCGAGGCATATCGCTCGTGCCGATCGAAGAGATGGCCCCGCTCCTCAAGATCAAGAAGAAGGACGTCAGCCTCACCAACGGGATGTGGGTTCGGATGAGGAGGGGAAAACACACCGGAGATCTCGCCCAGGTGGTCGACATTGAGCAAATCACGAACGGCGTGGCGGGCATCAAATTTGTTCCCCGTATCGACCTCACACCCAGAGAGAAGAAGAAGGACCGCCTCGCCAATGGGAAGGGCGCAATGACCGGCGCCGGGTCGAAACCTCCCGCTCGACTATTCTCGTATGACGACGTCAAGAAAGTGTATGGCCGAGGTTCGGTCAGGCCGATCCCTCCCAAAGGATACATCTTTGACGGGGACGAGTACATTGATGGATATTGCTTCAAGGACGTCAAGCTCAATCTCCTCCTCACGGAAGAGGTCAAGCCGACGCTCGACGAGGTGTCTCGATTCCAGGGCGAGGAAGGATCCACGGCCAATATCGACCTCCAAGCCATCGCCGATGCCAACAAGAACCTGAATGCCTCGGGTCTCTTCCCCGGGGACAAAGTCGAGGTGTACGAGGGCGAGCAGACCGGTCTCTACGGAACGATAGAGACCGTCACGCCCGAGGTGATTGCGATCCGTGCCGAGGGCGGGGATATCCACGGGCAGATCGTCGACGTACCAGCCAGGAGCGTGCGGAAGAGGTTCGACATCGGAGAGCATGTCAAGATTCTCGCTGGGAAGAACGCCGATGTCTCGGGTATGGTCGTGGAGGTCAAGGGCGATGTGGTGACTCTCATGTCGGACCAAGGAGAGCAGGAGGTGAGTGATGCGTGCGCTGCGTATTGCGAGCTGCTCCAGTGTAACGAGTTGCCGACGCGAATCGGGCTGATGGACTCCAGATCAAGGCGTTTTCGAAAGATGTGAGGAAGGCCGCGGACACCGCAGGAGGCACGGCGCGGGAGGGACTCTACGATGTGCATGACATGGTCATGCTGGAGTGAGTGACGCGGGACCACCCAAGTGAACAGGGCCACATGCTGATCCGTAACAGTTCTGCAACGGTCGGCGTCATCACCAAGATTGAGGGAGCACTGCTCCGTATCCTCGACCAGAACGGTACCGTCCGAACGGCGAGCCCTCAGCAGGTCACGCTACGCCGAGAGAATCGGGACTTTGCGGTCGCACCCGATTCGCAGGGCAACAACATGCGAGTAGGCGACGTGATGAAGGAGGTTGACGGCGACGTGAGTTTCGCCTGCTTTTCCGAGCATATGGCATGGGCTGACGACGAGCAGTACCGACAAGGCGAAGTCCTCAACATCTTCCGGTCTCTGTTTGTGTTCCTGTTCAACCGCGAGTTGACGGAGAATCACGGTGTTTTTGTCGCGCGCGGATCGTCCCTCATCCCCGTCACGCCCAAGGCGGCCAACGATCTCGCCAAGATGAACCCGGCCCTCAATGCGCAGCTTCCATTCGGCGGGGCTAGCTTGATGCCTCCCCCAGCGGCCGGACCCAACAGATCACGGCTGATCAACACACTCGTGGTCATCGTCAAGGGGACGAGCAAGGGTCTCATGGGCGTGATCAAGGATGTGGTCGGAGATAGCGCCAGAGTCGAGTTGGCCACAAACAACAAGACTCTCCTGATCAGTATGGCGTCGCTGAAGCGGAAGGAGTGAGTGGCCGGCATTCAAGTTACACAAAACCGTACGCTGATTCATCTAGCCCCAAGACGGGTTTGTCATACCCGCTCGAAGCTGCTGGAGGAGGATCATATGGCGGCGCTGTCCCGCAACGACCTGGCGGAGGCTACGATATCAACCCGTACGGCGGGGCCGTCAACCCGGCTGCCAACGTGAGCTCCATTGCCTTGCCTCGCTTAACGAGCCGAAACTGACCGTGCGCAGGGAGGTCAGACCCCCGGCGGCTTTGGCGGTCGAACACCCGCTGCTCGATTCGGCCAGACGCCAAACCCCTACGCCTCAGGCGGTTTCGGCGGAGGCAAGACGCCTAACCCCTATGCTGCAGGCGGGAGGACGCCTGCGAATGGCGCGTGGGGCGCGGGCGGGAAGACTCCTGCTGCTGGTGCGTGGGGTGCGGGTGGTAAGACCCCCGGCTGGGCTGGCGGAGGTGGCAAGACCCCCGCGCACGGTTTCGGAGATGGAGGGAAGACACCCGGGTGGGCAGGTGCAGGTGGTGGTGGTAAGACACCCAACCCCTACGGTGCCGGCATGGCGGG
This sequence comes from Saitozyma podzolica, assembly GCA_003942215.1. Lineage (NCBI taxonomy): Eukaryota > Fungi > Basidiomycota > Tremellomycetes > Tremellales > Trimorphomycetaceae > Saitozyma > Saitozyma podzolica. Next base: position 626,098 of record RSCD01000021.1, on the reverse strand, counting down.
AGGCCGTACGCCCGCTCCGGCGGGAAGTATGTATGGAGAGTCGTCGTCATCAAGGGTGAGTCAGAGTTCGAGTTTCGGGTAATGGGGGGTTCGAGTGTGCTGGGACTGACAGGGCTGCAGTTTGGCAACGGCCCACCGATGAGTGCTCCGACGCCGTATGGAGGACCGACACCGGGAATGATGGGCGCGCCCACGCCCGCTGCGCCGAGCAACCCGTACTCTGCTCCTACGCCCTATGGCGCGCCTACGCCGTACTCTGCCCCAACGCCATTTGCCGCGCCAACCCCTGGCGCCGCTCTGTCCGCGCCGACACCCGGAGTCGGTCTGGGCGGTCCCACTCCCTTTGGCGCTCCTACTCCATATGGCGCCCCGACTCCTTATGCCGGTGCATCAGCGGCGAGTGGTCCTGCTGCGCCGGGCTCAGAGGGTGAGTCGATGTCCCTCTGTCAAGATTATCACGGCGCTGACACTCCTAGCCGTGCCGTGGGACTGGGCACTTGATTTCCGAAACGTCATTGTCGAGATCGGACCGTCTGTCAAACCCTCCACTCGCAGTCCGTTACATTTCCAGCGGGGCGCGCTCGACGGTCAGGTATTCGGCTACGACGATATCATCGGCGAGTCTATGCGCTGCGTATCCATCTCGGACCCATCCACGAGCGAGGTCGTTCCGGCCGAATACCTTCGTCCGGCGAGGCCCACCCAGCCCGGTCAGGTGGTGGTGATCATCGCGGGGGATGCGAAGGGACAGCAGAGAACGACGAGTTACGAGAATGACGGACAGTGGATGATGGAGGCGGAGGCGGGTGATATGCTGGTTCTTCCCGGGGAGAGTTTGTGTAGGATCTGGAAGGCGTGAGAGCGGGAGCAGCGAAGCGAAGCCCGAACAAGTCTACGAAACAAACAAACACAAATGGGGGGCGAGAGAAGCAGGCGGGGTTGGGTGAGATGATGAGCAAGGAGAGGAGTATGTGTCGATGACGATTCAGTAGTAACTGTTGCATGGCATGACATGATCTCGCTGCAGTGGCCGCTATTGTGGACTTCTGAATGTCCGTGGGCATGTCATTCGATTCTTTCATGCAGTACTACCAATGTGGAGAGGCTGGAAAAGTGCACGATCGCCAGCGGTGTACTGGTGAGAGGGGAATGACGTGCGATGCAAAGCGACTGGACACACACAGTGAAAGGGTCTGCATGATTCTCTGCTCGACTCGAGTCATGGCATAGATCAGATCAATATCTAGTCCGACCCGTGCTCTGTCACCTCTTCGGTTCTAGCATGTACATGTCCCACTTCTTCCTCTGCTGTTCGTCCCCCTCCCAGCGAAAGTTGACGCTCCTGAGCTCATCGAACCCTTCGTCCAGCGTTGGTTGTTCAAAATCCGCCGCAAAGCTCGCAAAAGCCATCATGGGGAGAAGCGCTCTCCTCGGTTCGTGGGTTGGCGCATAACACGCTCGATACATGTTATTGTGCTTTGCCAATTCGATTGGACACAAAAAGTGGAATACCCGAATAGGGACATCGAGCTTGTGGGCGAGATTGATCCAATATGATCGAGTGGATCGATTCCGATTCGTATTATCCACCACGACGGGTTTGTTATCTCGAAGCAAAACCTCGGCGGCGCGGAGACACTTGTCCCTCGTCCCAAGAAGATCTTGGTTGACGTGCTCGTACGCCGGAGCGAAATGGGTGCGGAAAAAGGAGGTCTTGCCTGACGCGGGGGGGCCGACGAACAGGACGAGCTCTACTTCGGAACGAGTGATCGGAGTGTGAGATGGAACGATCGGAGGTACTGTCCTGCCGAGTCAGCGGGCGCGGGCGCGGCACGGCGCGGCACGGAGCGGCGTGAGATACGCTTCGCAGTCTGTCGCTGTAGCGAGACATGGGACAGGAGACGAGAACGGCGAGGGAGTCTGCTCGCAGTGGAGCAGGGCGGGGTGTGATTTGGTTGGGGTTGGGATCACTTCTAAAAGCGGGGAGAGAGGCAGAAGGATCAGGCGACGCGAGATGATGGGTGGAGGGTAGGACGGTGGGTCCTGGATCCGCTGCGATACGCACGGGTCGACAGGTTGGCAAGCTTGGACGGTCGGAACCCGTTCGGAGGCTCGGGAAACGATGGTCGCGGATGACCCAGGAAATGTTCCTGCTCGTCAGCTCGGGTACCACCAACCATACTCAGACTGCCCACTTATCCTGGACGACATCGGCCGGCATGACAATCACCCAGAAATCCAATCGTACTCACTTCGGGTGTCACAAACCTCAATCCGACGTTGAATGCAAACTTGTAATCCGTATCCCCATGGTCCTTCCTCCTCCCATGACTCGCCATCCTCCCCGCTGCGTCGCCCACAAACACCGATTTGTCCATATCGACTTCGAGGCCGCGCTCGGCGTAGAGTGACGAGATGACCTCGAACATCCCGGTGTTGGGTTTGCGGTAGACGTCGTATTTGTCCAGCGCTGCTAGGACCCGTAGGGGCACGTCCTTGGGCATCTGAGAGGTCAGGAGATGTTGGAGACGGAGTCAGAGGCGGCATGGAGGCGGTGTGGGGGCGAAATGGACTGGAGTGGGGTTGAATCGTCACAGTACGCAGAGCACACAGAGTCGGTCAGAGCATGAAGCGCCGCAAAGATTCAGCCGGTCACGCGAAAGAGTGGAAGACGGCGAGGTGGTCTAGCCGGCGCAAGGCTGGCGTGCACGATTCACGTGTCCACCGAAGGAATTCGAGACCCGAGCCGAGCTCGCTCGCACCACCCACCTTCGCAGCGATCAGAGGCACCTTCGCCTTCCACTCCTTCCTGATCTTCTCCCTCGCATCACCCTGATTCGAAATCACCACGACGTGTTTGCCCTCCTCCCACTCCTTCTTCAGTCGACCGGGTACGACGGGATCCCACCATGTCCAGTCGTCTCTGCTCTTCGGGAAGTCGGCGCCCGATCGGGTCTTGATGAGCGTGCCGTCCAGGTCGTAGAACACTATTGGGACCTTCTTCGTCGGCGTCGGCGTGGGCGTCCGCGTCGGCGACGGCGACGATTCCGGCTTCGGCTGCGACTTGGAGGGACTTGCCGCCAGAGGGAGTGAGGATGAAGAAGAGGAGGATGGTGGAAGTGCGTCGGGTGGGTCGTTGGTCGTGTTGATGGTGTTCGGAGGGAGGGTGGAGAAGGGATCGAGGTGGAGATAGTGGATCAGAGACGGGGGAGAGGGAAGGAATGCCCCGGTACCGGTGCCGATGGACGAGGTCTTCAGCGCTCCGGTGAAGAACGGGTGGGGAGCGGCTTCGATCCGTGAGCACCGATGCCCCGATAAAAGTACCGATTCGGGGCGAGGTGAGAATGGAATCAAGATGAGGTGGAGAATAGTCTCGGGACGTACGTTTCTTGGAAGGAGGCTCGTCACCGTTGGCCTTGCGCTTGACGCCAGCGCCAGCGCCCGCGCCCGCAGCTGGCTGAATCAGCGGATCGGTCTTTGGTCTCTGCGATGTGTTTCGATGATCACGTACTACTCATTTTGCACTCGTACTCAGTCCCAAGACCCAAGATGACGGATGGATGAGAACAAAAGTACGTGAGGCATGGAGAGGATTATCATCAAGACGCGTACTGGTGCAGGCGGGGTTGACTGGACTTTCCGTCGGAAAATCAAGTGAGCGGGTGGGGCGAGTGGGGTGGGGACGGGTGTCGAGAGGCATGTACCATCGCGATAGACGGGTGACAGCAGGACCACAACATCACTCGTGGACCGTTACAGCCCGATCACAGCCTGATCTCGCATGCATCGGCAGATGATCCCACGGCGTGCATACAGCATACTCGCTACACCAATTGCCTCAGCCTCGGCCCGATCCTTTCCTCGTATCCTTCTCCACCCCCATCCCGATTCCCCCGTTTCCCCGGTTAGGCCCTGCCGGCCGAGTTGAACAGCTTGAAGAACCGCTCGCAGTTCTTCGCCATAACCTCGATGGCCTCCTCCTGCGCGGACCATCAGCAGGTGATCTCGACACTAGCAATTCAATCGGACAGTCTTAGGGACTGGTCATCGTCAACTAGCAACTCACCTGCGCATCGGGGAAGGGCTTGCTGGCCAGACCCTTGGAGAGCGCCTCGGCGTACGGGTCGCGACACCACGAGTTGACGTTGATCTTGCTGACTCCTCGGCGGATCATGTCCTCGAAGAGCGAGTCGGGGAGCTCGTCTGCGAGTGTCAGCCAAAGCCCGATGCGAGCATTGAGAGGCAGGCATGTTGCCGGGTCAGCCGGATCAGCCCTGTGTCCCCACTCCCCGTGGGAGGGTAAGGATGGGATCACTAACCGGTTCCGTGCTAGGCAAGGTCAGCGGAAACTCCAGGGTGCAATGTGTTACGGGGAACGTAACTCACAGCACAAGTGGGAATACGGCCCTTGAACTGGTCACCGAGAGTCTGCAGGCTGCAATAATCAGTCAGGTTACTCGGACACACTGGCAAAGCATTGCGCGTCATCACTTACAGATCCATGTCCCACTCGTTCTCTGGCTTCAGGCCTAGGAAGTGGTACGACCCGTGTCGGTTACCGACACAAGGCGCAAGGATGTCCGCGCCAGTCCTGTTGGTTCAGCACGGCCTCTCGCGAGAGACGGGGCGGGGGCGAGTGGTCGAGTTGGAGTTGATCGCGAGACCACTCACTCTTTCATAAACGCCTCGGCCTTCTTGGGGTCGGTGAACACAGTGCCGGTCACGACGCGGAGACCGGCCTCACCACCCTCGAGACGGCCGAGCTCGACCTCGGTAGCGACGCCGGCGGCGTGGCAGCGGGCAATCCAACTGGGGCGGGTCAGCAGGTCACCGCGCAAATCGTGCAAAAGAAGGTTGGACCTACGGCTTGGCAATGGCGATGTTCTCCTCGTCGGTCTGGCGTCATCAGCACAACGTGGTGTACAGGTGCTCGCCCTGGGGCGTACTCACGTCGGCGTGCGAGGCGTCGACCATGATAGAGTCGAAGGGGATACCGCGCTCGGCAAGGCCAACAGAGATCTCCAAAGCCTCCTCATCGGTGGCGTGGTCCTGCGCAAGTCAGCGACTGACACGGTATGACGCACGACACGACGCCGGCACCACCTACCAGGTGGACGGCAATGGGGACAGAAGCGTTGTGCGCGCTACAACCATCAGTTTGCTCTACAGGACCACGCAGAGTCCGAGTCCCACTCACACGTCCAGGCAGAAACGAAGGAACTCTCCGCCAAGCGCCTTCACGGTGATGGGGAACAGCTGGAGGATAGCCGGGGACTTTGCCCTCTCGGCAGCACGGACGAGACCGAGCGCCATGGTCGAGTCGTAGCTGCGGTGTCAGGCGGTGACATGCCGAGACATATAAGTGGGCCAAAACATACCAGGACTGGGCAAGGATACCATCTGCTCGAAATCAGCTCGCTGCGATGCTGTCTGTCGCCCTCGCAACATCCCAGACCCCGCAACACCGGTGTGGGTCACTCACATTTGCCCTTCTCGGCCTTTGAGAGGATATCGAGCGTGCGGTTACCGGCGAGAGACATGGTGTGGGTGTGGGTGTGGGTGTGGGTGTGGGTGTGGGTGTGGGTGTGGGTGTGGGTGTGGTGTGGTTGGTGGGGGTGGTGGTGTGGCTGGTGGGGGTGGTGGTGATGTGCTGAGTGGGATGTGGATGCTTGGTTTGGCTGGCTGTACTGGTGACTTGAGATGTCAGAACCAAGAGATGTAAGTCCACATTGTATAAGCCCCCCGTCCCCCATTCCCCCTCCATTGTCATTGTCCATTCCCCGCCATCGCTCCGCTCGCTCCTTTCTCGTCGCTCCGGTAAAGAACGGGATACCTCCACTTGCTCCCACGTGACACGGCCCGGTCTAGCCGGGACTACCAAAACCGCCACAAAGCAGAAAACTCCTTTTTTGACTCCGCTCCGGCGGCACTGGCCGCCCGGAACGATCCAGGTGTGTCTTGTATCCGCGCCGGTGTTTTGGGTTTTCCAGAACAGGCATCGAAAAACCGTTCCGGTGGGGGTTGATCCAACCCGGCGGGGAGTGCGGATTGTGGAGGAGTGGGAGGTGCGGGGAGGGGCAAGGACCAGGCCCTCTGGCTCAGGGATCCAGAGTCAGAAGACCGCTTAAGTGGCATTAGCCGTATGGTAAGGCAGCGGGTAGCAGAGTCATCGTGCCCCGGAGCCTGGCTCCTGGCTCTGGCTGGGCTCTGCCATGATCTGTACCGCAGCCGGTTGGGTATTGGTCCGAGAGACCGTACCAAAGATCAACCCGAAACATCCACCTTACCGCAAGCGCCACGGCGGCATAGTGCACAAAGCCGTCGACGTCGACGTACTCTCGCTTGGGTTGGTTTATTGGCCCGGGTCCATAGGTTTTCGGTCCAGGTCTGGTGGTCTGGTGCATCAGAAACATTCCCGTCCGGGGCGGTTGGAGGGGTTGAACTTTTACCCCGTTCCTCAGAGAGGGGACCCGGGACGTCAGACAACGACGTGCAGACTCCACCCCGTGGTATAAAGACCGGAGCTCTGGGAGGCCCTTCTTCCCCCCATCAACACAACAATCGGGTCGACTCACAACACAACTCGCATCAACCCGTCCTGCGCAACACTCTTCATCCTAAACTCCCAGCATCCACATCGCCATCATGTCACACGACGATGTGCGCAAGCCCTCGGCCGAGTACGTCGAGTCTCACGGTGAGGCCTTTGAGGCTCACCAGGCCGCCCTCGCCTCGCAGTACCAGCCCGGTACCGAGGAGGAGAGGAAGCTGGTGTGGAAGATTGACAAGCGCATCGTGGTGAGTGATCCTAACCAATCCTCTGGTGGCGACAAGCCGACTCCCACTTTGTGGCGGACATATCTTGCTCTTCCAAGCTTCGAGCTCCAGCTGACCCAGTCCTAGCCATGCATCTGGGTCCTCTACACCATGTCATACCTGGACCGCGCCAACATCGGTAACGCCAAGACGGGTGGTCTCCAGGCCGACTTCAAGCTCACCTCGGACCAATACTCGATCGTCCTCCTCGTCTTCTTCATCTCCTACGTCGTTTTCGAGATCCCCTCAAACCTCTTCCTCGCCCGTGTCCGACCTTCCCTCTACCTCTCTGGTCTCTGCGTTCTCTGGGGCGGCGTCGCTGCCTGCATGGCCGCTTGCACCAACTACTCGCAACTCGCCGGTGTCCGCTTCGCCCTCGGTGTGATCGAGGCCGGTTTCGCCCCAGGTGTCGCCTTCTACCTCTCGTCATGGTACAAGAAGTACGAGCTCGCCACCAGGTTCTCCATCTACTACACCGCCACCGCCGTTTCCGGTGCTTTCTCCGGACTCCTCGCCGGTGTCATCACTCAACACCTCAACGGTGCCCGAGGACTGCAGGGATGGCAATGGCTCTTCCTCATTGAGGGTATCGGAAGCTCCTTCGTCGGACTCTTCACCTGGTTCATCATGCCCGACTGGCCCTCGACCACCAAGTGGCTCACCCCCGAGGAGCGTCTCCTTGCTGCTCAGCGTCTCGCCTACGACGGTCTCGCCAACACTCAGGGTGCGCACGGCAAGACCGGCGAGTGGGCCGCGATTAAGATGGTCTTCCGTGACTGGCGCTCTTGGTGCTTCGTCTTCCTCGTGAGTGACATGTCTCGACACGAAGCCTATACTCGTTCCCTGGCTGACGACTCCAGTACATGCTCTGCACCGGTGCCCAGACGATCCAGTACTTCGTCCCCACCCTGATCGGCGCTCTCGGCTGGACCGGCTACGATGGCCAGTACCACACCATCCCTCTCTACGCCTGCGCCTTTGTGTGCATCCTCGTCTTCTGCTTCTCCGCCGACCGCACCCAGAAGAAGCCCCTCTTCATCATGATCGCCTCGGGCCTCGGCATGGTCTTCTTCATCATCGTCACCGCCGTCACCAACCACATGGTGCAGTATGTCTTCATCATCCTGGCCTTCGGCATGGTCTACGCCCTGCCTCCCCTCATCCTCACCTGGGTTCCCAACGTCATCTCCCAGCCCGCCGAGAAGCGCGCCGTCGCCATCGCCCTCGTCAACGCCCTCGGAAACTCCGCCTCCATCTACGGTGTCTTCCTCTGGCCCTCGACCGACGCGCCCAGATACATCCCCGGTTTCTCAGCCACCACCGTCTTCATGTTCCTCATCTTCTCGTTCACCCCGATCGCGTACTACCTCTTCCGCAAGCACCCGATCGAGCAGGTCGACCCCGACGTCGCTGTCCGCGCCGAGATCAGTCGTCAGCGCGAAAAGGGCTTCCAGGTGTAAGAGTCGAGCGGGCTTTGAGCACATGTGGTGGATAAAGGGAAGGAAGTGCTTGGGTAGTTGCACTTGGGCACCTGCAGGTAGCTAGCTGTATTGCATGCCATGTAACACTGTCAACAACCACAACCTCGTCGCGCAAGCGAAGCTTGTTCCTGGGCATGTGCGTGCTCCTGTCGAGACCAATATCGGCATTGAGCGAAACTTGGCCAATTCAGTCGAAGACGGGCGTTGCCCAGCCCCCTTTCCCCTGGAACCATCACGGCGAGTTACTCGCTGTCTTATCTTTCCGATGATCGTCCCACCGCGCTTACTGACCCTTTGCCATGTCCAACTCACGGTATATGTAACCAGCTTGAGGGGGGGCGCCGTTCCCCTCCCTGCATGAAAGCGCAAGCAATCACTTAAAAGTCCAGCGTCAAGTCTTGACTCTGTTCACCGAAGCAGCAGTACTGAGTGATCCCCCTCTCGAAGACAACGAAGTGCTCGCTCCTCGAAAGTGCGATGAATCAGCAAAACCAAAAGTCGAAGGGATGGAGGAGAAGCATACAGCAGGATTGGCTGTCGTGGCCTCGCGAGGACAAGACGGAGGCCCAACCAGACGGCAGGCGGGTTCATGCGAGGTACAGATCCGGATCGCTGGAGCTGGTGAGCTCGGACGACGTGGGGTTCCGCGTGGAGAGGGAATCGGTCGTCGCTGGATCGTGAGTCCTGCGAAGTGGTGACTGTGTCCGACAGGCTCGACCTGACCCGCATGGTTACGCACAGAACCATACTGTACGAGTACTCGAAGAGGAAGTCGGAACGAGCGCTGACGACAGGGGATCTTCCAGTGAGGTGTTCAGACACATGGTCGATGTTGCCAAACCCAGCCCAGTCTACCTCACCGACCGGAATCTCGAGACGGCAGCGGTACTCGCCATCTTCCTGGACTTGCTGCACGGCAGGCGTCTCCCGGCGCCCAACGATCTGACTACTCGTCGGATTCGCGAGCTTCCCAGAGTGTACGAGCTCGCGGTGAAATACGACTGTCCCTTTGTGCTTCGACAGCTGCACCTCAATCTCCGGAGCTCGCTCCTCGACGGGACCCTCAATCCATTTCTCACATTCACGCTGCTATCCTAGTTCAAGGATGTGGAAGGGTGTGCAGAGGCGATCCGGCGGAACGGTCATGCCACGTCCTTGGAGCCTCGTCACGGGGACGAGAACATGGCTCGTAAGGAACCAAGTCTGGGCGGGTTGGGCTCGGGGTTGGACTTGAGCCATGGGCTTGGGCGGACTGAGCTTGTGCGAACTGATTATGGGGCGGACTCGGCTCGGGACTCGGCTCGGGATCCGGGTCGATGCTGAGAACGATGTGAGACAAGGACAAGCTCCTCGAACCGATTTACGGTATGGGATGGGCCGACCCGACATGCTGGGACATCAAGAATGCAAGCCGTGTCGACTTCCGGTTTCACATGGCCCTCGTACGCGCGTTCCAGCGGTCGGGGCCGTGTCACCCGCTCTCCAAACCGGATCTCGAGGAGATTGCGATAGAGTTCCAACTCATCCTCCGGGCGAGATGTGAGTCGAATCTGAGCCATCGAAATTAGAGTGGCGATGACCTGCGCTAACACCGACACTCACACCTAGCAGTTCCCAAATTGATCGACTCACGCGCCGCTACCCCCAGCCCGGTATCTCCCCTCCAATGGGATCTGATCCATCCAGACGGTACCGCACCGCACAAACACGCTCAGCAGCTAATCAAGCGCTTGTCTCTTCGAGAGATGAGCAGATCGCTCAGGCGGGTCATGAGGTCGTCGCACGAAGCGCCGAAGACCTGAGATCGGACGAGACTGCACGAGCGATTTAGACGGAACGGCAGCGAGCTGAGGCCAGAAGAAAATGCACGTTGGGACAGAGGGAGCTCTCCAGTCGTTGCTCGTGAGTAACACAGAGAGAACACAGGCCCGTACAGCTCGTACCAACGATGCAGACGTAGAAGGCAGTTGGGTGTGGCGCCACGCACCCGGGTGGCAGGGAAGGGCTTTACTACAGTACATCGCATACATACATATTCTACCTGCGAGGCCGGGCGGCTTGGGATCGCCGGTGGGCAAGTCTATCACCGCTATGGACTATGTGCACTCAAGGTCGGGATTGGGCCCGCGAAGTGATACGTACGAGACAGCTCGAGGAAGGTGGATGTAGGGTGGAAACATCGTGACAGTCGCATCGGTTTGTGGCACCTGCTCGCTCTCGTCATTTTAGCTGGAGAGTCCGTCATTCCCGTCCGGCGGGATCAAGGCCACGCTGAGGGAAGTTCGATACAGCTACAAATGCTACCCACAGGCATAGGGCTGCGCGGGATAAGTCCCAGAGCAATTGGGGCGCTCGATAAGGTGGGACTAGGAGATCTCGACAGACAACAGACCTCCCGGAGCGCGGTATCACGTGACCAGCCGAGTTGTGGCGGTTGACTGTAGCGTGAGTCCCTTGATTGATCGTTTGGCAAAGCACGTCCCCTCGTCGCATATTCCTCTTTCTCATCTCATCTTCATCTTCTCGACACGTTCCACCTCACCCCAGCTCACCCCGTTCCCACGTTGACAACGACATGTCCACTACCGACCGAACGACCCCCCCCGAAACAGCCCAGCCTAGACGACGACGGCACATCCGATAAGACAGCCGAGAAGGAGCAGCAGATCCACGAGCGCTACACCACCGGAGACATCGAGATAGTCAGCTCTGATGGAGTGTGTCTCCGTGTCAACCCAGCTTTCTTGATTGCTGGGAGGTGGGTAATCTTGTCAGACGCTTCCGGGCCATCCATTCGACGCCAACACCGCGCCCTATGGAGGCCAGTGCTGAAGCGTTCTTCCAGTCGCGTCTTTCGAGCCATGATCGAGGACGGCACATCAAGCCAGATCCAGCTCACCGACGAGGATATAGAGACGGAGGACGTCTTCGCCTTGCTTCTCGACTTCCTGCATGCCGAATCGCTCCCCACAATGGCCGACCTCGATCCCCTCTACCCGTTCATCGAGCTTCTCAGCCTTGCGAGGAAATATGACTGTCCAGCCGCTCTGTTCATGATCCGGCATTTCCTCCGCAGTGCATCGGTGGATGACCCGGAGTTCGCCCAAGCTTGCTTCACGTCTCTATCGCATCTCGGGGACGTCCAGGGCTGTGCCGAAGCCATCCGCCATGGCGGCCACAACGCTTGGAGCGAGAATAAGGTTACGTCTCGTGGAGGTACACCGCTGGACACCCCTCTTTTCGGAGAAGGCTGGGTTTTTACGCCAGCCTGGCCTTTTGAGTTTGTTAAGGAAGCCGATCCGCTCTTCGTTTTCGCCCTCTCTCGCGCTGCCAGGGTCGTCGAAAATCCTCGGACGAAGCTCAGCAAGGATGACCTGTCCCGCGTCGCGGACGAGTTTGTCTGGCTTCTCAAGCCACCCGAATAGAGTGAGTGAATTCAGGCCAGCGTCTCAGTTGTCCGCACTTGATGAAGCCCCTGCTCTGCCCTTACTCAATATCAGTGGCGTGCTGACTCAGTAGAATCCGACCGGAGCGACTCCGGCGACTCGAGCTGATGAGTGGTTTCCTGCACTCACTCATGCGTAAGGCGGTATTGGACTCTACGTGGCCGGTGCATTGGAGACAGCCGTACATGTCTATGTATATATGTACATGTTTATACATGTGTGTACGTATGCGTAGCCATCGCAGAGAGCTGTGAGCGGCTTGACACACAGTATCACGTCGTTCAACTCGCACGAGTGGCGTCCCCCGTCGTTGTATCGTCTCTCCAAATTCAAGGACATGGCATGCATCCACATAACATGCATATACTCGTACAGTGCCACTCTCCATCAAGTTCCAGGCGTTTGAGCTGTTTACGCTGAGAACATGCCCAATGCATCGACAACAGGAACAAGCTAATGCGTCGAGGTAAATGAGATGACTGGTTCGAATCGGTGCCACTGCGCCACTCACATGTCTTCAGCGAGGCCTCTGGTGCTGTAACGAATGCTGTGAGGTACCAGCATGTAACGCAACGCAGCATGTGAGGCAGCTCGTACTGTACCCTCTGGCTCGAACTGCCGCATGCGGCAGCAGGTGATAGACATGAGTTCTACGGCCTTCCGAACATTACGGGCGGAGTGAGAGTGAGACATCCTTGTAGGCGGCACGGATCCCGCCAGGAGCCGCGCGGGACAACCGATTTTAAGACTTTACACTCAAGCGAAGAGGCGGTTCAAAGGATAGGTCCAACGTTCAGCATCTCTCAGCCATCGCACATCATACATCAAGCGCTTCCCAGGCGTTCTCTCATGGTGAAACGACAGTCCAACCCGACCCGTATCGAGAATATCGAGGAAATGAGTGCCAGCAAGGGGGAGCAGCGGGTACATGAACGATACAACGTCGGAGATATCGAGCTCGTGAGCTCCGACGACGTGCTCTTTCGCGTCAAAGCAATGTACCTGGCCGTTGGCAGGTGAGAGACGTTTGACTCTGTTACCTGCGGAACTGCGGTCGCGATATTCCGCTGACATCGGCCTGTCATTGATATTGCAGCCGCGTGTTCAGAAACATGTTTGAAGACGACAACAAGAATGCCGGTCCAATCACACTCACGGACGAGATCTGCGAGACCAGCACAGTGCTCGAGGTCTTTCTGGACCTGTTGCATGGCGGATCCTTGCCGCTGTTGATAGAGGGCACAAACACCCACATCCAGGCTGTCATCGCTCTAGCCAGGAAGTACGATTGTCCTGGCATGCTTTACACCCTCAACAGCGTCCTTCGCGGAGCGGTTCTCGACTACAGGTTCGACAAGGTGGATCTTTTCATCGCTTTATCCCATTTCGAGGACGTCAGCGGGTGTGCCGAGGCGATTCGGCGGCATGGGCACAACCACATCGAGAAAACCGCGCGCAGGGGTAGCTCAACGTTGACCCAACCACTGCCAGACTTGGCCTGGGCCAACCCGGCCGCATGGAATTACGAACGAGCATCGAGAGCGAACTTCCGCTTCCTGTTCGCGCTGTTCCGTGCTGTCTACACTGTTACCCCTTTGCTTTATACTGCGACCCGTATTACAACAACCGCGAAGTGACTCCCATTCAGTACACTGACAGCCAGAGAGAACAAGTGGCGGCAGAGTTCACTAGATTGCTCCGATCGACCTGTATGTCCTCTGCTTGCGATCATCGTGTCTGTCTGACACCGCATTGTTGCCTTCGCCAATGCGCCTTTGCTAACAGCTCAGCCTAGCTTGACTCGCCGCCGCCATCTCATGGGATGCCCAACATCAGTAGGCCAGGGCCGCGACAGGACATGCGTCACTCGGACGTAAACATGACTTAGACCGATGCATGACAACCCGTTCTATGTCTACTCACACATGCTGGCTCATGAGACGCTGCGTCGACATGAGCGCATGGTACCTCACATCCGGATTTTCGTGCGCCATGAGCTCGATAAGTCGCGTCTTGCCATTGAGGTTGGAGATGGTTCTGGCGAAGATGTCAGCGGCGTCGGCAAGGACAATGGCATTTCATCGGACTGCGTGAGAACGGCGAGGAGAGCACTCACTGCTTCGCCTTGTCCCCGCCGTATTTAATGAACTGGCCGATATCGTGCGCTGCAATGCTTAGCACCAGAGGGCTCTTGCTCGTCTTGAGCAGATCCACAAGCAGCCTGACACGATCAGTACCGCTTTCGCTTCCCTCTTTTGGACGCAAAGTTGACAGCGACGCAAGACAGGGGGGAAGAGAAGGAATCAAAGCCCACTTGATCGCCTTGCCGTTTTCCTCCTGCCCGACCCTCATCCCATTTTCTTTCCAGAAGTTCTCGCTCTCGTGCGTCGGCGACCAGACCAGATGGCCCGACTCGAGCTCGCTGATGTACTCGTCATACGTCGTGAGACCCTCGAGACGGTTATGAAGTTCGGTCTTGAGGAAATTCAAATCCTCGCGGAGATCGTCGTCGGACCAGTTGCGCGACGACAGCGCGGTGACGAGCGGGAGGACTTTGGCGGTGAAGAATGCGGGGAGGTTCTGTCGGGGAGCGATGGTGAGGAGGTTCTGAAAAGGTCAGCCGGCAAATCGGAAGTTGCGTATTAGGTATTTGCCAGACCAGGAGACAGATGCTCGGACGCACGTTGTATGTGGACAGGATGACTCGGGTGACTTTCTCCTTGACGGCAGCCTTGGCAACGTTGGTCAGGACGGCAACAATGTCGTACTTCCTATATCATGTCAGACGGGCGCGGCGCCGACGACGAGCAAATCTGTCAATGCGAGCATGAGATAGCTCGACTCACTTGTCGATGTTCTCCGCTACGAGAGGTTCGAAAGTCAACAACCAAAGGCACGAGATGGCCCAATACTGCGCCTGAGGGTTCGGGTTGGTCTTGAGCGCCTTTACCAGTCCCGAGATGCACTGTTCCTCCTCCCACACGGGGACCCGGAACTGTTTCCTGCCCAGGATCGCGCCGAGCACCTGGGAAGCGACTTCCCAGAGCGGTTGGCGTGTGCCGTTCAGAAGCCCTTGCAACGACGCGAGCACGGTGGGGACCAAGCTTGAAGGGAATGGCTTGGGGTCGGTCCTGCGGTCAAACCTTCAGTTATGTACTCTCTGGAGTGCAGTACCGGATCATGGCGCTCGAGACGAGTATGAATGCTGGACTCACGCGATGAGGACGGCAAGTAATCGGAGGGAACCCAAGACGGCGAATTCCTCCTCCATGGACAGACATTTGACGATGGGACCATAAGGATCGTCTGGGTTCTCGGGGGTAGACAAAGCGTGGAAAAGAGGAATGGTGGAAGGGTCGGCGAGCATGTCGTTGATAGCGCAGAGGACGGCCTGGACTGTGTCTACCCGTTGGAGCTTTCGCAGGAGGTCGATGTAGAGCTTGGCATATTGGGGGCCTTGAGTAGCGAAGACCGTAGATCGTTGCGATTGAGGCTGAGCGGGAAACGATCAGCGATTTGAGGCTGGCACGAGCATTGGGCGACTCCACAAAGCTTCCAGTATCACTCACGAGCTTGCTCAGCGACTTGAGCAGAGTCAACTCATCCCCAGACAAGAGTTTCGCTCGCTGATATCCCTCTGAGATCACTCATCAGCTGCGGGTTGCTCCCTTCCTAATCGTGGCCTGGAAAGAGAACCGCAGACCCACCCCATGGTACCTGCCGCGAGTTGATCTTGTTGCACTGATCATCGAGATACGGACTGTAGAACGGCGGCGGAATCGCCACGGCCGAGGTCATCCTGCTGAGAGTCTTGCTCGCGGCTGATGTGGGACAAGGGAGGGCGAGGACCGGCGGGGAGATTGAGTCGTTGTCGGACACGGCTTGACGGCGGTTTGCAGAGTCACAGCGGGACTTGAGATGCACGAGCCGGTACTGAACGCGCTGCCGTCACCTCGGCTGACGATGTGAAGGAGGGAATGGAGCTTGGACAGGTGTGGGAGAAAAACGTTCAACCCATCATCGATGCTCGTTGCTCCGCTGATAGCAGTCGAGGTAGGTCCGGTGCCGGCAACCGGGTGATTAAAGTGGGCGGCGGATTTAAACTCCACCTCGTCTGCCAGCACTCGCCACCCAACATCTCCTGTTCTCATCTTCTCGAGGCTCTTCCTTACCTCCATCTCAAAAGTGGTCATTCGCCTCAGCATGACCACCCCCATCTCCTTCACTGTCCGTCCGCCGGCGTCCTCCTCGGCGCCGCATCGGCCATCGCCCCTCGGTGGCTCAGGACGGAATGGGCATGGCCAGGGCTCGTCTCGGCCTGGTCCGCCTTCGCGCCGACTGTTCGAGCAGGGTGGGAGCGATGACGAGGACGAGGGACACGGACGGGGGTATGGCCGGCGGGATACGCCGAGGGACGAGTCTATCGAGGGGTTCAGAAATGGCAAGGCGCATGGGTATGTCCGACTCCCGCAAAGGATTGAGGAGCCGGGAGGCCAGGTGGAGATGCTGCAAAGGGAAGTGAGCAAGTTTGCTGATATGCCCAGTGGGGAGAGACCGGCTGCGCCGCTCGTCATCCCCGCGTTGCCCAACCGCGATTGGAGGGAGTCATCTCGCCGCACTCCGTCGTTCCGACCCGAGGCTCGGCAAGACGAAGGCGACGTTGACTCGACACCCGACCGGATCGGCGATGGTGCCCAGCATTCAGGTCTTCGTTTCGCCGTCAAGACCGAAACGACACGAGAGGAAGACACCAAGGACGGCATCCAAGTCAAGTTGGAGACGACTGAGACTTCCACGACTGTTGTCAATGGTTCCGGATCCGGATCGGCCTCTACTTCCACTACCGTGGTGAAGAAGGAGCCATTGACGCTCGAGGAACAAGCGCTCCAGGCGATCCTGGCTGGAGACCAGGCGAGGGAATCGGAAGAAGAGAGGGCGAGGAGGGAGCTGGTCATCCAGATGCAGGACAACCGGTCGATGGGGACGCCAATGAGCGAGGAGGCGGCTTTGAAAAGAGACATGGCCAGTCTGCCAGAAGAGGTGTGTCTGCGTCGCCCCTTTCGCATCGCCCTGCCCCTTGAGGCTGCTCGTTGTGGTATGACTGATGGCACTCAGTCTACAATGGAAGACTTCGAGGCCGTCCCGATCAGCGCATTCGGCATAGCCGCGTTGAGAGGCATGGGATGGGATCCGAAATCCGCGGATAACGTCAAAGCGCGAGAAGTCCACCGTCGACCTCAACTCCTAGGTCTCGGCGCTACCCCTCTCGACACGACGATCAAGCCGACTCACAAGGGCAACGACAAGTCCAAGCCCAAGGACAAGAAGAAGTCGCATGCCGAGCGGACCGGGCGGGGGTTCTCCGCCGCCAGCCTGCTCGTTCGGAGGGATAGAGACTCGGGGAGCGCTACCCCGGCGGAAGGCAGTTCGAGGAGGACCAGCCCCGGCACGACGGGCACTGACAGCGACGCGAGTAGGGTCCGGAGGAGGGAGGATAATGAGGCGAGCTATGATAGTGGGAGGGAGAGCAAGCGGAGGGAAGGAGATGGGTACAGGGAGCGGGACAGGGAAAGAGATAGGGAGAGGGATAGGGATCGGTACGGCGATAGGGAGAGAGACCGATATCGCGAGAGGGAGACAGAGGAGGAAAGAGCGAGGCGGAAAGCCAAAGAGAGGGAAAGGGAGAAAGAGCGGTATCCCAATGGCGATCGGGACAGGAGCAGGTACGATGACCGAGATCGTGACAGAGATAGAGAAAGGCAGAGGGAGAGGGAAGGTGGAAGGGATAGAGACCGGGATGGGCGGCAAGAACGTGATCGCACGAGAGATCGCGATGATGATAGGGACAGGCGCCGGGATAGGAGGGACTAGAGTCAAGTGTTTACGGCGCGATGCATCAGCGGTCTTGTCCGTGGACCGAACCTTACGTCGCGAGCGAGTACTCTACGACTTCACGAGTACTTGATCAAGTGCTTTTGTCGCAAATGGGGCATCATGTCATGTTACTCCTCACTCTGGCGAGAATCATTGGCTTCCAACCCGCACTGTTCTTAAAACACGCAGACACGCTGCATACAGGCTCGGCACGACACCACTTCATCTTTCCGATACATAGCAACCTTCGCGGGATGAGACAGACAAGACAATCCCACAACCCTCCCAGACCCAATCAGATTTTCTCCACGAGAGAATACTTCTCACTCCTCCACGAGCCGGCGACGATGAGTTCGCCCATCGAGTCGGCAAAGGCTGCCAAGGGTGCTTTTAGCTGACTTGTCTGCGCCTCGTATCTTGGCGGGTGGGTGAGACTGTACTGGATGGAGGGATGCGTACCTTGGAAATACTGCGAGTCCTTGTGAGCTGAAGAGGGGTCAGCTTGTGTGGCCGATTACAGGTCCAGAGCTGATCATAGAGTCGTGAGAGCTTCCACTCGGCATCGGCTCGCTCAACGGGCACGCGCAGGTACTCTACTGATACTGTATTCTCTCCTCCGGGGTTGTATCATTCGCCCGCAATCATCGACTCAGACCGTTCCACCTCCATACCGTACCGCACCGTACCGCACCGTACCGTACCGTTCCGCTACCGCTGACGCCATCATACACCCCTCTCACTCGGCCCCACTCACAGAGGAAAGCTTCCTCGGACGCATACTCCTCCCAGAGCCGAATTTCATCGGGATCATCAATCCCCTCGGCGAGCTGGTACTGGATAGTACCCTTCTCGGATCGAGATGCCGCCACAACGGACTTGAGCACTGCGTGTCCAGGTTATTGATCAGCGTGGTTCTATGAGCTGGTGGGCGACCAAGATGGGAGAGGGGCGGAGGGCGGAGCGGGAAGCTGGGATCCAACTTGGCATGGAGCGGGCACGAGGGTTGCGGGAAGGGGAAGACACGCGGTGTACTCGCAGCGTGTGGGCAGGACTCACAGTCGATGATGTCCCTGACTCTACCGGGTCGAGCGCGCATCGAGGCGAACTACGCGGCGAGCGTCAGCTCGCTCTTGGGATGACAAGTAGCTCAACGAAGAGCCGATTGTGCGCTGGAGGGGATCAGCATACGACGATGAAACCGCTGGGCATGGGGATTGTGTCGGTGTCGGCTGTTGGCTGGTGTCGCGACGAAATTTCAGATTGATGATGGTACTGAAATGAAGAATTCGGCGCCAGAATTGGAGGTTCAAGACGGTGGGCACAACCGCGACGGGTGCTACAGCATGCGGATACTGTCGAGTACCGACACCTTCCTCATGCATGGGCAGAGCCGAAGCAGTACTCGTATAGCAGAGTTAGGGGGAGAGTGTAAGGGTTGTGGGTGGACCTCTCAAGTGGAGGTCGACGCCAGTCAGACCCGCGCCGTGTCGGTAGAGTCTGCGTGGCTCCTTTCCGCTGATCCAGTACTCTCACTGCCGACGCTCACTTCTCTTCAGACAGGGGCGCAGTACAAGTATAGTTTCGGAACGGTATTTTTGGGGATGAGGAAGATGTCAGGTGTCGTTCCGCTGCAAGCCTATACTGTACTACGGACAAGGCTGGGTGTCGCTCTCGGGCGTACTGAAGCACTCGCAGTTTGCAAGCTGGACAAGTCGGACGAGGACATTGCGTCGCTTGATCGTATGGCTCGATTGGTTTTGCGTGATTCAGTCGTAGGCTTGATCGGAGTGAGCATATGTAACTTGTACCAAAGTCCAATCCGATCTGCACATGCGAGCGAAAAGCAAAGCGCGGATTGTGCACCTCCATTACATCGAGCTTTCAACGATCGAGCGATCGAAGTCTATCTGCTGGCTCCAAAACTGTACGTCCAGTATGGAACATCGGCTCAGCTCGGCTCAGCCCGTGCCGTCCTTGCCTCCCGCCTAGCCTCAAAGCGGACTGAGACGCTTCAGAGTCACCCCGTCCGTGAGGCTCTCTCTCTCCTTCGCCCAGACTACAGGGCGTCAGTCAGTCAGCGCCGCGCTTCTCATGAGCCGGAGAAACCCGGACATGGCTTGGAAGAACGTTATCGTCGTCATCGACGTACCGGCGTAGGCTGTCCCCTTTCGATGGACTGATGATACATCAACACGGTTCGCGCGCATTCAAGTCCCGCTTACACGGCGAACACTGCGGTTCGCCCCTGATGTCGCGAAGACACTTGTCTGCCTCGACAACTCGAAGAGAGGTTGTCATGGGGATCAGGGCTGGGTTGTAGGAGGATGAGATGACTCACACTGCAGAGCCTCCTCGGAGTCGTACTGCGCAATCAGTCAGCTCTGGCTTTGTAGCAAGGTAGTCAAAGCACACCCTGCTGCCGGGCTTCGATCGGACCGGGTGGAGTTGGAATGAGTTGGATCGTGATCGGGATCGGCTTGGATTGGGTTGGGTTGGATTGGATTGGATTGGATTGGATTGGACAGGTTTGGATTGGATTGGGTTGGAGTACGCTGGGTCGTATCGGACCGGATTGGACTGGACTGGACC
Organism: Saitozyma podzolica; assembly: GCA_003942215.1. NCBI lineage: Eukaryota > Fungi > Basidiomycota > Tremellomycetes > Tremellales > Trimorphomycetaceae > Saitozyma > Saitozyma podzolica. Next base: position 605,892 of record RSCD01000021.1, on the reverse strand, counting down.
GGACCGTGATACAGTACGACCGACCGACCCGACTCGCTCACCTCTTCCCAGATGAAGATGTCATTCTCGTCCTCCGGGTTCTGCGCGGGGTGGTACTGCTTCGTCCCCGGTTCTTTCTGGTCTACCTCTGCGCGGATGTTCGCGAGGACTGAGTGCGAGGTGAGGGTCAGTCGGCGTCTCACGTTACACTCCGTCGTGATGATCCACGATGATGATCCGTCGATGACAATCCAACAATGACAATCCGTCGATAATGATCCATCGACATCGATTCGACGATGATAATTCCGGAAAGGGGGAAAGGGAGCAAGGCGGGAGGAGGGCGAACGGGAGGAAGGAAGCCGAAGCCCGTTCCACCAACTCACTCTTGAGGATCTCGGAGGCCTTGCCGGGCTTGGCCCGGATGGTGACGTGCTGAGCGATCAGTGGGGAAGTGCCTGTGCTGCTTCGTACAGATACTCGTACTCGCACTGTATGGGACGTATTCTCAAACGCGAGACCACGGAGGGTCATACTGTACTCGTACGAATCGGTACGGTACGTGTACTCACTTGAACAAAACCCATTGTGACTCCTTGTTCCCTTTCTGCGATTATTGCACTGCTCTGGCGATCCGTTACCTTCCTGCCTTTGAGATGTTATAGGAGTGGAGTTAGCGAAGAGCTGTTGTGACCGTACACTCGAGTGCTTATATATCACGACAGCAGCTAGGAACGCAGCAACCGCCATTCGTCATTCGTCGTCTCCACCCGGTAGGTACCGTTATTCCCTGGCCCGTGTTGGGTGGAGGGGAGTGGAGGGGTGAGGAAAAGGCGGGGGTAACGTGGTGGCATGTTCCAGTGGCACAAGAGACTTCGGCCCGCCGACGTCGAATGGTGGAATGAGTAGTAGGCGTACACGCATGCATGTGAGATCCTACGATACATGTATCCTACGATCAGTCCTTGGCGGCAAATCGTCCCAAAGTCCCAGATACCCGAGTCCCAACAGTCCAGTCCGAAGTATGAAGTTGAATATACCGTTCGAGTAGAGTACAAGATACGCCACGACCCGGGGCAATGGTACCCACGGTCATTCGTGCTCCACATGTGTTTCCGGGACGATGATCCTCTCTCCATGCCAAATCACCCCTCCATTTCTTCGGCCCATGAAGTTCCCATGAAGACCTGCAGGCACATTTCACCCACGAGCACGACCATGTGATCGGGATCACCGCCATACCCCGGGTCGAGAACGCCGCGCTTCGAGTTTTCTGCAGTCCCCGATCAAACCCTCCCAGCCAGCCGATCCTCGATGAGATCCGCCACCGTCTTTCCGTCCACGGTTATCGACTCCCCCTGGAAGCCTTCCGGATACGCCACGTCGGGGATGTTGGGCGCGGTGAAGGTGGTATCGTGGTTAACCCCGAAATGGCGGATTCCAAGGGCGTGAGCCGTCCATTGGTCTGTAAGGTCAGCGCGTAGTCGCAGACAAAGGCAGACGCAGTCGGAGTGCAAGTCGGAACGGGCGGCAACCGCGCTGTCACGCGAGATTTGGACTCGAACATTGGACTGGTCCGCTGGTCTGGTCGACCAGTGAACCCCGACTCACAGTCACGGGCAAAACCGCCGACGAAAAACATCTCGATGACGGCGCTACGAGGCGTGGCAGGCATCCATATCAGGTGGGTAAGGCCGTTACCGTGCACGCCGAGCATGATCTGAGGCGATCAGTAATGATCTCCGAGTCGGCTCCTGCTCCAACTCCGCCGCCGTATCCGCCTTTGCGCCGTGTCCACCTCCGCCGCCATCCCTGATCGAGTGCGCGTGAGATCCTCCGACTGCAACCTGGCCATCATACTCGCGCGCGCCCCACGTATCGACACATCGTGCACAGCAAACGCATCGACGCATCGTACTCACCGTCGTTCTCCCTGCCAGAGCAAACTGATCCTCCATCGACAGCTTTTCCGCCTCGACAATGACGAGCTCAAAGCCGACGGTTTTCGCGCGGTCCTCCAGGTGTTGGACCAGATCCGCGTGCGATTCGGGGGTCAATCTCCTCCTGGAACTCTGCCTCGAAATGTACGTGACCAGCGGTGTGTACGTCCCGGGCGTCGCCAGGGGTTCCACCTCGGACACGCCCGCTCCCACATTCACGTCCGTGTCCACACCGGCCATATGCGGCTGGTTGACCGTGGCCGGATCCATTGCTCCTAGACCTTCGAGATTCCGATCGAGGACATCCTCCGGCACGCCGGAATATCGCAGCATCTGACGCCGAATAGGTTCCCACCACCACCGCGTCGTCGTCCCCACGTGCAAGGCGTTGGCGACGGTCCGCGAGGTCGGGATGGTGTATTGGCCGTAAAATGCGGCGGAACGGTCGGCTAGCAGGGCCCTCTCGAGCATGAATGCTCGGGGACGGCCATGGACCGTCTGCTTGCCGATGTCGGCCCAGTCTTCGGGGTATAACAGTGACACGGATGGGAACAGCGCGAAGAGGACAGTAGGGTTTGCACCGTGTTTATCGCGCCTATCCAGTGGTTAGCGTATGTTCTCTTCAAGCAGTGCGCATCCTCCACAAATAACCAAGTTTGGGACCAGGACCACCGCGAGATGGAGCACTCATTGAGCAGCTTGGGTCGCTTGGGTCGCTTGGGTTGCTTGGGTCGCTTGGGACTCACCACTCCGTCGTTGATTGATGCAGAAACCATATGCGTCGAGGTGGAGGCAACGAGGTCTCGCCCTTGGCCGAAATCTCCCTGTCCAGAGACGCATACGTCCTCCAGGTGCCCAGCAACAGCTCCGCGGAGAAATGGTAATAGTGATCAATAACTTGACGGCTCTGTCAGCGTCTCAAGAATCCATACGCGACACGAAGAGGGTCGCCGCAGCGATTTTGAGCACTCACACTGCCCGTCATTGAACAGCCACGTCGTTCCGGCCATCTTGTACACGCGTGGACCCCACAGCGCGAGCGCCTCTAGCGGCGAGATGAACTGGATCTACACGTGAGGTCGAGTCAGTCTCACTGCACTGGCATGATGGCAAGTCTCAGAGGTGTAGCACCCACCTCGTGGCCCTTTGGTCGCCTCGCTTCGCCATTGCCCGGCTCGCTAGTCGCAGGCAGACCCGTCGACGTCAAGTAGAGCAACTCTGGCCAATCGGAGCGTTGGTCCCTAGTCATCGTCAGCTCGAGCTCGAATCCGTCCCACCATGGCACATGGGGGTTGGTAGCCAGCGAGCAAAGACCATGTGCGTCGGGCTAAAGCAATCAAGGCGCTTCTCGTACTCACGTTACGACATATAGCGACCCATTGAAGACATACACCTGATCCATCAAGGTCCACCCCGCCTCGTGACCCTTGAGCGAGGTCGTCACACCTGTCAACTCGTCGTCCTCTGCCTGTTCCGCGTCTGCATTCCACTTGTCTGTCGGCCCCGACTTTCCCACGCCCAACGAGTCCAAATCCACATCCAACGCCGCGAGGTTTACCACACTGGAGCCGTACGTCCTCACGCTCTCCCCATAGGTCTCTTCCCGCGGTATCTCTTCTGCGGAATACGAGAGATCCGGCTCGACTTTGCTGCCCCATAGCTTGGACCAGTTGGGTATCCTGCTCGGAGCAGTTGCGGTTGAAGGCCGGATCCGCGTGGTGGCCACGAAGGCGGTCTCGGAAGGGGCAGGTGGGGAGGAGAAGACGAGGTAGGAGAAGGACAAGGTGAGGAGACAGAGCAGGACGTCGCGACGCGTGGGTCGGATAGACCAGTATGGTCTGAATGACGGCGCAGAGGAGGAGGAGAAGTACGAGTCGAGATAGGCGTTGGGTGGGGGAGGTCCGTGAGGCGATCGGGGAGGACTGCCGGGGGCGAGGAAGGACGACATCGTCACGGTCGGTCGGGTGGCCATGTCCGAGAGCTCCAAGAGGAGCAGTGTTGATGAAAAGGGTGGTCGTGCGGGAGAGAAGGACGAGCGGAAAGAGATGAGACAGGCGCGTGGCCACGACCGGGGGTGTATCGTCGCGAGGGATCGCAACGCAGGTCCGACGAGTCTGAAGTCAGAGTTTGTGGGTCATTCTTCGCCTCGGGTCCTCGGTGTTGCGCTGCGTGCGGTGTCGGCGAGACCGAGGCGGTCTGTCGAGCAGCGGACCGGGTTCAGTGGACTATGCACGAGGCGGGGGAGTGAAGAAAGCAGAGAGAGAGAGAGAGAGAGAGAGAGAGACAGGGCGAGAGACAGAGAGGATGTGAGCGAAAGTACGACACGTCGTGTCGAATTCGGCAAGACGGGACGTTCTGGACGACCATCACAAACCACGCGCACAGAGGTGGTGCCTGACCGGTTTGGGCCTGGGTGTAATAATATCTGACTGCCAAAAGCTTATTGCTTGTTGCTTATTTCCCGCGAGGCACAACACCCAACTACTAATCAACACATGACCCAGGGCCACCCCGTAGCCGGGCCCACACGAAACGATACGAGGGTGACTTGGGTCGGTGTTCAGTCATACGCTGCATGGCGGTCGCGACGACGTCGTCATCTCATGGCGAGCTCACACAGTCGCAAATCCAACACAGAACGAGTCCTCGCGCCACCAGTTGGTCGCCAGACCGTCCGTCACCGGTACGTCCCATCGCACGGCTAGAAAGAACTCTACCTCTGCTTCCGACCTTCTCGAAGGTTTATCAAAGTTTCAGATCTGCCGAAGAAGGGTTCACCCGGGGAAACAGTGGCAGAAGGTATATAGATTCATCCCGGCACATGTAGAGTATGAGAAGTGAACGACAACACTCGGGCGCGAATTCCTAAATCAAGCATGACTCACGGTCCGAGCTCGAACCGCGTCGGACGCGCGCTTGCCCCGCTCGGACTAAGCCATGCAAGCCTTGACGGGTACACAGGCTGCCTGCCCTCTTCCTTCAGCTTCCTCTGCTGTCCCTCAGCTGCCTCAACAGCCCCGACGCCACCACGGCGAGACGTGCTCAGTGCTTGGGCAGCTCTTTGTCCTTGTAGACCTTTCCGGCCCATCTGGTGGAGGTCAGCCATGTCACGCAAGGTTGAGGAACAGGAAACGGAGACGGAGCGACACCCGGCTTTGCGCCAAGTACGGGAGTCGAAGACGATGCGATTTCCGGGTCCGAACAGTTTCACTCACCCCTCGAGGCCGCTCAGACCAAGTAGACCAACGGCGACAGAAGAAACGATGCGACGGTCCCATGGCTGGTTCCAGTGCCTGTAGCTGACATAGCCGACCGCTCCGATGATAGCGAGGTTGACTAACGAATCAGCTGGTGCCGATAGCGCCACGTAATCACTCGCCACTCACATGCACCGACAAGACCACCGGCGACTTGGGGACGGAGGATCACCTCCTTCGCCTGCAAGTAGAGCTTGGAACCCTCCTGCTTTGCGCGCTCGGCCTCCTCGCGTCCCTCGGGAGTCTGCAGGTACGACTCGGCGACGTAACTTGGGCGGCATCAGCTGGTATTCACCGGAAGAACGAAGTGATGCTAATGGTTACTCACCCCTCAGCACCGAAGAGGGCAAGAGTACCCGCGACAGCGCCGCCAACAATGCGGCGGTCCCAAGGCTGGTCTTTCCGCGTGTAGGCAAAGTAGCCGATCGTGCCAAGCAGACCGACGTTGACTAAACGCCGAGTGTGAGCACGGTTCCTGATGGATATTTGAGCCAGCTTCGAGGCAGACTCACCGACACCCATGAGACCACCGAGAGTGCCGGGACGGAGAACGACGTCCTTGGTCTTCTCCCAGTAGGGCGCCAACCTCGACTCGACCTCCTCGAATTCTTTCTGACAAAACGTCAGCACTTGTCTCCCCGATCCACTCTCCGCTCTCTACGCGGTGACACCACCCACCTCGGCCTTCTTGGCATACTCCTTGCCCTTCTTCTCCGCCTTCCTGAATCCGCCCTTGACGTCCTTCTTGATCTCCTCCTTCTCGGCCTTTGCGCGGTTTGCCAGCTTCTGCTCGTGCGCCTCAATCTCGGGCAGCTTGATGTCCGCCTTGCTTGGCGCGGGGAGAGGCGTCGGCGCGACTTCCGAGACGTGCGGCTCGGGCACCGGGGCCGGGTTGAGCGTCACCGGCTCTGGGTGCGGGGCGGGCTCGGGGTGGATGTCAGGCTTGTTAGGGTCCGAGCCAGCAGGCAGGACGTTGATCTGCACAAGGCACCAGAGAAGCCCGATCAGCATGGCCTCACGCTTGATGACGAATTGGCTCAGCGATGTGAGGGGATCCGAGCAGCGGATTCCGCTGTTAAGTGGTGATAGAGCGGGATAAGACGCCCCGCGCTCACCTTCGAGTCCACGTCAACGTGCGCGGGCGTTTCCCCCTGGAAATGACCGTCGAGCAGGGTGGGGTCAGGCTTAGGCTGCTCCTCCTCTGGGGGGACTGCGAGGGTGTGAGAAAGGCCAACAGACCAGCGGATCATGAGCCGACGCGGGGTCACTGTCGCCGTGGGAAGCGGTCGGCAGAGGCAGGGGCAGGGGCAGGGGCAGGGTGGACGACAGTGCGTCGGTCAACTCACGGTTGTGGCTGGCGACCGAGGCGTAGGACATGGCGATGATGTGGGATTGGTGGAAGCTGTGCTGGCTAAAGACGTAGAGAGAGCTGCTTGCTGGATGTGATGTGATGTGAGAAGTGAGAGATGAGTTTCGAGAAGGAACTTATCGGAGACGGAGACGGAGACACCCACCCCTCTAACCTCAACGTAGCACCGATACGTCATACACCAGCCGCGGCTCAGGGTTCAGGGACGGGACCACCGTTTGCCACCCACAAGATAATGCCGACGGGGTTTGATCATTGTGGCACCCTGGCCAGTGCCCTGACGCCCGTGCCTGGACCGGCGCGTGGTGGAGGAAGTAGAAGTTGACGGTGCTGCTGGCTTCGTTTCGTTTCTGTTGACAAGTGATCAGCATCTGTCATCTCGACTTTTGACATTCTCAATGATTGGACGTTTCATCGCGACGTATGACCACAGGGAATAGGTCCAGGCCGGAAGAACATCCGACATGGAGCGCCTCCAGACCAAGAGACCCACAGACCTGCGGGATCACTTCCGGCGCGACGCCCCTCAACCCCAACCCGGACCTTCGCGGGCAGGATCGATACGGCCTTCTCGTGGTACGAGCATCGCCACAGGTCGGCTCACAGGCGCAGGATCAAGCAAGGAGAACCCAATCGAGCTCGCGTCCGACGACGACGACGTGGGATCAGGCTTCGGGAGCGCCACGAACGTCACGAGTGGGAATAGCTCGATGACGGATGTGCGGTCTGGGGAGGAGGTAGATCGGGGCAGGAAAGGAGTGGGATCCAGCAGACAATCTGTGTCTGCCTCTGGGGTGAGTACTGGACGGAGTGGACATGTCGGGAGGATGCAAGGGGTGGTCCCGGCGTCGGGTGATGCCGCGGCTTCGGCACGGACGAGAAAGCTCGGCGATGAGATCCGGAGACTCGCCAGTGTCGAGCCTAGATCTACTCCGCCAAGACCGACCGCCCTGCAGTCCACGTCGCGGGGCTCGTCGCGCGACAACTTGTCCCACTCTGTTCCCGCTTCCGCTCCACGACGTCAAGCCACTCTGGGACCCGTGTCCCTCGCTTCTTCCTCTCGATCAGTCCCAGCGGCATCCCCAGCGGCAGCGACACCATTTGCCACCTCTGCTCGAGTCAACTCAACCATCCCACGCGCCTCCGCCAGCATATCACCCCAGAAGGCACGGTCCTCTCGGGATCCTTTCGTCCCGTCTACGCAGAGGGTCGATCCGCGACGCCTCAGCCGCGGTGAAAGGGCCGATGACCCCATCGAAATCGAGTCGACCGACTCCGAGCGAATGATGCGCACCACAATCGATGTGACCGAGTCACCCGCGAGGACATCGCTGGTGAACCAGAAACGGGGACTTCCGTCTCCCGGTGAGCCATTGCGATCCCTTTCCAAGCCACGAGGTATCTTCGGATCGCACGGGAAAGAACCGCAAGACAGACACCTTCCGACCCTCCAGCTCCGCCGGACGAGCACGATATCATCCGAGGGCGATCACCCCGTGCCACCGCCTCCGAAGAAGGGGAGGCAGGCCGTGCCAGGTGGACCCGAGGCGATCCGCGCGGCGAGGAGTCTGTCCCAGCAAAGGGAGTCGAGCTCGTCGATCACCACGATCACGTCCTCAGGGCGCGGATCCGGTCAGATTGGAGGCAGGACTCATCCTTCCAGCGGTCTCAGCTCGATAGGTGCCGTGTCTCTTATCGCTTCGCATGAGCCAAACTCGGATGCCGGTCCGAGTAGGACGCCGACTCGACGAATCCCGGCTCCATTCCCGTTGGGTCCGGCGCCTTCCGGCAGCCACAACGCGACCCGACATGATACGACCCCGCGAGCGCTCCCCAATGTTCACCCCTCGACTCCGACTCGCACATTTCACCCCTCAACATCCCCCACCACGCCGAGACTCCCTATCACCCCTTCCAAGCCCATCGCAACGCCAACTAAATCCTCGCACTCGACTCCGCGACAAACCTACCTCTCCCCCCGCGCTCCGACACATCTGCTCGTATCTCCTCCGAAACGCAAACGGTCAGCGGAGGACCTCGATGCGGATTTCCATCCTGTTCATCCGTCCAAACGCGCTGAACGGTCCGCTCCATCGCGCCGCCCGACGAGGACGAGGCCAGCGCCGGGGACATATGCCGTGCCGCAGATGGACGCGCCAGATGATGAATGGAGGGCGAAGCCGACGCAGATGGTCCGGCGTACCAGTAGACCCGATCACGGCTCGATGGAGCAGGAAGAGACCGCTCCGACCACCACCGGCGCAACTCCCTTGTCTCCAACTGGCGTGCCGGCCTCGAGGGCGGACAGGACGGTCATTGATGGCGAAGCCGCCAACGTCTCTGGTCAAGCGCCTTCTTCCCCGGCGAGTCACATAAGCACACCCCAGCGCGCCGTTCGCAGGATGACAAGCCCACTCTCGCCACTTCCCACGCAAGAGTCTCCGGGGCGCATCTTGTCTCAACGCGGTTCTCAGCTCGAGCCCGTGCAGGAAGAGGTAGCCGAGTTCGGAGATGAGCCGGACCTTCCGCTGAGATCGCAGCCGATCCCGGATCGACTGGACGAGCAGCGCGAGGAGAGAGAGCCGACCGAGGTGGATGAAGAGCAGCAGGGTGGAGGCAACCAGCCTGAAGAGTACGATGTGGTCAGTTTTACCGTCGTACTCAATTGCCCTGCAGGTCGCTTATCCCCATACAGCTCGCCGAATTTGCAGACTTCGAATTCACGGCGACACCGACCAAACCTGCCTCCGAAGCCGCTCGATCCCCATACCAACCGTTCCGCATCTTGACCCCTTCGGCTCTCATCTCACCCTCCAGGCACACGAATCCGCGAACCCCCTCTCAATCGAAGACCCACCTCACGCCGAGCCGACCCAAGCTTGGCCTCTCACCGTCGCACTCGCTTACGGCGTTGCGACCGGTCTCGCCCCTCGCTGGCAAGTCGAGCACATCAATCGTCACTCTCAGTTTGCCCGCTACGCAGGTCACCCCGCCGTCTCCCAGTGGACCATCGGCGCCAGCGCAATCTGTGGAAGTCCCCGCGTCGGAACAGGACGCTGAAGTCCAAGCCCCGGCTGCAGGACCAGCTGGTTCCGGGACTCAGGACAAGACCGACGACGATGCGGACAGCTTCATTGCCTCGTTGCTCGCCAGGGACGAGGCGCTCCGCAAAGCCCAGCAAGAGGAAGTCGCGCGGATATCAGAAGCAAGGAGAAAGAAGTGGGATCTGGTCGAAGACGATGACGAGGATGAGGAGGAGGAGACGGTCGAGATGGTAGACCTCGATGCGTGAGTCGCTGCTCCATGCGCCTGCTCTTGCTCGGTATGACTTTGGTATGAGACGCCAACGCTGACCCTTCGTCAGATTGACTGGGGACAAGCCGGTAGTGCAATCGAGCGAACCGACGCGCAGGTCCTCCCGCCTTGTTTCAGCCTCGCTCGAGCCGGAGACACGCCGCTCTTTGCCGTCCTCGCAGCCTATTCCGCGAGCTGCACCGGCTCCATTCAATCGCATCCTGCGAGAGCACTCGCGCGCTGTCAGGAAAGGTACTACCGCTGAAGACACCCTTCGCATGCTCGCTTCAATAGACGAACGCGAGCGGGCATCGGCATCGGCATCCGCCAGCCCGACGAAACGGAGCAAGGACCTTCCATACCCTACTCCGGACTCTGTGCCGTCGCCAAACCTGACGGAGAGCATCGTCGAGGAAGAAGAAGTGCCGGAAGACGACAATGGGAATGTCAAGCCGATCGTCGACGATATCCATGACGGCCTCGATATTGCAGCTCTCGCATCAAAGTTGCCGGTTGGTTTCGACGGGCTGGGAGCGTTCGACTCGACCATCATTCGAGATGCGAAGAAGGGTCTGGCGGAGAGGGACAGGTCGAGCCGCACGAGTGTTATGCCGGACTGGGAGGGCTTCTGGGATAATCAGCAAGCGTCCGCGATGAAGACCGAAGTCAAGGCGGAGACTCAAAGACCTATTTGGAAGAGCGGCCATTCCCGGATTTTCCGGGTGCGAAGATTCGCCGACCTGGCGGTGCAAGGCGAAGTCGGACCACTAGTCAACCTTGTTACCTCTGGCGCTATGGGCGCGGTGCTGGACAGCCAGTGCCCATACGGTCTCGCTAACTTCCTCCTTGACTTGACTCTCCAGGCGGGATCACCTGAGGTCATCGCGTTGTGCAGCGAGGCGCTGGTTCAACTCATCGAAGCGGCGCCAGAGAATCCTTTCAACAATCCAACTAGGTTGCTCGATATCGTCATAGGCGTCTGGCATACGCTCGGGGCGAGAACGAGTCTTCTCAAGCACCCGAGCGGCGCAGAGCGTGTGGTGAAGATTGAGCGGCAGAGCGCGTGCAGCGTGATATGCTCAATTGTACGAGCGGCCGCGTTGTAAGTCCTTCGTCTGTATCTACTCCGTGATCATGTGCCGTGCCCTACCTGGTCACCGCTGACAGCCGCAGGAAAGGTCACATCCTCGCTGAACAAGCCAAAGCGCTTGCTCCGCTGCTCGTCCTCCTCGCTGCGGATGCCACGACGACTCCCGCCCTCAGGAGGGATATCGACGTGACGCTCCCCACTCTATGGCCAATCTGGCTCGCCGAGGCCGTGAGTGAGATATCCCACGTTGACAGAAATGTCAAGACGGCAGGTAGATGCCCAGGATCACGGCACGGTGACTGACCCGCTGCAGGATGCTGTGCGCGTCGCACGGGACCTCGTGGAGAGGGCGAAGCCTTACGCATCGGAAGTCCAGGCGTCATTGTTGCTCGCTGTCGGGATCCGGACGCATCAGGCGAGAGTCATCTCTCGTTGGATGGGAATTGGGTTGCTCGTCCCGGGCTGCTTGGACGATCTGGGAACGGTGAGTCTGGCCTGCTGGCGGGACGCAGTCGATGCGCTCATGCCCTCTGTGGCCTAGCTCCTCGTTGGGCTAGCTCTTTGAGGGCGGGGCGCAAAGTGCTAAATGAGGGCGGTGCTGATTCGTCTCAGAGCGACGCTCAAGCCGTGCCCTCATTGGACCTCCTGCTCAAGGGCGTCCACAACATCTATCACCTCCTCACCTCGCGCAACGAGTCGCACGAACATATCGCGGCGAAAGCGAAAGACTGGATCACGTTCCTATACGAGGCAGTCGACGTTGCGGGATTGGTGGATATGCTGCCGATCCCGAAAGAAGGCGAGGATCACGCGCTGAGGGTGTTGACTTCGGCGGTGAACAGAGCGGCTCACAAGATTGGTGAGTCAAAAGACTATTTCAGGCCTTTCTCCCCCGCTTCTCTCCTCGTCTCCTCGTCTCCTCCTCTCCTTTTATCCTTCTCTCCTTGTTTTCTTCTCTCCATCTCTCCCTCACTCTGTCTCTCCTCATTTCCTGCTCTCCTTCTCGGCAGAGCTGATAAGCCGCAGTGCTGGGTGTCCACGCGGACAGCAGGCAGATCCGGAACAAGTCACGTCTCGACCAGCTGAGAACCATCATCCAGATCAAGACATCCACGGAGTTGAGTCGGAAGAAGGCGAATGTGAGATTGGAGAAGCTGGGGGGCGTCAAGGGGATGAAAGATGGGGATGGCGCGCAGATGAAGTTGGCATTTGGGGCGGGTTGAGCGGGCATTGTGTTCTGGGCAGAGAAAAGGTGAGATGGAATGGCTCGAGACGAGGCACGAGGTCCTCGGGGACACACTGGGTTGTGGAACACAGGTTGAGCCGGTGTGAGTTGCACGGCTGTGCATTGCGAGTTACAATACAATAGACTTTCCTAATTCATGTTGCATAACTCTGTTGTGATGTATCTATATGACTCTCGGCCAGGGGCACTCCTTCCTCCTATAACCCACTAATCCATCTTATACCACCACTCATACCTCACAACTTCGCCCTGTCCTTACGTCCGTCGTGACTTTCCAGCCCCAGCTCGGTCTCCCCATCCTCGCTGAACTTTGTGACCGGCACATTCTTGCCCATATGTTTGGTATGACTCCCAAACGCCACCAACTTGCTCTCGGGCTCGGGGGTGTAGAACGACACACGGGTGTACGCGAGGGTCTTACCCCGCTGAACGACCTCGCCGATGCCTATTAACTCGGAGGACTCTGTCCCGCCCGGCCGGACGAACTCGCACGAGATGTTGATTGAGACGCCGGTTGGGGCGGGGATGCCTTGCGTGGAGAGAGCGAGGGAGGTGACCGTGTCGGTGAGCTGGCGCAGGGTTAGGCGCAGGCGGGCAGGTGCAGTGTGTTGGACTCACGGAGAGGAGAACACCGCCGTGCACTGTCTGCAACGGTGTTAGTCCGAAGTCAATGACGATGACGATGCGACGTGTCCGCGCCTGCACTCGCCTTGTGATTGTTCAGATGCCGCTTCTCTATGGGCAGAGACGTCTTGAGGTACCCCGGACGGGCTGCGAGCAACTTGAGCTGATAGCGTGAATGAGTCGTAAGCAGCATGCCATGCGGACTCGACGACGGCGAACTGGTACGCACCGATGAGAGGACATTGCCATCGTGTCCTGAGAGGAGGTGTTGCGTCAGGCATGATCCGAGATGGACGAGGCTTGCTAACATGGCGGCCGGTGTGAGCGTCACATACCTCCCTTTGCGATCGTGCTGCTCCAGCACTAATGCGGGTCATGATCAGCACAAAGCACAAGAGCAACGCCTTCTGGAATGCCGAGACACAGCAGAATAGCTCACGTTCTGAACGAACTTGAGACAGGCCATCTCGTGGTGTCTCTCGAGTTCGCGGACTGAACTGTCGTCACGATCACGAGTGCATGGAAGCATGCATGGACATGCAGCGTTGATAGAGATGGAGGGCATGTCACTTTCGTTTGAGTTGGAGACCCCATTGTGACCCCCACGTGAACCCGAGCCGGTAGAGCCACCGCATCACCCTTCCGCAGCAACGGCCCGCTTACCGCTCGCTGGCCCCTCTTTCTTCCCACTTTGACTCAAAAGCATTCAACTGTCAATCACTCCTTACAACTTCATCCAAAACACTTCTTCTGGCACCGTTGGGACCATCGTTTTGTCCGTTTCATACAGGCGGTCACTCGCGAGACGGGAATCAGAAAAGCCACCGCGACGCGACCGTCGCTGCTCCCTTTGGAATCCTTCGGCCTCAGACAATCCGACCGGTCGACCACGTCGGCTTCAAGCTCGTGGAGGTTACATCATCCTTCCAATGGAACCGACTCGCAACGGTTGCTGTTAGACTCAGTCACCTCGACTGCTTCATAACGCGGTCACCCTCCCGGCTCGGCTCGTCAACATGAGCCAACAGCAAACAGAAGCCGGGCCGTCGACACCCCGCATGCCAACCACGCCAGCTACAGTCAAAGCCAAGCGGCGGTCCTGGTTCTCCTTTGGCGGCGGCGGGTCTTCGTCCACTCCTTCTGCGCAGGCAGCTGGCCCGAGAAGGCCATCTAACGGCCACCAATCCTCCGTGCAGGATGAAGAAGTCGAGCTGGATCTCCGAGGGAATGGGCCACGCGAGTCCAACGCTTCTGGACCTATTTTTGGAGATACGCGCGACGGAGAGGAGATTGGCGGAACGAATGGAAACGAAATGGGACTCGGGATTGGACGGACGGGCGAGAATGACGAGGAGCTATTGACAATCGATGGAGATCCTGAGACGACGGTCAAGAAGAAGAAGAAGAAGCGGTTGAAGAGCTCGGAGCAGCAGGATGGGGAAGGCGAGACCGTGAGATTGGAGGATATGTCGGGTCGGAGGAGCTCGGTCAAGTCCACGGATGGACTGACGGAGGAGGAAGGATCTCCCACGCTGGGACGCCGGGTGGGTGCTCGCTTCGTGTTTCCCTCCAATGTTTATCCTGAGAAACGTCGCACTGACTTGGCTGGTGACAGGAGCTGCCTCGGCGCACTACCTCTCGCCGAGCGAGCGATCGGAGCTTGCGCGCTCGTTTATCGAATGACACTGCAGTGGAAGCACATCACCCTCCTCCTCCTCCTTTGCCTTCCATACCGGCGTACCCTACCATACCGCATCGCACTTCCTCGTCAAGTCAGCACACCGCCCCATCCCCTACCATCCCCATCATCTACGCCGACACCGACAAACCCCAACCACCACCGCCACTACCCCTCGACCGACCTCTGCCTCCTCTGCCCCCTGCCTCGGGCGAGACGGTGCCGGAAGTACCTCACGGGATCGTCGTGATTCCCAGCAGTCCTCGGAAGCTCGTCGAGACCCAACGGTCCATCTCTGCTTCCGCTGCAGTACGGGGTTCCCAGCGCAGTCGATCTGCATCGCGCTCCCGAGATTCCTCGAGGTCAAGGAACGGACAAAGCGGAAGAAACTCGCCCATAGGTCTGGGATTACCAGCGTCCCTCACCGGCACGTCAGATGACGACCCTCCACCTTTACCTTCTAAGCCTCAGTCCGTTTCGTCGCCCCATCCTTCGCGATCCACCAGTCCCGCTCCAAAAATCTCGTTCGCCGAGCCCCAAGGGAGTCAAGACGTTCGGGACGCTCGGGATCGCCCGGATCAGGCGGGACAGGACAAGAAGACGAGGGTCAAACGCGCTAGAAGCTTGTCGGGGATATTCAGCGGTAGGAGTGCAGCAGCAGTCGGGACCTCCAAGCCCGACAACGAGCAGCGTCCGATGGAGAACGGTGGGGAAGAGGTGCTGGTGGATGACGCACCCGGCGGGACTAAGCCGCACGGCGTGCTGGAGTGGCTGGGCGTCAAGAAAGTGGTCAAGCGGCGGCAGTCGGAGAACAAGCTCAGGAGTGCCGCTGCCGAGTCGGTGGACAATAATTCCGCGCAAGATACAGCGGTAGCGCCTCCCGTACCCCCATTACCACGGCCGGGGGCGGGCCCGGCGGAGACCAGTCGGGAAGACCCGGTGCTGGATTCAGATCCTGCAGCATCAAGCTCGACCGTCGAGCTCGGCTCACAGAGGCCTGATCTCCGCTCCGAGGAACCGACCACCACCGTCGTTCCTCAGCCAGGCAAGCTATCCAGTCTGTTTGCCCGCCGGGCTTCATCCAAGGGAGGTCAGTCCGACACAGAAGGCGGCGACGGAGCATCCCCTGCATTGCCTCCGACTCAGGCTCAACCTATCCCCAACGCCAATCGCCGACAACAATCCAACGCGGCGTCCTCTTCCTCGTCATCCTTCACACTTCCTCCCGTTGCCGGCCCCGTCTCGCCCGGATTCTTCCAGCCGAACGCGCCATGGATGTCGAGTCCGACGTCGGAGGCCGAGGAGATGCTCTTCAGTCCACCCTCTGGGGCTACTTGGGGACCAGGTATCCGACCGTGGATGGACGGCACAACCAGTCCACATGGTACGAGTCGTTCACCTGCTTCGAGTCCTCTGAGCACCATGCCAGAAGGCGGGGTAGTGGATCTCAAGCCTCCACCGCCAGTCACCTCTCGAGTGCCCAGCGAAGGCAGGATCCGCTCGTACTCTGATGCGCCGGCTCCGTCAGCCGGGCTACAACCAAGCGGATCTGCCACTCGTCTCGCCACACCGTCATCTGGGTCGCAGTCGGTGCAGACCTCTCCGCTCTTTGGACCGAGACCGACTTTGGGCAGTCGATCTAGCTCTGGCAACTCTGCGATCATCGGACGAATGAAAACCGTCTTCTCCAAGAGCACGTCTCGAAGTCGATCGAAAAGCCTGCTTCCGCAACCCAGCACCAACGCCAGTGCCAGTAGCGATGTGGACGACTTTGGCGGTGTGCGAGGCAGAACCATGCCATCGTCAAGTACGAGGATGAGACCTTCCTCCTCATCTTCGTCGATGACTTCGCATGGGCCCGCGACGTCTCGCATGCCCTTTGGAGGAGTCGGCGGGCCAAATGCTTCTCTCCTCGAGCTGGTCGCGGGAGAGAGGCAGGTCGGCCATACCGATCACCATCAGCGATCTCCGAGAACGTCCTTCTCCGGCACCATGTCTTCGTATGCCACTGCGTCCACCCGCCAATCAGTCGGGGGCGAGTCGGGGCGCGATCATCACCACCACGCTTCGGACAAAGACAGAAGGACAAGAGCCAGGGCGTCAACCGTATCCTTCGCTCCTTCGATTTCGCAGGCCCCTACACCGAGTTCTCCAGGTCTGTTCCCCGTCTCAGCGACTCCTCCGCGGCATCGGCCCGGAGCGATCCACCGTCTCTCGAGCGGTCTATTCGGATCGGGCGCATCGTCGCCGAAGGGTGGAGGCAGTCTCTTCCCGCTTCCACCGAGATCGAGCGGGTCCATCTCATCATCCGTTACAGGCTTTGGCCCGCAGGATGACACAACCTCAGGACTCCTCAGTCCCGGGACGAGCCCTCGGCCGAGCGTCGGGAGTATCTCTGGCGCGGTAGGCGGACCCAGTAAACACGTTGTGGCGCGAGAAGGGGAGGAGACTTCAGAGATCTGGTTGGAGCGCATCACGAGGACAGTCGGTCGAAATGACATAGCGGGTGTTCTCGCTGCAAGGTGAGTAGATGCTAAGCCGTAGCATCGCAAGTCGGGTTGACGCTTGACAGCGGCAACGAGTTCCACATCGAGGCTCTCAAGCTCTACATGTCGCGGTTTGACTTCACGCACAATGCGCTGGACGTTGCGCTCCGGAGACTGCTTCTGCAGATGTCGCTCCCGCGCGAGACTCAGCAGATCGACCGTGTGATCGAGGCCTTTGCGAACCGGTACGAGCAGTGTGAACCGGGGCTTTTTGAACAGAAGGGTGAGTAGACTCGTCCATCCGAAAGTCCGAGTGGAAGCCCGGTGTCTGACTCTTCAGACAATACTTATGTCCTGGCGTTCTCGATGATGATGCTTCACACCGACGCGTTCAACAAGCACAACAAGAACAAGATGACAAAGTCCGATTACGTGCGGAACACCCGGCTCGACGGCGTCCCGCCCATTGTCCTCGAAGCGTTCTTCGACAATATCACATTCACGCCTTTTGTGTTCATCGAGGACGACGCGGACCTTCGTCGAGCCTCGGGACACGAGTCCGCCACGTCCCAGCTGGGTTCTTCGCCTCTGGCATCCGGCCTATCGACTCCCGGTCTGGGAATTGGGACCACCAGCAAATCGAGCAAGATCGACGTGTACCACATGATCGTGCGGGGTCTCTTGCCTACCTTGAGGGTTGATGTGGAGTCGCATATTGCGGCGGAAAGCCCATTCTCGTGTCTCGGCACAAGGCCTTTCCTTGATATGGATGGGTTACATCGAGCTTTCGTCACGGCGAGGAGCTTGCACATCGACGCCCCGTCGCACAAGAAGAAAGGCTCCGCGGTCCTGTCGGATAAGCTATCCGCAAGTAAGGGCGATGCCGCTGCGGCGGGCGGGGAGATGGTCCTCAAGATCACAAAAGTCGGACTCTTGTCGCGCAAAGGTACGACCAATCGTTTCTAGCAGGGAGCACGCTGGCTGATATCCTTCGCTACAGATGAAAGCGGAGACGCGAGCAAGAAGGCCAGCCGGAAATGGAGGAGCTGGAGCGTGATCCTCACTGGCTCGCAACTGCTCTTTTTCAAAGATCCCATCTGGGCGCTTACTCTGCTCGAGCAAGCTCGATCAGCTTCAGAGGATGCGGCGGGAAACAGGCCCTTGCCCCGAGTGACTTCCTTCAAACCCGACGAGGTCTTCCCCGTCAAGGATTGCATCGCCATCTACGATCGAGGTTTGACCAAGGTGAGCTGACTTCTCCCGGTGCTCGTGAGATGTCGACCCTGGCTGAGCGTCCTCTCAGACTCCCAACGCCTTCCGTTTCATCATGCCGCATCAGCGGCAGTACTTGATGCAAGCCTCGGACGAATACGAGATGAACGAGTGGATCACGCTCATCAACTATGCTTCGGCGTTCAAGACGGCGGGTATTCGCATGCGGGCGAGCACGATGGACAAGGACAAGGCGGTGCTTGCCGGGGCTGCTGCGGCTGCGTCGCACAAGCGCGAGGTGCAGGGGACGGCGATGACTCATGGATCGGGAACTTCGACGCCGAAGAAAGCCGTGTTTGGAGAACCGGCCGGGGAGTTTGGGGACAGGCTTGCAGCGGAACTTGGCGCTCCAACCGGCTCTCGAACCGACAGTGGAACTGTCGCTGCTCCGTCGACATCAACATTGACATCGACCACGGCGCCGGCTGTAGTAGCCCGCAAGGGCGCGGTGCTAGATGTTGCGGGTGCGAATGAAGTCGCTTTGGAAGATGGCGAGAGACTCGAGGAGGTCTTTGACGTTGTCAAAGCGGAGCTTGCGGCGGGACGGGGAGGCGCGATGAGGAGAGCTTCGCCCGAGCGAGCTCACAGGGCCGATGGGAAATCGTCTCATCGAGCGCATGCCTCTCGCGCCGAAGCCATCGATGTAAGTGCTTCGTTTCACTTGCACTCCAATTTCTACTTCGTGCTGATGACCGGAACCACAGGCCCAGATACGGCATTTTGAAGCCAAGGCCGCTCCGCTCGAACGTCAACTGATTGAGCACCTCCGACACGCAAGGAATCTCGCCATCCTCACCCCCTTCCAGAAAACGACGCGCGAGCGTATCGCGGCGGCTGTGCCACCCCTTGCTCGCCGAATTCACTCGGACCGGCTGCACCTCGCCAAGCTCCGCTTGTGGATCACTGTACTTCGTAAAGACGCCGAGCGTGATACCCGCGAATGGGCTAGGGTCCGCCACGTCGCGCTGCAGGCTGCTGCGAAGAGTCTGCGGGACCCGGCGGGCGTGAGAGCCGTGGTGGAGGATGTGAATAACGGGTCTGGAATGGCTGTGCCGAAGTTGTCCCTCCCCCCAACTGGCTCGGATCACGAGCACGAGAACGATGACCGCCACCAGCATGGGCACGAGCAGAACACAGCCTATCGACAAGAGAACGGACGGAAGGAGCGTTCCGGTTCAGGTTCGGGTTCGCATTCGCCAGAGGAGGATAGTCCGATCGACAGCGTTCGGCTCGCGGCCAGCCCGGTCGAATTGCCAGTGATGATCCGCCGTTCGAGCGATGAGCTAAACCCGCCCCCATTCACCAGACCGACATTCTCGAGGCATACCTCGGCGGGATCCTTACGGTCGCATAGCACCACCTCCAGGACGAGCGACCTACCTCCCCGCGAAGGCATGAAGCGCTCGGCTTCCGCGTCGGACTATCTGACGGTGGGGATGGGGATGGGTACCAGGAGGGGAAGCAGGAACGGGCCGGATGGGGAAGAGGATTGGGTGGATGATAGTCCTGGTTTGGGGCCGATGGTGGTGTTTCCCTCTTCAGATGCCGAGGAGGGGGAGGAAGGAGGGGAGGGGAGGGCATAACATCCCACGAGGGGGATAGATTGGGTTCGTCCGATATACGAGAGGAGGAACGAGGAGACTACAAGACCGGGGAGGGAATGAGGGGTTCGATCGAAAAGGTTTCAAAGACGACCAATGGGAGTGACACGGACGCAGATCGGGGAGAGGATAGTGGTGCAACGGGCACGGGCGGACCGGCCGGACCGGGTAGTGCTGGCAGTGCTGGCAGTGCTGGCGAAGCAAAGGGTCCCGGAGGAGAGCACGAGGATGAGAAAGCAGAAGAATGGCAGAATACCAAAGCGGCGAGAAGAGTGAGTCTCGCCAAGTTGGGTTTGAGCCAGAATGAGATGAGGAGTCTCTCCGCGAGGATCAAGAAGGAGGAGGGGAAGGAGAAGGTCGAGGGGGAAGGGGAAGGGGAAAAGCTCGAACTGGCCACGAGGAAGCGTGGAGAGGATTCGGGCGAGGTCATGGACAGAAAGGCGTGATGATTGCACGATTAGAAATGATACATGAGAGTACCATACGCGCCTAGTTGGAGTTGTACTTGTACTCAAAGAGCAGGATTGCATCGTTGATAGCATGCATGTTGGGCTTGGAGCAGCACCGACACGCGAAGTCATTCACGGTCCGCAGCTTGGGCAAGCATTGAGGCAAAGATACGAATAAGATAGCGAGCAGGATAGATGATAATGTTGGCCCACAATGTTGGGCAGCCCACTCGTGCCGCCTAGACATCTTCGTCTAACGCGTCCTCGATTCCGGACGACGCGCTGTCTTCGGCAGCAACACGCGCTCCGCTCGGCTTCTCGCCTTCTTTGCCCCTGGTCCTGTTTTTCTTCCTCTGCCTTCTCTCTGCGATGCGCTGGTTTGATTCGCGCTGGAACGCCGATGGGAATCTGCACCGAGTTTCACGTCAGCTGCTGCCCATCTCAAAGTCTGCCCAGATCCTCTACGTCATTTGAGCGAATGGTGGTGGAGAAACCTGCCTTGCACGTACACTCTCGTCGCGTGGAAGAGATAACCTCCCGTTCCGCTGGTGGTCATCAACGGATGCGTCCTGCCGGGTAAGACTTGATACGTCCTTGTCCAGCTCTCTGTGATATTCGCATTGAGGTAGTTTGGGTCCTTTTTCGTGTACTGTAGCACCTCCGCGAGGACCTGGACGTACGGCGAGTAGGCGACGATGATCCCCGACCCGGCGAGGTGGGGCGATAGGCGCGCAATGACGGATAAAGGGTTGAGCTCGGTGGCGAGGATGAGACCGTCCCAGTTTCCCGTGTGCAGTTCGGCGCGGGTATTGTTGAGATCGGCGACTTGCAGATTGTGTCGCCGCTGACGGGCGAGGGTCTTGGATGCTGCAATGGAGGGCATGTTGTCCTCTGGTGGTGGCGGGGCTAACACATGTGTAAGCTTTGCGTTCGGCATCAGGGCTTGTTTGTCCCGTATCGCCCCACTCACGTCGCTCGTAATCCTCATCCGCCTCCATCCAGTTCAACCACTTGACACACCCCAATTCCCTTTCTCCAAAGTTCATGGCGGAAAGCACTCCCCAGGCGGGGGGCGAATCCGCCTCGGTAAAAGTCAGGACGCGCCCCTCGCACCCCATCCGATCGAGGATCGAGGCGGTGACGAGCCCGCCGGTGTCGTCCACGACGAGATAGCGGCCGTGCGGTCTGATATTGGCGAGCACGAGGAGTTGGGATAGGGTGTCGGCCCGGAGATGCAGGATTGCTTGCGGGTTGCGAAGGGCGTAGTGGTTGACCATGTTCTCGGAGGAGGGCGCGAGGGGGTGGACAGTCTGCAAGTACCTGCGGAAAACAAGGCGGCTGGTCAGCTCGGCTCGGAATCTGCTACACTGCCGAACCATGGACAGCTGAATTTGGCTGTGTAGTCCTGAGTTTGGCCGTGTCGATGCGCTCCGGGTTCGTTGCTCACTTCTTCTCTTTGCGCTTCCGCCACTTCTCCTTGCTGAAGTCCGTCTTGAGGCCGAATCGCTCATGCCGCTCGATCTGCCTCTGGATGATCTCCTCGGCAGATATTCCCTGCGCGCGGAGCTCCGTGATCTCTTCCTGAGATAAGAGAGATTGTTTGGCCTCTTCGGAATCGTCGATGAACTCGTTGGTCTCGGTGATGTCGTCTGTTTGTGTGGTCAGCACGAGTCCCAGCGCCCGGGGGACGGCGCGACGGCCACTCCGGCGTTCCTGTCACTGTCATCTCCAAAGAGAAATCCTGAGGAGCGCAGGGTGGGGAGCGTCTAGAACCGCCAGTACCGACTGCTTCGAAACCGCGGATAGCACATACCAATCACAGCGTCAACCAGAGGCTGTCGTCTCAGAGGTCTCAACAGATTCTGCCAACCGGGATTGACCTTCCCTTCACCGCCGGCTTCCGCAGAAACATCTTTCCCCTTTCCAGCATTCTTCTTCCGCTTCTTCCCCTTTGCCTGTCCAAAGCCCCGTTCGCTCTGCTGGAACGTTTCCTCCCCTCCACCTCCAGCGGTTGTTCCAGGTGCGGGACTCGAGCCCTCGCCGCCACCGCTCGTTTCCGAGGGCGAGATCTCGTAGGTGATGTCGTAGTGCAGTCCTAGCAGTTGCGAAGACGGGAATGAACCGAATTTGCCGAGCTGGACCAACCTTCGAGAGCATGTTAGTATTTTGCGCAGTCACGAATGAGATCCAAGAGGTAAAACGACGGGACAATCTCCCATGTATATACATTAGGATCGCTGGCTCCACGCGCCGCGCTCACTCACCCTTGCTTCGAAGCGACCACGGCTTTGATCGAATCACTGGGTAATCGCAATAACACATTATCTCCTTCCTGTATCACCGTCAATCTTCGCCGCAACACCTCTTCCATCGGTAGAAGCGGGGCAGAGGGCTCAGGTCGGTCGTGAGGCCGCTTCACACCTGTTGAGGAGGAGGGCTCCGCGGGTCCAGAGGTGGTTGGAACCGGAGCTGAAGTCGGCGGAATCGGCGCGGCGTCAGTGTTGATCAGTGAGGTCCCTGTGTGGGGAGCGGACTCGGATGGGGGTGCTTGAGGGTCCACCTCCATGTTGTGTCGCGGTGATCGTGGTGGTGAGGTCGGGAGTGACAGTTGCAGAGGACTGCAGTGTAACTCGCCGTTTGACCAGTGAACTTTCTGAACCGACTGGCTCGCAAATCGCAAAATCACGTCACGTGACGACGGATTGTTCTTCCACTGTACGAGTACGAGTACGACTGCTTCGTCTGTATCTGTATCTGTTTTCCGGCTCGCCCAGTTGTGTACTCGTACTGGCATGCATGGCTATAGTCTAGGTGCAACAACATTACCCAATCCCTAATCCGAAATGGTGTGGTGTGATATTTGTGCGTGCTCTCGGTGGAAATTGATGCTTGTCCGTCCGCGACTGTCCTCACGCACCGCCTCTCGCCTGCCTCGTCGGCGCCCTGCTCATCCCGCTCTCCTGAACAGGACTCAACGTCCCACTGCGTCCTACCGTGCCACTCCGTCCTCGCTCCCTCATCTCCTCGGTGGAAGTTCGGGGGAGGGCAAAGCTCAGCGCAGTGGGACTAGTCGGGTACGTCTGCTGGTGCTGGTGCTGATGCTGTGAAGGGTACTGGGATTGCTGAGAGTGCTGGTGCGACGCCGAGGTCGATGTCGAAGGGCGATGTGTGGGTGAGAGGACTGGCGATTGACCTTCGAACGGGGATGAATCACGTCGCGAGGCAGATACGCCGGACGCAGAACCGCGTCGGAAGGACTCGCGGTAGTCCTCGGGGATGAGGCCTGAGCCGCGACGAGATAGACGACGTGATCGCTCTTCCTCAAATGCCTGCTCTTCCTGCGCGGTAAAGTCCTTGGGAACTGCAATGGGTCAGTTGATTGGCACACTCTTCGGGCAGACTATCGCCGAACTCACGCATGACGGCGCGATCGATCTGCGGCACGTTAGCCTGGGTCTGAGCCATACAAGCTTATACGCACCGCTACAGGCAGTCCGCGATGTCGCCCTCGCAGCATGACAGCTACAACAACCAGTTTGCCGAGGACTGAGAATGCACCCGAGAACCTGAGCTGTCAGACAAATCGTATGACTGCTCGCAAAGGATACGTACGAGTAGTTATCATATGGGACACCGAGACTCAGCCCGACGGTACCGTAAGCACTGACGAGCTCGAAGATGATGCTGAAGATGTTGAACCACGTGGCGTTGGCCGTGTCGTTGAGTGGTCCTCTCTGTACAGAGTAAGTACACATTGCGGCCATTGTCGTCGGGCGATATCACCGCTTGAACGCACCTCGATGATACAAAGAAGCCATAGAGCGAAAGCCAACCACCAGATGTCGAACGCCAGCTGGCGTCGCGCGCTTCGAATTCAGCCAAGTGTCTTCACGGAGGAACTCACTGCCACCCAACATATTTCGCGACGGCTTGAGCTCCCTTTTCGGAGTACTCCATGTCCTCCTCGTCCTCCTCGTCCCCGAAAAGCCCGAGCGACTTCTCCTCGTACACGTTTGTCGACCGGACTGAAAGGGCGATGGGGTAGACCGAGACATACATCATAATGACGTACAGCACCCTGCAACGTTAGCACCTGGGTCCGAGAAGGTCTAGGTCAGAACTCACTTGACGGCAGGCGCAAGAGCACTGAGTGGCACGATACCGAAGCCCGCTGCGCGAACGGCGGCGCTCTGAAGCAGACCCGCGATGATCCTCGTGCCTACCGG
This sequence comes from Saitozyma podzolica, assembly GCA_003942215.1. NCBI lineage: Eukaryota > Fungi > Basidiomycota > Tremellomycetes > Tremellales > Trimorphomycetaceae > Saitozyma > Saitozyma podzolica. Next base: position 581,381 of record RSCD01000021.1, on the reverse strand, counting down.
GATGCTCTCGATTGCAGGCGTACCAATGTCGAGCACCAGGAAACTGACCCAGTCGATCAAGCTGACGTGTGTCAGTCACGGTCTCGGGCAGATATTGTTATGAACCACTCACGTTAAGCCCATCATGACGATCATCAGAACCCAGGTCTGGGTTGATGGAAACATGTAGACGAAGCAGCTGCATGAGTAAGACGCTAGACAAATTGCCATGAGAGGATGCCGCTCACCGTCTAGGGTGATCGAGCAGGAACTTGAGCGTCTCCCGAAGACGAGAGGTCTTGGGTACGCATTTGTAGATCGTCCAGCTGATTCACGTCAGCCTTGTGCATGGCCAAAAGGTCGTCCCACTCGTCTCAGACTCACACAGTGGCGCGCAGACTAGGATAACGGATGGTTAGCATGTGCCAAGGAGTCCTTGGTAATTGAAAACGCACTAGATAGGCTACAGCACCAAGTCAGCCGCAATACCTGTACCAATTCGGTGACATGCACTCACAAAAGCAGTATTGCCCGCCAGAATGAGGATAATCATGACTGATTTCAGCTCCGACCAGGTGAAGGCGGTACTCACCGACGATCATAAGATACGCCGTCTGGAAGGGCACCATGCTCTGATCCACCAGACTCATGCCGGTGTTCGAGAATGCCGAGACCGACTGGAACAACGCGAACCACCAGATGCTAACGAGTTGTGGCTGTTCTTCGAAGACGTAATCGTACCTTCCGCCCGCCGCGACATATGGGGCCATGATGATGAAACCGGCGAATTGGACAAAGACGAAATACTGCCCCGTCAGCTCCACAGACAGAAATCTTCCCAACTCACAATCACGACGATCCACAGGAGCGCCCGAAGTGCTCGGTATTCAACCCCGCCGAGCTCATCCACCTGATCCTCTGTCAAGCCCGTGAACCTCGAATTTCTTCCAACCACCGCTGAGAAGGTGATGTACGGCACTTCCTTGGCCGCGGCGTCGCCCTCCGCAATGGTGCTCCCTCGGCCACTGATGGTGTTGGCTCGAGGCATCGTGAGCGTCCGGCTGAGGGACTTGGACGCCTTCGGGAAAGCCTTGCTCGCGAGTTTTTCGATGATCTCGAGGGGAGTGGGAAAACCGCCAAAGTTGCTATACTTTGCCTCGGGTTTGCGAGAAACGGTAGGTCGCAGCGAATACGTCCGAGGGAACTCTCCGGTCGTGCCCGTTCGTGGGAAGCGACCTAAAGGCGAGTGTCAGTATCCCCACCCGGTAGAAGCAAAGACGAATGGACTCACTGGCACCCTCGATGCTACGAGTTGTTGCCGTGCGAGGCATATAACCCCCTTCACGCGCGCTGGTCATAGCCCGATGCTCGTGATCATGGTCAAATCCGTCCGCGCCGTCCTCGAAAGCAATCGTCTTCGACCTCGGGAACGCCTCTGCTCGTCAGACCTGCATGCCTGATTGCGCTCACCGTCGGTCAAAGCCATTCCGGCGTAGGCGACCTTGCTCGGTGGTGCCCTGGTGGTCAGCACAGCTCACACGGCAGTTGACTCACTCGTCAGGTCCCTCCATCGGTGGCGGACTCTCCACCATGATCCTGGCGGGCGGCTCGACTTCGTGGCTGTCTCTATCCTCCGGCCCAATCCGCTCCTCGCGCAGAAGGTCCAGCCTTGTGCTGAGATCGCCCTCACCCAGCTCGTCTTGAATGGCATTCTCAGGTATTTCCTCCCTCACGATGCTCGGCCTTCCCAATTTCCGGTCCTCCTCCCTGGTCGGAGTCAGGTCGGGCGTGCCGATGTGCTCGGCATCGTACCACCCCATCGGGTTCATCATCCCCACGCCGCCACCCTCGACGCGCTTGATCATGTCTTTCGAGACCTTGATTCCCTTTTTGGCCTTTGTGTGCTTGACAGGGGTTTTTGGTCTTTCCGCCTGATCCTGTGAGGCCCGCACAGCGACGGGCTTCATTTCGACACTCGAAGGCGCAGGAGACCCGTTGTGGGCAGAATCTTCGACCGGCTCGCCTTTGGTCTAAGTCGGATCAGCTTCGCCGCAGCAGTTATAAACAAGGGCCCTGCATTTGAGAATTATACTGACCTTGCCGCCAACCACGCTCATGCTCAATTTGCGACGAATGTTGGACAGTCCCTGGCCCGGATTGACCTTTGAGATGGTTTTTGAGATGCTGAAGGAAGAACTCCGCTTTTGTCGTTCGCGAATGGCGTGTCGGAATGTCGCGCGGAAGAAGTGTTGCCGGACCATGATCATGACGATGGAGACGAAGACCTGTGGAGCATGATCAGTGAAACACTCCACGAGCAGCGGAGGTCAGTGTTGGGACTCACGAGACTCCCGATGATCTGCTGGAAGAAAAGGATGAATTGCTGGAACGCGCTGAGCGTGCTGAGGTCGACGGTCGCCAGTCCTGTGACGGTCATGGACGACATGCAGAGGAAGAGGCAGTCGATGTAGGCGATATGATACGCGGTGGACACTCCGTACATGACGCCCGACAGAATCAAGGGGGTCTGCATGACGAACGTATCAGCAAGTTGTCATTTCAATCTTCCCGGCTGCTGGGGCCACTCACAAATGTGAAGAAGAGGAGATGCAGGCGGTAGAAGTTGAGCTGCTTCTCGAGGAGGACCTTGAGCTTGGTAGCCTTGGAGGGCATCTTGAGATGCTTTGGCAAGCTCGGGAAGGACGGCATCTTGGCTGGAGGACAGAGCCGCCTCTGCCGGCGGGAACGTGGGGGCGACGAAGGGAGCCGGAGGTCGAGGGGTGTGGGTGGGCGGATGCGGGTTAGTCGGTGTTGTGAGATCGAAGTCGGGAGGTTGAGAGCATGTTGAGGGGGTGTGGATTAGTGTCGATATCGACCTATGCACAAGACGAGACGCGCTCGAGGGGGGCTGCTACACAAAGGAGTACTGTTTGAGGAGGATGTCGAGGATCTTCTTTGCCATGACGGGATGTAAACGGATCGACACGCTCCAACCGAGGCCATCACGTGGGCGGAAAGAAGGGCTCATTAGGCGACGCGCATTAGATCACCCGGAATAGAAATAGATTAGGCTAAGCGCGATCCCATTAGAAAACACAGGATGGTCAGGGTCAGGGTCAGGGTCCGGAACCAAATACGCTAGACCCCCTTGTATCACGTGACTTTGGCTGGAAACCAGGGCGCGGCGTGGCGTGGCGTGGCGTTGCGTCGCGTGGCAGCTGCTGCGGAATGGCCCTCACTCTCCTTTCCCCCCATTTTACAGCGACCGCTCAAGCTTGGGCACTCGCTCTAGCTTTCGCTTTCGACTTCACTGGTTCTTGGCTTTCACTGCTCACTTCCCATTCACGCTCCCCATTCACGCTCCTTTCTCAACTACCCCCTCCCCGTATCGCATCCTAGCGAACACTCGGCGCAGCTCTCACGCACGCTGGTCGACGATCCCTTTGACTCCTTTGCACCGTCATCGCCTTGAACGAAAAGCGGCCCGATCTTCCCCAAGCTGGCCACCTCCGTAGTCCTCACTCTCTAGCATCGTCCCGGTCTTGGTCCCTCAAGCAGCTCATCACAGATCGCCCCCCCTCATCCGGCTTGAGCTCTGATCAGCCGATCATCGTTCCGCCCTGCGCTCCTCGCACCTCCGCTCTAGCCCAGCAAGTGCGCAGTAACCCAACCCAGCATGTCTCTCTTCGGTCAGACCAAGCGGCACACGCCCGTATCGAAACCCCGTCGCTCTCCACTCCCAGTCTTCACAGGCGAGATGGAGAAGAAGTACGACTATTCCGCACCTGGATCACCCGGCGGCCTGGGTAAATACTTCACCACCGTCTACTTTCCCATCCCCACTAGCCCCTTCGGCCGCTCGTCGTCCTCTGAATCACTCATCAACGGGAACGGCATCTCGGGGAAATCACATTCTCATTCCCACTCCCACTCACACCACCCACACCGACCCCGGCGGTACGTCCGGGTGTGTCTGCCGATCCCGCCGAGGTTGTACGCCCGACTGCCAAAGATCAACTCGAGACCCCGCTTCGCCCTCCTGGTGCTCTTGACGCTGGGGTTTCTCTTGTTCCTCCTGGGGATAAGGAGAAAGCCTGGAGGTGGAAGCACTTGGTCCCCTCCATTCAGTGACCCCGACTCGCTGGTCATCACTCCGGACGAAGCGGCGTCGATCTGGCAATGGGAGGTGCTCTCCGGGCACTATCCCAGCACACACCCACGTGAGTCTCATCCGCTCAGTCAGACTCTGCTTCAAGCTGACGAAGACCAGCTCCGGAGACGCTGCCCCTGCCTCCCACTATACAGAACCCTGCCGTTCCGGAGAAACTTCTCCCTGCTCCGGGCTCCCCAAGCCCTCTCGTCGCGTACCATCAACGCACCGCCAACACGGCCCGCTCTCAGCTGGTCGGTGTCGGCCCGGAACGTCACTTCCTCTCCGTCTGGGACTCGGTGGAACCGCAGCCCGGGTTCCCATCCCGCCCCACTCCAGGTACGATTCTGGACCTGGATCGTATCTTGGAGAAATGCGACTTTGGGAGCAACAAGGTGAGCCTCGGAGTGTGATGCGCAGCTGACAACCAGTATGTGCGAGACTGCCTGGAGTTCCTGCGCATCGGTGGTGGTCTGGACAACGGCAGACGAGTGCGGAGAGGAAACTATCTGGCGCAATACAAGCAGATCTACTACGAGGAGTCGACGTCGGAGAGGCAGATGGACTGGACGCCCCGAGTCGCCCCGACGACCAAACGAGCCCCAGGTCTCTCCCGGACGGCCCTCACTCTCGGTACCCCCAACAACGTCGTCTCGTCATTCGACGCTCGCGGTGCTTGTGACCCTCTTCACCCTCGGATCTTCCACATGTTCTGGGCCGGAGATTTCACCGACAAACCTTACATGGCTGTCATTTCCTTCCTCTTCACGCAGAACCTCGGCCTCGACAAATCGCCAGACCAATCGTCCGATTCCGTGCGGAATACGTGCCGATCGCAATTCTGGGTGTGGATCAACCCCGGTCCTGCAGCCGCTGTTCCGAACCCGAACGCCAAGCGAGAGATGTACGAGCAACTGGCGACGAATCCTTGGTCCGCCCCATTCCTGCACGAAAGGTTCCGCGATGTTGTCAAGTTCCGGATGTGGAACACGACCGAGCAGCTCGATGGCGTTCCCGAGTTGAAGGACCACTGGCGAGCGATGTCGATCTTCAACTCGGGCGGTAACACGTACAAGCAGCCTTCTCCTCAGCAGACGCCGCTCGCTCGCGCCCCCGAGGAGCCAAACTTTGGAGAGATCCTCGCTGCCGAGGCTGCCGAAGTTGCCGAAGCCGAGTCGACGACCGAGGCGCCTGTGACAAGAAAGAAGAACGGCCTGTTTGAAAAAGTCGGCTCGTCAAGCGAGAGCGACTATGATCGGCTCAGCGTTATTCTCTCCGACATGGCACGTTTCGTCCTGACTCACCGGTTCGGCGGCGTCTACCTCGATGCGGATACCATTTTCCTCCGTGATTGGGAGGAGCTGTGGAACTACCGAGGCCAGTTCGCCTACAGGTGGTCGTGGCATCAGAAATACAACACGGCTGTGCTCAAGCTGCACAAGGGCTCCGCGCTCGGCACCTTCCTCTTCAAGACGGCGTTGGAGAATGGACTAGATTTCCATCCCATGACGGTATCCCGCTACCTAAAGGATGCAGGGTTGGACAAGCTCCTGTTCAGAGTTCCGGACGCACTCTTCGACCCGGCTTGGCTCAACATGGAGCGGTACCAGAGGGAACGACCCCCGTTCCCTTACTTCCCAGAGTACGTGACGGCGTGGCGACTGTCTTCGCTCCTGGGTCAGACGCGGTACTGACGTGTCACAGATTCTCGGTGTTCTTCTCCAATGACAAGTTCGACACGGCCGGTCCGCAGCCGCTCGGATTTGACGGGTTCTTCCGTGGCGCTTTCTCTTACCACTTCCACAACTTCTGGTGAGTACTTCCCAATTGCGCGCGTGCCTCGGAACTCTCGCTGACTCGTCCAGGTGGCTGCCGTTTGACCCGTCGCGGAACTGGCCCGATCTTGGCTCCCGATTTTCCAAGGGCGAGAAAGCTCTTCGAGAAGCGCAACGGGCAGCAGCGGCTGAAGCGGAGCGTAAAGTTGGAGCAGGGGCAGCGGCTGGGGCGCTCCACACGACATCACCGGCTGAAGCGTCGGACAATGTCGAGGGCGTGGAAGACATGGATGACGAGGTTGACCTGTCGTGGTCGACGGTGCTGAAGAGGACGTTTGAGGCGTACCTCCGGCAGGAGAGGCCTAACATGTACGGGGAGTGGCTTACCTGGGAGTCGGCAGCCCCGGCGGGAGCGGGGGCCTCAACTTAGAGAGTCAGGCTTGACAGTGGGGTTTTGGTGCGAGGGAGGCAAGATTGAGAGAGCGAGGTCGAGGGTAATAGTCAGCGGGAGTTACTCTACGCTACGAGATGACGAGAGGCGAGCATTGATAGGGTCACTTCACATCATGCAACTGCATTGGGCAATGCGCATCTCAAGCGGATGCTGCGAGAGTAATCCCTGCAAGAGTGCTTCCCATTCGCGAGGCAAAGCCTTTGTTGACTTGAATTGTTGACCTCCACCGCGAACTCGGCAAAAGTGGGCTCTCTCCCGGTGTCGGTGTCTCGGTTCTCGGTGTCAAGGCTCAAACGCTTGGACCTGTACACGTCTACCAATCGTCGCAGCTGCCTTGACAACATCATCTCCCATCTCCTGCTCATCCGTCCTTGTATTCTCATCGTCCAAAGTCGTCCGAGCGAATGTCTGTCCTCAGGCATCTTTCATAGTCCGCAGGTCCGCCAAGCCAGCAACGAGGACAAAGGACCAGGCGACGACCACCTGAAGTGCGCGGCGTGAAGGTATATTGCTTGGGCAAGGACGAGCAGGGGGAGAATCAGCGGGGATGTCGGGTGGGAACATCAAGGTCGTCGTGAGGTGAGCTCACTAGCTTATCGTACTACTTATCCAGAGTGTCCGGTACAAGTGCAACCCGTGGAGGTCGCTTGGTGTTTGACTGAACCCCACTGACTTGTGACCTAGATGTCGCCCGCTCAATGCCCGAGGTGAGCTCCTAGACGCGGTTGCGCAGACCTCAGACGCACAGAAGGGAGTGGTGGAGGTGGTTGGGAATGATCGGAGTGGAGGACTGACGGATACGCAGAGCTCGCGCGGGGAGCGAAGGGGTTGATACGGATGGAGAATGATCAGACGATCCTTGAGCCTCCGGAGGTGTCGTCGAGCTCTTCCAAAGCAACGGGGAAGAAGCCCCAGGTGTTCTCGTTTGGTGAGTGCGAGTGCTCCCCTATATCCCGAGAACCAGCTCGTGCTCTCTTGCACCCACACATCTCTCTGGCAGATCAAGCGAGTCCTTCAGGCTCGTCCGTGCCAAACCCGATGCGAGCTGCGCTGATGTGATGCAGACAAGTCGTACTGGTCTGCTGGACCGCGGGACGAGCCGGGATATGCATCGCAGCACACCTTGTACGATGATCTGGGGGTGGAACTGCTGGACCACAGCTTTGAAGGGTTCAACACCTGCATCTTCGCATGTACGTGCCCGAGCTCTCGAGAACTGCCGGTTTGCTGACCAGCGTGTAGACGGCCAGACGGGTAGCGGCAAGAGCTGTGAGTGCTGCCTGCGTGCTAGCAGGGTGTTGCTGACTCCTGTGCTCAGATTCCATGATGGGCTGTGAGTGGCTTTTGGGCGATTGAGTCTGGTGGTCTGCTTTGACTTGATTCGCTCACACGACGCAGATGGCGCAGCTAAGGGTATCATCCCACTCACGACGTCCGAGCTCTTCCGGCGGGTAGAATCCCGCACAGCGACCGACTCCAACCTCTCGTACACCGTCGAGGTATCCTACATCGAGATATACAACGAGAAGTGAGTCGCCGCGTGTCCCCGCTTCCGCTTCTACTCTACCATCATGTTGGAGACCTGATCATGTTGGAGACCCTCTCTGACGAATGCCCAGGGTCCGGGACCTGCTCAACCCCAAGAACAAAGGCAATCTCCGAGTTCGGGAACATCCTTCACTCGGGCCATACGTCGAGGACCTCAGTCGATTGGCGGTGGAGAACTACGGGCAGATGATGACGCTCATGGACGAGGGGAACAAGGCGAGTCGAGTCATGCGTCATGAGCACGAGTCGCCTGACGTACTGGTTGGGGGTTAGCTGAACATGAACAGGCTAGGACGGTGGCGTCGACGAACATGAACGAGACGTCTTCGCGGTCCCACGCGGTCTTCACCTTGATTGTTTGTCTGCACGGAAGCGCTGGGAGCGCTAGACTCTAGGCTGACGTGAAACAGCTCACTCAGAAACGACTTGATCCTCAGACGAACATGACGGGTGAGAAAGTGTCAAAGATATCGCTGGTGGATCTGGCGGGTAGCGAGAGGCAGGCGTCGACAGGAGCAACGGTGAGCATGACTCGACTCGTTCTTGCATTTACAGCATTGACATTCCGCCACAGGGCCAGCGTTTGAAAGAAGGCGCCAATATCAACAAGTCACTCACCACGCTCGGCAAGGTCATCGCAGCGCTGGCGCAAGCGAGTGGCGATCACATCAAGGGCAAGAAGAAGAAGGATGACTTTGTGCCTTATCGCGACAGTGTTCTCACCTGGCTTCTCAAAGAGTCTCTCGGAGGGAACTCGAAGACGGCAATGATCGCCGCGATCTCCCCTGCGGATTACGAAGAGACGCTGTCCACTCTCCGGTACGCCGATGCCGCAAAGAAGATCAAGACGCACGCGATCGTCAATGAGGATCCGAACGCCAAGCTCATCCGAGAGCTCAAAGAGGAGCTGGAGTTGCTCCGATCGCGAGTCGCTTCCGGGGGTGGTGGCGCTGCACTGCCAGGTGGGGAGGAGGCGGTGTATGACCCGACTGTCCCGCCTGAAAAGCAGATTGTGACGTACAAGACCAAAGACGGGGAGATCAGGACGGTGACCAAGCTGGAGCTGCAGGATCAGCTAGAGGCGAGCGAGAAGCTCATGGAGAGTCTCAACTTGACGTGGGAGGAGAAGATGATCAAGACGCAGGCGATACATGTAGAGAGGGAGAAGGCGCTAGAGGAGATGGGCATCATGGTGGACAAGGATGTGAGTGCGTGACGTGTCGTGGGCGTAGGTATTGACCGTGACTCTCTCTCAGCTGGTTGGGGTGCATGCGCCGCAGAAACACCCGTCACTAGTCAACCTCAATGAGGGTGAGCTCGGAACGATCATCTCCGTTGCTTTTCAAGCTGATGCCCCGCCCAGATCCTCTCATGTCCGAGGTCAGCCCTCCCTCGTTACTCGTTGGTCCGAGCGCGCGACTGATGTTTGCAGTGTCTCGTTTACCAACTAAAACCCGGTATCACAGTCGCCGGCAGTCTCGATGGTTCTTCCGCGCAGATCAAGCTCTCCGGATCCCACATTCTCCCCAATCACTGCATCTTCAACAACGAGGACGGGATCGTCACCGTCGAGGCTATGCCTGATGCTCGGACATTCGTGAATGGGAAGCGCGTCCCGCCAAAGTCGCCCGTCAAGCTCCTTAGTGGCTTTCGTGTCATTCTCGGTGACTTTCACGTATTCCGATTCAACGATCCTGCGTCTGTGCGAGCCCAGAGAAGGAGGCTGAACGGTTCGGCAAGCGTCGGCGATCTGTCTGGGGAGGCGAGCGCGAGTCCGAGCCCCGGGTTCAGGCCGGACTCGCCATTCAGAACGGGAGAGGGAGAGCTGATGGATTGGTCGGCGGCCAGGAGGGAAGTGGCGGATATCGAGAAGCTGGGTGATCAGGATCTGGACAAGCTGTTTGACGATATCGTGAGTCGGGGCGACAAGTCGGATTGGTGACCTACTCGTACGTGTATGCTGAGAAACGACAGGTGAAAGTGCGGACGTTGCGAGGACGCCCCGAGAGCCGATATGATATCGCAGCGGAACTCGAGTCCCGCCTCCTCGCCACGTCTCAGACCGACGACACGCAGACGCTCGATACCACTGCCAACCCGTGGGCCGCGAGCGGCGCACAGGGAACGACGCTCACGAGCAACAGCGTTGGGACGCCGTATGCACCCGAACTCGATATCTCGATCGGCGAGCAGCAGTCGGATACAGCCACTGAGACTGCACCGGCGTTCACGTACGATCAGAAAGCCCAGGACGCCGCGCTGGAACAACAGCATCTCACCAAGCAGCTCAAGAACCTCGCTCAGGAAGTGAAGCGGATCCGATCGGAGGCTGCTGCCGCGAGGGCTCTTGAGGAGGTGGCGATTGAGCCGGCGCATTGGACGGCGAGGGAGTTGAGACTTGTTCGAGGCTCGGTGGAGAGGTGGAAGAGGCTCAGGACGTTTTCTATGGCGGAACAGATCCTCAAAGGTGCGGTCAACCTCCGAGAGGCAAATGTCAGAGCGTGAGTTTGCCGCGCACTCCAAGAAGGGGAGGGCGGGGAGATAACGGTTGTAGCAAGGAGCTGGGACGAAGTGTCTCATACAACTTCCTGGTTACCGACGGGTCGTCGGCCGCGCCGAGATCCTCGCTTGACGGGTTGAACGGCGTGGTCGAGTTCGAGGACGTTGCGGGCCCAACGGCGGATGGCGATGCCCCCCTTGTCATGGTCAAAGTGATCGACAAGGAAGCGAATGGTGAGCAAACACATTTTGAACCAACGATCTGTAGGCTGACCATCAGCCGTCTACTCGTGGGACCTCGCTCGTTTCACGCAGCAACTGAGCAAGATGCGGCATCTCTGTGCACTCGCAGCCAAGCCGAACTACTCGCAGCATTTCCGAAGCGAGGGTATCTTCACCGACCATCCTGCCCCGACATTTTCGTTCGTTGGCGCTGCCAAGGCCCCTCTGCGGCTCCTCGCCAGCCAGGTATCCTACACTGTCACGGTACCGATCCTGTGCCAGTATACAATGGAGGCGATCGGATCGTGCCGTGTTGACTTCAAGTGCTCTCTCGCTCCGACCACCCCATCTTCCGGAAGGACCACGCCAGAACCTCCCAGCCAACCGGTGCTCTCAGCGCTTAACCCGGGAAGCAGGTTGACCTTCACAGTCAGCGTTGATTGCGTCAAGGGTCTCAACTCGGAGGACTTTGCCTCGGTTCACGCCCAGACGCGTCTGTCCTCTCTTGTCGGTCCGAGCATCTCCTCCGAGGACACGTTCGCGTCACTGCCCGTTGATCTGGATAAGACCTCGGTCGCTCACCTCTCACTCAAACGGACCGTGACCGTCATTGTCACTCCCGAGATGACGCCGTATCTCCTTGAGGAGTACGCGACCATCGAATTCTTTGCCAAGGTCCGACCGGCGTACCTATCTCGTCTGGAGAGATGGGATCGATCACGCGAGGTGTCGCCCCCGAGTAGTTCGCCCGGAACGCCACTTCGACCGGGAGAGACGCGACCGGCTATGAGGAGGAACGAGACGGATTTCGTCCAGCCCGAGCATCATGACGTGCTCGCGAAGGTCGAGATACGCGAGCTGGCGGCGGACGGAGAGTATTATCCCGCCGAAGTGGTCGACGGGGTGATCCATCTCCATCAGGGATTACAGCGCAGGTTGTTTGTCCACCTCACGCACACGTCGGGCAAAAGTCTACCCTGGACCAAGCTTGGGCATGTGAGTACGGGCGACATCCGGCTGGTGGACAAAACCGGGCAGATTACGAGCGTGGTGAAAGACGAGGTTGGAGTCAAACTCAATTCCGAAGTCGAGTGTCGGCCAGACGGGACCTCGGTCCTTTCGGGGACAGGGGGATGGGATAGTGCGGCACACAATTCGATCCACCTCAATCGCAAGACATCGGGGGACCAACGGCTCCTCGTCCGTCTACTCTTCCTCGTCGAGGTGGAAACGCTGGACGAACCAGCCGTGTTCTCTATGGACCTACCCATCCGGGTCTTGGCTCGGGACACGAAACGATCCTCCTTCCTCACTTTTTGGTCTGCCAACAAGATCTTCACTTCCCTCACCTCCATATTCGCGGTCGACCTCTCTCCGCCACTGGCGAGGAGCGCGGCCGACTTGTGGATGTTGGACACGGGGAAGAAACATGTGCGAGGGGAAGAGCGGTTGGGTGATTGGAAGCCCAGGAGTCTGAGCTTGTTGGAGGATTGGGGGAGGATGAGGGGCCGGCAGAAGAGGTTGGGTGATGTGCAGGCGACCAGGGCCGTTCTGGGGATGTGGAAGGAGGCAGGGGACTCGGGGACGGGCGAGCGCTGGGGATCGGGGCCGGAGTACCGGATTCAAGACTCTGAGAATCGACCCACCGAACCAACGCCGGGGGCGACCCATGAAAGGGAAGAGCTGCTGAAGCGATGCCTCCGTCTTTGGCAGCAAGAGATGGACCATCGATTACAGGTGAGCGCGTGAGCGCGGGCGCGCGGGCGTTGCGATGCCCTGCCCTTGTCGAGGGCGGATCGCAGCTAACCCGAACTGACTCCTGTGCATACCCGTGGCTCGCGCTGATGTTGGTGATTTCTCAAATCCAGGTCGACGTGCAACGCGCCTCGGCTGGTGAAGAAGCAGTAGCGAGGAAGATGCGCAGGCTCTTACCCGACCTCGAGCCGAAACTCGTGCCGACGGTGAAGCAGCTGCCGAGGAGTGAGAGCGTGATACGCAGTGGGGTCTTGATGCTCCTGAGAGACTCTCAGGCGAATCAGTGGGACAAGCTGCACTTTGTGCTCCGGAGGTGAGTCCGGTTCCGCGTCACCTTACGACAACGCCACGACGAGGACGAGATTGAGCAAGCACATACACGTGTGCTCCTTATCCCTTCCTCTTGTCTTCCGCTCCGCTGCATACTCGTTTTGGAGTTATGATGACGGACGGAGGGAGGGAGGGAGGGAGGGACGATCGTTTGGTACATGCTGATGACGCAACGCAGACCGTACTTGCACGTGCACACCAATCTCAGCGAGAGAGAAGTGCAAGTGATCAACCTTACTCGAGCCAACGTCGTTGCCAGTCCAGACGTCGAGATGCTTCTCGAGGTGAGCGCGGCGTGGCTGCGTGGCTGCGTGGCGGCGTATCCCAAACAATGATAGACACTGGTCTTTTGTACTGAATCTTTGGTCCTTGATCGTCGGGCCTTGGTACTTGGTACTTGGTACTTGGTCTGGGGATCTCGGTGTTCGAGTCCAAAGACAGAGAAAGAGAGAGATGGTTACAGAATGTCGCTGACAATATTTCTTCCTCCGTTGTCAGCGCCGCTTCGCGTTCACCGTGTTCACCCCTACCAACTCGTATATCCTCCAGGCGGCGTCTCAGAAGGATATGGCGGAGTGGATGTCCGTCATCGCGACGAGCAGCGATGCGTGAGACGCGGTGCGTGGTGCATGGTGCGTGGTGCGTGGTGCGTGGTGCGTGGTGCGTGGTGCGTGGTGCGTGGTGCGTGGTGCGTGATGCATGGTGCGCGGCAATCTCTACAGTCACCCCACTCTTTCCGCCTACACTCGCCGACACGATCTTGAATCCGTCTTCACCCCGAGACACGGCGCCACACAGCGGAGCTTGATCCGCCTTCTTGTTACGATAATGCCAGTCTATAAGTCTGTGTTCCATCCCTATTCGTGTTTATATCTTGCACTGTCATCCCAGCATCACATCGTATCCGCATCATCACGATCTCTCACCGAACCTTTTCCACGATGATCATGATCCATGGCCCATGCATTGATCGACGTCGACACGACACGACACTGCATACCGATCCAGTCTCCCCGTTGCACCCGCACCAACACGTATCGTACTGCGCTCCACGTCGTTTCTTTGGGTGCCAACTGGAAACGAATAGGGATACAAGTATTGGGGGGTCAACGTGCCACAAGCGCTAAAACCCTCTTTGAACAAAAGGCCTCGGGCGTGTGGCGACGGTCTGTTCTCCCCGGGAGAGTGAGTCCGAGAAACAAAGGAGAGCAGAGAGCAAAGAGCAAAGAGCGAGGCGCAAAGAGGACATCGCGTTGGGTACAGCACGCACAGCATGAGGCGCAAAGCGTAAGTATAGGTGCATAGGTCAGTACACTGGCTAGGTGCAGCAGTTCCGGACTGGAGGGTGTAGGAGCTTTGAGCCTCGCGCGTGGCGCGTCGCTGTGTGGATTGTGAACCCCTGTATGACCCCTCCTGCGGACCGCCGCTTTCGGGGTAACCGTGAGACGCAAGATGCATGAAAGGGAGGGGCAGGGATATAGCGGGACGGCGTATAGGAGTCGGGACGGGTTTGACACTCGCCAAGTAATATCATGTGTCTGGTGCTTGTACAGCGTACAGCGTAAAGCGTACGAATGCAGTAGCCGATTTCGTACGTGGTCGTTCGGTCGGTGTACAGACTCCTCTTTGAGCATCTACGCACACGCACAGACGCACAGACGCACAGGCGCAGAGACGGGATGGGAAATACGGACCGGACCGTGTCAAGGCGGGGAGAGTGGTTTCATCGGTGTATGATGCGCGGGGGTGCTTTGTACGATGGGCAGGGGCAGGGGCAATGGAGAGCGAGGGGGTGGTCGGAGGTGGGATAAGGACGGAGAGAGTACAACTGAGAGTGAGTGGGAAGGGGCAAGGGAGAGAGTGTTGCGGGGGAGGGGTTTCTCTGGGCAAAAAGGGAAGACGGGTCGGTGCGCGGTGCGTGGGGCCAAGACTCGGACAGTGTATGGAAAGGAAGGAGGGGCAGTGTGCTTTCTACCTTGGATCTGTATCTACTTGTGCTGTGCTTCGCTGCTCGTTGCCCGCTGTTCGCTGCTCGCCTCTCGCCTCTCGCTGCTTTGCTTTGCTTTGCATGACACCACCACACCACTGCATACGAGGTTGATGACCGATGAGTAAGATTGAGACGGCTACGAGAACAAAGCCCTGTCGGGTGTTAATAGGGGATTTGGAAATAACATAGCGCGCGCCCGCCCGTGGCCGCCACGGCCCAGGAAGCCTCCGTCACCCAATCACCACGCACCCACCCACACCCACTCACCCACCGGACCGCCCACCGCCCACCGCCCACCAACCCCCTCCCCCGCCCCCCATACCCACCCATACCCATTTCCATCCTCATCCTCCTGCTCCTTACCACCTCCACGTCGACTCGCTCGCGGGTCTCACACACCCGTCCATCCCCTTGCCCCCGTTCGCCGAGCCCGCGTCGTATCAGGGCGACGACGACCCATGAGCTATAGCCGTAGTCGCCCAGATTCCTTCCCCACTACGACCGACAGCACCAGCACGGGCATAACGAGATTGCACGACACCAACACCGATAGCGATAGCCGACACGAGCGAGAGTGGGAGCGAGAGCAACCACGAGGACAAGATCGAGAGCGAGTTGGGCCCAGACCACTCTCAGGCGAGTACGAGTACGAGCACGAGCACGACGAGTACGAGCAGTACGGGCACAACGAGATCGTGCTCGAGCCAAAGCACGAGCGGCCTTCCTCCGCCGCGAAAGCCAGTTCCAATCTCAGCTCCCTTCCTGGTGCTCACGTTCACGGCAGACGTCTACGTCTGGACGATCAAACCCAGACCCGACACACCACGTCGTCCCGAATCGACCCCCCGCCGTTACCGCCGTTGCCTTTGGCGACGACCTCGTCGTCGTCCTCGCTATCGCGACGGGTAGCCGACATCCCTTCGATCCGAGTGCCAGCGCTCGAACCTGGTTCCGGTTCTGGATCTGGGTCTGGTCGTGCATACTTGTCCTACCCCACCAGTTCTTTGTCCCCATACGAGCATCCAGCTGCTGCTGCAACGGCAGCATCGGCGTCGTCGTCTTCCAGAGGTCTGTACCCCTTTCAGCCCCTGCTTCGAGGGAATCCTTTGCCCAGCACCAAAACCAAATCCAAAACCAGAGCCAACCCATCCCATCGACGGCCTCGACACGTCATCAACAATACCTATCTCCTCCGGGTAGTCACTCGCATTCGCCCTACACGCCCGGATACCTCTACCCCTCTTCCCACCCCCACTCGGCCGCTTCATCCTCGTCCCTTTCCGCCGGACTCATCGAGAGAGGCCTTCGGAGCCCGCATCCACCTCTCACCGCAGCACTTCAGGCTCCGCCCATCTGGCCACCTCCCCCACCACCTCATCTCCCATCCCTCCATCTCGACCGTCCCGAACCGCAAGCCCAACTCCAGAACTACGGTTCCGGCTCGGCTTCATCTTCAGCGCGCAGAGCATACTTCTCCTCACCGCTCTACGACCTCCCTTCCATCCCCCCGCCCGCTCCTGCACCTGCTCACACATTGGCAACCCGACCTGACTCGCGCTCGTCGCTGCCTCAAGAACCCCGTTACCTTTCCGACCAGGCCTATCAACATCTCCCCCACACTTACGCTCAAGCCCCCGCTCACGCCTTCGCCCCCGCGCACGCCCATCCTTATCCCAACGTACCTCCTCTCTCGTCGACCGGATCCGCATTCCGCGGCGTGTCACCCGTCCACATCCCCCACCTCTCCAGTTCAAATACTCTCGATCCCCTCCAGCACACGTGCTCCCTCACTCCCCCTCCCCTCATCCGCCATGCCCAACGTCATGGCAGCGCGAAAGACCATGGCCACCAATCCTGGCTATGCCCTCGCCCACGCCTCGAGCACCCCGCAGACGGTCAGCTCCAGCGGGAGCAGGCGGACTGGTCGAACAGGCGGTGCAAAGGGTAATGGCTGGACGATGGAGCATACGTACGACAGCGTCGGTCAGAAGAAAGAGATCATCGTGATTGATGATAGCGCGACGCCCGAGAAGATCCCAAGGAAGAGGACCAGGGCGGTAGCAGCGCAAGAAGCAGCGGAGAGTCTGAGGAAATCGGCGCTGGCGAATGGAACGGGCTCAAGCGTTGCTACGACAGTGACGGGCGCTGCCCCGGGAAAGAAGCGCAAGGTGGCGGATGACGTGAGCGATGCGGGCACCGTGAAGAAAGCCAAGGGCAAGGTATCGGTGAGTCAGAGAGAGTCAGAGACAGAATCAGAGTCGAGTCTCCCATTCCCGGTCAACGTCAAATCGACTGTCACTTTCTGGTCAACGTCAAACCGGCCGTCGGCGGTCTGATTTGGACACGAGCTGATGGAGCGTAGACATCGGCGTCGAATTACGCTGCGCCCGCACTGGTACCGAAACCTCAACCTGCTCCGGTCTCTCAGCAGTCCTCGACCGGACCTGTATGGGATGATGCCGAAGGGCACTACATCATCAAACCCGACGACATCATAGGCGGAAGGTGTAAGTGGTCAAGAGTCTCTACGTGCAGCGTGCAGCATCTGCCAGACTCGGAGGCTGGTTGTCTTGGACCGAGCCGAGCTGATGGGCGCTCGTGCAGACAAGATCGTGCGATTACTCGGACAAGGCACCTTTGGCAAGGTCGTAGAAGCCCGACATGTCGAGACGAGGAGGAAGGTCGCGATCAAGGTGATCCGCGCGGTTCAGAAGTATCGCGATGCCAGCAAGATTGAGATCAGGGTGCTGGAAACGCTGAGGAGGAACGATCCCCAGAATCTCAAGTGAGTGGGCCTGGACTCACCTGACGCCCTGTCTCCCGCTCGTGCTCGGCCGTGGTCACCTCCGCAAGCGCGATCACTGACCACCCCGCAGCAAATGCATCCACCTCGACGAATACTTTGACTTTCGCAATCACCCTTGTCTCGTCTCCGAGCTGTATGGGATGAGCGTATTCGACTTTCTCAAGCAGAACGCGTTCCAGCCATTCCCAGAAAAACACATACAGGACTTCGCGCGGAGTCTGCTCAAGAGCGTGGACTGTGAGTGGACTGACTCTACTGTGCTCGCCTCTCAGGGGTTCTGGGGAGTGTTCTCGCTTGTGCTGACGCCGTGGCAACAGTCCTGCATCGGTTGAAGCTGGTACACACGGATCTGAAGCCCGAGAACATTCTTCTCGTGGCCAACGAGTCATTCGTCCAAGGCCAGAGGGTGAGCTGCGATCTTTCCACGGACGGGCCCCGCACGAGGTCTCGTGCAGGTGCCATGACGAGGAGCGCAGCTGACGCCACGTAGAAGGGCAATAGCAAGCCCAAGAGAATCTTGAAAAGCACAGATATCCGGCTCATCGATTTTGGGTCGGCGACTTTTGAGAACGAGTACCATTCGTCGGTGGTCAGCACGCGACATTATCGCGCGCCGGAGATCATTCTTGGTAAGTGCGGCCGCTCCGAGCCTGATGTCCTACCTACCCGCGTTGTGGACTCGCCACTTTCCAGCAGCCCTCTCGGTCGAATATTTCGGCTGACTCGACGCGCTCAGGCCTCCCGTGGTCCTACCCCTGCGACATGTTCTCGATCGGCTGTATCCTCGTCGAATTCTTCACTGGCGACGCCCTCTTCCAGACGCACAACAACCTCGAACATCTCGCCATGATGGAGGTCGTGATGGGCAAGATGCCTCAGCGGATGACGGAGAGGGGTCGGTTCAAGAAACCAGAGTTCTTCAGGGGCAACAAGGTGGATTTCCCAAATTCGCAGACGGAAAAGTCGAGTAAGAAGTTTGTCAAGAGTTTGAAGAGTCTCAAGGTGAGTGCGACTTGGCGACGGGTCGGGGCGGCGCGACGCGACGCGAAGCGATGCGACCCGATGTGGAGTGTTGGGATCCCCCTGTGTCCAGAGGGCGCGATATCCGGTGGGGTCGTCGAGACCGTGCTGACCCGTTGAACAGGAGATCATCGGGCAGGAGAACCGAGCCAGAGCGCTGTTCCTCGATCTCGTGACGAGGTTGTTGGACTTTGACCCCGACATGCGGATATCGGTGGGATCAGCACTCAACCACCCGTATCTGGTGAGTGATTGATCCGCGACCACAAGCCATCCATCCGACAGGGCCGAGAAGATTGGCTCGAGCCGGTCCTTGCCGTGAACTCGCAATGGCCAATCCTTGCTTCAGACGTTGTTGCCGGAGTTAGGCTGATGGTTGTCGTAGCGAGAAGATATTCCAGAGCCACCGCCACCGCCACCGTGATCTGGCGACTTTTGTGGATGATTATCTGGAGTCCTCGGTCCGGCGGCTGAGATCCCCTCGCAGGTGAAATGCGCGGGAAGGCGGCGAATCCGCGTGGGTCGTGCATGAGGCGGTTGCAGTTGTCAAGGGTGTCAAGGTGTCAGGAGTGTGCAACGGTGTGCCGGGTGTGCAGCGGTGTGGCTGTCACCTGCCGGCGAGGGTGTCAAACATGTCGATAGCTTGACGGGACGCAGGTGGATGGGCAGTGAAAGAGCGAGCAGGGTGAGGAGGGTATGAGGTGCGAGGGAAGATCTACGAGTACGGGACGACGGGGTACGAACGAGACCGGGGGTTCAGACAGATGTTAGGCTTATTACGGTGTACCGACGAGAATCAGCTCCCACTCTCCCTTCTCTCTTCGCTTACTTCACTCACATTTCACATTTCACATTTCATACATGTCCGTTGTTATTTCTGCAACCGCATCTCGCATGGTCATAGAGCGCAACCACGATCGATCGATCGATGTTCAATGTCCAATGATTAATGAGCGATGATCAGTGATCTAGGATACTGTATTCCATTCGCGAGCTGCAGGAGATTGCAATTTGAGCTGCGACTGACATGAGTTGACCGACGAAAGTGAAGGGTACTGCCCGCACGCATTCCAGAGCGCCGGACGTCTTTGTCTGATGGACTTGATGATAAGTTTGTGCAAGGTGATTGATTTGTGCTGTGAACGAGGAGTATGGGGAGGACGATGCCGTCGAGCAGCGGTGGCAAAGGGAAGAGGGATCTCTGAGGGTCAACGAGCGTACGCGAACGCAGCGGATACGGATACAGTGCACATCAAGCACCGCCTATTGACACCGCCTATTGAGGGAGCCACGGGAACCCACCCTCGGCCTCGTCCTCATCCTCGTTATCATTCTGGTTCTCGTTTTACTTGTTCCCGTCCTCGTTCCCGTTCCCGTTCTCATTCTCGTTCAGCCGTTGTTAGATCGGTGAGGGATGCATCATGCAAAGGAATAGAGATAACCCCGATCCGATCCGAGCTTGGTCGCTTCCGAGCTTCCTCGTTCCATGTGAACTCTGCAAACACAAGATCGAGATCCAGAGGCCAGAGCCAGATCCAGATCCGCGATCCACGTCTAGGATGTTATACGTCGTTTACTTGGTCTGAGACAAATCGTAAGCGACGACACAACGAACAGGATGGGCAGAGTCGTCGTATGGACGTGTAAGCGCGAGGCCACTCACAGAGTCGGCGAGGTAGGTGATGAGGTCGTTCCTGTCCTTGGCCTTCTTGAGACCGGCAAAGGCCATCTTGGTGCCTACGGGTATCAGCGGGATGCCATGGGTACCAGCGGGATGCCAATGGGTACCAGCGGGACGCCAATGATAATGCTGATAGAGGATTCTGGAGTGGTGCGGCGACAGAAGGTGATCGCCGATCGGATTCGACGGAGACCGTCGTCAGATCGTGATTCCCCATCAACGCGTCTACGCATCTCATGCCATGACCCTCCACGAATCCAATCACGATCTCCATCGCCTCGCACGCACAGACCACACAGACCACACAATATCGAGTTGGACCCGGCCGCGCCGAACCAAGTGACTTCCGTGCCCTTGTCGCACTCACCAGGAATGTACTTCTTGGGGTTCTCGAGGTACTCGAACAGCGTGTCGTTGTCCCAGTGAACGCCCTTGTTGACGTTGGCGGCGGTGTAGGAGAAGCCCTCGACCTGGCCGGACTGACGGCCAAAGAGGCCGTGGAGGTTGGGGCCAACCTTGTTGGGCTCGCCGGCGCCGACGGTGTGGCACTGGGCGCAACGGGTCTAAGGGGGTGAGCGGGGATCGGGGATCGAAGTGATCTGGAAAGCGCAGGGGGAGGGCGCGAGAAAGGGATGCGAATCCACATCTAGGCGAGATTTAGGAAGGAAGGGGGTATCGGCGGACTGCACGATCTGGGGGAAAGATAGGATGGAAGACGGTAATGATGAGCCAACAAAGCCGGCAAGAGTGTACTGATCGAGGAGGGGGCAAAGCGATGCGGCGAAAGTCGCTCTGCACTGAACACCGAAGACGCTCGAATTCCCCATCGGCCGGCGGCGAGACCAACGATCTCCATCATCTCGATCATCTCAATCGTCCCGATCGTCTTCATCCTGCCTGACAAACAGGCAAAACCGCTGGCCACTCGACGTCCAGCTCTTCCATGCAGATCGCCCCCAGCACCGACTTCGGCGCCGACTCTTCGTACCCACCTTGAAGATGCTCGCGCCCTTGTTCACGTCACCTGGTATGTGTATCAGCTACTGACCAACCAACCGATCCATCGGAGCACTGAAAGATCGTGGAGAAACGCGTCGCCGCCCTCGAAATCGACGTTGCAGTTTGGAGCGCCGGGGAAAAAAAGTCGAATGGGATAACGAGTTGGAGAAGGAGGGAACACCGTGCACTCACCCTTCTCGAACTTGTCGCCGGCCATTTTGATGTGGTGTGAGGTGGGGGGGTGGGTTGAGGAGATAGTTGGAGAGAGAGATGGAAGTGGGATTGAGGGAGAGGGATGTAGGTGAAAAAAGGATGATGCGGTTGGGTGGGTGATGTGGGTGGTGGGTGGTCCTGGGTGCGTGGTATGACGGACTGCCGCCGAAAGAATCGTTTCAGGGTCCACGGCAAAGTCCGCGTTGTTCCGGCCAGCCAACCAGAGTAAAGGTATACGGTATACGGTATACGGTATACGGTATAACAACGGGATCAAATGGAGCTTTTCCTTGCGGCTTCAAATCCCAATTAGGAGCGCAAGAATTCAATTAGGATTTACGTTTGCGTTTGTCTCCCAGTTAGGCCTGCAGGGCGTGCAGGGCGTGCGTTGCAGGATCCACTCGAGCTCTCTCTCGCTCTGGTTCGAGTTGGGTGTTCACCGGGCCGTCTTCTCCTCATCATCCTGCTTAGACAGAGCAAGCAACACAATGGTGAGTGGCCCAGCCCGCTGTGGCATCGACGCAACGCTGACAGCACTGCAGGGCGGAGGAGTAAGCGTCCACGTCTCGGCTCGGCTTGGAGGGTCATCCTCGCGTTTGCAATCTTCGCTGACATCGCTCCAGGCGCAATATCCCTTTCCCAAAGAGGTCTGGTCCCCATCCGGTCAGTACATTGCTCATGTATCAAAGAGACCCGCTGACCGTGACTCTTCCGTATCACTCGCCACTGATCACCACTGTATCCGTTCATCCGCTATCGAAACTCAAACACTCATGTCCGCCCTCCCCCTCCCCCGACCCAATCCTCCTGCATCGCTTTCCTTCGCTTCGACGTTCTCGCGCACAGGCGGGTGGTGGTCCCGCCCCAAGAACTGGGCAGGAAACACCGTCTTCGCCATCGCCGGTATCGCACTTGCGACGTACGGCGTCTGGAGCCTCTCCGCTCGTAAAGAGGTGAGTGATGGCGATGCGGCGTTGGCCGGGCGGGGCGGTCGAACTCGTGTTGATGATGTGTGCAGCAACGACACATTGCGCCATGGAAGCCAATCCCTTCGGCACGGGTATGTTCTTTCCCTCCTTCGACTCATCTCAATGCTTTGGCTTGACAAGAGTCCTGTTCTATGTGGACGCCTGCGTCACCGCGGCGGCGATGCGAGCTAATGCGCGCAGTGGTCCCCTCAAGCAAAGGAGATCGGTGTGAGAGAGCCCTAGAGGCTAGTGGAGTTGTGAAGTAGTTGGGAGGATGAGCATGCACGTCTGAAGCGGCTTTGGTCCACCGAGGTGCATTCAACGGTACCGGTGCAGTTGCCTGTCTGTTGCCTCGGAGAAGGCTTCATTCATCTCGCGCCGGCGCATTCCTCTACCTCCTGCCTCGGCGAAGGCGTTCCCTAGCTCGCGTCCATACCCACGGGTATATCTCTCACGGACCTGCAGACGATGATATGATAACCTGACGCTGCACTCGGTTATAGAGGCGGGCTACGAACGCTGATACCATTTTGGACTCGCCGGCGTCATAGGGCTCGGGAACTTTTACGCTCACTTCAAGTAGTCACCACAAAGTCCGATAGGTCGTTACAAGGTGTATAGACGATCTGCCCGCAGTGCGATCTCACGCCGCCATCGCAAAGCAGATGAACCAAATGAACCGCGGAGCTCTCTCTCTCTCGCTCTCGGTGCGCGACGCTTGACCTGCGTGAAGCCCGCCGATGTATCCCACAACAATCCGCGTGTGTCTCCTAATCCTCGTCGTCCGACCCTAGCAAATCTCTCTGATTCATCGCCACGCCATTCAAAGGCGGTAGTATCCTCTCTCTGCTCCGTCAGCTCGTGGCTCACTATTCCGAATGCTCGCGACGCCACTGCACCTGCACTACGAAGAGCAACGCTACGCGACGCGACCCACCGTCTAAGCAAACCCTCCACACCATCTTCACTGAGCTCCCAATCCACCCTCACCCACGTCCTCTCGAGCTCTCCATCCCGATACGCCAGGATGGTGGGCAAGACATCCGGGTCGGGTCTGCCCTTCGGTTCCGGCTCGTCTTCGTATTGGTCCTCCTCGTCGTCGTAGTCATTTGTGGCGTTTCCTCCAGCCGGACCGGACTCCGAGGGAGGGAGCAAGGAGAACGAAAGAGACGTGGCTCTTGCCCGGAGGAGGGTGAGAGGGGTGGGTGTCGGTGGGAGGTTGAGTGAGAGATGAAGCATGTGAGAGAGAAGGACTTGGCACCGGGGTATATCCTGCAAACGCAACGTTCAGTTCCAGTGATGGCTCTGCAGTCGGATTTGGAACCACACATACCGGCTCGTATATGAGAATCACGACCCATCCAGGTCGTTCAACAGCCATGAGGAAACCCTCTTTCCCCACTTCTCTCAACCCTCCCCTTTTCAGCGCTGCTTCACCAGCTCTCTCCCCAGCGCCCCGTTCGCGTTCCAGCTCCTCCCTCCGCTGTCTCCTCCACTTCAACCGGTTCTCCTCTTCCTCCCTCTCTCGCTCCCTCTCCCAAGCCTCTCGGTCCCTCTCCTCTTTTTCTCTCCGAACCCTCTCCTGCTCGACAGTCTCAGCTACAATCGTTCTTCGTTCCTGCTCTGCCCGGACCGCTCGGCGATCGCGTTCCCCATCCTCGCGGGCTTGAGAACGTTGCGCACGTCGATCGGAGATCACACCCTTCGGACCGGTCTGCGCGCCAGAGTGGGACGGAGCCGCAGCGGAGGGTTGCGAGGGTTGCGATAGGAGATTCGCGTTCGAGCCGTGAGGCGAGGAAGGGCGGGAGAGGTCAGAACCCAACTCGTCGTCCGTGTTCAACGGGGAGGAAGTGGACTCGGAGCGGGTCGGCGAGTCCGATCGGGGACGGAAGAGATCGCCCGACAGAGCGGCGGCTTCAAGGTCCGCCATGGTGACGGTCCAGCAAGGCGGATTGGGGGGGGATGGATTGGACTCAGTTGAGGAAGAGGTCGGGAGTTGGGGTTGATCGATTGATCACAGTGGTTCAGTTGACAACAAAACGCTCGAAACACCGGCCGTGCCTGGCGACGGTCACGCCCAAAGCTACGAGTCCTGGCGACGCACGATCTCTTGTTGTTCGCCTTCGCCAGAGCTAGAGCGTTTCGGTGGCCTGGCCCTCCTGCTTGAACTTGTACATGATCTACGAGTCCCCGCATGTAATCACACGGCATCGCATCCTACTGGCCCACCCGTCCGCGCGCCACATCACGCCGACGTGTCCATGGCATTCCCATTGATCGCACCATTCACCCCGGACCCGGCCTGCGCCACGGCAGGCACCACCTCCTCCTCACCAAACATCAGCGCCGCCGTCTCCTTCGCATACGCGGTGCTCCTCTGCACGTCAATGTAGTACTGATACGCCGCTCGCACGTCCTGCGAAGAGACGACGGGGGCCTTGCGGCGCTGCGCGAGGAGCTGGGAGGGGGCGATGAGGTTGAGCGAGTATCGGAGCGAGGTCTCTTGCGCCATGACGCCCATGAGGTCGAGACATTCGGGCTCCATTTTGACGTCTTCTTCTTCGCATCTAGCAATGGTTGTGAGCGGTTATGCGTACGATGGAAGCGGATCACAGAGAGGGAAGGGAGAGCGAGGAAGAGAGCAGAAGAGAGAGCAATGTATCGTGGCACTTAGCCAGTCGCTGGCAGGACGATTGACGACTGAATCAACCTGCCTGAAAGGCACCCAGTGCTGAAGTACTCCAGAAAACGTGTGGAGAGAGAGGCAGAGCACGATCCAGGTCAAGCCGCCCGCACCCACCTGATCCGGACAATCTCCCTCATTTCCTCTTGCGAATACTTCTTGGTCGAGATGATCAACATCCGATCCAGGAGGTCCGCGGGGATACCGTGCGGGGACTGGTACTTGGTCCCTCGTATCCGAGTCACGCCCCTGTTGGAGGCCATGACGACGAGGGGGGCGAGATCGCCCTCGAGCGCGCGGTTCAGGAAGGAGAAGCACTCGATGTCGAGCATGTGGACTTCGTCGATGAAGAGGACCTGAGGGGCGTGGGTTAGCACGGCTGCCCGCGGGGACACCACTTAAGGTTAAAGGCAGGAGCAAGCGCATCAGATGGGGCGGATCGGTGAATCGTCGGAAGAAGAGAGAGCGGTCCGCGCATTCCGCATTCGCACTCGCACTCGCACTCACCCCAGGGACGATCTCCGCCTTGCCCTCCTCCCTCCACTCGGCGACCTTGGTGTTGATCTGATCTCTCAACTCGGGCTTAATCTCCCCCGTGTCACCTGGAACATCAGCACCGGCGCCGACGACTCAGCAGATATTTTCACCCACCCGCAAAGAGCGCGAGGAACCCCTGAGTTCGGGAGTTGATCACGTCGATCTCGTGGAGCGAAACGGTGTGCACGACCTCCTTCCTCGTCTGCAGCTCGCCGTCCGGGCACGCGACGAACCGGGTCTACGCGGCAGTCAGCGACACTGACAGTGCCGAAACACCTGCGCTTGCGCACTCACGTCCGCACCCATCGCGTCGTAGTCCTTTGCCCTTCCGAAGCTCCTGCCCAGCTTGGAGATCCTCCCCGAGGCCTTGTCGATGCTGACCACATCCCCGGCGAGTACCTTCTCCTTCTGCAGCTGGTCGATCATCTTCGAGCCGAGATCATACACCGTCTCCATGTCCGTCGTCTTGAGTGTCAATCTGCCCGTCTTTGTCGCCTGCAATGTGCGTGTGCGTCAGCGACACAGGTTTTGAGCAAATCAGGCAGGATGAACGAAACCAAGTCCGGATTCGAGTCCACTTACACCGGTGACGCTCCGGTCTACTTGGATCTCCACTACCTCACCCTCGATGAGCTCCGTCTCCTCCTTGATCCGCACCCCGATGGATCGTCGGAACGCCTGCGTCAGGGACTCGGTCTTGGACATCTGTCCGGAAGGCATCAGCGAGGCATTCGTCGCTCCTCGTCGCCATCTCCGCGACTGGGCGGAGCGCACACTCACCTCAAGAGAGAACACCTCGGACGCAGTGAGCATGACGAAAGGCACGTCGCTGCCGAGGGTTTTAGCCATTCCTACGGAGCATCAGCAAGCACGTCGCTCAGGATACCAGCACCCAGCATCCAGCACCCAATTTTGCCCCTCGCTCCATCCTGGCCACACACTTCATTTGCCGTCTCCGTCACTCGTCCTCTGTCCCATCCCCTTGACGCCTCCCTGCCCTAGCTCATGGCCCTTGCCTCACTCACCCATCGCAATCGCTGTCTTGCCCGTACTTGCCGGCCCGGCAATCAACACCGCTCTCCCCGCAATCCTCCCTTCCTGCACCATCTTCATAATGACCCCAGCGGCTCTACGGGCTTTACCTTGCCCGACCATCCCCTGCGCATTCGCGCGGGGCTCGAGGAGGTTATCGAGACCCAGACCGCGGATGTGCGAGTGTGCGCCTGTGAGGCGTCAGCGATGTTTCGAAGGGACAGAACGAGAGCGGTCGTTGCAAGTCGCGCTCACCGATGCGCTCCATTTTGGTTACGTCCCGGACCGAGGTGGGTTGGATGGAGATGTTGGCGGACTGCGGGGATCAGTGACAGATCGGTACGACGATGATGTTGGGGGCTTGATACTCGCCATCTTTGGGTATACGTCTCACGAGATGGGCTGTAGGATTCAAAGGAAAGGAGGTTGCTGTTGCTGAATTGCAAGTGGTCACCGTTCAACCTGGTCGACGGGATCAAATCCACGTGTCACCTCGTTGGTTTTGGTGATCCAACCTCCGAGCCTGGTAAGGGATATTTCCCCCCGGCCACTCAATCCACTTTGACATTGACTTTCGCTCTCCCATCTCTCTTCCATTCGTTCTTTCGCTGCTTCTTCTTCCTTTACAAAACTACCTGCGGGCGTCCAGGTAGCTTTATCACGCTCGCCTACACATATATCCCTAGTCTGGCTGCCAGACTTTCTTGATATCCCCGTGACAGTTCAAACCCACCTCGCGTGGCAGGGGGATTCCAACAACTTCTTTCCCCTCGAGGTCGGCCTGACCGACCGTGAACCGCGGTACTCGCGGTCGGGCCACGCATCCATCCACCATGGCCGCCGCGTCCTCATCGGCCGGTCGTACCGGTCGACCGCGCAAGGCTTCCACGGCGACTCCCAACCCACTTCCAATTGCCGTCACGCCCACGGTTGAGACGCCGACGCCGTCGGCTGCCGGCGTCGCCACGAGCATGCCGGCGCCCAGCCTAGGAAGTAACGGTCCGATGACACCTGCCGAGTGCGAGCAGCTCGCCGCGCAGCTCACCGAGCCGGGAGTCCGTGAGTATCGCCGTCCTGTCAGGATGCGATGTGGGGAAGCGGAAGCGGGTCGTGCTGATGCATACACGCACATAGCCATGAGGAGGAAACTCGACATCGCCGCCGAATTACGAGATTCAGCAGAGAGTAATCGAGATCATGCCTTCTACGAGAAATACCTGGCCGTCTTCATCCCCGTGTTGATGACCATCCTCGGTGACTCCAAGTCCATCATCTTCATCAAGGAGAATGCAGAGCAGGTACGTCCACGCCAAGGTGTATCCGACCGACGTGTCCATGACTGGTGTCTGCAGCCTCGCTGACCAGCGTTTCGTAGCGCTTTCGGCATGCTTTGCTCAACTTTCTCCAGCGATTACCCCGCAACGAGCTTTTCCGACCGTACGAGGCACAGGTCATGGAGTTGATGATCAAGCTGCTCAAGATTGAGAACGAGGAGAATGCTTTGGTATGCATCAAGGTCCTCATCGATGGTTTCCGCGCGCACAAGGTGAGTGTCGTGGGTGTTTCATGTTGTTCGCTTTGGCAAAGACCCGTACTAATCCGTGTCACGCAGGAGCAAGCGGAAGCCCAAGTCGAACCGTTCCTGGAGCTTGTCAAACAGCTGTACACCAACATGAAGACGGTGGTGGAGAAGGAGATCAGTTATCCAAAGTCCGATACGAAACCTCCAGTCGTGAGTCGAATCGACTCGTCTTGGTGTCAATCACTGACGCGCCCTGTCAGTCTGCGACGCCTGCACCGAGTGCGCCTTCCGATGGTCAGACGCCAGCTGGTGAAGGGAGCCAGACGCCGGCACCTGCACCAACACCAGCACCAGAAGAGAAGAAGCCTCCACCACCAAAGGGCAAGGACAATCCGCAACCCCCACCACCCCCTACGATTCTTCACCGCGCCCTGCACTCGCCCAAGGTCCTCATCGAATGCCCCATCGCCGTTGTCCTCATCTTCCAGACGTACAAGGCGGTGGTGCAGCCCGCGCTGCTCGAGTTCTACCCGCTCGTCATGGACAGCATCAAGCTGCAACCCGAGCCGCAACGCATCGCGTACGAGGAGGCGAAAGCCAAAGGGGAGATCTTTGTCGGTGTGGCGAGCGGGGTTGGCGATCGGACAATGTACGCCGACCTGATCAAGGCGCAAGTCAAGACGATGGCATTCATCGCCTACGTCCTCCGCGGCCCTCACAGTAACATCAAGGAATATCTCGAGGTGTTCCCGGAAGCTTGCGTTCGACTACTTCGCGACTGTCCACCGGAGGATGTTGGCACTCGGAAAGAACTCTTGATCGCCACGCGGCATATCCTCACGGTCGACTCGAGGTCGTCGTTCGTTCCCTACATTGACACCATGCTCGAGGAACGTGTCCTCGTCGGAACAGGAGTCACCAGTCGCGAGACGCTTCGACCGCTCGCCTACTCGGTGGTGGCTGATCTGATCCACCATGTGCGGAACGAGCTGCCTATTGCGCAGCTAGCTCGAATCGTCTACGTCTTCTCGTGCAACCTCAACGACTTTACATTTACGAGCTCCATCCAGACCATGTGCGCCAAACTACTCAACACGATCGTCGATTCGATACACAACAAGGGCGACGCTGCCGAGTCGACACGGATCATGCAGAGCATGTTCTTCAGTTCGCTGCAAAAGCTCATCGCGCTCACAGAGGCGCACGACAGGCTCAAGGTCCTCGCCGCGCATGACAAGGGCAAGGGCAAGGCGAAGGAGTCTGTTGCAGATGCCGAAGGGGACGTGACGATGGAGGAAAATGGCGACAAGGAATCGGACGAGGAGGTCGAACGGCTGGCGGTGGGGTGGCGGGAAATCGAACAGGCTATGCCAGTCCAGTCAGTGGCGTACGCGACAGAGTCGCTCGACAGCTTTTGCAAGGGTGAGCGATTGCGATTCCTCTGCTGTTGCTCCCCGACCAGCACTGACGTTTCGCAGAGACGCGTTACCTGTTCAAAACGCTTTTGCATACGTTCCGAACGCTGCTCACCTACACCCGCCAAGCCGAGAACCCTCTACCACCACCCGACGGCGAGATGCTCGGCCAATTCTTCGAGCACAGCTTGCGCTGCCTCGCCATCTTTGAGAGCAACCGGGATCCACGAGAGGCAAAGGAAGCCGTCGAGCTGTTGTCACAAATCCTCCTGCTCTATGAGCCACACGTCTTCTCCGAAGTTTGGTTGACCCACCTCGACTTCTTCATCCAGCAGTCGCTGTCCAACCCGCACGTCTTCCCGGTCTTGCAGATGCTCATCACCCACGAGTCGGTCTCGCACCAGCTCGTATCGATCTTGCTCAAGTATCTCATGACGCATCTCGAGAAGTTTGGAACCCAGCCCAAGAACCACGCGGCCCTCACGCTCAAACTCTTCAAGATGTCCTTCCTCGCCATCAACACGTATATATCTACCAACGAGTCAGTGCTGGTGCCGCATCTGCAAAAGTTCATCATCAACTCGTTCACCTTTGCGGCAAAAGCGCCGGATCCCGCGATCTATTATCAGATTCTGCGCGCCCTGTTCAGGTCAGTCCCAGTCTAGATCTATCTTGCGCGAAGGGATCGCCGTATTGACAGATCAGATCCATCGGTGGAGGTCGCTTCGAGGCACTCTACAAGGAGGTCTTGCCGATTCTGCAGGAGATGCTCGACACTCTTGCCTACCTACTCGAACACGCTTCGAGTGATCAGGAACGCGACATGTTTGTCGAGCTCACACTCACCGTTCCCGTCCGCCTCACCAACCTGCTCCCGTATCTGAGCTATCTCATGAAGCCGCTTGTTCTCGCCCTTCAGGGCGGCACGGAGCAGGTCAGCCAGGGTCTACGCACCCTCGAGCTCTGCATCGACAACCTCACAGCCGACTTTCTCGATCCGACCATGGTGCCCGTCCTGCGAGATCTCATGCAGGCGCTCAACCGGCTGCTCAAGCCCATCCCAGCCAATCGCCCGCATGCCAATGCGGCGGTCAAGATTCTCGGCAAATTGGGTGGACGAACGAGGAGGTTCCAAGAGGTGGAGGAACAACTCGACTATCGCTCTACGGCGTCGGAAACGGCCGTGCATGTCACGATAGAGGGGAAGACGTCCAAGTTGCAGCTTGGCTACCTGGTGGAGACGGCCGACAAGGCTGTCGAGGCAGATCTCGAAGAGTACCGCGAGGATGGTCTGCAAGTCCTGATGGTAGCTGCGATGGCGGTGTTGCAAGAGGTCAGTGATTTGTGTTGGTTGGTAATCCACGCCGTGCTGACGCTGTCGCAGGATGGTCCCCTGGCGGAAGGCAACGCTTCATTCCTCAAAGCGATGAGTGGCCTATACCTCGCTTGCCAGGAGCCAGGCATCAAGGACAAGGCTCTCGAATTTGTGCGCGACTTTTGCCGGCGCGTCTTTGCCTCTGAGGTCGCTCGCATCGACACTCGCACAGGTAACACCAAAGCGACGGTGGAAATCGGTCGCAAGCGATATCTCCCTCTCACGTCGGCCGTGGCGGATTGCTTTGTCGACACTTTCGCCATGGCCAAGCCTGCGCAACGAGAGGGGCTGGGCGACCTGCTCGTGTCGATCGTCTCGGATTTCAGGGAGATCGCAGCCGGAACCACTTTTAGTGGCAAGGCGGATGGCGGTCGCTCGGTCGAGCGAATGATCCAGTCCTTTGCGCACCGTTTCGCAGCGCTGTGCCACGAAGAGGACTGGTCACGCAAGATGGCGGGTGTGGCGGCAATCAAAGTGCTCGTCAATCGGACAGAGATCAACCGCAAGCTCCTCCTCGAGCTCGAAATCGACTTTGTCCGGGCCTTTATCTTCTGCCTCCGCGACGCTCCCCAGGTCGCGCCCAGCTCGGCAACCGATGTAGTCGAGCTCATCAAGCAGCTCATCCGGACCTGCCAGGGGCAAGAAGATGGTCGAGCGAGATTACCAAAGCTCACGGAGACATTGGTGATCGAGCTCAACAGCCAGAGCGAGCTCTGTCGAACGGCTGTGCACGAGTGCATCGAGCTCCTCGCCGAGGTCACGGGCCAACCTATTCCCGAGCTCATCGACCCGGCCGTAAAGTCCAAGGTGCTCGATCCCGACGCTGGCCCCATCTTCTCCAAGCCGCTCCGCGCTTTGCCATTTGCCATGCAAGTGGGCAACATTGACGCCATCACCTACCTGATGAACCTCCGGCCTCCGTTCCTCGACACCTCCGAAGAGTTTGTTCGCCTCCTGCATGAGGTCCTTGCTCTCGCGGATGTCGATGATCAGAGTTTGCTCAACAAGCAGCCGACGCTCAAGCAGGAAAACTGGCTCAAGACGCTCCGAGTGGCATGTCTCGGCTTGTTACGATCCGCAATGGGGACAGCCGACTTTTTGAGCAAGCCCAACCTCGCACCCGTACGATCTCGCATCATCCAGGTCTACTTCAAGCATGTGTATTCACCTAGTCCCGAAATCGTCGATATCGCCCATGCCGGTCTTCGCGACGTGCTCGAGCAGCAGAGCAAATTGCCCAAGGACGTTCTCCAGGCGGGTCTTCGTCCGATCCTCGTCAACCTCGCCGATGCGAAGCGGCTCAGTGTTCCAGGTCTGGACGGCCTCGCTCGGTTCCTCGAACTCTTGACCAATTACTTCAAAGTCGAGATCGGTGTCAAGCTGCTCGAGCACTTTGACACTCTCGGCGATGCCCAGATGCTCCAGAAGGCTGCGTATTCCCCGCTCGATGACAATCCCGACATCTCACGCATGACGCGTTTGGTCAACATCTTCCGCCTCCTACCCTCGACGGCGGTTCAATATCTCAAGTCGCTCACATCGCATGTGGTGGATGTCGAGGCTTCGTTGCACCAGTCGGCCAGGGGCCCGTTCACCGAGAATATCGCAAAGTATCTCGACAAGTATCATACCGAGGGCGCGCAGCATCTCCTTGACAATATTCAGAATCCGCGTCACATCTGGACGTACCGGAACATCATCCAGTCGGGCCACGCACCGCAGCTGGTAGAAGAGTTGTCTGGCAAGGCCGAAGCGATCTGCGACCTCTGCTTCAAGAATCCGGACGAAGTCGACCTGGTCCTTCCGGGTCTCTACATCATCCGCGAGCTCTCGCGCACTTCGCCCACCTGGTTTGTCGAGCGGGAACCTGTCCTCGAGGCGTTGGTCGGCGTGTGGCGATCGATCCTTATCCGGTCGCGTGACCCCAAGGGCGACATGTCGAGCATTCATTATCAGCAAATGCCGCCGCTCTTGCTGGAGATGTTTATGGGTTTTCTCCGTCAGCAACAGCACATCGCGTTGCTCTTCCATGTGGTCGAGGCGTACGAGATTCGAAGCTCGTTTGAGAGGTCCAACATCGCCGCTTTCCTCTACGAGCAGGTCGCGCTCCAGCCGTCGATCGAGTACCGGCGCGACGTCGTCGAGCAGTACTTCAACCTGTACGAGGACGAATCGGTCACGTGGGCCTTCAAGATCAATGCTCTGCGCCTGATTGTCAATCCGACTGTCAAGGTGTACTTTACCGATCAAAAGGCCGACGGCAACGATGGCAAGCTCATCTCGCCCCAGCTCATCCACCGGCTTGACACGCTGGTTTGGTTGCCTCTCACCGTGACGAGCCAGGCCAAATTGCTCGAGGACACGCTCCTGATCGAGATCTACCAGTTCACCATCCTCCTCGTCCAGCATGCAAAGGACCTGATCGACAAGGCGAGGAAGAACATCTTCAAGTTTGCGTGGATGGGTGTCAACATCCTCGAACCGACGATCAAGCTCATGGCCTATGTCCTGACAGCGCAATTCATGGCCATCCTCGAGCATCCAGACAAGTTTGCCCGTCTCACCTGGATCGGACTCTTGCGGTTGAAGGACAATGACAACAGGGTGCTCTTCCGCCGAGCCCTCGACACACTCGCGCCCATTTTGCCCACTCTGCAGAACAAGGATCACCCGCCACCGCTCTCGGGTATCCCAGAATGGGCGCAGCGGGTGCGAACGGTTCTCATCGAGGAAGGACACGCCACCAACCAACTCGTCACTGTATGCGAGCTCCTCGTCAACCATCCAGACATATTCTACCCATATCGCGAGCTCTACGTCCCGCACGTGGCCAACTCGCTCAACAAGCTGGCGTTTGTCCAAGCCGCGAGCCCCGAGCTGAAGAAGCTGAGCGTGGATATCGTCGAGCTCATCTTCAAGTGGGAGAAGAGGAGGATGGCGGCGAGAGACGAGGCGATGGAGGTTGACGAAGGTGGGAAGCGGGTCAGGGAGAAGGACGAAGCGGAACCGAGCCCGATCAAGCGGCAGCGCATCGATAGAGCGGGTACGGCCATTTCGGCGAGTAGTGGAGGAGGTTGGGCAGCACCGAGCCAGGTTAGAGAGACCATGACGGCGCACTTGTTGCGTCTCGTGTCGTCCTCGCCCGAAGCCGTCGCTCGTGGAGGGCTCACCAAGCGGGCATTGGACCTGTTCAAGGAGATTCTCGGCCCGAAGGGTCTACCGAATGTGCACGTCAAGCTGGGGTACTTTAACCGGACCATGACGCAGGTGAGTGGGAAGACGAAGCGACGAGATGAGACGCTCACCCTCGTAGGAGATCAACGAGGGATCGATCAACGCCGTGGCCAACTCTGCCGAAGTCATCGCTGCCATCGCCGCGGTCAAGGACCAGAATTGGGTGCGAAACAACCTCGGCACCCTCCGTTCGCTCCTCGAGAAGGCCTGGGTGTTTGACGACTCGAGCCTGCACTCGTCGATCGAGGATCTGACGGACAGCATGTTCAAGGAGCTTCCGGAGAACGAGGAAGTCGAGTCGGACCGCGAGGCCAAGGCGCTTCTTGCCTTTGTGTCCACTGCCGTCAACGAGGGTCTCGTTGCGAGTCTTAGGTCGAGTTCGAACCTGCCTGGAACGCTGTTCCTGCTCCGCGCATGGCTCAAGGTGCAGCCGCAGCAACTGCAGAGCGAGCCGATCAGCTCTGGTCTGCTCAAAGTCCTCGCCAATCTCGTCAAGGTTCACACGACCCACACAAACAACGCGCCTGACCCGTCGTACCGCCTTATCATCTCGATCCTTGATGTGCTGCGTAATCGCCTGGCCGATATTCGCGAGCAGAGGAAGAGTCTCAACAGCATCCTCTCGACGCTCATTGATCGCTCTCCCAACCCGACACTGTGTCGATACCTGCTCGATCTCATGCGGCAGTGGGTGCTCCAGGATCCGGAGATCACCTCGCAGGGCAAAGAAAAGGCAGCGCTCCTCCTCCGCATGGCCATTTTCGAGCAGCGCGACGAGCAGCTGTTCCAAAAGTACCTCGATTTGGTGTACGATGTGTACGAGACGGACGCATTGCGCGGTACCGACCTCACGCACCGGCTCGAGGCGGCGTTCCTGCTTGGCACCAAATCGAAGAATGCCGCTCAGCGCGCACGCTTCCTTGACAAGCTGGAGCAGAGTCTGCCCCGCTCCCTCGACGGTCGCCTGCAGGACCTCTTCTCCCTGCAGAACTGGGACACACTGGCGGACAGCTACTGGATTCCGCAGATCCTCAGCATGCTGCTTGCTGTGGTCGACTACAGCGAGCCTGTCCTCCGCCGCAATCTCGCAAAGGTCATGGACAATGACCCAGTCGCCGACATGGCGAGGAACACCACGGCTGCGGATATCATCGGACCGGCGCGTAACCTCATTCATCTCGACACTGAACTAGCCCACAAGCTGTGGGTCGCGGTCTTCCCTTCGTGCTGGTCCGCCCTCTCTCGGTCGCAACAGACGGCTTTCACGCCCTATGTCGTCAAGCTGCTGTCGAAAGAGTACCATCGTCGACAGGTCGAGATGCGCCCGAACGTCATCCAGACTTTCCTGGACGGCATCCTTTGTTGCACACCCCCGGTCACGCTCCCGCCATTGCTGGTCAAGTACCTCGGCAAGACCTTTGGGGCGTGGTACGTTGGCTTTGAGATCCTCACCAAGCTGTCGGACGTATACCGCGGCGACGAAGGTCTCCGGGACAGTTGTGCCACGGCACTCAGCGAGCTGTATGCCGAGTTGGGAGAGGACGACATGTTCTACGGTCTCGCGCGATCGCGCTGCGTGTATCCCGAGACGACGGCCGCTCTCACGTACGAGCAAAACGGACTATGGCCAAAGGCCATCGAGATGTACGAGACGGCGCAGATGAAGGCGCGGAACGGCGTGCTGCCATTCACGGAAGACGAGTACTGCTTCTGGGAAGACCATTGGATTCTTGCCGCCCAAAAGCTCCAGAATTGGGAGTCGTTGACCGAGCTCGCGAGGACGGACAACGACGCCGACCTCCTCCTCGAGTGCGCCTGGAGGCTGTCCGATTGGGGCTCATCCGACCGGGAAACCATCGAGGCGAACATTGCACGAGTCGCCGATGTCCCCACACCGAGACGCAAGACCTTTGAGGCCTTCACGGCACTGCTCAAAGCGCATAGCGCTCGCGAGCCGCCCAACGACTTTCTCCGCATCCTCGACGAGGCGCAGCAGGTCTCGCTGCGAAAATGGGTCAGCCTGCCATCTCATGTCACCGCGGCGCACCTGCCGTTGCTGCAGATGTTCCAGCAGTGTGTCGAGCTGCAGGAGGCGGCGGTTGTCTTCGACAGTCTGCAGATGACGAATCAGCAAAACCTCGAGATGCGGGTCACCAACGACCTCAAGCAAATCTTCACCGGTTGGAGAGACCGATTGCCAAACTTTTGGGACGACATCAGTGTTTGGTCCGACCTCCTTGCCTGGCGACAGCACGTGTTCCAGGCAGTGACAAAGGTGTACGTCCCGCTCATCCCGCAAGGCGAGACGGCGACATACGGTTACCGCGGCTACCACGATACGGCGTGGACGATCAACCGTTTCGGAGAGGTCGCGAGGCGACATGGTCTCCTCGACGTGTGCTCTGTCGCTCTCAACAAGATCTACTCGCTGCCCAACATTGAGATCTCGGAAGCGTTCCTCAAGCTCCGCGAACAGGCGCTCTGTTTCTTCCAGAAGCCCGACAAGTTCACCGACGGGCTCGAGAACATCAGCACGACCAACCTCATGTACTTTGCCCCGCCGCAAAAGGCCGAGTTCCTCACTCTCAAGGGCATGTTCATCTCCCGTCTGGGACAAAACGAGGAGGCCAATGCCGAGTTTGCGCATGCCATCCAGATGGACATGAACCTGCCCAAGGCGTGGGCCGAATGGGGCAAGTTCAACGACCGGATCTACCGCGACCGACCGGAGACGGTCCAAGGACCTCAGCCAGAGCCCGAGCCAGGCAAGCCCAAGCTCACCGACGAGCAATTCCAGGCTTCATATGCCCGCGACAGAGCCGTCTTTGCGTCGAGCGCGGTGTCTTGCTACCTCCAAGCGGCTGGGCTCTACAACAATCACAAGTCCCGCGCGCTGCTGCTGCGTGTTCTCTGGTTGCTCGGGCTGGACGACAGCCTCAACACCATAGCAAAGGCGTTTGAGAACTACAAGGGCGACCTCGTGATCTGGTACTGGATCACCCTGATTCCGCAGCTCATCCTCTCGCTATCGCATCGCGAGGCCAAGCAGGCGAGATTGCTCCTCATGCGTATCGCAAAGCAGTACCCTCAGGCGCTGTTCTACCAGCTTCGCGTGTCTCGCGAAGATTTCTCCTTGGTCAAGCGACAGCACATGAGCAGTCGCGCCGCTGCAGCTCGCAAGGCTGCCGAGCAGGCAAAGGCTGCAGCCGCGGCTGTCGCTGCATCTGCCCCTACTCCTGCCTCCGCCCCTGCGAATGGCGACGCAGAGACTGCAGGGGGCGAGGCGGCGCCGGATGGCGAAGCCAAAGAGGAAAAGGAGGTCAAAGCGGACGCCAAGCCAGACGCCGATGGTGATGCGCCGATGTCAGAGTCCACGCCTCAGCCGAGTACGAGCGCGAACGCGAATACGGATGCCAACGCCAGTGCCAATGTCAACGACAACGTCGGCGCGACCACCAACTTGGAGACCGATGCCAACGCGCAGGCGGGTGCCAATGCGGATTCCAAGGCCAACGCCAGCGCCAGCACCAACGCCAACGCCAACGCCAACGCCGCGGCGCCTGGTCAGCCTCAGCCACCTGCAAACACACAACCCCCGGCGCCCCGTCAACCGTGGGAGCTCGTCGACGAGATCATGAACGTGCTCAAGACAGCGTT
This sequence comes from Saitozyma podzolica, assembly GCA_003942215.1. Lineage (NCBI taxonomy): Eukaryota > Fungi > Basidiomycota > Tremellomycetes > Tremellales > Trimorphomycetaceae > Saitozyma > Saitozyma podzolica. The sequence continues at coordinate 543,537 of RSCD01000021.1, read as the reverse complement.
CCCCCTCCTCACGCTCACGATGGAGAAGATGGTCGATCAGATCTCCATCCGAGCCAAGCCTGCGTCGGACGAGGACATTTACCGATTCTTCGCCGCCCTACTTGCGGATGCCTTGCAGGTGAGTACATCAGGTTTGATATGCGGATGACTTGCTGATGAGGATCAGCAATGGGGCAACCGCAGCATGAACCCGAACGACGACGGCGAGTTGATGCAAGCGACCAAGGACAACTTGGTCAAGTTTTCGTCCAACCTCAATGGCGAGCTCAAGGTGGGTTTTAACTGGCCAACAGTATGCGTAGCAGGCTGACTCTTGGCAGGTCGCGATCGAAAAGGACTTCATGAGGGACACGCCGAAGCTGCGCGAGTACATCCGCCGGCTGCAGGTCTGGCGTGACAGTTACGAAAAGGGTCTGGACGCTCGACCTCGACTCCAGCAGTTGGACCAGGGCGGCTGCAACCTCATCGAGTTCCACCACACCAAGTTTGACGATGTCGAGATTCCAGGCCAATACGTCTTGGTGAGTCTGCTCGTGGATGCAACGGTCAAGACTGACTGGTCTAGCACATCGATCACACCGAGGAGCTGGTCAAGATCGCTCGGTTCCACCCAAAGGCGGAGCTCGCGCGCGGTCACGGACACTGTTTCCGCCGCATCAAGATGCTGGGATCGGACGGCTCGAGTCACTCGTTCAGCGTCCAGCTGCCGGCTGCTCGACACTGTCGTCGCGAGGAACGCCTGACCCAGCTGTTCCGCATCATGAACAGCGTCCTCCGCAAGCGCAAGGAGGCGCGTCGCCGCAATCTCCAGTTCCACCTCCCTCCGGCCGTCCCGCTCGCGCCGCAGTTGCGACTCGTCGAGGCCGACTCGTCGTACATCAGTCTGCAGGACATTTACGACGAGTACTGCGCCGCGAAGAAACGGTCCAGAGAGGACTCGATCATGGCGTTCTACGACCGGCTCAAGACGTTGTACGATCCTGCCGTGCCAAGGGTATGTCGATTCCCGCCGGACCTTGCTGACAATCAGACGGATCAACGCTTCATTCAGCTCAAGACCGAGGTCATGGAGGAGATCCAGACAAAGATGGTCCCCGAGAACATCCTGTCAAACGTGAGTTGGCCAAGACCTCGCGAGCCGTCGACGTCGTCGCCGTCGCCGCCGCTGACGACTCGTCTCAGTACATGATCAGAACGATGGACTCGCCAGAGAGCTTGTGGCTCATGCGCAAGCAATTCGCGCTCCAGACGGCGGCGATCAGCTTCCTCACCTATGTGTGCTGCCTCAACAACCGGACTCCGAACCGGTTCCACCTCAGCCGCAAGACGGGCATGATGTACATGACCGAGATCTTGCCGAGTGAGTCCATAGTGCGATTCCAACGCAGTCCAAGGTCAACGCTGACCGCCGCAGGCTTCGCTCCGGGACAAGCGCTCATCAGCTCCAACGAGAGCGTGCCGTTCCGCCTCACGCCCAACATGCAGCACTTCATCACGCGTACCGGCGTCGAGGGCATCGTCACGTCTGCGATCACCGCGATCGCCCGGTCTCTCACTCAGCCCGAATTCGACCTCGGGCCGACCTTGCAGCTGTTTGTCCGCGACGAGGTGGGTTCTACGGATTTCGTTGATACGGCAGAGTCGTACTGACGCGTCGCCAGCTCCTGACTTGGATCAACACGTACATGAAGGAACCTCGCCACGAGACGTTGACAAAGTCGGTGTACCTCAATGTCGACCACTTTATCCGCCGCGCGTCGACCATGGGTTACATAGGCGAGAACAAGGACAAGGTGGGTTGGCATCTTTGGCTGATCAGCTTGAACGAGGTTAACAATCCCCTTAGGCCCTCAACGCTCCTCCGGTCGTCCACGCCGTCGTCACGCTCTTGTCGCAAGCCACCTCCCCGACCCTGCTCGCCCAGACCAACGAGCTCTTCATGCCGTGGTACTAGATGCTCGCCGCGTCATTACCGTATCGTGTCTTCCCCTTACCGCAGACCCGCCGTGCCCTGTTTACTTTGTGTTCTTGGGCCCTGAGAATACCCTACACCGTGCCGTGCCGTCTTTCTCTCCGTTGTATCATAGGTCAAAAAGGATGAATATGCATATCGTGGTTTTGAACTGCGGCACGCAGCTGTTGTATGAGAATGTGGATGTGAATGTGAATGTGTATGTGTGTATGTGGGTGTGAGCTCAGTGCGGGCCTTCCTGCAACTTTGCGTTGATCGAGTTGACAGCAGCTCCGAGCCTGCGGTAATCACGAAGCAGGACGCCGATCTCTGATAATCGCAACTCGCCCACTTCGCAGGTCATGTACCTCTCCATGGGGGGATCGACGGATGCCAGCGTTGAGGGCAGGTTGGCGGGGGACCCGGATGGAGCGGGGGATACGGACTCGGCTCGTGGTCGAGCCGCCGAGTCGGCTTGTCCGAGTAGGGAACCGCGCCTGGCGTGACCTCTCTCGGCTAGGGCTGAGCTCGATACGGAGGCGGATCGGCCGGAGGTCAGGTTGGCCAAAAAGCCGGATGGCTACGGGGCATCAGTGATATGCACCTCCAACACGTCGGGTCAGACAGACAGGCTGACATACCTTGCTAGTTGCCGCTGGCACTGGCGCTGGCGCTGGAGTTGGCTCGTTGGTGTTCTGCGCCGCCTCGCCCCCGAGCCGACCGAGCACACCGATATTCGCCAACCGGTCGCTCAGGCTTATTCTCTCTTTGTCCCGCTCCTCCTTCCTCCCTCCTTGGACATCATGCTGCTCACACTCCTGATACTCCTCGCATCGCTCCTCGTCCTTTGGTGAGCCGCACCTCGTCCCGCTCCCGCCACATCGTCCTCGTCCTCCTCGTCCTCGTCCGCGGACGAAGGGTAGTCGCTCACTTCGCGAATACTCTCCGGGCGGGAAGACACCTCCATCAATTCCTGATTGGCTCCCCATGCCTGAACCTGCTCTGACGCCCGACTGCTCGCTCTCGAGCGATTCCGCGCAGCGGACGTGGACGCAGCGGCGGCAGCGGCAATGTTGGCAACACTGGCGGTGACGCTAGCTAGTGAGAATGTGGACGCTTGTCTGGGCCGCATGCCAGGTCGCACACCAGTCGTAGCTGCCTCCTCGTCCTGCCCGGCAGGCGCTGATGGGGCGTTATTATTCGAGATGAGACCGCGGACGGCGGTCCACGAAGAGTCGATCACCCCCGTGATGACTTTATTGGCTGAGCCAGCAGCACTCCCCGCGAGCTCGCCGACTTGGAAGACGCGTCCGCGGAGTCGACTCGAGGCGGACGCAATGCTGGCGGCGTCGGCGTTGCTCTCGTCGAGGTAGTCCAAGCCGATAGGCGAGAGGTCGGCGATGCTGCCATGGCCTTCGTCAGCGGAGCTCTCTGACTGAGACGAAGCGCGAAGCTACGGCACCCACCTGATGACTTTATCCGAATCACCGCCCAGACCCAGCTCGGCCAGATCCACGTGTTCCAGGAACTCCACCACCGCCGTCAGGTTCACCAGCGCGTAGCTCGCCTCTCCCGTAAGGCAAATGGCCGATCGGTATCTTCGGAGATACATCAGTTGACTGGCGAGCTGCGGCGGATTCGCCTTGACCACCGCGAAAATGATGATCGGCAGGATGAGGTCGGCTCCAGACGTCCCTTTAGGCCTCTCCGCCGAAGTCGAGATTTGAGACGACTTTGATGTGTCCCGGCTGAGAGGCTCGGCGTGGACAGTGAGGACGCTATCGGTCATGGCTTCTTGCAGCCGTGCGGTCTCGGGTGACTCCGCAGATGGCGACGCGGCCTCTACATCAGCGGATTCGGTGAGGATGAGGTGGGGAACTGGTCGTTCAGGCGAGGTCTGGAAGGCAAGAGGAGTGCTTTCGTCTGCGTCGGTCTTGGTAGCGAGGAGGTCACTGGACAACCGGTCCTCCGAATGCAAACCGTCGCCACTGGCTCCCGTTGTGATTCGCAGGCCATGCACAGCTTCGTCTGGTACGCTGGGCTGATCGACCATGACACTGGGCTCCGTTTTCTCGACTCGCGGCGTCTGTTCCATCGGTGATTGAGGTCGGGGAGAAGGCTTGTAGGGTTCGCCCTCTGGCCTGAGATCAATCGGAGGGAGTTTCGCCAGCCCGTCTATAACAGTCAGCAATGACCAAGCTCTGCACCACCCGGGGTAACCCCGCAAGGCGATGCCCACGGCTGATGAATCGACTTGCCGACGACAAGCTTATGCGCCTTGATAAGTATATCCGCCTTGTCCTTGGGCGTCAGACAAGTAGAAGTCGACAACCTTTGCAGCTCTACATCGATTAGCGAGAGCGCACGCCTCTGAAGGAGCTGGCAGAGACTCACCTTCGCCGACTCTGTCCGTGATCCCAGCCAGGCCCGCCGCGATGGCCCCCTGTCCTGTTCGTCCTCGGGCTCGGTGATGAGTCCGAGATGGTCCAAAGACAGGTCGAGAATATTCAGTGCCGCGATGCGGGATGCAAGCGCTTCGTCATGCCTGGCGTCATCGGACTCGAGGGGCGAAAAGAGACTGCGGATGAGTCAGCGACCTGAACCTCCGAGTGAAACGCACTAGTTGTAGAGCAATCTGCACACCACCGCCTCGACCTTTTCCGTTCCCTCTGTCGCAGCCTTCTCCGCCATGTCATCCTTCTCCCGCCTTAACCTTTCCTTGCGCTCTTTCTTGACATCCTCGTCTTCCTCGGGCACCGACATGCTCCCTCTCGACCAGGGTGCCGTCCCACTGGTTTTCCTTTTCAACCCGCCGTTCTCCGCAAACAGGTGGCTCGAGTCTGCTTTGTAATGCACTAGCAGGTCATCGTACACCGCCTCCATAAAGTCTTGCAGCTTCTCGCCGGCGGCGGCAGGATTGGAGAAGTCGACGGTGAATCCCGGATCGTCGCTTCCGTGGGATTTGAGGAAATCCGATCCAACGCTGCCAGAGGAAGACGGGGCGATCCCCGCTGCGACGAGCCTGCAGACACGCTCGGCCACCTTGTCCGGTATCCGAGCCAGCTCGTCCTTGACGAAACTGCGAGTGGCCTTGGAAAGGGTCTTTTGAACATCTGCCAGACGAATCGGCTTTGATACGGTGTACGCCGTGACTTGGAAGCCTTCTCCCAGACTGACGCTGGCATCTGACATGATGGATGCGGTCTCCGGGACGTCGATGGAGAGGAGTGATGGCCGGGGACTTGCCGCGGAAGGGGACGCGTGTTCGGCCGCAGGCGAAGCCGGGCGGTCCGGCGTGAGAGCCCCTCCGAGCTTGGAAGGCGACGATGGCAGGCCCGGAGAAGTTATATTGGGCGGACTGCTGGCGGCGGGAGTTGACGGGCCGAAAAGCGATGCGAAAGGGTTGATCCGAGCGAGTTTGCCCGCGGCGGGTCGTTCCTTGTCCTTGTCTTTGGGTTCGCCCAGGGTGTGATTCGTCGAGCCCTTGCCCAGAGGTGGGAAGGGTAGCGAAGTGGACTCGGTGGACACACTGTACAGCGGGTAGGGCTGGGACGTCGACGCTCGGTCAAACGGAAGGACAGGTCGGAGCGATGACAGCGCTGCGGGTCGGTTGTTCGAGTCGCGGATCGCGTTGAGAAGCGCAGAGTCTGACGTGAGGGAGGACTCGAACGTGACGGCGTTGCTGCGGAGTCAGCGGGGATACCAGTGTACAAGGTGATGACCCACTCTTTCAGCACGCCAACCAGGCCCGACATGGTGACCGCCATGGTGACGGTGTCGTGTACTGCGGCCTTGCCCTTCTCGGAGAGACTGCTGGTGCTGGACTTTCGCGACACGGCGAGTGGCTCGGAGACAGGAATCGGGGGCGACAGGAATGCAATGTGGTCCCGCAGGGTTTGAGGCGTCATTGGAAGGGACGACGAGGGCGTCGTGGGCAGGAGCAACACCGCCTGGGCTGGTGAGTACGGAACGTGCCGGCGAGTACGAGACGTGCTGGACGATACGGAACGTCCCAGCGAGACTTACCTTCCCCGCTATTAGCGTTCGTAAGACATCTCCCCAATCGCCCCCTTCGCCTGGCTTTGCTCTCCCAATCTGACCCTTGTCGAATATCGCGTCCAGCATGGTCATTCCCATGCTTCCGTTCCCCAGGCCTATTCTCTGCGCTGCGGCTTTGAGGCTCTGCTGCTGAAGTCTCACCGTGGCTGTGGCAGAGCTCGAGGACCCGGCCGTGCTTGACGGGTCGCTCGAAGGTGTGTCCGTCGTCAAGGGCGGCAGGGCGAACGTGGTGGACGTCGAGGTGGAGGTGGTAGCCGGGGCGATCACAGTCGTGGGTGTCACCGGTGATGTCAATATCGTCGCTGAGGAGGTTGGGTGCAGGGTGGGCGACGGAGCGTTCCCACCGGCGGTGAGACTGCTCACGCTCGAAGTGGAGCCCTGGTGGGCATGTCGCTGTCGGGGCTTGTAAGGAAGAGGGTTGGGAACATCGCCCGAGCTACCATTGGTCGATCCGCCGACTCCGCTCGCTGAGAGCGTACCACTTCCAGAACGAGAGTGACCCGGGTTGTTGGCCTCGTCCGTCGTCGCCAGGTTGAGCGTCGAGGACGAGGCGCCGAGAAGGGGATGCGTAAGAGTCTCGCTGGGTTTTGGGGACTTGGACGCTCGGCCCAGGGAAAGGGACGAGAAGAGGCCTCCCTGCTTGGACTCCCTCGAGCCCCGCGGTAGCGGGGTCTCCTGATCGGTCATCGCGAGGTGGTGTGCTGTGACTGTATCGACAAGGCGGGATGTGTAGAGATGTGCTTGCTCAACATGACCGAGAGCAACCGGTCGTTCCACAATTGTGGTCCACAATCCACGATGTCAATGGGAAGTTGTGCGGAAGCAGAATCACGTGGTTCATGGCTCCCGGCGGAACCAGATCGACGTGGTGATCAGGTAGATTAGGATTGCCTTGAAATCCCATTAGGATAATAATCCTCCGATTAGAAAAGCCTAAATGTTCCTGTTCGCCCAGGCACTTCGGCCCGAATCCCGGTATCTGACGGTCCTTCGGGACGGGTCAGAGCAGGTATAACTTGGATCTCGACTCTGCATATCTTGCTCCTCTCCCTCAACCCTCCATTCAAAGACCCACCAACATGCCCCGCTTCCTGTGCTACTGCCCCGACTACCCGGACTCGCTCGAGAAGCGGTTCTCGGTCAGGCCTCAGCACCTCGTCGCCGCCAAGGCGGACCTCGACTCGGGTGTCCAGAGTGCGCAACCACCTCTCTGTGTGTGCGCGCGTCCCGGCTGACTTTGCCTTTCTTTGTAGTCATGGGGTCCCCTTCCTCCCTCGCATCGGCACAAAGCAACGCGACGCTGTGCTCCCCGAGGGCACACCCAACATCGCCGGAAGCTTCATGATCTACCGGTTCGACTCGATCGAGGAGTGCTGGGCTAGGCTCAAGGCGGATGTGTACTGGACCGCCGGCGTGTGGGACAAGGAGCGTATGGAGGTGGAGGAGTTGATTGGTTAGGATCGTGGTGAGCTTTGGCTCGTGTGATGCAAAGGTTCGACTTGGCGGGCATCATCGCGTTCGGCGCCGGGATCTCCGGATCGGCAATCGCTCTCGGGGTGTGGAACTGGTCGACTGGGTGACATCAACGACACCCTCGTAACATCCCTTGTCCGGCAGAATGCGTTCTGCTTGTGATTGGGAGCTCCCTGGCGGCGCATCTACGAAAGTAGTGAACACCACACACCCGGCACATAACGGAAGGGTGATGATCCCTACATACGAGCACAACAATGGAACTTGCTCAAGACAAAGGACACTTCGATGCTGGACGCCACACCGACCTCGCTGATTCTCTTCGGGGAGGCCTTACCCCTCCATTGTTCTCTTGTCCAAGCTCTTCATACAAGCTGCCGTTCGAGGGCATACGAATACGATGAAAAACGGGGGGGAGAGGGGCGTTATCTCACATCCTCCCACTCGCTATCACTCCTAACCTCACTGAGATCGCGCAAATGGCTAGGAACCGCTCTCACCTTCCACCTCTTTCTTACGGACAAGCTCCCGCCGCAACGGCGTCGGCTGCGACGTCCAACGCCCCTGCATCCTCCCTACCTCGCGATGAAGGAGCTCAGAGTTCTTTCGGCACGGATACTTCGAGAGCGTCAGGACCCCAGGTGGGATCGGAAGGACAATCGCAAAGGCTGAATGTACAGCAGTCGGAACCCTGGGCTCTGAACCCAGATGTGCCGCCTGAAATGCTTGGCACGCTGCAGGCTCTTCAAGGGTCCGTGTCTGCCACCGATCTGCACGCTTTTCTTCGTCCCAGTGGCACTTTGTCCCGGCAGCAAATACGACAGAGAGAGGACGTAAGGGGGCGCTACAGTGATCGTTGGAGGAATGTGCTGATTCAAGACTACGCGGCCACTGACGCTACCGCGAAGGAAATGGACCGGATCCTCTCGGACTTTCAGAACAGTCACCCCTCGACATCCACGCTTACCCCAGCATTGATGGAGGCAAGCTTTATGCGCACCGAAGCCGTCCTGGAGGCTTCGCGGGCGTGTCGGACGCGTTCAGATGTCTCTCGTGCGTTGGATGATTGGTTGGACGCAATGGAAGACTTGGACGAGCAGTTCAAGCCGCCGTTTACGGCACATTCTTACAGTGCGTCAACTGCGCCACCAAGCGGGTGGTCCGACGAAGAGGACGGATTCGAAATGCAAATCGTGCCGTATAGTCGTAATGTCAGTAGCGGGGGAGCTGCAGGTACAAGCACAAGCAGCTCGGCAAGGTTTGCCCATTACAGTACCAGGTGACGGCGAAAGTCATGCTTTTGTCCGTACTGAATCTGACTCCACCGGCGGACGCCTTCGCCTTGGAATGTATATGATGATCGTTCAGCAACACAGCGCTGTGATGCTCCCATCCTAGGTCAGAACAAAGGATGCGTGCTCATGCTTTTTCGTATCGAGTCTCGTATTGTGTCTCTTGATGATCACCTCGATCGCCTTCGCGTGAGTTGTGGCGTGCTATTGGAAGGCGTTTGCTTGTCTTCAGCGCAAAGACCCCGAGCACGACGGCGCCCCGTTGCCTTGGGCCGTCTCGCCCTTCTCTTCGTCAGATCACAACATTGCTTCCTCGCACGGCGCATCCTCTTTCGACAGCACAATTACACTTTCAAGAGCAACCCTTGCCCGCAACCCCGTCGCCATGACACAGTCTTCATCGAGACGTGGTCACCGATACCGCGTCGTGGAGTATGTCGACGACCCGCCTGTTACCGTGCGAACAACCCGTCAGCGGCGCTTCTCGGCGGTGCGCGAACGTGTGTTCACTATTACCACGGTCTCGCGTCCCAGCCCCAGCGTCAGGGAGCGGGAGCCAAGAGCGGGACCAGTGTCCACCTCCTCCTCCTTAAACACCTGGCAGCCTTTGAACGAATGGGCAATCGTTCCGGACATACCGGGCTCTACGCTGCAGCTTCTATGGGATTCCGTGCCGACTCGAGACCGCGCTGCTTTCCTCCGCCCCAAGGGAGATCTATCCAGAAGCCAAGTGATGTCCAGAGCCCAGATCAGACAGACGCAAGTGGACGCTTGGTTAAGTGGCATGTCAAGGTGGATTACCACCTCCAATGACCGCGCCGACGAAGACGAAGACGAAGTATCCGACCTGAGGCGGTTCCGGCCGTGGGTCGGGGGTCGGTACGACCCCGTATCTGCGACATCAATGGTGAGAGAGGCCGAACAAAGGAGGATCCAAGCTTCGAGAGCGGCATCGGCAGCTTTCGGGTCTTATGCCGCGACCTCGATACCTCTGCGCAACTGGCTGGACGAGATGGGCGAGCTGGACCAGCGATACGTGGTGGAGGAGAGCGCACCGCCTGTGACGCGAAGTTACACGATTCGGAGGGTGTATTTCGGGTAGATTCGGTGCTGGATAGCTATTCCTCGTACCGTCGTGCGAAGCAAGAACGACCCACGCATGTACATGTAGGCGAAACGCTTGCAGCTGCGAAGTTTTCCTGCTCATGACACTGGCCACACCCGCGACACTCGCCACCGGTCCAACCAACCTTTGTCTCCTCCTTCGCGCCCTCCCTTCTACCCTGCACTTCGGGGCATGAAGATTCGTGATGCAGTATCTACACGAGTCCAGAGGACCGTCCATGAGAATCGAGTGGATAGCGCGCGCAACGTGCGTCATGCCCAGCGAGGCGTCCATCCCTTGTCTCGACGCTCCATTGACGGAATCCTATCTGCGTGGGAAGCAGAAGCGGGCGGCGAACGATAAGAACGGCAAACGCCCCCCTCATCCTTATTACCCCGTTCCAACTTCTCCCACCCCATGACCAGGATAACAACAATCGTTGACTCACCGACTACCGACCGCCTCCAAAGCCAGCGGACGATGAACATGGAGCCATCCCGCCGCGACTCGTACTATGACCTTCCTACGCACTCCCACGGGCCTCGCCGTACAGAGGTACCTCCTCTCAGTGGCTATCGAACATTCACGGTGGGCTGGTCGCACCCCGACGGCCCCTCGCAGGACCTGAGCGTTGTACCCGCCACGCCTCGCCCGCTCCCTGCCATTCCCTATCGCTCTGACGAACGCGACACGGTGGATGCCCGCACCGGTCAGCGTTCGAACAACACTGACCGCCTTCTCAGTTGGACGCGCGAGCAGTCGACCTGTCCGGCGTCGGCTGACGTGAACCAAACGGAACCGGTCACGCACCGTTACATGTACGCTGACGACGTCGAGCACACCCGGGGACAGGCGAATGACTGGGCTCTGAATATGCCCACTGCCCAAATCATTCCCGTCTCTCGCGAAGCTTACGACGGGTCCGACAGCAGTTCGAGCTCCAAGGAAATTGCTGACGACTGGCCCGAACCCAATCAGAATGAAGACCCTTCTCATTCCCCCAGTCCGAGCCGCGACGAGTTGCTGCAGGAGAAACGTGACTTGCGGGAGCAGCTCGAAAGCTACCAAGTGAGGGAGAGCCTCCGCGACGAGAACCTGCGCGACCTTCAGAAGCGATACTCCGAGCTCGAGGACACTCTCAAGACGCTCCAGAAGGAGAGGTCCAAGGAAGCATCTCTGCTGGCGAGCGCACAAAATGCTCTGTCGGTGGTCAAAAAGAGCCGAGAATCAATGTCGACAGAATGCGACGAGCTCAAGCAGTCTCTTCGTTGTGCCGAGTTAGAGCTCGAGATCGTGAAGAGGCTCTACGTTGATGCGGCAGGATCTGCTGCGAAGAACAAGGCTGAGGCGACGTCTCTGGGACGCTCCAACATAGGTCTCGGGCACACCATACAAGACATGGGCGAAGATCTGGCCGAGAATGAGCTTGAGAAAAGGGGACTGGGGCGGCTGCGTCTTCAGCCTCGCCCGCGCTCGTACGAGAGGCGTTCCGAGGACAGCAAGTTGCCCTTGTCCATGCCCTCCTTTGCAGAGAATGCTGCGAGGACCTAAGCGCGTAGTTCAGGGGCTAGTTTGGCTGTCGAGTGGGAATGCATTGGGTACATATCTACGCTTTGACGTGGTGAATTCAATTTGGGATACACATGCGCTGGTACGGGTGCGGTCCGTTTCAGTATCTGCTGAGTGGATGCCGAGATTAGCACGCGATTCGGCCAAATCCATCGACTCGACTCGGCTCGATCTTTTATACATATCTGACAAACGAGACTCAACAGTGATTGTACTCACCCCTGCCACCTACAACAGCTGCCGAACACCTCGAGATGCCTTGGGGGACCATCACACTCAACGACGGAAGGCGGATTCCTGATATCGCCTTTGGTTCGGCCCAGCGTCGATCACCAGGAGCGCAGACAAAGTCGGTACAGGACCTCGCGGCTGCTATCGACGCAGGTTTCACTCACCTGGACACCGCTGCTCGTACGTACATACTGTACAGATATCATCTGTGACGGGTCTGTCTCTGACTCGTCGTCGCTCCAGAGTATGGGAATGAGGCCGATGTCGGCGAAGCTCTGCGTGGCTGCGGCTTGGCTCGTGAGGATGTATGGGTAACCACAAAGTGGAGCGACGGGAACATACCAGCTCGGGAGTCTTGTGTGCAAAGTCTCAAAGAGCTCGGTGTGGACTATATCGATTTATACGTCATTCACCACACCTGGACGTGCAAGGGAGACATCGCGGGTGCATGGCGGCAGATGGAGGAGATTCAACGACTGGGTCTCGCGAAATCAATTGGTCTCTCCGCGTCAGTGATTTCTGCTTCAGTGGCCTGGTCGCCGCCATGACGATCAGCTTACGCCGTGACAGGTTCGGTCTCGAAGAGGTCAAAGAGGTGCTGGCGTCCTGTACCGTGGTACCGGCAGTCAACATGATCATGCTCAACCCGAACACCTTGCGCGACATGTCTCCGTTGCTAGACCTCATGTCGCAGCGGGGTATCGTCCCAGGCGGATACTCCCCTCTCAAGCCGCTTTGGGATCCGGACGGCAACCCGGCGATCGTCAACGAGGCGGAGGGCCTGGCTCGCAGGAAGGGAGTCAGCCCAGAGCACGTCTTGCTGAGATGGTGTAGTGCGAAGGGGTAAGTGGTGACGCATAGCCCGGGGTCCCTGTTCTGATGGGCCGCCCACAGCGCTGTCGTGTTCACCTCGTCGACCTCGAGAGACCGTGTAAGACAGTACCTGCTTGCTGGAGACGTGGAATTGACGGCTGAGGAGGTGGCCTCCTTGGACAAGGCTGGAATGCCGTAGAGTTCGAAGAACTTTATTACAGTATGTACACGAGGAAGCCCTTACTCGTGTCGCGAAGTACTCTAGGTCGCACTTTTAGTGTACATACAGTACTTTGTGAATACAGTCGTTCTCGTGTTGTTGCATCGAGGCTGTACTCGTACAAAACGAATATTTGTACAGGTCAGTAGCCATCCCGATGCACATCCTGAGCAAGGCATCTAATCCAGCACAGGCTGAGCATACACACATGCGAGAAAGACGGGCGAAACGTGGCCCTGCTCGATCCTCAGTTCAGGCCTTCCGCGCCAGCGTGAGAGCGCTCAGATCGCTGACCGTTGGCTTCCGCCTTGTATGATGGCCACCGATCGCCGTGGAGCCGCACGGATCATCCTCGGCACCCAACATAGAGGGTATCCACGCTGATCGCTCTCCGATCCGTATCCTCCCGACCTCCTGACCTCCTGTTCTCGCGCTCAAATCATAACAAAGGATTCTCCCCACCGTCAGGTCTCGCCCACACACCACCTCCTCGACCCCCTTTCTCCTCGTCTACCCCTTCACGCACCCCCTTCCACCCTCCTCGGAGCCAAACGCTCCTCCTTTGATGGATCTTCAAGGAGCAGACCGCTCTCCTCAGCTGACAGACCCCTCGGTCGAGCTGAAAAGAGGGACCGATATCCCCATCCTCCCCTCGTTATCTCCCGAGCAACCTTTCACGATCGACTCGAATCTTCTGAAAAGTAGCTACCTTCGAGTGACTCTTGCCCCAAAGTAGACTCGGTGGATTCCCCACTACAGTCCTCGTGCAGACCAGGTGGGTGGGCTCACCATTGTGAAGTGCTGTCGAGTTACCACTGACTCTCGCGCCACCCTCTTTTCAGACCTCGTCGTGCTTTACGATATCGCCTACGAAGACCGAGTCAGCGAAGCCACCCTCGCACAATGTCATCGACAGGTCCAATGGAGGATTTCCAAGCCGGTGTTACCGAAGTGGACATCGTCCGACTCGCCCGCGAAGCGTCTGGAGAGGGTAAGTGCGAGGCGGCAGAGACCATCACAATCTCCTGAAAATCGACCAGACCAACGCGGCGGGGTATCGCAGCCACTGATAAGGTTAGGAGAGCGGCGCGTGTCCCTCACGGCTAGCCACGACGGAAGTCACAAGTCGCATACCAGCCTCCACAGCGTGCAGTCCGTCGGCGATGTCGCCAACGCAAACACAATGCACACGCAGACTGCCAGCGGCAAGCTTTCGTCTGAGAGCCCACTTTCGTCTCTGAGTTCGGGCTGGCGCAAGAGCTCAAGCATCAGCCCCGCGCCCACTGACCTTGCCACGGGGATCCAAACCCCTCCTAACCCTCAACCCGCCGCAAGCACTTCTCCCAAGACGAGCCCCGCTCCGCCCGTGGTCCCCGAGCTCACCACGGATGGCGTACTGATGGACACCTCGCTCAACGTCCAGATCGATCCCGCGCTGATGAACCTCGACGACGCAGCCAGCGGCGAAGTGACTGACGTTGTCACTGACAAGCCGCTCGACCTCCCCGCCACCGCTGAAGCCTCAAAGCTCCGCATGGAAAACCTCACCGAGGCGGTCGGTCCGTTCGTTACCTCCCCCAAGGGCATCCAGCTACGACCCATCAAGACCGAGTCGCTCGCCGAGAAATGGGCGGTAGACACTTCCGCCCCTCCTTCCGCGAGCACCGGCAGCCCTGCCAGCTCGATTGGATACAGCATCCCCGGTTTGTCGCCTACTGCATCCAGTTTCGACTACTCGAGGCAGAGCAGCGTGTCGGACTTTCCTGTACTTGAGGGAAAGGCGAGCGCGGAGTCCTCGGAAAGCGAGTACAACCCCGCTGGGAGCGGTCGCAGGGCCGGGGGAGTTCCTCCACCCAAAAAGAGCCACGCTCGCAAGGTGAGCGAGCGTTTGTGCCGCGCTTGATGCCCAGTTGCAGGCGCTGATTGGACGTAGCAACCACCGGGCCACATCAAGCGCGCTCGCAACGCCTTCATCCTCTTCCGGAAACACGTCACCGACACGGGCCTCATCCCGCCCTCGGTAGAGGTCAAGCATCAGAACATCTCGGTTGTGGTGAGTTGACAGATCTCTTCATCCGCTATCCGAGCCCGGGCTCACCGTCATCTAGGCCGCCAAGATGTGGCGCGAGGCGCCGCACGAGGTCCGTCAAAAGTTCCAAGAGCAAGCTCGACTCGAGAAGGAGGAGCATCAGCGATTGTAGGTGACATCGCAGCTCCGGCCTTTGCCCGCAACTCCGCTGACATCGGCAGGTACCCGGGGTACCGATACCAGCCCGTTTTCCGCCGCACGGATGTCATCCGCCGTCGTGTCCGCAAGGACCCGGCCGAGGACGAAAAAGTCGAGGCCGTCGCAGAGGCTTTGATCAAGGGCAAGGCCGGCCAGGAGCTCGAGGAGGAGATCAAGGACCAGATGGTCCAGCGGAGTGAAGCCGAGAGCGACGCCGACAGCAGTCGGTCGAGCAGTTCGCGCAGGTAAGCCGTGTTCTGCCGTGAGTAGGCGCTCTCTGACGCGCTTGTAGACGCCGACGAGACGCTGGTCAGCTGTCCAAGGGCGCGCTTCGAGCCCAACGAGCACAGAACCGCGCCAAGCAGATGCGCCAGAACCTGCTCGGAGCGAACCTCCTCGACATGAGCATGTACAACGCCCAAGCGCAGCAGCAGCGGATCGCACAGCACCACGCCCCTGCCCACGGGTATCAGCACGGCGCCACCCACGCCCACACCCATCCGGGCATGCAGTACGCCATGGCCGAGGCGGCCTACCTCCCCATGGGATACGACATGGACGGGCGGCCGGTCATGTCGGGAGGGTACATGACGGGCCCCGAGTCGTACACCCACGACGTCTACTCTGACGACGTGTACCGCCTTCCACCGATTATGGGCTACGACAACCCCGCAGCCGCGGGCTGGGACACCGACGAGAGCGGGTCGGAGCACTGGCAAGCAAGCGGTTCCACTGGGGAGGAGTATATCCAAATGGACCCGAACGGGGTGTTCGCGGCGGGTGGAACCAGCGAGTTTGGCGAGTTCGGAGCGGGGATGGAATACCGCCTTCCTCCGCTGCTCGACCCCGGCCACCTCGGTATGGACATCAACATGGACGGCACTGCCGGACCATCGTCCCTTCGACCGGGAGAGAACCCCGGGGGTCAGTTTGCCGTTGCCCGGGGTCCGATCGACACGGCTACGAACGTGGGCGCTGGTGGCCCGGGCGGATTTGACGCCAAGGGCATGGACTCGCGGATGCGCGAGTGGGTCGGCGAGGCCCAGCAGACGCCTTCGGGACACGTCATGTTCAACGAGCGTCTCTTTGACGGAGCGCTGGGCACGGCGGGACTAGGCGACGAGGGGCTAGGCGCGTTCGACGAGGCGGTCCAGCAGACCAACGACATGCCGTCGTGGTGAGCGGGACGAACCCCGCGCCAGCGGGGGGCTAGCTCGGTAGCCAATCTCGACGTCGGGGTGAGCCAAAGTGGGGGAAAGTGCTCTGTTGTGAATGCTCGTGGAAATTCGTTTTGCGATTAGTAACGATGAGCACAGTCAGTTCCGATGGATTGCATCTGCATTACGATCACGCCCCTTTGCCATGATTTTGATACCTGCTTCTGATTTTGCCTCCTTTCTACTCGTCTCTCGGATAGCAGCTGTTTACTTGGTCGACCCCTCGGCCTCAGCGACAAGGGGAGCATCCGTCTTCTGCGGCGGAGTCAGCGCGATTCACACCATTTGAATCAGCTTATTGTAGCCCAGTCATCCCTCTTCGGATCGTATCCGCTGTGTCAACATCTTCTTTCTCCACACTGCGCAGCGGCGTCTCAATGGCCCCCAGCACCTTCAGGCAGGTACGCCCACTACAGCAGACATGGCGTCTCCTCGCGGCTCCTCGCTTTGTCTTTCTCCCTGCGTCCAAGAGTGAATCCTCGCTCACCTCGGCACGAACAATGCTCGACTTGACCGAATCCCCTTCCGGCTGGTCCCCGCCAGCCGGCTCCGTGGACGCCGACTTGTCCTCCGAGGTGTCGGGCTTCGCGACCCTGTCGTTGTCGGCCGGACGACCGGTGGCGCCTCCCGGAGCAGACGACTGGTCCTTCTTGGACGGGACGTCTGCACCTGCTCCGACGTCCTCGTCCTCGTCCTTTCCGCCCTCCGAATCAGCCGACTTGGGCGCATCGGACTTCTGCGGGTTATATCAGCTACACGCAAGATATTCCGAGTCGCTTCACTTCGGTCGGATCGGTCAGACGGGTCGGGTCGGTCGTGTTGACTCACCACACTCGCATTGACCGAGGCCCTTTCCTTCGCCGGCGTCGGGGCGTCCTCGGGCTTCTGCTGCTTGTCCACACCCGGAACCGCCTCGCTGGTGATCACGCCGGCTTTCTCGCCACTGGCCTTCTTGTCGATGTTCTCGTGCACGGAGTGCGCGGCGTGCTTCGACGACGGCATGAGGAGGTAGGCGGCCTGGAAAGGCATGACGTCAACGTGCGTTCGGGCGGGGTTGGCGATCGCCCCGTCTAGTGGCGGACCAAGGGGAGGAAGTGCAAGCAGGTGAGATGGTGCACAACGCGACGAAGAAGGATTCGTGCGCGGGACTGACCAAACCACCAAACACGACCGCCGAACCCATCATCCACGTCGCGTCGCCCCCTTTCTTCGGGGCCGTCGAGGCCATTCGGCGAGGGACGACCTGGGCGCCGGCGCGGGGCACAGCGCGAGCGAGCGCCGGGCGAGCGAGACGAGTAGCGGAGCGGAGAGACATGGTGAGGAGTGGGTGGGTAAGAGCGTGCGGAGGAGGGCAATGCTAGTTTGTGGTGGCTAGTTGGAGGATGAGAATGGAAAGGAAGAGATGAGAAGGGGTTTCTGGGCTTTCTGGCTTCCTTTCGGCCGCATTCGGCTGACGTCGGGAAGACAAAATGACGGCACGTCCCGGTTCAATCAGCCGAGCCCCGAGGATTAGGAATTCACTAGTGGCATAAAAGTAATGGCTTCTCCCGCGCATTAAGAATTTGGTAATGAC
Source organism: Saitozyma podzolica (assembly GCA_003942215.1). Taxonomy (NCBI): domain Eukaryota; kingdom Fungi; phylum Basidiomycota; class Tremellomycetes; order Tremellales; family Trimorphomycetaceae; genus Saitozyma; species Saitozyma podzolica. The sequence continues at coordinate 525,807 of RSCD01000021.1, read as the reverse complement.
CCATACGACGGTAGACCCTTGTTCTGCGACTTGAATACCGAGTAATGACATGCCATGACGCTCGCTGGGTGCAGACTATCGGACCCGCTCGCCTCCAGCGAGCACCTTCCTCCGCGCCTCCATCCCCGCTCCTCCAACAGCCAAAAGCCGTTCCGTAGCGAGCTCGTCCAGCGCCCTGAGCTGGTCCGGCGTCGTGGCCATCTCGGGCGGGACAGACGTCTCGGGCGCGATCTTGGACTCGAGGAGGCGTCGTAGTGACTGCGGGGTATCAGCGGGTGTATCAGACGGTATGGGTATCAGAGGACGAGATGGGAGAGGTGCGCAGGACGGAGAAGCATGCACGGAAGGGATACAGAGGGACGGAGAGGCCGGAGAGGACGGAGCAACACGCACCAGCTTGACGCCCCACCATGATCGACTCTTTGGTGTGCCTTCGACGGACGAGCCACTGGGAGGCGTTTCCATCTCGGTAGCTCTGAGAAAGTGCTTCAATGCAAGCTGATAGTCCCTGCGCGGATCAGCGATGCCTCGAACCCATCTCCACAGGGGATCCATCGGCGACGCCGCCCAAGGGCTCAGTATCGCTCGCAGGACAACCCGCAGGATAGCTCGCAGGACAGCTCAGCAGGATAATTTGTCGACGCACCCCATGGTATAAGCCGTTTCTCCCGCTCTACACACCGCGATCGAGTCCCAGGTGTTGATCAGCATGACGTGTCCCAGCGCAGCGAGGCTCTGGGCGTAGAGACCCTGATCCGCGTACAGCTCGGCGAGGAGGGACCAGCCCGCCGGATCGGTGTAGAACGTGTCGAGGTAGCCGAGCAGGAGGGTGATTGTCGTGTTTGGTGCGGTGGTCTGTGAGAGGGCAATGAGGCGTTGATACGCAGACTGTACGGGTCAGCGCGACAACGCAAAATGTGAGATGAGTTGCAGTTGGGCATGAGTTGCGGGACAATCCCTCCGCGTTAGTGGACGCAGACAGTGCTCCCTCACTCACCACGTTCGTCTCGTCCGTTTTGAGTAGCGCCTCGTACGTCGCTTTCGCACCAGCAGTGTCCCCCTGCGCCTCTTGTCGCAGTCCGAGGAGCAACGTGATCCTCGGTGACTTGGCAAACTTCCTGGCGAGGATATCGAGCTGGTCCTGGACGATGATCAGCTCGGCAACGCACGATTTGGACAGGCTGGAGGGGGACGTACCGTCGCGAGCGTGATCTTCCCCAGGTCCAGCGCGGCGATAGCCAGCTGTTCTCGTATTGACCACTCTGAGTGATCTCCATCAGCGAATAGTCGAGGTGATGCAGTGGGTACAGTCCGCTCTCTATGCTGTTGTCTGACAATTACCCACCTTGGTCGCCCAGTTGACCCGACTTCAGCACCCTCCCCGCCAGCTCCACCACCTCCTCCGAGTGTCGTGCGCCGATAGCTCGCCATCGCGCGAGGGTCTCGAGCTCGCTCTGGGACATGTTGCGCGACCAGAGGGTGATACAGACCGTTGATGCATAAACTTGAACTGGAACAGAACACCTTGGACGCTGTGAGTGACAGGCTGCGGCTCATCACGTGACTCCACCCTGACTATCGCTCACCTCACCTTACCTTTGGTCCCTCTCCACCTCTCTATCCTTCCTCCTCCTCCTCCTCCTCCTCACTCTTCCTCACCTTTCGCCCTCCAGCTCCATCCCATCTACGCGCCCACAAAATGGCAGCACCGCTATACGTCACCCAGTCTGGACGACTCTGGCACGCCGGTCTCATCCTCATCGTCACCGTCGGGCTTCCCGGTGCGTCCGAGTGACTCGTCCGATCTAGGTCTTGCTCGCGGTAGTTTCCGTGCCTTCGTCCGCAAAACATGGCACAGCAGCAGAAGCACTAGTAGCTCCGGATCAATGTGTGGTGCTGACTGTCGTAGCCCGGGGAAAGACGCACATCTCTCGAGCGCTGGAACGATACCTCCGCTGGCTTGGCGTCAAGACCCGTGTGTATTCGTTGGGCGATTATCGGCGTAAAGTCCTCGGAGGGGCCAAGAACGTTCCATCGGATTACTTCCAGACGAAGTGTGAGTGCCCCGTCGATTGAGTCTGAACCCTGGATCATGGTCCGCTTCGTCGTTGACATCCCCAGCACCCCGATCCGAAGCGACCAACGCCCTCCGGCGGCGCATAAAGACCGAGATAGAGGACCAGATCTGGGACTTCTTCACAGTCCAAGGAGGTCAGGTCGTCATCTACGATGCGAACAACGGGAACGTCAAGGCGAGGAAGGAGTGCGTGGAGAAGTTTGAGAGTAAGGGCGTGCACGTCATTTTTCTTGGTAAGTGAGAGTGGTCGTGGGACGGCGGTGCGGTCCACCTCCATCCATCCGTATGCCTCTCTTACGTTCTTCCTCACGGAGGAGGAATCCCTCCTCTCCCGCGAATAATGTATGCCGAAACCGTGTCGGTCCAGATGGAGGGCCGCTCGTCTGACCACCCCAGAATCGCTTTGTGACCAGGAGGCCATCATCACCGCCAACATCCGATCTGTCAAGCTCTCCTCCCCAGATGTGAGTACCCGTACGAGTATCGCATCGGCATCGACTCGACCCATCGCATCGACCCTTGGCAGAATACACAATCCCTCCCCATTCGCTTCGCCAAATGCGTAGCACCGCACTGACCCTTTTCTTCTGAAGTACGCGGGATGGGACGCCGATCGCGCCGTTGCGGATTACTGGTGTCGCATCAGGGACCAGGAGGGAGTGTACGACACCGTCACCGCCGACGAAGGGCCTTTTATCAAGGTCATGAACGTCGGCGAGCGCATCGAGGTGAACCAGATCGAAGGTGAGTTGGGTCGGTCGGTTCAAATCCTCGTTGGAGGTGGATTCGGGCTCGTCCCTGATCTCGGGGTCTGCTCTCTTGATCATGTCCGCGCTGACGTGACACAGGTTACCTCCAAACCCGATGCTGCTTCTTCCTAATGAACATCCACACCCGTCCCAGGACGATTTACTTTGCCCGAGTGAGTCTATTCGTCTATCTCCCTACCGTGTTCCACCTGCCTCGAAACGAGCTTCTCCGTCCGACCTCACTCCACTCACCCCACTCACCCCGCTCACTCCACTCACGCCGCTCACGCCGCTCACGCCGATGCAGTCCGGCCAATCACTCATCGAGCACTCGTACAAGGCCGACTCGGACCTGTCCCCCGCTGGGTGGGAGTATGCCGAGCGCCTCAAAGCCGCCGTCGTAGCCCGTCGCAAAGCCGCAAGGGAGGAGCGCAAGGCGCGGGGCGAGATGCTAGCGGAGGAGAACCCGCTCCTGGTGCGTAAGGCGTGCATCTGGTGGTCTGGCTCCCGCTTGAATTTCACACTTTGTCCTCGATTGCTGTGGCGAGCTCGACGCGCCTGTGCCTGTGCGTCAGGCTGACCCACGGTGCAGATCTGGACATCTGCTAGGAGAAGGGCGTACCACACCGCCTGGCCGTTTGTGCATTCCGGTTTCAAGGTGGTTCAGAAACCCATCATGAGCGAGATCAACCCGTGAGTGGAGTCGAGTCGGTACGAGTCAAATCAAGTCGCCGCGTCGATGCGATCGCTCTTAGGCAGGGCAACCGGCCTTGTGATCCGGCTGATGCGTCTCAGCGGCGTGTGGGACGGCCTCTCCACGCAAGAGGCGATGGAGATCTATCCCGACGAGTGGGAGAGGTTCCTCGCGGATCCGTATGCCCATCGGGCTCCGCGCGCGGAATCGTACCATGACCTGAGTGGTGAGTGGGCGCTGCACATGGATCGCAGGTCGGTACAATGCTGACTCGTCGCCAGTCCGCCTGGAACCGGTCATTTTCGAGCTGGAGCGGTGTCAGGATGACCTGCTGATCATCGGCCATGCCTCAGTGATTCGATGCTTGGTGAGTAACGAGCAACGCGTGACGAGCCGTCCTATGTACCCGTCTTCCGGGGTTCCAGCGCTAGTGCTCGCTGACTCGACCAGCTCGCGTATCTCGTTGGTCTGCCTCCGAACGAGGTCCCCGCGGTGGAGATCGCCCGGGGAGACCTCGTCGAAGTCACCCCTGCGTCTTATGGCGTTGTCTCGCGCGCTTTCCACTTCTGGTCCGGGGAAGGTCGAGGCGATTCGTCCGGCCAAAACTTGTACGAGAACTTTGCAGAGGCCACATCAGGCAAAGGGTCTGTCCTTCCCGACAGCGGGGTGAACTTCGCTGCGGACGCGATGAACATGGAGAGGGAAGCGCAGGAGGAGGAAGGGAGAGATAAGCAGGCGAAAAAGGAGATGGTGAAGCGGGCGATGAGTCTGCGGGGTATGGGAAGCGAGGAGGGGAGGAGGAGTGCGCCTCAGTTGGACAGGTTGAATGATGGCCGGGAAGGCGAGGTTGGGGTTGGGGGTGAGCAGGCGCAAGAGGGCCAGGGCGATAGGGATAGGGGAACGAGTAGTGGGGAGGAGGTGTTGAGTGATTTGGAGGGGAAGGAGCAGGGCGAGATGAGGGATGAAAGAGCGAGTGAGTGCGAGGTGGAGGAGACGCAAACGGGCCCGTGCTGATGCAATCGCAGTGAGCATCATCCAGATCTAACCGGGGACGGGGCGGTGGCACGGTACGGTGGCATGGTGGCATGGAGGCATGAGGGCATGGCATGGTGGCATGTGGCCCGGCGGGGCCTTGGCATAGCTCGCCTGCTGCTTCGTCTCATCTGATGTCGTGATCTTATGGGGAAGTGGTGCTAGGTCTGCAGGTCGCTGAGAGCCGTTGACAGACTCTATCGACGGTTTGATGGGTGATTTAGGGATGGTTCGCTGCTAGTTCGATGTATCAACATGTTGTGCCCCCTCCTCGTCTCCCACTTTCGTGATTCCAAACCGGTCGAGCACGTTCCGGATGATCGTCTCCACGCCCGTGCCGGACGTCGCGGACGTCGAGCCCTGAGACCCTGCGTCGTCGGACGACCATGGCGATGCTGATGCTGATGGTGCTGGTGGAGGGGAGGGTGGCAGGTCGGCGGATAGCAGTGATTGTCGTTCTGGAAGCCGACTCCAATTCGGTGATTCACCGCCTTGGGGCCAATCGAAATCCTGCACAGATCCGTGTTGACTTGGACTCTGGAATGGGTGTGACATCAGCGACTCGTCGGACCTCGGACCTGGGTAGGACACGATGAAGGATGATTCCAAGGGAAGAAGGACTGACTGGTTCCGTGAGTAGGAAAGCTGGGTATGGCCCGAATCGGATCCCGTGGGAATGTTCTATCACCGGTAAACTCGCTACGTGGAGGAGCACCGCGGTATTGCTGGAAGAGTGCATACGGAACTGGAGGGTGGGTTGTCAGCGAGAGGCGAAGCGGGACACCGGAACCCCTGATCGAACTGTGCCAGTAAGGTGTGGATGGCAGAAGGGTTGGTGGAGATCTAGGGACACACGCATTACGCACCTGCTGTCCACCGAGGATTATTACCGAGTCGTGCACATCTGAGAGCATCACGCTACCTCGCACCACAGGAGCGACGAGCACGCTCCGGGTCAAGCCCTTCACGTGGAGTGTGGTCAGTCTGTGCACCTCTTCCTCCGCCTCTGCAGCTGCCTCTAAATCTGCCTCTGCAGCTGCCCCTGCACCTGCTTTGGTGTCGGCACCACTCGGCGGCGACAGGGGCGCCGGTCGGAGATCGACGTAGCATGACTCGAGGGACTCGAGCGAGAGGGTATATCCGATCGTAGACGAAGGCAGCGGGCGTACATCGCCAGAGGACGTGGAGGGGTGGACGTCCCACCCGCCCCGGCCGGAGGAGCGATACGGGGAGGTCGGACGAGCTTGTGAGAGAGGTTTGAGAGGGTATGCTCCTGGCGCGAAGGACCAGCGGCGGGGTGAGCCTGATCTCGAGTCGAGGCAGACGAGATAGCGGGGACACCCGGGCTCGAGCCGGAGATGGAGGAGATGGTAACCGCATTTCCCTCCCCCGTAGCAGAAGTGCTCGGTTTCAGTGAATCGGGGATAGGCGTCGATGTGCCCGATGTGCCCGGGGCGCTCGAGGAGGTCGCGCTGGACGCCGGACGTGAAGCGAACGCGAAGCGCTGCTTCGGTTTCTCAGTTGCGCGGAGGCGGGCGAGGCGGGATTCGAGGTCTCGGATTTGCTAGGGCGTGACATGAGCGAGATCGACCACACCGATGTGAGCAACGAGAGCAACGAGGTCGGGGCAAGGGAAGTAGGACCACGTACCAAGTCGTAGTTCCGCTGATCATACGACGGGAGAGTCGGCAGAGCGAGTTGTAATGCCCCTCGCACGCTCGCGAGCCGTTTGGAAGCTTCTGACGAAGACGGAGGATCGGCTTCGAGAGCTGCGACGACATCTACACAAGTGTCAGCGGATAGCGGTCAACCTGCGACGGTTGTGGGTTTGGGGATAGCACCAGCACCACTGGCCACATCCCGACAAGGGAATAAGGCTGAGCACCAGTGCTCGTGCTCGTGCGGGTTCGGGTGCAGCTCCATGAGGGGCTCAACCCCACCTACCCGCTTTGAGAACTTGGAACGTCTTGTGGAACTCGCCCGAGGCCGCGGCGGACGCCATGACGAGTGAATCTCAAGCTCAAGGAATGGGAGGGCGGGTGCAAGCGTTGTGACAACTCGGCTGACTTTTTGGACGCGACGTGATGGTCGATGGTGGAGGCGGCTCCATCCGGCTCGGCTCTAGATACGGCTCTGGGTTTTAGGACGCTCGTACCAGTGCTCACTCAGCGTTCGTCGGTTCGTTCGCTTAACCAACCTGTGGGTTTGTCGTGCCGCGTGCATACATATACGGAATACATCCCTACTCAAGGTACATACGAGAGCCCGACGCGATACTTTTCCACATTAGCGACGAGTCGACCACGGTCCTGTTCTGAGCTCTGAACTCTGAGCTTGTACGAGCATATCAACGAATCGCGGATCCAACCATTGCTCTCTGCCTGTGTGTCTGTCTCTTTAGACCTGATCCCCTGCTATACCTCCCCCTCTCGCCCTTTCGCGTTGGCGTTGCCCGTGAGGTGCGCCGTCGGTCCCGTCGTCCTTGCCCTCTCCCACGCCTCGTCCTCCTCCTCGTTGCTCAGAGCGTATCCCGTCGCTCCCGTTGCCCTGCTGCTTTCGAACTGGGGGGGTGGCGCATGGCCCGTCAGATGCGCCGTGACGCCCTGTGTCCTAGCGCGCTCCCACGCCTCGTCTTCCTCCGCGTTCGGCTCGATACCTCTGGAAGAGACGCCGGGGGGAGGTCCAGACGGCGGAGCATAGCCGAGCGGCTCGGTGCCTTGCGCCCAAGGCGCATCGGGGTGGTAGTCGCTCTTCTCGAATCCTGGACCGTTGACACCGTTGGCGGGAGGACCGGGGTAGGGGGGCACCATCCACCCTTGCTGGGTTTGAGGAGGAGGTTGGTATTGCCCCGGCTGCATCTGGAAGGCTTGCGACTGGGCTTGAACCCGAGTACGGACGGACGAAGGGTCGAGAACCTGGCGATAGTACGCGATGGCGATCATGGCGAAGAGGATCTGCAGACGTCAACGAGAGATCAACCAGCAAGGCAGCAGAATGGGCTGTTGTGCGTTTCGCCCATTTGCACGTACCGAAAGAACCCCCGTCACGATCAACCACGCGAACACCGTCCACGTGCCCTGGTTCCAAGCGCTCATGCACCCTGTTCGAGCGTCAGCACACTCCGAGTCCAACCTCATCTTCTCCGCCTCTAGGCCGCACTCACAGTTAGTAGCTTGAGCGTTGGACACAACCTCTGTGCCGCCATTGCCCTGAGACGATCAGTGAACTGTCTAGTACTCCGCCAGGCTCGGTCGGTCTATCAACTCACGTTGCTAATGGTTGTCCCGCCCGTCACACCGACGCACTGGTCGATCAGTGTCCACTAAGCGAGTCAGCACTCGGCCGGCGCGCTCAGAGCAGCCCAGGCTCGATCCGGTCCACTCGCCTTGAGTGTGAAGTGGGTGACGACGTGGATGAGCTGTGCGGCGAAGTTTGCGAGCACAGCCAGGGGCGCGGTGATGGCGAGGACTCGAGCAAGGGGCAGGCTTTGCTACGGCGACGTCAGCGCTGCGACCTCGTCGATAACCCCCGGCAAATGACGACTGCGCACCAAGACCCCCACGACTATCCCGAAGACTTCGATGCCGGCGACAACGAAATACAGGATCGCATTGACCAGGTCGAACATCTTCTGGGTGTTCGTCTCTGCGTGGTCATCAGTCCCCGAAACGTAGGATCGTCCGCGTGCACCCACCTCCCGAGTTTGAGCGGTTTCGAATCGAGTTGACGCCCATGACGATGGCCCAGAGGAAGCCGAGGAAGGAGGTGAAGATGAGGACGGGCCGGAGTGAGTAGGGGTACACCTTGGACACGACGGCGGCATACCGCGGGGGCGGGCCTGTGGAGGGGAAGAGTAGCCAGGGGGAGGTGCGGCGGCGTGGGGCAAAGCAGAAGTAGGTGGAGGTGGGCGGGTGGAGGCGATGTGTGGTGGAGCCATGTTGGTGAGAAGGATGAAGTGGGATACAGGCGGGGATGTTGATTGACGGACGGATGGCGACGTTGGTTTGTACGTATAAAGGAAGGAAAAACAAAGGTCTGTCAGCGTGACTACTCGTGGGCACAACGGTGGACAAGGAGACCGTCGCCGGGAGATATGGGGCACTCGCAACGAGGTGGCTGCGACCGCAGATGACTGCGGATTGACAGGGCCACCGTAGCGTGGCGACCGAGACGACCGGGACGTGTTGACTTGTTTCACAACAGGAATACGGTCACGGCGCGGGGTGGGACAGGGTTGGATGAAGATGGGACGTACCGCTAGGCGGGGCAAGACGGGATGACATGGCGTGTGTCGTGCCGGACGTAGCGAGCGAGCGAGATGTTTTCGTGGGAGACGATCAAGGCGGTCTCTGGAATTATAGCGCCCCCCAAAAAGCGATGCGTTGTTTATTATACCCAGACGAAAGGGGGTTTGGCGGTGGGTTGCCCCCTCGTACTTGTGCTGCTCGTGGTTGGCTTCTTGGCTGGATGCTATTCTGGATGTCGGAGTGGGTCCTGTGGGACGAGATTGAGATCGAAGTGCAGTTGAGCGATTAAACGTGCACCACCTGGCAGAAGTGTGGGATGGGGCGAACAGCGGACCGGAACTTGCGGGTGGAAGGGAAGAGCGGTGCGCCACGGCGGTGACGACCAAAACCACAACTCGGGCAACGACGGCAAGGACGAGGCGGGCGGAAGGGGAGCGGGGGAAGCGAGGAGGAGGATGGAGGATGGAGGATGCGCTGTGCGGAGCGGGAGAAGAGGAGAGACAGCTCCGAGAGACAGGAGGACGACGGAGGGGCACGCTGGCGGGCTGGGAAGCAGAATGGAGCGCCACCGCCACAGCCACGTGTCGACGACAGGCACAGGTACAGCGCTCGGGGCAATCACGTGACCAAGCCAAATGGTACAAGGCGATTGTGCCAGATCTCTCACCTCAGTACTGTCCCGCTCACAGCTGTCATCGATGCTGGGCACATTCTCGCCAGCAGCTCGGCTGGGTAGCTTATCCTCCTCACCAACCCGGCTACCCACAAGGCGACTCGCTGCATCCATCTCCTACGCCGCACGCCTCCGCGAACGATACCCCTTCATCCCACCGAACACCTCGGTGGACCACCTCGTCATCGGCGGAGGGGTGATCGGCCTGTCTGTCGCAGCGGGGTTGGTGAATACCGCCGGGCGGGATCGCGTAACCTTTGTGGTGGAGCGGAGGCGTCAGGTGGGTAGAAGGTCGAAATTGTAACTCGGGTTCCAGTCACTAATTGGACGAAGTAGCTTGGCCAAGAAACGACGTGTGTGACAATATCCGACACCGGCAGTGGGTGCAAGAGCTGACGGATCGTGTATATCAGCGCGAGGAACTCGGAGGTCATCCACTCCGGTGAGCACGGCTTGAGCACAGGCGCTACACTCGCTGACGAGCTCAGGGATATAGTGGGTCAAGCCGGCTCGTTCTCCACGTCCGTGGCTCACGTCGGTAGCTATCCCGTCGGGTCGCTCAAATCGCAACTATGTATCCGCGGGCGTGATCTGCTATACGCCCGGTGCACTGCCCTGGGCATCGGACATCGAAAGACGCAAAAGGCAAGCGGACACGGCAACGTGGCTACATGATTGTGTCGTACGAATCTCGCCGGGCTGATGGTTTCAGCTCATCGTAGCCACGGCCAACTCGCAGGTGCCATACCTCGATGCGCTACAGACACTTTCCCTGGACCCGCGATTACGATCGAGCGACGCGGAGCTCTCGGCTTCGCAGAATGACTCTGTCGTCCCTGCATACTTCCTCTCGGGCAACGAGGCGCGGGACCTCGAGCCTGATCTGTCTAGGGAGGTCAAGGGCGCGTTGCTAGTCACCGAGACGGGGATCGTGGACTCGCAGGGGTTGGTGGACAGCTTGGAAAGGGAGATTGAGGAGGGGGATTACCTCTCGTCCTCGAACGGAGGGTACTTTGGTGTGGGAGTGCGCGGTGGGAGGAGCAGGAAAGGGACTGGGCGGGGCGAAGGCGTTATTGTCAAGGGGACGAGAGTGGTGCGGATCGATAGAGAGAACAAGGGGAACGGATGGGTCGTTCAGCTGGAAAGTGGGTGGGAGGGTCTGGAAGAAGGACAGAAAGGGGACGTGGAGAGTGTGAGAGCAGATGTGGTCGTCAATGCCGCGGGACTCGGCGCGGTGAGCTTGATGGAGGGGTTGGTACGGGACAATGAGCGCGTGCAGATGTGGCCTGTCAAAGGTGGGTTGACCGCGCTTCGGGACGACGATTGAGAGCGGCTAAATGTCTCGGTAGGCAATTACATGTCGTACAAAGGTCCAGGAGTGTCCAACATCTCCCGACTGATCTACCCGTGCCCGAGCCAGAACATTGATCATCTCGGCACACACCTGGTGAGTCGTTACGCGCAGATGACCACCCAGCGGGTGCGGGTGACTCTCGGATACGGACAGCGTGTGCAGATCCACACTGACGAGCACTTCCAGACCATCGACCTCGACGGTAACATCAAATTCGGACCCGACGTCGAGCCCATCGGTTCCCCCTCCGACGTACTCGCCAATCCCGACTTTTGGCAAGCTCACCTCGCCCCGTCCGAAGCTCATCTTCGATCCATTGGCGAAGCGGCACGACGATATCTCCCAGGTATCGACCCTTCACGCCTCACACCTGACTACGCGGGTATACGCCCGAATATCTCACCGCCCGGCGCGGGCTTCTCGGATTTCATGGTCCGCCACAAGCCCGAGCGTCGGGGTCTGGTGGAGATGATGGGGTTCAATAGTCCTGGACTGACGAGTGCGCTGGCGGCGGGGGAGATGGTGAGTGGTATGGTGAGGAGGGATGTGTGGGGCGAGAAAGATGATTTGGAGGGGTTAGCGATTGGGTGGGAATGAGAGCCACGATGCGACGGAGGGAAAGGAGGAAGTACAACAGGATCCGAGTAGAGTCATGTCAGACCAGCCTTGCTTCAATGACTCGTTGCGATATCTTTGCGAAGGGGCGAGTCGTGTGCATTGACCAGATGGGAACAAACCTCTAATGTTCTGTGTACAGGCTACAGTATGATGCCGTCTTTGGCAGGTACGCATCGCAATGCTCTGGACGCCAATGTCAATTTTGCCCACCTACCGGTCCGATTCGCCACGCGACCCGGACCTTTCTTTACGCGACGCTGAGAGCAAAGCACATGTTACGCTCGACCTTCCGCTGATTCACTTTGCCTCTCTTGCCCATTTGCCTTGCCTCTTTCACACTGCATTTCCCAGTCTCTCTAGATCTTGTACAACCCTCTCCATACCGGGACACCAGCTTTCGTTGTGGACCCGTCGCAACTTCTCTTAATTGAGGATCACCCTCGCGCCTCCCGCCGCGCTTCGCACCACCCTCCTCGGCTCCGGTATCACATTTGCGCTCTCTTCTGCACGACATCTCGCACTCATACGTCTCGGTGTGAGCGCTTTCGACTCTCCCTCATCTATCGCATCCTTGAGACTCGGACCGTTCCCGCGCGGGCGAGACAAAGAAAGACGGCACGCCGATACGCCGACGCGAAGGACAGTAGAACAGAAGGACAGAAGGATAAAGCCAGGCGGGATCGCCGGCTGTGTGCGGCACATTGCTCGTGAGTGCTTGTTCAATTGCTTGATCTATACACTTGATGGCAAGTCCGCCGATTCGCGCACCTGCTTTGTCGTCCAGCGGCAGGACCATCTGGAACACTCACTACACCCTTGACATGCCGCACGCGACCTGGCTCATATCCTCGCCTCCTTCACACTTCCTTCGAAACACCCAAAGGCCCTCTGACCCATCCCGTCCTTCGACACAACCTTGCATTGCCGTTCCCGTTATCCTCTCTCACACACACCCTTTGTCCGTCCTCGCCGGGCCCACGCGCCTTGCCGCGGCTCGCCTCGCCGCGGCGCTCCTTTCTTCTCCATACCCAGCTTCGATATAAGAACCCAAGCCGCACCGTGCTGACGCGACCTCAGTCGACCATTTCGCTTCCTTCCTTCTCTCTGAGATTCACACCCACGCGTCACCGCCATCTCTCGAGCCATGTCTGCGCTGTCGCCCACGCCAATGGGCCGCGGAGAGTACCCCAAGGGCGAGTCGTTTGATTCTGCTCTGCCCTCGGGACCACCGCGGGACCGTCCACCTCCGGTCTCAGCTGGTCGAGTCACACTTCTCCGATGCTCCGTCTCGAGGATGCGGTGGTGGAGACAGTGTAAGTGGATCGGGTCACAGGCCCTCCAAGCGTCCCGCCTTTCCGCCCTTGGGCTTGACTACAACGAGATAAAGACCCCGCTAGCACGGGGTGCGGGCGGTGGCAACGGTGCGCGGCTTCGCTAACTCCCGCAGCGTCACGCACGTCACCCGCACCACCACATCTTTCGCTCCCATCACCCTACCCCGGATCCCGTCTCCCGAGACCCTCTCCATGCCCTCGCACCTCTCCGCTGAGCAATATCCTCTCGCCCACGAGCCGTCTCCGGGTGACATGCGGTTCTTCGCTATGAATCTTGGCGGTCGCCGGGTGATTTGTCAGGAGGAAGGCGCTTCGGCGGAGGAATCGGCGGGGGAGATGAAAGGTCCAGGATGGACGAGGGTGATACCCAGCGGAGCGGCGGTGCGGGACGACTCAGAGAAGATCGATCTCGCTCAAGCGCTACGCAGAGCCAAGGGGAAGGAAGTGAGAAAGCGACCCCATACGCATAGTCGGGTGGCGAGTCACAACGAGAGTCGCGAAGCGCCGACACCGCCTCTGACTGGGGAAGGCAAGGTGCGAGCGAGGAGCCCCCTCGAAAACGAGTCAGGGGTCTGGAAGATCTGACGATATCTCTCGACGGGACTGCTGCTCCGCTATCACCTTTACCCTCGCCGGACCACGAGGGTTCAACGGCACCTCCCGGTCTGCTCGCACCCGCTTCGGCGGCACCGTCCATCGGATCCGGTATGGAGTTGTCCGCACTCTTCTCCCTCCCGGCCATCGTCAACCACTTTGACACCCTCCCGGACAAGCTCCAGCAGCACGTCCTAATGCACCTCTTCCGCCGATCTCGCCTCCCGACCATCCAGCGGCTCTCGACGTTCATTTCCACCGCGCTCAAGCGCGACTTTATCTCCCTCCTTCCGGCAGAGATCGCCGTCCAGATTCTGCGCAAGGTCGACACGCGCTCGCTCGCCCAGGCATCCCGCGTCAACCGCAGATGGCGCAAGATGATCGATTCGGAGCGCTCCGTCTGGCGTCAGCGCCTCATCGATGATGATTTGTGGGTGGGCCTAGGCACCGAGGAGGAGGAGGAGCAGCTCGTCAAACGGCGATTCGACGCGCTGGATTGGAAACGGTCGCAGCCAAGCAAAGCGAGTACTCCCAGCGAGGACGAGTACATGGACTGGTCGGGAGGCTCGCGTCCCGCTGCGGTCGAGATTGAACGGCCCGTTCCGCTGAAGCACGTCTATCGTCGGCGATATGCGAGTGAGCGGAATTGGCTGAACAAGGGGCCCACGCATCACTCCTTCCCCGGCCACGGCACAAACGTCGTCACCTGCACGCAGTTTGATCGTGACAAGATCGTCACCGCCTCGGACGACCATTCCATCAACGTGTACGACATGAAGACTGGAGCCCTGCGAAAGCGGCTCGACGGTCACGAAGGCGGCGTGTGGGCCCTGGAGTACTACGGCGATACCCTCGTCACGGGCAGTACCGATCGGACAATCAGGGTGTGGGATCTCGAGACGATGCAAGAGACGCACGTCTTCCACGGCCACACCTCCACGGTGAGGTGTCTGCAGATCATCGTGCCGGTCTACGACGAGAAGACGGGGGAGTATCAGCCGCCGTACCCCATGTTTGTGACGGGCAGTCGAGACGCCTCGATCAGGCTCTGGAAGCTGCCCAAGAAGGGGGAGCCGAGCTACACCAGTCCGGTGAGCGCGATGCGGAGCGTGGTGTGCCGTTGAAAGTTGATTACTCATTGAAGCAGTTTGCGGCGGGCATGATGGTCCACCCCCACCCGAGGAGAACCCGTATCACATCCAACAATTCGAGGGCCACACCATGGCAGTGCGAGCGCTCGCGGCGCACGGCAGGCTCGTCATCTCCGGGTCGTACGACTGCACCGTCAGGGTCTGGGACATTGTCAAGGCGCAGTGCACGCATGTGCTGACGGGCCATGAGGGCAAGGGTGAGTCGCGCGAGTCGGCACGATTCCCAACACAGTCTAATCATGTGCAGTCTACAGCATTGTGTACGATCGGTATCGTCGGCGTTGCGCCTCGGGTTCCATGGACAACACCGTCAAGGTCTGGGACGTCGACACGGGTACATGTCTCCACACGCTCACCGGCCACACGTCGCTTGTCGGTCTCCTGGCCAACTCGCCCAACTACATCGTGTCCGCCGCGGCCGACGCCTCTCTTCGCATCTGGGACGCCAATTCGCACGATCTCAAGCACATCCTCGGCGCCCACGGCGGAGCGATCACCTGTTTCGCCCACGACGAGACCAAGGTCGTGTCCGGCAGCGACGGTTCTCTGAAACTGTGGGATATCCGTACCGGCAAATTCGTCCGAGATCTGGTCGCAGGGATCAACTCGGTCTGGCAGGTCGTCTTCCGCGATAACGTCTTGGTCGCGGCAACGAACCGAGGCGGTAACACCGTGTTCGAGGTGTTTGATTTTGGTGGACCCGAGCATCCGTCCGGCATTGACGACGAGTCTCTCGACGATCTCAGGGGCCGCCATGGAAGCGGGGCAACCCGCTGGAACCGCAGACGTACCAGGTGGACGAGGTGGACGATTATTTCAACTTTTCTGATCCCAGTGCAAGCGAGTTCGACGCGGCGATGATGCCCAGCTCGCCGTTCCGGTCCGAGCAAGGGCGAGAGGTCACGCACGATGATATGGACGAGGGCCCTTCGAGGCGGGGGTTCTCGAGGAGCAGGAATGGGGTTGGAGCGTCGGGGCTGGGCTCGGGCTCCGGGTCCGGCTCGAGGAGATCGACCCGTTTGGCGGATAGGGAACCGAGGAGTGCGAGGAGAGTGACGGGGAGTGGTTCACTCGGAAGTAGTGGAGGAACCATCAGGAGTCGCGAGTCTCGCGCATTGGCGACGATCGGCGCTGCGGCCGCCTCGGCGTCGGCTTCGGCGTCAACTTGGAACGGCGCGGTGTCAGGCGGGTTGTCCGCCGGCGAAGCATCGTCATCCTCATCTCGCCACTCGAGGATCCAGGATTTCCGGGACTTCCGAGCGGTCAAGGGACCGGGGAGCAGGACGCCCAGAGCTAGGTCGGGAGCGTACCAAGAGGACGTAGGGGTGACGGAGAGTGGCGTGGATGATTATGATGAGCAAGAAGAGGAGGAGGGCGGGGTACAGGACCCCGGAGAGAGCTTTGCACCGATCTTCGACGAGCCGATGGACGAGCGGGGCGAGGCATATGAGCCTGATGAGCCTGACGAGCTGGAGGAGGAGGATGAGGAGGAGGTGTAGGTGTAGGTGTAGGTGTGGGTGCAGGTCTTGAGTTGGACTTTCGCGTTGGGTTGTCTTGACAAGTAGAGACCGGTGATTTGGTTCCCGCGAGACCTGCGTTTCGACGTTTTGCTCACTGTATCCTTTGTGTATTAGCATACCTGCAAGAGTCTTGGCATGATTTTGACGAGCACACTGAGATTCCATGCATTGCGTCGTTGTTTGTCGCACAAGTCAGTTGGGATTCCGCTGTTGAGATGTGCCGGACAATCTGGTTCGGGACAGTCTGGTTAGAGACAATCTGGTTGGGGACAATCTGGTTGGGATGTAGGATACTCCGTGATCAGTCTGAAATGATGTGGGAACTGATCGTGACTACACACTGAGCCTGTGGAAACAACTAGGATCCATACTGACCATTGCTAGCTCGCACGATGATCTTAGATTAGAGAAAATGAATACGGAATTATCCTTCCGCGCACGACTATGGATTCGTCCGCACGCTCACTGGCCCCAGCTTCGCTCCGTGTGCGTATTTTAGAAGAAGTGAGAGAAACGTAGCGAGACGTAGTCAACCTGAGCCGTTTGGGCGGAGCGTGGCGATGGCGGCGGCGATTTACATGAGCACGTAACCGCTTCCAAAGACGACACCTGCCACGGCGAGAACGGTCCCGACGATGCCGTTGGACCACGAGAGAGGGGCGACCTGACCCGCGGCGGCCTTGGAGCTGGACGAGCCCGACGCGGATCCCGATGCGGCGGGGGACGAAGTGGCGGTGACGGGCGCGGTTGCCTCGGTGGAAGTCTGCGCGGCGGCGATTCCAGAGGAGTAAGCCGCGGCGGCGGCGGTGCTGTTGCTCGCGGTGTTGAGCAGGACGCCGTCGATGACGTGCACGACACCGTTCTGGATGATGATGTCGCTCTGGATGATCTGCGCGGTGGAGTTGGCGGAGGAGACGAATGTGCCAGTGGAGTTGGTGGTGAACATGAAGGGCTCTCCCGCGGCGCTGGTGTAGTTGCCGGTGCCGATGTTGGTGGAGTAAGCCACGGAGCCTGCGTGCGGTGTCAGCGGGAGTGTTTTCTCCACCGGGATAAGTCTCACCATTAATCACGTGGTTGGCGAGCAGGTCGGTGAGCTGGGTCGAGTTGAGGGAACCAAGAGCCGACTGGGCACCGGAGAGCACGGCGTCGCTTGGGGCGAAGATGGTGATCCCCTGCGCGGAAGCAAGGGGGTCCAAAAGCCCCGCCTGCTGGATCACACCCGCAAGAGTGGGGAACAGCGAGGTCGCCAGAGTCGCGATGGAAGGAGGCAGGCTCAACACCTGGTCCACGACATACACGAGGAGGTTCGCGGCCATGGCGGGTCCGGTGGTAGTGATGTTCGCGTCGTACTGGACGATCTCGAAGCTGGTCGCGTTGCTCGAGTTCCGGGCGAGGACGACGGGGGCCGAGAAGTTGCCCGGAAGCGAGTACCCATCGCCCTTGAGAAGGGTCCGGGCGATCGTGTGGTTCGGGAGGACCTTGGTGCCGTTGACGGTGTAGGTGTTGTTCAGGATGTGGTAAGCGAGCGTCTCGACAAGGAGGGTCGTGTTGGACGTGACGTTCTGGGGAGAGCGGAGAGCGCGTCGTTGCTAGGAGCGAGGACGGTCTTGTTGCCGACAGCGAGCTGGGCGAGAAGGGCTTGGCCGGCGGTGTCGTTGGCGATGCTCGAAGCGACGGAGACAAGACCGGTGAGGTTGGCTTGGCTGCGGGGGTCAGCGAGGGTCCCATCAGGTCTCGCGAGGGGAGGTGGCTCGGAAACAAGAGCCATCCGAGAGCTCGGGAGCGATGCAGCAAAATACAACAAGGAAGCAGCGAGTTGTCCGGCGGTCACAGTACAGGTGTTCCAACGATGCTCGCGGAAACTCCCACATAGTATGGCCTTCTTTACCGAAAGTGTACGGGATGGGGGTGACGAAATCGCTCTCGTGCTCTGCGATCTTCGAGGGTCATGACTCCTCCCCCCGGTCGCATGGCTCATGTGTACCCTCGTCTCGCTCACTCGATCTGAACAGCCACTCGCACTCACGTGAGCGCGCCGAGGACCTGCTGGAGGTACGCCGACGAGTTCCCCGAAGCACCGCTCGCAGAGGGCGACGCCGCCGACGCCGAGCCCGATGCGGAGGACGAGCTCTGGGCGAGCGCGATCGGCGCGAGGGCGAGGGAGAGGAGGGACAGGCGCATGGCGACGGGTTGGGTTGGGTTGGGTCGGGTTGGGTTGGGTTACTTTACTCAGTGGGGATTATCCGGGATATCTCAATAGCTGTTCTGTCCAGGAGAGCTGCTTTGTAGCGACGTAGAAGGGTATTCTGCGGGACTAGGTGGCTGGGGCTGGGGCGGGGCTGGGGCAACGAGCGGCCGGGGTGGTCTGAGTGGTGCATCATATATACCCAATACAGAGGGCGGGGGGTGCTGCGCATTTCGGCGCAATCCTCGGCAATTGAGCGCACGCACACTTTCCACCACCGCGTGCACGCACAGGAGGTCACGAGGAGTAGGAGAGCAGAGGAGCAAGCCGGTGCTGTACCAGAAGAGGAAGAGACGAGGAAGAGACATGTGCGTCATTCGTCGAGAACGCCAACGCCAACGCCAAAGCCAACGCCAGGTCAAGCCAGTAAAATCCAATTTCGCCGTTCTCGATGATCGCGAATGTCGAGATCTGATCTCGCGTCTCTCCCGCCCTGTTCCCCGGGCCCAACCCAGCAGAGTACGAGCTGTACGAATCCCCAGCGAGGAGTCTACTCCGTCGCGTCCCTTCTCGCTTCCTTTCCTCGCCATGAGCCGGCCGGGATGGAAATGGGTGCATCCGATGCCGTTACGCACACCACACCCTCACGGAGGGACCAGCTCCATCCCGGTCTTGGCCGCAGCAGCACAAGACGCCAACGCCATCCCCTTTTCATACAGTACCTTGGCATCTGGCGCCATAGCTTGTTCCCTCCTCGCGCCCCAATCCCTTTTGCGCCGTCGCCGTCGCAATACGATCGCCATAGGTGGTGCAAGTTGAACGAGCAGGGCGGACCCGGTGGAGGTTCTTCGTTGCCCCGGATCGACAGAGGAACCAACGGCTCGGCACCCTTCGAGACATCACGAGATGGTGTGGGTGTGCCTTGCTGCGGGTGGCGTCGCTGGCCCATGGGGCAATGTAAAGTATGTACCGGGCACTTATGGCGCCGCCGACTTCATCGAGCGTCAAATCGTCCAACCCTTCTGTCCCTCTGCCCCCTCTCGACGCTTCGTACTGTATGCACCAAGGCCATTCGAGACCCTGCAAATCTAGTATCCCGAGCTTGCACCGTGATCTTGTACAGTACAGCTGTACGTACTCCTCGCCCCTCCCGAATCAGTCCCGATGGTGCGGGCCTCGATCATGTGCGTGCCGCTTCGTGCTTCACCAACTCGCGTCCAATGGCGTCATAGAACCCCCTGGCTTCCCCTCACCGTACCCTGCGGATCGACTCGGCGATCGACGGGCCAGCTACAAGGACTTGAGCGCAGCAGTTCAAAGGGATGCAAAAGCCAGATCAATCGGGTCAATCGGGTCTAGGTGTCTAGGTGCGTTGGACCACTGCGGATGGTGCCAGATCTACACACCGGTACGGCTAGCGTGTGGGGTGCAGAATGCGTAGGGCATGGGTGAGGACGCTGCTCAGGCAGATTTGGCCGATGAGCCATGGACAGCTTCTCCGCTCCGACGCGTGGTCGAAACAACTTCTCTGTTGGGCATGTAGAGTACCAGTCACAGTGGTTGCGAGACTACTGTACACGCCTGGTACTCGTGCTCGTGTACGGATAGCACTCGTACAATGCATACCACCCACCGGAAAGACACACCACCTCAGGCAGGACCATGTTGGTATGCCGTGACCGTGGGAGAATTCATGCTGATCGATAATCCCGCAATTGTCCGGTATTCATCCCTCACGATATAATCCCAGATCACGTGATTCTATGCTCCCGTCCCCCACTGCCACCTCCCCCACCCAATAATATCTCATCAAGTGCTTTCTCACCATTCTCTCTTCATGGTCTCTTTCTTCTTCAAGCCATTCTCCCTCCTGCCGATGAGCTACACTTCTAGGAGAGTATCCGAAGGCGTGCTGATATACTCAGATGCATGATCCCACTGCGCAAAGCCCACTCAACCGCCGCATTGCGGCCCCGCCCCAGCCTCCTACCGATCATCCGTCCAGGTCATCCCTCTTCCTCTTCATCTCCCGTGTGAGCTTTTGTTGCGCAGCAGGGTGCCTATTGAGCTCTGGGTTCATCTTCGATAAGGGAGACTTAGCGATCTCAGCCCGTAACTCGTAGTAGACCTCCTCGTCGTCGGGAGTTAAGAAGGTAATGGCTAGGCCTGTCTTGCCGGCTCGTCCGGTACGACCGACACGGTGGACCCATTTCTCGATCGTGTCGGACATGGCAAAGTTGACGACGAGGGAGACGTCTGGCACGTCGATACCACGACCTGCAATGTCGGTGGCCACGAGTACCGACACCTCTCCGTCTCGGAGCGACTGCAGAGCGGCCTCTCGTTGTTCCTGGGTTTTGTCGGAGTGAAGGGTCGTGGCGGAGAGACCCGCCTGGTGGACGTATTTGACCACCATATCCGCGGCTTTCTTCTGGTTGACGAAAACGATCATTGGCGGAGGAAGACCGATCGTCCTTAGAATCTCGATCAGACGGTTCTTCTTCTTCTCCTCGCCCTGGATGAACTCGACCCTCTGCTCGACGGTATCGACTGCCTCGCCCGCGGTACCGATCGTAACCGTGGCCGGCTTGCGGAGGTACTTCCTCGCGAGACGCTCTACTGCCGCGGGCATCGTGGCGGAGAACAAGGTCGTGACGCGATATCCCTTCCACTCGTCTGAGCCCTTGAGTGCGTCCGCATCGTCCGGCTTGATGAACGTCGAAGGCATAGCGTCGAGGATGAAGTTGAGGTCCAACTCGAAACCGAGATCGACCATTCGGTCCGCCTCGTCCATGACGACGTATCGACACTGGCTCATGACGAGCATGGTCTTGTCGATCATGTCCTTCAGACGACCGGGGGTGGCAATGATGATCTCCGCACCGTTCCGCAGGGCGAACTGCTGCTCCTCGACGGACCGACCACCAATGATAGACACGCAGGTGTATCCCATTGGCACGGCGAACTTTGACGCTTCCGACTCGATCTGCTGAGCCAGCTCTCGCGTTGGCGCGAGGATGAGGGCGTAGGGTCCCTTGTGTCGGTTCTCGTCGTCGAGAGGAGGCAGATGACCAATGTAGTCGAGCATGGGAATGACAAACGCTGCAGTCTTACCGGAACCTACAAGTCGTCAGCGGCCGCACTTCCGTCGCAACGATATCACTTACCCGTCTTGGCAACGCCGATGAGATCTCGGTTCTGCATCCCAATTGGGATAGCCTGCCGCTGGATCGGACTCGGCTCCTTGTACCCAATCTCTTCGATGACATCCAGTATCTTTGGTGGGATCTTGGACTCGCGCCAGCTACGCAGAGGGACCGGTATCGAGCCTCCTCTGGCAGAAATGTTAAAGTCCTCTCGGAAAATTCGCCAGTCGCGATCCTTCATCTCATCCAGAGGCTTGTCCGACCAGTGACGGTCGTCGTTGTTACCCCGACCTGCTCGCCTCCGTTCAAGAGAATCGGCGTGCCTACGTGAATGTCAGCGAACTTATGCAAAGACATACCACCCCGGAACCCCCACTCACTTGTCCGGAGCTGCCTCTTGATTTCTACGAGCCTCGTCGTACCCGGCCAATCTCCCGCCAAAGGCCGTCGGCGCGGCACCCATCACTTCGCTCCTCCACGTGCCCTGCTCGCTCGCCGTGGTGTCCTCCTCTGGCTTCCAGTCGAAGATAGCCCGCTTGTCCGTCGCCTTGCGGAGGTACGGCTTCTTGTTGTCGACCTTCCCGCCGAGATATCTCGCTCGAATCGTGGACAGCTCGGTGTCCGAGGGCAGAGCCACGTCTCCGGGTTGGTTGGGCTTCGGAGATCCGCCTGGGGCGGACGACCCGGCAAGGGGTGAGGAGATATGTGCTGGGGAGCCATAGCCGTTGCCATAGCCATTGCCGTGACCGCTGCCATTCTGCATGCTGCGCGGTCCAGAAGGAGTACCCTGGCCACGAGGACCAGTGGGAACACCTCCGGACGAGGCAGGCCCATTTCGACCGCCTTGGTCGGGACCACCACGATCGCCTCCGCGGAAGTCTCCCCTGTCATCCCTGTAGTCCTGACGACCGTATCCTCCTCGGCCATATCCGCCCCCTCGAGCTCCATATCCATCCTGCCTCCCATACCCATCCCGGTCGTATTGGTCATCTAAGCACATCAGCTCACGAATCCAACGTAAACATCTCTCAGCCCGAGCCCGAGCCAGACCAAGCCACTCACATCGTCCACTCGAACCCCCACCAGTACCATACCTCGACGCGGCGGCTCTCCTCCTCTCCTCCTCCGCCGCCCTCTCAAACTCCACCCGACTCTGCTTCTCCACCTCGTCTTTCTCCTGTTGCTCTTTCACCTCGGCATTGCGCTTCTCCAGAGCGAGACGCTGACGTTCCGCCTTTGTCAAGAACTTTGGCTGAGAAAAGTGAGCGACGAGCGATGAACAAGTGACAGGCGGTGGATGACTCACCTTGGCGGCGGCTTCTTTTTCAGCTTTTTGCTTTGCGAGGATGTCCTCGACAGAGAGTGGGCCGGCCATGTCGCTTCGCTTTTGAGGACAGTGGCGGGAGAGATGGGCAAGAGCAAGGAGTTGTAGATAGCATTGAACAGGTTGAGTGGCAAGAGGGGGGATTGGCAGAGTGGTAGAGTGGGGGTCCAGATAAACCGCCGCCCACGTGAACGGGACCAAATTCTCGAGCGGCAGCGGCATGCCACTCCCGCCGGAATCACGGACCGGGACTGGGACTTTGAGAAGCGACGACGTAACATCCCACAGCATCTGTCCACAACGATTGTCTTTCAAACGTCTCGAGTCCCAGTCAACACCTCGAGCAAGCAAGAGGAGAACCACGGCACATCCTATCACCCGACCTCGTAACAGGAAACACAATCGCAAGCCACGCCATGTCCAAGGCCATCATCTCCCCCTCGGTCCTTGCCGTACGTCATGCCGCGGCTCCCGTTCACAGCGACTTACCACCCACTGACCCGCCGCAGAGCGACCTCTCCAACCTCGCGTCCGAATGCAAGCGCATGATTGCCAGTGGCGCGGACTGGCTCCACATGGACGTGATGGACGGGTACGTCGTTTCGATCCGCTCGGCGTGTCTCGGGTCTGGTTCTGCGACGAGTGGCTGACTCGAGCGACTCGCAGCAACTTCGTGCCCAACATCACCATGGGCGCCCCGATCCTCTCGTGTGTGAGGGACAACGTCCCGGACATCTTCATGGACTGTCACATGATGGTCGCGGACCCTGCGAAGGTGCGTCGAGTCCAGGTATTAAGGTCTTGATCCGGATCTGTCCGATCAGTCGCAGACGCTGACTTCCGTAGTGGGTGCCGGAGGTCGCTCAGGCTGGCGGAAAGTCCTACACCTTCCACTACGAGGCGACTGGTGCGTACGAGCTGCCATCTGGCTCAACCTGGACCGACCGCTGACACACGTAGACGACCCCTCTGGGGTCATCTCCCTCATCCACTCGCACAACATGCGCGCCGGCCTCGCCATCTCCCCCGAGACGCCCTCCTCGGTGATCACCGACTCCCTCGGTAACGCCGCGGACCTCTTGCTGGTGATGACCGTCCGCCCAGGGCGGGGAGGGCAGAAGTTCATGCCAGAGTGTCTGGAGAAGGTGACGGATCTGAGGAAGAGGTTCCCGGGGAAGAACATCCAGGTTGATGGGGGTGTTGGAGCGGGGAATGCGTGCCAGTGTGCTCAGGCCGGTGAGTGAAGTGTGATGGCGAACAACGGAGCGATTGAGGACTCGCGTGACGCCCCGCTCATCTCGAACAGGCTCCAACGTCCTCGTCGCCGGCACGGCTATCTTCGGGAGCAAGGACCCGAAGAAGACGATCGAGGAGATGCGTAGCACCGCGGACGAAGCTCTCGCCAAGGGTGTCTGAGTGACCAGTCAAGAGACAGACCGAAGACCGCGAAAGTCAAATGTGATGATGATACCGGTCCAGTACGATATGCATATGCGTTAGAGCAGAACTGGTTTGGCGCGTGCTAAGCCCTGCGAGGTTCACGTCCACTTTCGTCCTCGCGTTGCCCCTGTAATGCCCTGTTACTCTTCTCCACCTCGATCCGCCTCCACTCGGCCAGACTACTAGGATTCACCACCCACACCGCTGCCTCCGCCGCTGCCTCTTCTGCGCCCTCACCCTCGCCTTGCCCCTGCCCCTCGCGATCGGGCAGACCCTCCTGCACGCCCATCTCTCTGCACACCTTGCCCACCGCGCCACGGTTGTTGGTCAGCACCGTCCACCCCTTTCTCGCGCCCAGTGACAGGATACGGAGAGTATGGCCAGAAGGTAATCTCGCCGGAGGGAAGATGGTGCTAGGTCGTTTGGGATGCTTTGATCGGTTGCCCTTCATACCGCGGGTTGGGATAGGAGAAGCCGGGCGGAACAGCGTGGGTGGAGGGATCGGAGCCGTATCTGAGGGTTGCGAAGGAGGCTCAACGATGTCGAGCATGGTCTTGCAGGCGATGACGAGGCCTCGTTGGAACATCGGAAGATCGTGTATGCTGAGGTCACTCATATCAAAGCCCTCCTGAGCTTCATCGAGCACCCTCGCTCTCAATCCCTTGAGCACGCCTTCCTTGCCCTTCCATCTGCTGCCATCCCAGAAATCTCCTCCCTCGCCAAAGAGCCCTCTCGCCCTCGCCTTCTCCTCTGGACATCCCATCACATCCAGTATCCCTGGCATGCGCGATTTCACCTCCCTCGTGGTCCAGAATTCCAACGCCAGATCATCCTCCGCGAGGTGTGCCAGCCGCTCAATCATCTCGCCAATCAAGGGATGCTGCATTTCCCACCGTAGTTGATCTCGCAGATCAGAGGTGACGTTCGTATGCGGCGACAAAGCCAAGGTCCCGTCCACACCGCGGTGTAGAGGCCGGAAGCGCGATTCCAGCTCCTCGTCGTTCAGAGGTAAAGGCTGGTGCGTCGAGTCGCAACACAGCGCAACGATAACCGAGAGGTCGAGGAGGATCTTCCGGGTGGGTCGTAACTTCGGGTGGGAGCCAACAGGGGGGCAAGGGCCGATGGGAGGTCCAAATCGAAGATCCACTCCTAGCTTTCGAAGTTGGGCAAAAGTGGCTGGAACGCGCGGATCGTCGTAGCCGCCCTGGGGGAACTCTTCGAGTCGCGTGAGGGCGATCACAACGCGAGGTACGGGTTGGTCCCTCGGACGAGGAAACGCCGCCGCCGCGCGCAAGAGTGCTGTCGCCTGTGCGACGAGAGAGTTGGCGATCTCCGGTGAGTCTCCACGGGTCGAAATTCTCGATCCACCTTCGCCGCCTTCGGCTGTCTTCGCGGCGCGGTCGTTGGCAGATTCCGAGATCGAAGTCGAGGTCGAGATCGAGTCCGAATCCGAATCATAGTCCGAGTTGACGTACGAGTCCTGCTCGTGGAACTCTGCCATGAGCCTGCTCTCTTTCATTCTACGATAACCCCGAAGTCAGGAAACCTCGCTCAACCCTAGCTCAGCTGGATCGACCACACCGACTGACGTATTCACTTTGATCCACTCGTTCCCTCCGTCCGCGACCACATCGACTTTGGCGACGCCTTGATCGCCGCATTCCAGGCTCTGGGAGATCACAGCTAGCGGCGGGTTTGCGTGTACAAACTCGTCCCATACCGCCAGGACGTTTGGCGCGTTGGTCGTCAGCTCGCGAGGCAGTACACCGGACTTGATGATCTGCACGCGGACGCAAACGCAGAGGTCAGCGCGGCTTTTCCACATACCATCCCAGGCCGCGGTGCCGCTCACACTCTCTACGTGATCCCTCTCTGCCGCTGCGTGGGCTAGGAACTTCCTGAGCCCCTGGATCCCCCTCTGGCCATAGTCGTCCGGGTGATGCCAGTCGATGATT
Source organism: Saitozyma podzolica (assembly GCA_003942215.1). Taxonomy (NCBI): domain Eukaryota; kingdom Fungi; phylum Basidiomycota; class Tremellomycetes; order Tremellales; family Trimorphomycetaceae; genus Saitozyma; species Saitozyma podzolica. Next base: position 499,714 of record RSCD01000021.1, on the reverse strand, counting down.
GGGGCGCGATACTGCGCCAACGGGGCGACCTCGGAGATCCACCGCTCGATGTCTTTGCACAGGTTGGTCAGGGCATCGTGAACCTCTTGAGCGCCGTCCATGGACTGGGGACTGGTGCGGAGTGGTGAGGAGGGGGTTGCGGGCTGGAGATGAGTAGAGAAGAGTGGTTGGACTGTAGACTGTGGATGCGATGATATTCTGCACGTGACCTGTCCCGCGGTCGCCGCTCTCAGGCACCGGGCTCAGGGACAAGGGAAATAAAAGTATCCGGAAGCGGGATCAAAAAGCGGGAAGCGAAGAGTTGCCATTGGGGACGTGTCGGCGCCAGCACAGCAGCAGCAACAAGCAACAAAGAAAAGCACAGCAAACGTACTGTGAATCCTCCTCTTCATCTTCCCACTCATCTTTCCAACGCACTTCTTACTCAACAGTCGCCATGGACGTCGTTCAGCAGCTCGCCAAAGTCCAGGACTTTGCCAAGAACCTCCGCGACGCGAGATTCGGCGCGATCCGCCATCCGGGCGAGTTCTTCGACTACCAGCGCGTCTCGAGGCCAAAGGACATGCAGGAGTACATGAAGCGGGCGAGCTACAACATGTGCGTGCGCGTGGGCGGCGTGGGAGCGGGCATGGGTGTGGGCGTGGGAGCTGGCTTGCGCTTGGGTGAACTCTTGGCACCATGCCAGGAGCAAGAGGCTGATGCATTTGGGATGAGCGAAATCGGCGCTGACCTGTGCACAGTCGCTACTTCTCTGCCAACTACGCCATCGTCATTGCCCTCCTCGCGGTGTACTCGCTCCTCACCAACATCCTCCTTCTCTTCGCGGGAGCCTTCCTCATTGGGGGTTTCATCGCCATCAACCGCTTCGGTGAGCAGCGGCACTGGACCGTCACACTAAATGCCACGGCGCACTTGCACCCAACTGACGCACACGCGTTAGCCAACGAGCCGTTCGAGTTCCAGGGGAGGACCATCACGCCCCAGAACCTCTACATTGCTCTCTTTGTCATCGGTCAGTCGTCACGGGTCGATATGTGCCCACACGTGAATACGCGAGTGGAGTAGTGCTGAAACCGTATCAGGCCTTCCGGTCCTCTGGTGGGCTGCCCCGTTGTCCACCTTCTTCTGGCTCGTCGGATCCTCGGCCTGCGTCGTGGGTGCCCACGCAGGCCTCTTGGAACCTGGAGTCGAATCGTGCGTAGGCTCTGCTTGCTTCTGCTGGATGATGACGCTGATATCGCCGTGTAGCGAGTACGCCGGTCTCGAGACTGTTTGATTGGCTAGTCATCCACTGTGTTGCCCTCCCGTTTCCCCAGCCAGGACTTGACCGTCGCCGTTCCGTTTCGCTTCGCTTCCATTCATTTCATCGTAGACGTTATGCATTTGGTAGTAACCACGTCGAAATCATGCGTCGGCTCCGCTGATCCGCCCGCCCCACTCCTCTTCCGCGACCCCATCTCATGCACCCCGGTTGAGGTAGTCCAGACCGCGCGTCCGGCAACCAAGGCGGACACGCTTGTCCTCGGCGACGAGTAATGACTGGAACGACTTGGCGACGAGGTCATCCTGAGAAGTTGTTCGACGGATCAGCTCCGGCTCTCATCGAGCGCGTAATGTCTGGTGCAAATGCAGGTCCAGAGGTGTGGAGCTGCACACCGATGGAAGAACACGGCGCCGCGCCGCCACTCACCTCGCCCTCCTTCCACTCGTATGGCACCCAGCTATCCGCTTCCTCATTCGCTGCAGTCGACCACATCTTGTTCCTAAAGTCTTTGATCGACCCGCTCCCGTCGTTCTCCTCGTCCTCTAGGACCTGATTTCATCAACACGGATCCAATCATTGGAAACGAGTGTGCACCCGAAGGACGCATCCAGGCGATTCGAGCCGAGACGCAGCCGGTCAGGTCGTTGCCAGCCTGCTCACCTTGCGGATCCCTGGTCTACCTGCCGCACCGGCCGGCCCGGGAGCTGCTGACCTTGGCCTGTCGACATCCTCTTCGTCGTTATCCCCGCGCCGACGGGCGGCTCGTTCTCGGTTCTTCTGCTCCATGTCGTCGATGTAGGCGAGAGACGTGCGGAACTGCATGGTCTTGCTGATGGGGTGGAGGTGGAGTGCCCCTGGGAGGAGATCAGTCAGCGCTGAGCCAGCTCGTCGGTATGATGCGATGTGACACTACGTCTTGATCCTCCCCCACTCACCGTCGTGAACCACACCCGAGTAATAACCCGTAGCATTCGGGACCATCTCGCTCCTCAACCTCGCCTTGTCACCCCACTTTTCTTCCTTCTTCGCGCTCTTTTTGCGCTTATCCTTCTCCTTTTCCTTTCCGCCAAACCCGTATCCTCCGACGATATCATCCCCGTGACCATTCGCATTGATGTCTGTGACAAACCCCATTTCCCTCGCTTTATCATCCCGCCAAACCTCCGCCGTGCCATCCACTGGCATCTCCACCTCGACTCTCCCGACCCGTTCCTTCACTCTCGCGGTGATGCGTTTGCCCCGATCGCGGGCCCACGAGGGCGCCGCGAGCGAACGGGTATGGAGCGGGTACTGGAACAGGTTGAGGTGCGGGAACAGGTTAGGAGAGAGGTAGATCGGTAGACTGGCTACTACCTCGTCGTCCGACTCTTCGTCCGACGAGTGGTCGTCGTCGGGCGGGAATGGTCGGGTGTTGAGATCGGGGAGGGGGGGCGAAGGTTGGCGGGGGATGTAGGTGGACGAAGGCCCTGGCTCGTCGTCGCCCATTGGGGCCGTGGGAGGGAGGGTGTACTGCTCCTGGTCGTGGTTTGGCGCAGGATCAATCGAGTCGGGCTCGGCCTCGATGGTCGGGGAGGCGAGAGCGGGCACGGGACCGGGGTTCGGGGGCGTCGCGGGCGCAGCGGGCGCAGCGGATACTGCTGCTGGGGCTTTCCGTGGCGGCATGGTGTGTGAGAACAGTCTGGTGAATAAGGAGTGGTGTTGTTGCTAAGTGCTGATGGACGTTCTAAGATTTCAGACAGCGACAGCGGACGGTGCGCAGTATCCACTCGTCGTACTTACGTAACTCTTTTCACTCGGCATCGGTCATTGTCGCGGTGGTGCGGTGGGGTGAGGTGCGTACTCGATTATCCCACCTTTTCAATCAATCCTCATCCTTCTTTTCTCAGTCTTCTCGCACTGCTCCACATTCGACCCAAAGAGTACGCGCCCGGCTCCTCCTACCGTCCCCTCCACCTCACTCTCCCACCATGTCCTCCGCCTCGACCTCTTCCACCTCGTCCGACCCCTCGCCACCCCGTTCCCCTCTCCCTCCAAACCTCTCCTCCTCGTCTCCCTCTCTCAAGCCTCCACCACCTCCAACGTCTGTCCACCCCCTTCTCCCACCACTCTCGCCCTCCATCGATGCCCTTCGCGCCCTCGATGCCGCGCACCACACCGACATCCCCGGCTCGTCCTCTGGTCGAGGCTCCGCTCCGATCGGGCAGCGTGGCGGCGCCGGTACCTCCCCCTCGCCCTCGCCCGAGAAATGCTTGACATTCTGTTCTCAGCGGGATAACGCCCCGCCACTCTGTCGCATGTTGTGTCTACGAAGGAGGACGCCCGCTCCTACGATGCAGGAGGCTTTGGCGCGATTACGGCCCCCGTCGAAAGAGGACCGCGATGGTCGTCGGGATCGTCTCGTCGTTTCGGTCGTCGCGTCTGCGTCCACATCATCCCCAAGCAGGGGTACCATCTCAGACACCATCACCTCGTCCGTTGGAGACTGGTGGAAATCGTTCCACCCTTCGATACCCTCCGGAGGAAGGTCGAGCCTTACTCCATTGTCTACGCGAGGGGCACGCCGGACGGGATTGTCGGGCGATACATGGAGGAGCTGGAATTTGACGATGGGAACTACGATTTCGGGCCGATTTCGCCTGGTGGGGAGGCCTTGGGGAAGAGGAGGAGAGCAGAGGATAAGCTGGAGTGGATGGATTGGGGGGAGAATGGGTGAGTGGCTGATCTCTACGTCGTCTGGTCCTTTTTTCCAACTTGATCTGAGCGTCCCATTCCCCGCCTCATGTGTTTCCTTTCCTCCTCTACCGTGTGATTGCGGGCGTTCGTTGCCCCCGTCCCCAGCCAAGTCGTATTACGACTAATGGTGGCGCTTTGCCCTCTCTTCTTCCCTGTTTCCATGTCCACTCCGATGCGACATCGCAACCCGCTGCCCACCCGCACACGCATCACTCGCGATCCTCCTCTCTGCACACTGAAAACACTGGACACGCTGACCCCCATCCTCAGCTCCCTCCTTCACCTGCCACTCACCACCCTCCTCCACCCCATCCTCTCCATCCCACTCACGCTCAACTGGCTCCTCTCCCCCCCACTCAACTTCCTAGCCACGTATCGCACCTCGTTCTCCGACGGCTCCCAGCGCCGCGGTCTGGACAAATTCCTATCCGAGGCGGAACGGGGCGGGGCGTTCGAGATGTTTGGGAAGATACAGGGGTTCCTGGTCAAGCGGGCGAATGAGCGGAGGGAGGAGGAACAGAGGGCGAGGAATGAGGCTCAGGAGAGGGTTGGAGAGACCCAGGCGGATGGAGGGTTGGGATCGGGAGGAGCGGCCGCGGGAGGGGCTGGAGGGCAGGGGGGGCCCGGACGAGGAAAGACCGGGGCCAGCAGCGGGAGGAATGAGGCCGGGTCGGGAGGGATGGACAAGGTTGGAGATGGTGAAGGTGCAGAGGGAAAGGGTCAGTGTGGAAGGTCCTGGGCCGGGCCACGCGGGGCGATAATGTCGAGAGACATCTATACGATAGTTTGATTGCATTGCATGAGGTCCAACCACGATCCAGAGGGCAGGGGACATACTCAGATCTTGAGTCAGACGAGTTCGATTACCGGGTAACAATCATCCTCGCGTTCTCGTCTTCGCCGTGTCAACGTATGGTCCAATTGAGTTGCCCTGGCACAGTAGAAAGCTCATTCAGTCTCACATGCACATGTATCATGAGCGCAAGCCTCTGTCGGCCAAGAGGCGTTCGCCAAGCCACGTATGCATGCCATAGCGTCGTGTCCGCCATACAGCTCCTCAGCTCGTCACAGGTGAGATGAAACAAGCGGGGGCTGCGGGGTCAACGACCGGTGCAAGGAGGTTGTAGGTAGAGTGCATGAGTCAAGACAATGTCGATGGGAGCGACAGCGGGGTGGGCGTCGACCGGGCGGCCAGCGGGTGGCATCGGGTCACCGTCACCAGTATTTTCAACCGGCATCTACACGCGGCCGCGGCCAGGATTCGAGCTATCGCAAGCGCGTGGCAGCGGCCGAGCGAAGGAAGTGTGGGTGTGGGTGGTGGGAAGGGAAGCGAAGCGAAGAGAGGGGGAGTGCGAGGGGAGGGTGTGATGCGACGAGTGTGAAAGCCGATGAGGAACCTTGGCGGGGTGATGGAACAGAGTGCAATGAGAGGAATGAGAGAAATGAGGAATGGGAGGAATCAAAATGAGGAAATCCGAGTGCAGAGGTATTCAGAGAACGAGAGAGCAGAAAGAACGAGAGAGCAGAATTGAGAATTGGGAAATTCAGAATTGAGAATTAAATAAGAAAGGCGTTTGGCGTTTGGCCGTTGTCTTTTTTGATCTGTCGTTACGAATCGCCGAGTCATCGCCAGCCAACCGACGATCATTGCCGAGTTGCCCCAATTCAAGGGTGAGCCACTTGGACGTTGCTCATGCCTTTCGAAATCAGCGACCGGGTTGTCATGTCACCCCACCGTCTCCCCACTCACCCTGCGTGACGCTGTCGAGCGCCGTGTCGTAGCTGTACCCCTTGCCGGTGGACTGCGAGTGCTGATGGTGGGCATGACCCGACGCGCCTCCTCCGGGGAAATACGGACCGCTCGCCGTGTTTGGGCTCGACCCTGCACCGCCAGGCGACGGAGGCATGGGGGCAAACGGTCCCTGACCTGCTCCGGAACCGGCGAGAGCGCGCGAGAAGTTGAGCGACGTGATATCCAAAGACTGAGTGCGGGTCGACATCCCCCTGGGATGTCCCGGTGCGTGACCCAGCCCCGCAGCCGCCGCGCGCACCTTGTCCTGGATGATTGGGTCCGAATCGCGCTTCGACGGGTCGGCCTGCGAAGCCGCAGGAGCAGCAGGTTGAGGCGTCGAACTCGATGGCTGCCAGATTTCGGATACTCGTCGGGGATCATAGCTCAATGGGTTGGCGAATCCAAGCACGGCAGGGTCCTCGGGCATCATCCCACCTGCTTGACCCTCGAACAAGGCCTTGACGTCCGCAGTGGAAGCAGGACGGGGCTGCCCGCCAACGAGCGAGCCGCCCTCGGCCTCCGTCGCGGGAGCCTTGTTGCGGGTCGAGAGGAGCTTGCTGTTGAAGTACGAGAACGCGTCCGAGAAGAGCTCGGCCTGCTTCTGCGCATTCGACGGGAACACCTGGATCTGGATGCGGGTCACGGGTCAGCAGCAGCCCTCGTGGAATCAAAAGCGGCTCGCGAAGGGACCAGCCGAGACAAAGCGAGAAGCAACCAAGTAACCCACGTTGTGCTGCTTGAGGAACTCTTCGAGCGAATCCCTGGCCGTTCCGAGGAAATCGATGTTGCTACGTTGACACCGGAACTTGAATACCGCCTCGTCACCCTGCCCGAATTTGGCAGAAGGGACAATCGCGATCTGGTGATCCCGCTTAACCCTCTCGGCGAAGAGGATGAATTCGGTCGATGCGACCAGCCGCGTCAGTTCCGGGTTTGGCGGGACATGCAGGTCCGCCTCGAACGGGACGTGGTCCTGCAGAACGAGACTCAGCTAGGGTTCACGATGGGCACAACAAGGGTGAGAGAGTCATGACGCACAAGTAGCATCGCCGCGGCGATGGGCACTTGAGACTCGGGGCCAAAGATGATCACAATGTCACTTGCAGTCTCCTTGTATGGGAACCGAACGATCGAGTTGGTCTTGGATTCGATGTCGTGGATGAAGATGCTCTTCTCGCCGAGCAAGGTACGGTGATACCTCCTCGGAATGGATACGCCCTCGGTGGTGTAGTCCTTGTCCTACAGACGTTAGGCCTGGCCGATGCAATGCGGAGCGCAGGAAACAGCTGTCGGGCATTGGTGGTCCGGCTCATTACGCACCTTCGGGGCGACCAGCTCCATGATACTAGCCTTGAGGCTATCCAGACTCATCGCATTCTTCGCCGGCGTCCTCGCCACGACGTTATCCTCGTTATCGAGGTACCCTCCGAGCTGGGCAAACTCCTCGGCGTTTGAAAACTTGACATAGACCCCGTAGACCTTCATGATCCTCTGGATATTCTTGCCTCCCACGCCGATGATCCGCTTGTGATAGCTCTCGGGGACGTGGAACGACACCTCGGCTGGGAGCTCTTCTTGGAGCATGCCCAGACCGGTGAGCGCACCGATGTTCGATCCAGAAACGTCCATGAGGAAGTTGTAGTCGTTGAACGTCTCAAACTTGATCTTGACCCCGGCGACCTTCATGATCTTGTTGATCTTGCCGTTCTTCTTGCCGCTGATAAAGTCGCGGTGCTCGTTGGCCAGCTCAATCTGGAAACGGATCTCATGGTGGAAGCCCTGGTTCCATGTCAGCCTCCGATACCTGATATACCTGATGTGCAGGGCAATCCCACTTACTTGGACCACTTCCAACTCCAGCACCCTCATGACCGCGGCGCGAACCTGTGACTCGGAGCCGTGCATCTCGAAACAGTTGCTCTTGAAGACAACCTCGGCGCCTGTGAGATGCGAAACGTGCTTGAGAACCGTCTGCATCTGAGCCGGGTTCAGGCTCGCCTGCGGCATGAGGACGTCAAAGGTCACCGGCAAGAGCCAGAACGAGGCGACGTAGAATTGACAGGCCTGGGATAGAGTCAGCCCGTTGCCCTTGTCCCACACGCCCTTCACGTCGGCGCAGCAACAGGACACCCACCAGAGCCATGACGCTCCGGATCGTCCTTTCAATATTGACGCGATGATCGCCAAAGACGGTGATCAGACTGGCCTGCGAGCCGACAGAGGGGACCTGGATATACGTCCCGTTGTCGTTCATGATCGCCTTGATGTCCTCGAGGCGTTCCGTGAGGAGCCAGTCGAGCTTGCGGGGCAGGATCGCAGTGTCACGGGAAATCACCAGTCGGCTCTGTGTGGATCATCAGCAGGGGCATCATCGACGTGGTCAGAACCGTTTGGCCTCACCTTCTGCATCGCCACGTTGAGGAGCATGTCCCTCGCCCGCTGGACGCCAAAGAACTCTCCCGTGATGCAGATTTGGTTGGCCTTGCCGAGGACGCCCTGCTCTCCCGAGTGGATGCTCAAGCCAGGGTGCGGTCCCTGGCCATACTGGCCGAGATTCACACCCGTCATGTTCATTCCCATCCCTCCTCCTCCTCCCACGCCCATCTGCATACCGTTGTTCATCCCCATCGGCCCACCACCGAGACCCACATGCATGTGGTTCTGGCCCGCAAAAGGCATGTTCAAGTTGTTGCCCATGCCCATACCGCCCATCCCTGGGCCGTTTGGGCCGGGTCCGTGGCCGATCGGCCGTGGTCCGGGAGGATGATGGTGACCGTTGTGAGGGCCACCCATACCGCCCATCGGCATTTGTCCGCCAGGCATGCCCGACATGTTCATCGGTATGGGACTGGACATACCGCGGTTCCCCTGGAACGCGCCGGTGGGCATCTGTGACATGCCGGTGTGATTGACTCGCATTGGGCCGGGTGAAGGACCAGGACCCGGACCAAGACCGGGACCGGGAGCATGACCGGGACCGGGACCATGGCCGGGAGCTGGACCAATCGCGCCATTCATCGGGTTAAAGTGGTGCGCTGCGGGACCAGAGTAAGGGAGACCTCGAGTGGTCTGAGGGTTGAACTCCAGCGGTTGAGGCTGGTAAGGGAACTGGACGTGTTGGTGGGGGTTGTACGACGGAGGCTGGTTGCGCTGCTGGTTGTGGTGTTGTTGATGGTGCGGAGCTGGGAAGCCTCCTCCATTCATACCTCCACCTCCCATCGGCATGCCCATCCCTCCGGTCATCTGAGGGGCCATACCCATGCCCATCCCGTTCATACCCCCACCACCGGCCATGCCGCCCATGTTCATGCCCCCAGTCATCTGCATGCCAATCCCAGTCATCCCGGTAGGTTGGACAGATAGGCCGCCCATGTTGCGGTACCCCACACCTTGCTGAGAGCCGGGTTGGGGCTGGTTGAGCACACCGACAAGCGGGATCGGGAAGTAGATGTTGCAGGCCGTCTCCTCCTCGATCTGCTGGATCATGCTGCGCTTACGCCCTGCGATGATGTTGTGGAGCTTGTAGTCGATGTCGCAGGCTTCAGAGGCGAGGCCACTCTAATCAACCCAAGCACGCATCAGCGTCGTGACCAGGATGATCGCAGCACAAACTCCCACTCACCAGCTCGTCGAGCATCACCAGGAGCCGAACTTTTGCTACCTCGACGCTTTCGGTCGAACCCGTGATGACGAGCTCACACAGTCTCTCAGTCTCCAGGCCATACGTGACCTGCACGGTCGGCGCTGGCGCATGCGCACCAGAGGCCGAAGGTGCAGTCGCACCATTCGTCGCCGGCTTGTCGTCCGAGGGCGCAGAGCCAGCGCCTTCAGGCGAATGCTCGTTGGCGCCATTGAGAGTGTCATCGCCATTGCCATTGCCCGTGGCCACCGCCTCGGTTGACGGCTGACTTGCATCTTGTCCATTCACGTGCCCGACGTCTTCCACCGACTGGCCATCGGCCGTAGCCAAAACTTGACCGCTGCCCGTCCCTGTCGACCCAGGGGCCTCGATGTTGAGAACGGCAATGTGGGCTTTGCTCTCCGCTGCGATTTCGTCGAGTTTGCGTCGCACATCGGGCTTCAACGGACTGACAGTAGCGAGCGGTGACTCGAGTATGTCTGTGCGCGGGACTTTCAGAGTCGTCCGGTTGTCCCTGGGCACTTCGCGAAGGATAGCCCCTCGAGCAGCCATGACGGCCTGGTAGTTTCCCGAGAGGTGGAAGTTCCACACCGTCGTAGCCGGAACGGCAGCTTCGGGGTTCTCGATCTGTTGAGGTTGGAGCGATGTATTGGGTGGGCTAGGGTTGAGGTCCGAACCGACCTGCTCTCTCGTGACGGTTACGAGACACCCTTCGCGCGTGGTGATATCGATGCACATGCGCTGGACGGCTTCCCAGTCCTGCTCGACCTGACCGGCCGTTGTGGTCGGTGCGGTCGCACCGGCATTGTGTGCCGGCTCGGGCGCGATCGTCACGTTCTGTGGGGGCGCAGGAGGTTGAGCGCCAGAGGCCGGCAGAGGCAGTGTCTGGGATAAGGGGGATGTAGAGGCGCGGAGGCTCCGACCGGAGAAGCACGGGTATGAGAAAGAGGTCGTGTAGAGATCCATCTTGCGCGAAGTGTCCGCGTCGGCGACGGCGCTGGGCGTTTTTCGGTCAAGACAATGACAGGTGTCCGCGAGCTCAGCTCAGCTCTCCGCGATGCGACGAAGGGCTTCCGTGACTAGTGGTGGGTAGTTGGACGTGAGACGTGGGGACGTAGAGGATATGTGAATGCTGGTGTTGGGGGTGGGTAGGCAGAATGTGCAAGGTATCCAGGACGATCTCGTCAATGTCGTCGATACTGGTACCGTGGTCAGCGAAGGCTACGATGCTACGATACTCCCTTGGTGAGGAGAAGGAGCGGACAGAGATCGCAGGGAGTGAGGTATATATACGCATGATGTGGACGCGACGGAGGGGCAGGCGGGCAGGTGTGGGGGTTGTAGAGCTTAGCCTTCCGCTGGGCAGGGGTGAAGGGGTCTGAGGGATACAGCGGAAGAAGGGAGAAGGGAGGTGAGATGGGACATGGGAATTGGAGTTCGGTTCGGCACGTTCTGGCTCTGCCTCTCGCTCTGGCTCTGCCGGGCTGTGTGTGTCCGACAGTCCGTAAAAGAAAGCTCGTAGGGGGACGTAGAGTGAGAGCTCACGGGGAAGCCTCAGATGGTGGTGTGTGCGTGCTCACCGGTATCGTATGCCCAATTTCCAGTCGTCGTTCCAGTCTCAATGCCAAACCTCTCTCTCAACGCACCCCAGCTAGATCGGTGTCAGTGTCGTCGTCGGCGTCGGAGTCGGAGTCGCTGCGGTGCGGTGCAATTCAGCGAGCTCCGATGCGATGCGAGCTAATTTCGAGATGGGGGTATGAATGCAATGCAAGACGGCAGAGGCGAGGGGAGATATGCGCCGGGGGGAGGGCGGCGGACTGTGTATGAAGGAAGGGTAGGAGGAAAGAGAGTTGAAGAAGAGGATATATAGTACTCTACGGGGGAGAGGGAATGGGGACAGTGGTGGGAAATTGAACCGGTCCGTCACGCAAAGGTCCCTTAACCGATGTCATTCCCGAGTGCCAGGTTTCGTGGCGTGGCACATGCATCGCATTGCTTCGTGTCGCACAGAGGTGAGTGCATCGCACAAGCAGAGACACATCAAGGCGATTTCAGATAGGACCATACGACTCATCGTGTGCTCTCTTCAAAAGATGTCACGAGTAAAGCGACCCCAAGCACGAGCAAGAGATCCAGGTCGTCCTTCTCGCTCCCAATCGGCCGAGCGGCCCTCAAATGCAAAGAAAGCTAAAACCATCGCAAGCGACTAAAGCTCACGACCGCGACTTGCATCAGCTTCCGTCGTAGCACCGAGCTGGTACGGTTTGATCTGACCAGATCCATCCATGGGTATGAGTTGCCAGACCTCACTGAAGTAGAGACTACTTCGCCAGCACTGCAAGACCTCGCAGCAATCCGTTTCAGGCACGGTCAAAAGTTTGATCCCGTTATCGGCGGAGAGCAGGCAGTCCACTCTCTGGATTGACCGACTCGAAAGATATCAATCATACGGCCAACCAAACTTCTCTCGACACTACTCATCTATTTGTCACGTCCACCTGCACGCTTCTGGGGTTGATCTGCTTGCCAGGAGATACTTACACAAATCACCGCTGAGCTCCCCCTCGCGAGAAGTCTGTGCTTCCCGCGATGTCTCTCGCTCCGCGAGCTGCTCGCCTCGCCTCCCGCGGGCTCGCTCCCAAAGCCCTCAGCCACCGCCTGGCCCGCCCCTACGCCTCTGCCGTAACCGACCTGACTGTGAGTCCCAATGAGCAATGTCCGCATACCTGTGCTCTCCGCTCTCACTGACCTCGCCCAGCCCAACATTTCGTACAAAGCCGTCACCCACCCAGACTCGGCCGTTCCGGAAGCTACCAAATCCCTGATCCAATCCCAGACGCACTACCTGCTCAACACCTATGCTCGTCCCCCGCTGCTCTTCACCCACGGCAAGGGTCTCAAGCTGACTGACTCGTCCGGACGGGAATACCTCGACTTCACCGCCGGCATCGCGGTGACTGCTCTCGGCCATTCCGATGAGGGGGTCAACAAGGTCATGGCCGAGCAAGCTGCCAAGATCAGCCATGCCAGCAATATATACTGGAACGAGCATGCCGGGGAGCTCGCACGTCTGCTAGTCGAGAACACGCGTCAGCATGGTGGTCTAGGCCTGACGAAGGAGGGGGGATCCAGTGGCGGAAAGGTGTTCTTCTCCAATTCGGGCACAGAGGCGAACGAGGGAGCCCTCAAGTTTGCCAGGAAATACGGAAAGGAAGTTGGCGGCCACAAGAAGACTGGTTTGGTTTGCTTCACGAATGCCTTCCACGGTCGATCCATGGGCGCGCTCTCCGTCACCCCCAACCCGAAATACCAGGCGCCATTCGCACCGCTCATCCCCGACGTCCGCGTGGGGGAGCTCAATGACATGGACGAGGAACGACTCCAGTCGCTCGTGGATGAGAATACCTGCGGGGTCATTGTCGAGCCGATCCAGGGAGAGGGGGGTGTCGAGGCGTCCAAGGTCGAGTGGCTCGAGATGCTCGGCAGGCGGTGTCGCGAGGTCGGAGCGGTGTTGATTTACGATGAGATCCAGGTGAGCGCCGCGAGTCACACCACACTTCCGGCAGGCTATGAAGATGCTTCCATCATATCGTGGTGCTGAAGCGCTCAGTGCGGTCTGTTCCGCTCCGGTACCATGTGGGCGCACTCGTCGTTCCCAGCCGACGCGCAGTGAGTCGAGTCAACCACTACCACCGTCCACCACCACCGTCCTCGTATCAACCTCGTATTATGCCCCTCCCCTCCCCCTCTTTTCGCCACGATTCGTTGCGGCTCGTTCCGTCTTCAGGTGTTGTAATCCCTGACCCGCCGTGACGCCCCTGACATGACATCCCAGACCCGACATCGTCACCATGGCCAAACCACTTGCCAACGGCTTCCCCATTGGCGCCATCATGGTCCGCGACCGTATTGCCGAGGTCATCTCCGTCGGCTCGCACGGCACCACATTCGGCGGTCAACCCCTCGCCACAGCCATTGGGTGCCACGTCCTCTCGCGTCTTAGCGAGCCCTCATTCATCTCCTCCCTAACCGTTACGGCGTCCCACCTCGAAGGCCTGCTGGGCCGATTGCCAAAGATGTTCCCTGGACTCTTGAAGACCGACCTCCGTGGCCGGGGATTGATCCGGGGTATCGCATTCAAGGACGAGAAGGGGCCCGGGGAGCTCGTCCATCTCGCGAGGGAGCGGGGCGTGCTGCTGCTTACGGCGGGTAAGGATGCGGTCCGCTTGGTCCCCGCACTCGTGGTCAGCAAGGAGCAGTGCGATCATGCGGTCGCAGTGATCGAGAGCTGCTTGAGCATAATGCAGGAAGGAGGATGGGGCAAGAAGGACAAGGCGTAATGACGTTCTTAACACGCGGAGTAGTGATCGGTGATCAGGTTGAAGGTGTTTGGTAGTGCTTTTGCAAGCGCGCTTCACGCGAGTTGAACAGCGAACACTCTAGACCCATGCATGCTTCCATTTCAAAACATCCTTGCACCGCACGTAGGACAATCACCGCACGTAGGACAAGCACTGCACGTAGGACAATTCCGCAAGTCACCTCCAGAATTCGAAAACATTTGCGACACTCCCCCTTGTCCTTTGCAAACTCCTCGCCTACTGCCTCGAATACACCCTCTTATCTCTGTCCCACTCAACCAACTGGACGTAATACGTCAAAGCCAATCCCAGGAGCAGCGCAACCACCATCCCAATACCCTGGATCAGGTTGACGCCAGCCTTCCTTGTCCGGCTCGGCACCCAGATGTCCACTCTGCGAACCATATCCTGCACCCTCCTCTCCGGGGGAATATCGACGAACCAGAGGAAAGCGCGCTGGTTCTCCCAGTCGAAATGGATGCGTCCGCCGGAAGAGACGTTCCACTGCGTGTTGGCCTTGGTGAATGTCCGGCGGGGGAGGTAGAGCTCGGTGACTTCGCCGAGCTTCACGGTGGTCTCTTCACTGACGAGACGGAGAGGACTGCGGAAACGGTACGTGAACAGGGCGGTCTCGGCGTCGTAGAAGAGCGAGAGGGGCGTGCCGGCTGTCGCCACGGCATAGGGTCGCTAGCGCATACAGTATTAGCGCTGAGGATCATGGACGGCAGTGTCTGCCTGGATTCGACGCGACATGACTCACGACGATCGCATCGAGCAACCTGCCACCAGCATCGAGGTCCTCGCCGTCTGCATTACTGCCCTTCTCCGACCTCTCTTGCAGATCCTTGTCACGCTGATTGTCGGCATACCAAGAAAAGTTCTCCGCGTTCCACTGCGACGGGCGTGAGTCGCTTTCCGCTTCCGGCCAGACGAAACCACTCACGTCATCTCCAATGTGATCGTGATTGTGGGGATTGTACGCCCAGAGACTGTCCCTCAGCATCGCCCAATGGATCCCACCTCGCACGACGTCGCCGGGGACCCGACAAGACTCACTTGAACCCGACAAGACTCGACTCCATCGCCGAGACCAGCGCATCCATCATCCTCTCCTGCCACTTGTAGTCACCTGTGCTGAATGCCTCCTCGCCACTAAAGGTTCGATTGCGTCAGCAGATTCTCTCTCGACTCGACTCGGCTCAAGTCGACGAGACTCCTGCCGGTAGATTTCCAACACACTTCAGATCCATGGGGATACCGCACTCGCCAAACACGATGGGCACCTCGCCGAGCTTCGAACGCGCCTCGCCAACCAGAGTACCGATCTGATGGGCGTAATTCTTCTTCGCGCCGCCTTTGCCCCAGTACAGAGCTTTGAGAATGAACATTCCCTGCGCGGTGGCGTCAGTCCCGCCACGCCTCGGATAGGGCTACAGAGACCGGACGTACTCGTGAAAGACCTTGGACATTGACAGTCATGAAACCAAACTTTTCTTGAACATGGCATTGAGGTCGTACCTGCTCGACATCAGCATGGCGTCCTTGACGGGCTGAGCAAACGAAAGATCCGGGCGAGATTTTTGTTCAGAGCCCCTGCAGAGGACTCAAGCAGTCGCACAGTCCATGAACGCCGGAACAACTCACCAATGCGGTGTGAACACAAAGTTGCTTGGACGATGCTCGACGGGCCATTCGGGACAATACTCATTCGGCACCGCCTCGACCAGCCTGACCTTTCCATGCGCTCTCTTCTGCACCACCCCTTCCCATCGCTTCACGAAGGGGAAGAAACAATCTCTGTAAAAGTCCACCTTGTTGCCCTTCCTGTCCTTGGAGAAGTAGTCCTCCTGCATCGCCATCGCCGAGTGTTTCTTATCGGACCAACGCCAAACCCCCTCTTTTTCCCAGGGACATTCGCCACCCGTCGGACCATCGCGACGCCAGACATTTGCGCCGGTAGGGTTGGCGGTGACCGTGTGGGATTTCCGGGTCGGCCAGGGAAAGGTCCGGACGTAGATTGGCACCCCCGGAGTCGGGTGGCCCGCGCCCATGGAGAATGATTGGAGCGGAGATGGGAATTGGCCGAGATGGAGATCGGTGTTGTAGTTCTACGACGATCAGTTACCCCGCGGAGATCTTGCACCGTCGCCATCAATACAAGGCATGACGTACCCATTCGTGGATCGACGACAGGCCGATGAAGCCCGGGTGCGGCTCATTCATCAACTGCACAGCAAATCCGTCATTCAGCGGAACGAATCCTTTCTGTGCGAAAAGCGCTCGAACCCACCTCGAAGCCTATCACTCCGTCCAGATTTCCTACCGACTCGACGAGCTTGTCGACCGCTTTGAGAAACGCGTCTTGGAGGTAGTGCTGGATATTGATCTCCCGGCCGTCCTCGCCTTTGACTTTGAAAGATGGCGCAAAGGTTTCACCGCCCCAGAAGAGTGTGCTGCAGAGTCAGAATCGGTTAGCCGGCTCCAGTCCCATCGCAGCTTCGAATCTGCGCGTCGGAGCTCACTTCATGGTTGCGCAGGCAAGCTTCTGGTATCCTGAAACGCGATATCAGCGCGACTCGACTTCCACGGAGAGAGAAGTGGATTTGGCAGAACCTACCCGTCGGCCAAAGCCCTCGTTCTCCTTGCAACCTTCCGCCCCGTATCCCATCCAGGAAAGCGCTCCCGCTCAGCGCGAGCTTCTCGCCATCATCAGATAAGTCGAACCCAGCAGCTTCGACGACCCATCCAGGCGCTCCGGACTGTTACACGTCGTTCAGCCTTGAGGCACATATACTACGGCACAGCAGCTTACGAGCGACTCACCCCGCCGCAATATCGCGAGAACACGTCCTGGTGTATCGCCTGTGATGGTGAGCTCCTGTGTGCCAAGAGGAACGGGACTCACGACATAGGCGACGATGCCGTGCTCGTTCATGCTGATGAGCAGCTTCCGGAGGTAGTCGAGGAACTCAACGTCATATTTGCCCCTGACAAATGAGCCTGAATCATCGATACTCGAAGACCCCCCGGCTCTTCTGTTCCTACATGTGGTAGAAGCCTCGACTTACGGTGCAGCATGCTCGAGCGCTTCCCACGTCACGTTGATCCGCACTATTTTCATCAGTCCTTTCACCCGGCGACTCGATCTCACTTCAGAATTGCCGACGAGCGACGATGCGACGCCGCCAGACGTACTCATGGTGAGACCCCACGACTTGAGCCTACGCCAGTTCTCGGGAGCTTCGTCCAGGGGGAACGGTCTCCCCACGTAGCTTGCCTTTGCATGCTCGTGGAACGGCGGGCACGGTCGGATCGGTCTGGAGCGGCGGCACGTCAGCTTCCGGTTTCCGTTTCTTCCATCTCATCCCGCATCGCATCGTACTGCTGCGACACGGCACCACGCCACTGTCCGCTCCACGCTCGCAGGTAGGGATCGGATCACTGACACTTTGCTCGCGCTGCCAACGTTCGCCCCACGCAGGTCGAGGACACGATCGTGGTTGTCGACAAAGTGCCTGCCGCGGAGAGATATGCGTGCCGCGGAAGGGTGATACGCCTCGAAAGAGACCTCTGTCGCGCCCTTGGATGACATGGTGGTCTCGCGCTCTCGCTTGCCACTATACTCTTGATACAGGGGTGAGATATGTACAAGAGTTGTGCACAACGTGTGAAGAAGTGGTGAGATGGGACAACATCTTCTTTCCCCTTATGTAGGACGAGGCCATCGCTCGCTCGGTTACGCTCGAGGCCGCGGCCCCGCAATGACCACGTGTCTCACTCCCTGAAATCGTTTCGAGTGGCATTCGATTCTTCGGTTCAAGCTGTCTGTCTGTCTGTCTGTCTGTCTGGGTTGTGATGCCTGAAACATAGTGCATGTCAACATCGGGGCAGTCTAGTTTACCTTTCCAGCGTCCGGCCATTGTCTGCCTGGCAAGCTATGCGTCTATCTATGCAAATTGGAATTGGAGTGGATGCGATATTGAGGGTTTCGAACATACATATAAACCGGAATACGTGTGCTGCGGTCCGATGTGGCGTGCTTACGCCATGACGACGTCGATGGTCGAGTCGCGCCACTCGGTGAAGTGGCCGTGGGCTTTGGGCTTGGGAGGCAGGGGCGGCGGGTTGGCCCGGGACCACTTGAGTGGTGTGGCGAGCATCGGCGCTGCGAGGAGTTTGGGTGTGGAGGCGAGGACGCCCTGGTGTTGGTGGTGGTTCTCTTCCGACTCGTTGTCCCGCTCGCTGGACTCGAGGCTGTCGTCGGAGTGGCACGACGTGAGGGAGGGCGCCTCGAGCTCGCTCTCGAGGTCGTCGTAGGACGATTCCGAGTCGGAGCGGGTGAGAGGAGGTCGGACATGGATGACGTTAACGGCCTTGGCGAGGGCTTCGCATGCTGCGATTCCAAATTCCCCGCTCATCCCCATGTCGTTGGTCGCAGCTTGCTGCAGGCGGATCTGAATTGGTTCTCCGTTGGCCGAGCCACGAGGAGTGATCGGTCCGCACGAGTCATCGTCGCTCGACATGTCGTCGCTGTCGCACTCGCTCATCATGTCGTCGTCCATCATTGCCGGGTGGACAGGCTGCGATCGGACGTTGAGGTTCTCCCTCTCCTCATCCGCGGCAGTCCAGCTCCTCCAGAGATGGCTCGCCTTGACCGGCTCGGCGGAAACGCACTTGCCACGGAGCTGGCCGTTGGAGAACGCCCGCTTGAGTGCGCGGTCACCTAGCCGACCGCGCTCGAGACCCTCGAGCCAGCGTCGCTTGCCCTCCTCACGCTCGTACTTGCCGTTGAGCCTCCTGATCGAGTTGACCCGAGAGGCAATCGCGGTGAGCTTGGATAGGTGCGAAGCGTAATTTGCCTGGTGCTCCCGGGGCAAAGAGTGCGCGGGGGGGATGGAAAGGAGGAACGACTGGGGGTTGGTGGACCGAGGCGAGCTGCCACCGGAGAAGACCGATGTCGCAGGGGTGCAGGGCGAGAGGGACCCGTCCATGTCGGACAACTCATCAGATGAGATGGAGCAGTCCGAGTCGTCCGACGTGGCGTAGCGCTGGAGTGCGGCACGAGCGTCGGATTTGGTGGGCCGAGCCACGTTCGCCGCCTCGAGGATCGCATCGACCTCCTTCTGCAGCGTCTCAAAGTCGCCCATCCTGTGGTTCGTCTCGCTCGAGATAGCCCAGGGGAGGTATGCGGAAGGCATACGTTCCCTGAGCGAAGGGAGGACGAACCGGCGGTAGGTGTCAACGAGGAGGGATCGGGCCTGGCGACGGTGCAGGCGGGCGGGGTTGGTCTGGGGGGGAGCCCGGGGCAAGGACTGCTGGCTGCCCGCGGGGAAAAGCGGGGAGATGAGCGAGTACAAGAGGGCCGAAGGAGATCGTCGAGAGCCACCGGTGCTATTGGAGGGGAGGGCGATGGACAAGCCCTTGGAGCTGGACGCAGAGGAAGGTCCAGCGACGGGAGAGGCTTCCGCCAGCTCGGGGGCGGGGGCCGGAGCAAATGACAGCTCGACCTCGCGGCAGACTCGGTGGAGGTGGTCCTTGCATGTCGCCGAGAGAGGAAGGGTGATAGTCGATCCGTCGATCAGGTGGACAGTGATGGTTTCTGCGGGAAGGGAGAACGTGACGTCGTCGACGACCTGGGAGAGATCTCATTAGCTCTTTTTCGAGGTGTTTGCACAGTTGTGTTGGGACTCACCCCGGTGATCCAGCTCGACTTTTCACCCAGCAAGATGTTCGGGCACTCGATGTCCTCCTGCAAGCAGACTGATCGGTGGGCGAGGAGGTTAGGTGGGAGGGGCAGCGAGCGCGAGGTGTATGGGTGGGTCGGCAGGGGAAGGGTGAAGAGGATGGTGGGCGGGGCGGGGGTCACCTCGCTGGGCAGTGGCAGGAGTCGGAGGAGCATGGCGGCCAGTTCTCGAGGTATGAGAGTTGTCGGATGAAAGTGATTCGATTTAGGCTACGGTGACACGAAGGTGGGGATGATTCTTTTCCACCTCGAGCTCGCTTTTTGTTGGTGGGACTTCGATTGGCCTCGACCAGATGTGCGTGCCCGTGACGATGTCGGTGAGTGACTGACGATGCGATCGAGACGATCCTCGGAGAAAATAGTCCGAGTACGGGACGAGAATTCGAGGATTCTAGACTCCCGGGAGGTTGGTCTGGTCGCTCCAACGGGAGATCGAGCTGAGCGAGCTCTCCTGGTGGTTGTCGAGTCCTTGACTCAGGTTTTGATCGACCGAATGAATGGTCGAAGCGGTCAAAGATGAGCGAGGTGGGTGAGCGACTCGAGGAAAGAGGTGCTCAGGGGTGGTATAGAAATGTGAGAGCGCCAATGTGTGCTGGGTGCTAAGGGTGGGTGGGTGTGTGTGATCGTCGGCGTCCTGCGCCTTTGCGGTGAGAGTAGTGACGGTGGTAGCGTTTTCGCGAGACAGGCGGGATCGGGATTTGCGGGAGGCCGTGATATCAGAGTGGGAGCGAGGTTTGCACGGGACTGTACAGAGATCCAGGGAGTGGAAACGAGCAGGTGCGGTGGGGTGGTGTGAAATCGGGAGCGGGAAGGCAAGGGATGGGATGATGCCCTCTTACGGAGCGGCGGGGTATTTGTAGTCTATCCAAACGAGTGGGAGTGGGAAGGGGAGTGGGAAGGGACAAAGTGTGCCGCGGTTCCTCGCCTGGTCTATCGCTCGTTCCTTTCCGGCATCTGTCCTCGGCTCCTGTCCTCCCGGCGCAGCTGACAACGTCGGACACCGACACCTTGTTCGCCTGCAACCGCGACCCTCACGTCAACGCCGCAGAGGGGCTGAACTGGCGCTGGCTGGGGGCGGGGGCGGAGGGGCACAGCTGCGCCAGGTGTGTGAGCTTGTCGTGGTGTACGTTGTGGTGGTGGTGGTGGTGGTGGTGTAGGTGGTGGTCAAGGTGTTGCTGCGAGGAATGTGAGCCGTGTGAGTGATGAGACAATCCCGGGTTCGGACAGTCCCATGTTTTCGGATGTCGCGTGCGTCTCGTCATTCGATCACGGCAACGGGCGTCGACTTCCTCGGGTCCCGCGCCTGCCACCCGCGGCAACGGGTGGGTGGACCCTGAATCCGGGACGCTCCCGCTTCGGACGGGAAGCCGTGCGGGAGCCCCATCGCACCCTGAACCTTAGGGACGGGCAAGGTTGGGCGGCCCAAGCGGCTCAGGGTCCAAGCAGCAACCGTGCGCCACCGTCATGGCCACGAGGTCGAATCCGGTCCACGTTTGGGCGCTTGTACGAGACCGGAAACCAGAAACAAGATCCAGCACGATGCAACCGCCGTTCTCGTCGTCTTGAAACCAACACAGATCCATTGTATCGACAACCACCACCACCGTACGCTCGCATGCATGCATGCATCTGCATCCATGCACGCCGTGCCTTGGCTCGGCGTACCTCAAGCCACGGCATGTTAGACTACCGGTTGCGTGGGCGGGGAACGGCAACCACGCTGCACTGGAATATCGTTGTGCCACCAGTTTGGGACTTGGTGCCAATGCCAATGCAGTCCTCGAGCGCTGGCGCGGCACTGTGAGAAGCTCCATGAACGTAGGAAACATCTTGGCAGCTCGCTCGCGACAGGAGTTCGCGACATGAGCATCGCTCACGCTAGAGCAAGTTGTGGTTGACGAACGGGCTCCTCCAACCTCTCTGAACTCATCGTGAGCACGGCGCAACCCATCCACCACGGTACATGTTCCACGGCAGCGCCTCCCTGCGTTATCGCTGAGTGCAACTTCAACGACATTTTCCTCGGAAGCTTCCCCCGCCTCAGACATCCACGAACCGCCGGTAGCGGTCATGAAACGTCCTCTTGAACACCTATTGTCCGAAACGACCAGCATCCGCCACGTTCGACAACACCACCGACCACACCTTACACCATACACGCCAACGCCTCCAACGCCCCGGAAGCCGTCGACGACATGGTTCGTCCGCTCAAGCGTCGGCGGCGCCGTGCTCTCCCGGACCAAAGCGTGTCGGCCACCCAACTCTGACGTGTCGTCGCGAAGGTTGGGTGAGGCTTTCGCGCTTTGTGTGGTCGAAAGCGTGGTATAGTTCAAAGGCACAAAGCAAGGTTAAGCCATTTATCCGAGACGCCCTCCGCCAGGTCCTGACGTGTTCTCGCCTCGGTACCGTCGGCCCAAGCGGCCAAGCGGGCTGGGTTTAAGCATCGCTCTGCTCCTGCCGGAACAAGACGTGGCCGACGAGGCGGGGGCTGGCCGCCAAAAAGCGAGAAAACCCGGTTCGGTAGGGTGACTTTCCGAAAATGGTAATTTGATAACAAACAAACCTTGTAGGTGACTGATCGACAGGCACGTCCGTGGCGTCTTCCAAAACGTGGTGAATTCCTCAATCGGCCACGAAGTGGAGGTCGGTGAACGAGTTGGACAGATACACCACGAGGCGCAATGCATGACCTCGCGAAGATACAGCGTGTCGCTTGGAGGTGCTCTGTGACGTTACTGCTAGCGGAGCAAGCTCGGGGCGACGCCACACCTACACCTACGGTGGTGGGCGCAGCGAGAGGGCGTTTCGTCGCTGAGACCAGGCGGTGGCACCGGCGTCAACACCGACAGCGACGCTGACACTGACACACCGACACGAAGATGGAGGCGGACACCGCACCGATACCGTTCAGCCACCTACTGCTAGCCGTGGAAGCACACGGAGGTACAACGCAGCTGCACCGTGGCTGAGGATTTGGCGTACTGGAATGCTGTAAGGACCAGATCCGCCGGAAGGCCGCAAGCGGACGTCGAACGACCTCGTGGGCGTCTCGTTCGTAAACGTCTCGGTTCCAAGGTTCCCCCGGTGACCCGTGTTGAAAGAGTGGAGAGGTGCAGCAGTCGAATGATACCGATTCGACTTCTATCGAGATGGGCGGTGCGATCGTTCCGCGGCACGATCCGGACCAATCCGATCGGACCGGTCGTTCCTCGAGGTTTCCCAATGCTTGCCATCTGTTCGCGAGGGTGGTCCATCATTGCACGGATGCGGCGAGTCAGGGGTGTCCTGTGTTTACAAAAGGTGTATCGCTTGTCTCCTGTTGCGCGTTTCGGCCCGGGCTCACGTGTGGTCCGTGGTGTCTGGGATCTAGGTGATTCTGAAGTCGGGATCCATCGGGCGTGGTGTTTTCATGGCCACACGTCGTTCAGCCCTCCCACTGCTGCATCACGGCAGTCTGATACGTCTCACAAAAGAGAGAGGAGCTCAACGGCATGGACAGGTCCTGCTTTCGATGGAGATCACAGTCTGTCATGCACGAAGCGCGCAGCTGAACCGGGCTGTCCGAATGGCTCGCTGTACTCGTACAGGACGACTACTCGCAGCCTCCATGCTACCTCAGGCCAGGCTTTAATGGCCATGTACTCGAGTACAGTAGAGCATCACGCCTCACAAGTGGCTGAATGTCGGTTCCCTGCTCTAGCCCGTGTCTGGACATCCCTTGGTATACCGAATCGAGTACTGTAGGCAGGACGACAGTGGGGTCTACGGATTCTGTCTGGACGCGGCCTTTTCTCTGGAGCACACCTCGCCCGGGTATCAAAGAACCTTGGGTCACCTCGGGTCGAAGACGTTTCGGACATCGGAACAGTCTTCATGTGAGCCGCCGGATGGCGGAACCACCATCGGCAGTTGGCAGTGCAGTGTAATCGCCAAATTGCCTTCGAGTATTGAGTGCCGACTCTGAGTGTCTTAGTCTGAGTCTGATTCTCGCGTCATCGAGTACTCGTGCAGTATGTAACACCAGGCGGTGGCTCGTCGTGGCTGTTGAGTCTTGGCTCCAGCGGCGGCCAACCGCGGATGGCGTTCCTCAATTACAAATCGTCGACTGCGTGCTGTGTTATCGAGAACCGAAGAAGCCACCCACCAAAGAAGCTGCACGACGTTGAATGTCATGCATGGAGATCACTGTAGTGCGGTAAGGCGACCGTTACCGGGAACGGTTCCGTGGAATAGAGTGCGTAGCTGTGGCTGTAGCTGCCAACTGGTCCAAGACAGAAGGGTAAAGCGGAGACAGAGATTAGACGACGGACAGAGCTGAATCAGCGTCGACTCGTACCGTGCAGTCCTTCTTCGTCCGTGTGACAATAACGATGGGGCCGTTGAGAGGCAGAAAAGTAATCTATCTACACAGTACTCGATCGGTCTCAGAGTTATCTGCGTGCCCGGAGCGATTCAATGCGTTTCATACGGATGCTATCGAGTATCCGTACTGTAAGGTCACGTAGAAATGTTCGTCGGGTCGTCGAGCCGCACATGCTGGGTATCGACACCACAGCTCATCACCACACCCCACCCGACGCATCGCCAAAGTTCAAAGCCTGGATACCCTCTCTATCTTGATAAGGCCGAGACGCAGGCCTCGAAAGTGACAAACACGACCATGTTTACCTGAGGCATCAGCCCAACGGGAAGTGAAGGCGAATGAGGGTGTCGGAAGCATGAGCTGGCGGGAGCAACACTCACAGGTACAGCCCGTATCAAAGTCGGCCCCAAACCCGCAAACATTACCCTCCATCCCTCTCTCCTCACTGCGTCCACCGCGACCCTCCACAGACCGTCGTTTGCTCGTCTGACTGTACCATTGGACTCGTCCCATGAGGCGGCTTGTAATCGGGTCTTGAAGACGTCAAATGGGAATGTGGCCTACGGGATCACGCTCAGTACCCAAACGCTATAGTATATTGCGTAGCTCCTATGTTGGAGCCAAGCCCACTCACGACCCAAGCCGTCACCCCCGCGAGACCACCCGCCGTCATGAGCTCTGCCCAACCGAGACTCCCCAGTTCCTCCTCCGCCTCCTCGATCAGCGACTCGTGGTGGTGTCTCCGCGACCCTACACTTGATGAAGGCGGCGGAGCGGGCTTCTGTGATCTGAAATAGCGACAGACCGCTTCGTACCTACACGCGAAACCCACCGGCGTCAGCACCGGCTCAGGACATCGCCACGGGAACAAGGAAAGACCGGTCAGTCAAGCAGTCGCGAGACTCACGTGCAGAAGTACGGTCCATATCCCAGATCCCGCAGTGCTGTCGCGGTGAAACCCCGATAGAGCCCCCGAAAGCCATCTGTGCGGATGATGGACCGCACCACGTCGAGTGTGGAGGGATCGAGGTGTGGCGGAGCGGACTGCTGACGGATCTGCAAGGGACGTGAGCGCGCGGTCCGCCGTCATAGCGTCTCGAAGGCGCGCCATCATGCGGGCAGGGACATGGTTCCGAAGACGTGGTGCAGCACCCACCTTGATAAGCTCCGTTGGACACGTCAAGAGCCTAGACCAGTCAGTCGGGATCCCCGTCACGCCCAGATCTCCCACTCACGCCCCAATCACACCGCTCCCCGCTCCCGCCAAGCAGATCTGCCCTAATGAAGGCTCCCCGCCGTTCTCCCTTGGCAGCTGTAGCCTCATGAAGAGCGAATACGAGGAGAAGACCACGCCGTTGATCTGTCTCGGCATGTCAGCAAGTGTTGCTGTCCTAGCATCTGTTTCCGGAAGTAATCGGAAGGCAGCACTGACAAAGGCGATCCCGGCCTATATCTCGTCATCAGCCTTGCGTCCTCTCTGTGCGATCATGTTTACGACTCACCATCGGGGACAATACACCCTTGAACAGCCCATGCACCTTCTCCTCGCGCACAATCGCACCTGTACATCTCAGTACTGTCTGCGAACCCTGAATCCGACCCACGACCCACCAAACGCGCCGAAGGTGCTCGCATATCTCCCTGCGAACTCGGGGGTCTGGTACCGGACCTTGACGACGTCGAAAGGCTGGCCCACGACGAGCCCAGCAGCGCCTGCACAAAGCTGATCAGTACCACTCCCATAGTGCACTATCGTCTCCACCAGCTAATGTCAGACTGGCGATAGACTCACCGGCAATCACGCCGGATGTGAAGTCGACGATGGGAGGCGGCTTCGGCTCTGCGGAAGCTTAGCGATGTACCGGAGACTTGCGGTATCCTGTGCATCCCTCACTACTCACTCGAAGAAGACGCCTCAGGCTGTTCGACCTGCATCGTTTGCTTGTTCTGCTCGCCTGTCTCCCGGCAAGCGGCGCGGTATCGTTGCAACCTCTTCGCGCGGTGGAGGATTGGGCGCGAGAGCAGGTCGTGTCGGGGAGCAAGGCGTCCATCCGTGAAGCCCGGTCCGAGCGGCTTTGCGAGGGCTTCTCAAACAACCGGATGAAAGGGTGGTGTGGGGTATCTGCGCAGGACAATGGCGAGAGCTTATGAAAGGAGGAGAGGATTCGAGTCGAGGAGTGCTATCTATCTCTTTGTTGCCATCGCCTTTGCTGTTGGCCGGTTAGTCGCTGGCGACCATGATCCGGTTTGGGTGGAGCTCACGTGACACACAGCGCGCTTGGCGGAAGGCGCTTGCCCGTCACTCGTCAATACCGTCTCTCGTCTTTCGCTCATCGCTCATCCATACGCATACGCCTTTCCGACCCCCCAGACTCTCCGACAGCCAGTAGCCATCTCTACGCCGGCCCTGATCGCTTCCCGCCGATGCCAATATGAACCTCGACGAGGAGGTCCGCCTCTACACCACCAACACCGAGCGCGAGCGGACGGAGAACCTCGCGACGCTGTATAGTATCATTGTCAGCCTGGAGTATCTGGAGAGGGCATATGTGCGGGACTCGGTGACGGGGAAAGAGTGGGTGATTCCTCTTCGGCCGCGAGGGTTTCAGTTTGGTCGAGAGCCGTGTGCGAGAGCATTTGCAGCACTGGGGACTGGGATTACGGCGGAGGCGGAGAGAGAAGGGAGAGGGAGCTGGAGTGTGGATGTAACAGTGGATGGTCGGAATGAGCTGAAGGCCGAGTTCAAGCGAACGATCTTCATGCTCAGATCACTTTGAGCCGGAGTGGACGCTTACCCACCGCAGATACGCACCAGCATGTATCAAGCTGTTGGCGCAGTACAAGAGCCTGATGAAGCTCGTGGGGGATGAGATCGGCGGTGTCGAGGCGTTCATGAAGCGGTTCAAGGTGGGTGCGAACGGAACGGAGATGAGGGCTGCATCCTGCCTTCACCTGGTGCCCCGGCGATTGCGGACCGAGACAGACGTTGCTGATACGACGCCGCAGATGGACCACCCCGCGGCATTACATCGATTATCAGTCGGTGTGCCCGCGACGGTAGAGCACTCGGCGGAAGCCAACGACGGCGGAGCAGAGACCGGCAAATGGGTCGCGGAGACCACCCAAGTGAGTCCGCACCGATCGCACCATTCGCACCGGATCCCAGACCCATCCTTCTGCGTCCGCGTTTGCGTGCACAATGCAACCTCGCTGACGCCGGCGCCACCCAGTCATTCATCACGTTCATGGATGCGCTCAAGCTCAACCTCCGCGCGAAGGACCAGCTGCACCCTTTCCTCACAGAGCTGATGAGTGGGTACTCGCGGTTCAAGGGTAGCGGCGAGTGGGAAGGCCGGGGCAAGATCCTGCATTGGTGAGTGCGACTGGCACGGTTCGGAATTGGGCGCTCGTTCTTGCACGCGTGTCTGGGCACTCGCTGTGACACTTGCATGAGTTCAGGCGCTCGCTCCGGTACCGCTGCAGCACCGCTCTCGCACCCACTCTCGCACCCACTCTCGCACCCACTCTCGCACCCACTCTCGCACCCACTCTCGCACCCACTCTCACACCCACTCTCGCATGCGCTCTCCCCCTCGTCTCTGACGATCCCTCCACCCCCGAGCAATCTCTCCACGCCCGAGCAATCTCCCAAATCGACTGACCTCTCGGACCCAGGTTGATCACTCTCAACGCCATGAAAGCAAGCGACGAGATCACCGAGGAGCAGTCAAGACAGGTGAGCGTGTGCAGCCCGGGACGAAAACTGATACGAGTAGATGCTATTCGACATTGAGAACGCGTATAACGAGTTCTTCCGGTCGCTGAGCGGCAAGCCGGGCGGATCGTAAGGTGGTAGGTGTGAGGTGTGAGGTGTGAGGTGTGAGGGAGTGGAGGGGATCTGTGGTTGTACAATACCTTGGACAGGTAGATCATTGCATGGAAAGGAGTTGCTTGACGGGTCGCGGATGGGACAAACATCTACATTTGCGTCTGCAGTGGCATCTCGCATCGGATCAAAGACTCGGCATCTGGCACTTGGCGACTGGCAGACAGGCTCGTGGAGACACGCAGGGCAGGCAACTGGGCTCGTGGAGACACGCAGGACTGGTAACTGGGCTCGCGGAGACACGCACACGCAGGAGCCACCGCGAACAGGTTCTCCGGGCTTCGCAGCCCTCCCCTGCGGTATACTCCTGCTCTCCACATTCGCCTCTCGTGTCACCGCAGACTCTACACGTCTGCGTTTTCGGCAAAGTACGACGGCCCCCCTTCGCCAGATCTCCCTTCCAACCATCTTCCAACCACATGCTCGCCATCACACCCCGATTGTTCGTTCCCGGACATCGTCCCGACCTCTTCACTCAGCTCCAGCTCCAGTCCGCTTGGAACTTCCTGGTTCCGCATCCCCTCGTACCTGGAGAGACTCCCGCCGCACGGGCCACGTACGATATACCAGACCCGGAGACACCACGTTGCCCCCGCCCGGTGTGAAGGCCCGAGCCCGTAGCTCTAGAGAACGTGTCTCTTCGCCGGATGAACAGCGGGGTGGTGGGTGGGTCGGCAGGTGAGTCGTCCATATGGACGAATCGGCACCAGATCGCCCGTACGACGCGGGATCGTCGGCAGGAGACTCGATGAGGCAGTCTCCGGGAATTGACCAGGGGGAAGAGGGTCGTGGGGTGGACGACGCGCACAAAGGAACACGACACGGCGTGGAGGGATGGTGAAGACGATCAGAGGGAGACTGTAAGACGCCGGCTACCCGGAGGCAGGACGGGGAGGGTTGATCCGTAATGCCTCGTGAACCTGGATACGGCTTGAGAAGGAAGGAGATTACGCTAGCGGTGCACACCAGCAGCCCCGATGGCTTTCGACGTCGCCTCGGACAGCTCGTCTTCAACCACGATGGTCTAAACGCCGCTTTCCCTCTCGTCGATTCCTCGATCGCATCTCTCGCACCATCACGTCCCCTCCGTGCTCTTCACCTGTCACTCGCTCCAGCTTGAAACTCCCACACCCTTCCTCCGTCTACTTTCGTACGCCCCGTCTCCCGATCCACGTGAATCTGGCAATCTGACCGTTCCGACAATCCACACCCGCGCCCTCGACTCAGCGAATCAGATGACCGATGCGGCGCCTTCCTTGTCCGAAAGGACTTCCCCCAAATCTATCGCACAAGATGCACCCTCGAGGTAGAGTTATCCTGAGAGGGATCGAGGCGAGAGAGGTCGGGGCGGTGCGGACGACGCTCAGGTCCGGGACACCGTTTGACGGTCACGATCCGTCTCCTCCCGTCTGGAGTACCACCGCTGTGCTGATCGACACGCGCGACATGCCAGGTACCCCGCGTCGGACCTCAGCTGGCTGACGGGAAGATGCGCTGATGCGAGATCGAAGCGGAACCCGGGCCGAGGTGGCCGCCTGCTGAGGAAGGGTCATGAGGCATGGGGTGGTCGACCGGGTGGGAAAGAACGGGGTGGGAAGGGTAAATGAACTGCGGACGATCAGCTTTTCGCAACTTGAATGATGCGCAAGCTACGGCAGGGGGTGTCACGCCAAGGGGGAGCGGAGGGAGAGACGGGATCAGGTGTCTCCTCTCGCTCTCGCCCTCGGTCTCGCTCTCACCTTAGGGTTAGGAGCCCGAGGGCAGAGGGCGGGCCACCCTCCTCGCTTCAACGAGCTTCTTCGGGCGCGGGCTCTTCGCGGGAGCCAGAAACGGTCATGCCAAACCGGCAGATCGGGATCAGAGGCGGAGCTGTGCCCCGAGCGAAGAGCAGCAGAGCGGGACAGCAAGGGAATGGGAGGGCTCAAGGGATATCAAGTGAGTGGATCGAAGAGGGCGGGGAGGGCGTGAGATAGGCACGGCAGGCGCGAGTCAGAGGAGTGGGTTGAGAAGGGATGCCAGTGCTGGTGTGGTAGGAAAGCAATAGGGAAGACGGGATGGATGCGAAAAGATTGGAGGGGACGGGACGGGACGTCGGGATGCCAGAGTTCGAACGCGTCGTTGCGTCTGTTTCGTGTTTCAGGTTCAGGGTGGCGGTTTGGCAGGTGGCCAAGTGGTTGGCGAATCATAAATTGCCCAGCCTAAGTACACCCTCCAGATTATCAAGGTTTATACCAATGGCCAACGTATGAGGCCCGTGCCTTGACGTTGTAGAAAGATGGGCGGGTGCATCAGACGCATGCGCGGTGGGTTTCCTCCACACGTTGTGCCTGGCCGTGCTTGGATTGCCAGCGCCTCACATAAAATCGCTAGAAGTGTCGCGGCTCTGAGTGGTGCCCCCGGTTACACGTATACTATAAGATTGATTGGATCAACGCGATGCCGGTGGTAGCATGGTATCTAGCCTAAATCCTCGCCACGTCAGCCCCAATCACACCTTCATCCACCTCGCCCGGTCCGCTTCGGCAACTCTCTCCACCGCCGCCTTGGCCTCCCCGCCCTTCGCCACGCTAAAGGTCAGCTCCACGTCGGTCTCGCCGCGGCGTTCCCCCCTCTTCGGATTGGCCTGGAAGACGCGCAGGAACCGGACGGTTGAGAAGGTCGTGTGATACGCCGTCTGATCCTCCGGGAAGCCGAAAGCTATGTTCCAGTCATACCTGCGATTCCATCAGCTTCGGCAAGGGCGTCTACGCGGACAATGACGGATCAAGGTTCGCTTCGGGTGGTCGGGTAGTCTCGTCCCGCGATGCGGATTGATGGACGTGAACGGGTTGATTGATGTGGCCGGGTAAAGAGCATCGTCACACTCACCGGAGGTTCGAGTTCACCATCACTTCGTCTTCTGGAGGCACGAGCATCTGCGCCTTGATTTCAATAGCGGCCTGTTCGAGGCGGTAGGCTGGGACGGAAAGCCAGCGTAGCGTGCTCTCGGGGTTATGGCGTATCTCGAGGAGTCTGTCCCGCACGAGTCGGGCTGTGGCGGAGATCTGCTCGAGTTCCTCGCGGGTCTCGCTACTTGTGGCTGGACCGAGGGGGAAGCAGCGCATCTGTGCGACATTGGCGGATAGGGTGCGGAGGTTGGGTGGGAAGCCAGGGTGGGTCCCGCCCATGCCGCGATACTAAGCACCTAGTCAGATCCTTTCCTACGGCCTCCAGCGGAAGGATGTGTGCAGTACCCACGTTTACGGTGTATACCATCTTCTCAATATTCTCACCCGTCCGTCGAAGAAGCGACAGCCACCAGCCGCTCAGCACGTCCTGCTCTGACAGTCGACTTTCCCCAGCCCGATCCGAGATCAAACTGTGCAGAGCTCTCAGTTCCGCACGACGAAGCGTGAGCGTCACCGCCTCGTACTTCTCCGCCGCACCCCCATACCCCGCCATCATTTCGGAAATCTCCCGGGGCCTGATCTGCCCACTGTCGTATTCCGCCAGCACCTCCGCGGGAGGGGGATACACAGGCAAGTCAATGTGCGGGAAGAATGACGGGTATTCGGACGGCTCGAGCACGGCTTCCGGTCCATGTTCGTAGAAGTGAGAGAGGTGGGAGAGGTAGAGATTACCTGAAGAGCCATCGCCGAGGATGTGCCCGAAGATCACACCAATGACGGTGGATCGGGAGGGGAGGAGCGTCGTGACCCGGATGGAGAGTAAGGGGGAGTCGGTATCGGGCTTGCCGAAGCTGGGGGGGAGTGCCGAGGTGTATGGGTCCAAGCTGGGCTGCACGACCGTGCTGGTCGGGAAGGCCGCATCGGCTTGGATCGTTTGATAGGACACCGGGATAGGCGAGCCCGTGAGCCGGATCTACACACAGGCTTCCGCATCAGAAATCCACTTCTACCACAGAGTCCGCCATATCTGAGTTGCAGCGTTGGGAAGTGTGTTTCGACTCACGGAAAAGTCCCATTCCCCAGGATTCCCTTCCCGGGCTGCACGAGAGTATCTCCCCGCCGTATTCGGCCACACCGCCGTAACCCGTTTCAAAGCTGCCTCGAAACGTTCCCGGTCAATCTCTCCAGGCAGGCAGAGGACGCTGGTAACCGTCCCAATAGGCCAGAGGGATATGGGGTGAATCGGCAGGGAGGTGGTTCCGGCCGGGAGGTTGGGGTTGTCAGGCCCCGCAACGGGCAGGAGGATGTCCTCGATGGGGGTGGTGAGACGGTCGAGTAGTTCGGGCATGGTGAGGTGGGGCAAGTGGGGGAGCGAGGTGTGACGGGCTACGGGTGATGCTTCTGGTCGCGACAAGAGCTGTCCGTGAGGTGAAGTTGGAGGGGTAGAGTAGTGCTGACCTGGCTGTCGGACGGATGGACGATGAAGTCAGCTCGGTGAGCGTGCTGTGACCCCCACTGGCTGTACTTGTACTCTTGTGCAGCTTCGAGTTGTTCATGCTCGCCCTCTTGACTCGTCCTCTGCGTCGTCTCGGATCCGGCATCCTACTTTGTGCAACGTGATCCCGGAGATCGCCGCCAGTTGCCAGGCACAATGAGGCTGATTATGAGGCAATCCTAATTGGTTTTGAAAATGATTAGGTTACTGATTAGCAAATACATCGCCGTTTAGCCTCTGTCCGGTTTCTGCCAGCCACCTGAAACGCGACTGACCTTTGAGTGACCGTTGACCGTCAGCATGGCGCGACTTCACCAGTCAATCAGCTCTTCCTCATCACCCACTAGGATTTTCAGCTCTGTACGCTTTGTACTTCAACAGGTCTCGTCGAGTCGCCTCCCGCCACCGCCAACGAGCCACGCTTTCACAGACCATGTCGCTCTCGTACGAGGAGCAGCGTCTCCAGAACATCAAGTGAGCTAACGAGCTGAGGAGATTTTCCGACTTGACTAGCCTGCACTAACCCCCGCCTCGCTAGAGACAACCAGGCTCTGCTCCTCTCTCTTGGTCTGAGCACGCCGGAACGTCCTTCACCTTTCCCCAAAAAGGTAGTGTCTCGCACCCCCAAGACCCCGGCCACGCCTACTTTGCTCCGAAAACTCGCGTCAGAGTCGGCTCGCAAGCGACATCTGGCCGAGGATGCTCAGTACGCTCCCGACCAAGTCGAGGGGGACGGTGATGGCTCCGACGCGGACGAGTCGCCTCTCAAGCGGAGGAGAGGGGTGCGGGGAGCCGCTCCGGCTTCCTCAACCCCCAGTCCGAGACGTAGCGGGAGGAACAGTCTTCGCAAGAACTATTCGGAGGACGGGATAACCCCTTCGAGTCCGAGAACACCTACGAGGAGCCACCAGCGCACGCAGCAGGCGGAGAGCGTGCGCTCGAGCGGAAGCGACGCGTCGGAGGATGAGGATGTGATGGCGACGCCGAGGACGAAGATGAGGAACAACGCGAAGCTCGGAGAGCGGGTTCATGATCCGTGGGTGTATTGTCTGGGGATATTGCTAGGAGGCGGAGAACTCATCCCGCCGCAGGAAGACGTTTGGGCACATTCCTGACGTGGAAGTTGGCAAGTGGTGGGCGACAAGGTGAGTGGGGCCGGCGCGAAAATGCCAAGCGCTTGCGTGGCAGTCCGCAGTCGCTAATGTGTGCAGAATGGAATGCTCGAGAGACGCCATACACGCGTGAGTCGCCGCGGGTCGCTGATCAGCGCTAGATGGGACCGCTGACAGCGTGCAGTCCGTTCGTGGCCGGGATCTCTGGCAATGGTGTCGACGGCGCGTATTCCGTTGCACTTTCCGGTGGCTACGCCGACGAGTGAGTGGTTTCCTGGCTTTCCCACCACTTCACTTGCACGCATTGCACCGCTAACACCGCGCGTCGTAGTATCGATCTCGGCGTAGCATTCACTTATACGGGTTGCGGCGGGCGCGACCTCAAAGGTACCAAGCAAAACCCCAAGAATTTACGCACGGCCCCTCAAACGAGTCACCAGACCTTTTCCAACCCGATGAACGCCGCATTGAAGAGGTCCGCCGAAACCCGTCTGCCCGTCCGGGTCATCCGCGGCTTCAAGCTCGATTCGCCGTACGCCCCCGCAGAGGGGTATCGGTACGACGGGCTCTATGTCGTCGAGAGGGCGTGGATGGCGAAGGGTCTGACCAACGGGCTGTTGGTCTGTAGGTATGCTTTTAAGCGGTGTAAGGGGCAACCGGATCTGCCGATCAGGGGGAAGGAGCAGGAGAAGAGCGGGTTGGAAGTGAGGGACGGCGAGGGGCATGTGGCAGCGACGGAGCATGTGGAACAGAAGGCGGGCGGGGTGGAGCAAGGCGACGCAGCGACGGTTGGCAACGGTCAATTGGAGGAGGAGAAGCAGGAGCCTGTGGAGGAGAAGCAGGAACCAGTGGAGGAGAAGCAGGAGCCAGTGGAGGAGGAGCAGGAGCCAGTGGAGGAGGAGCAGGAGCCAGTGGAGGAGAAGCAGGAGCCAGTGGAGGCGAGCGGGCCAGGGGTGAGCGATGTCCGGCCGTCAGGTGGCGACGTGGGCGACGACGGCTGCGGCGATGGCGAGCAGGAGGACCAAGGCACATCGAATCGGGTCGGGGAAACGGTCGGCGGAGCTGCCGAAGCCATTTCGGTGGAAACTCCCTGCGAAACGATCGAGATCGCTGGGCAAACCGACACCGAACCCGCGGAACCTGCCGAGGTGGCTTTGGAAGATGAGCCATCCCAAAACCTGAAGCCGGCTCGGGAGAGTAGCTGGAGCGCATGGGGTCTCGTGGGCAAAATCCTCGGAAGAGCGTGATCTCACCGACCGCAACGCACCGCACCTCACCGAAACGCAACGCGCCGCAACGCACCGCAACGCAACGCAACGCACCGTAGCGCACCGAACCGCACCGCACCGCATTATCACAAATAACGATCGTGTTTTCTTGTAGATCTCTGTAGTCCATTTCTTACATGCAAGACAACACCTGGCATATCTTCAACCGGGAATCATAATCCAGGGGTATGTGGAACCAGTTCATCCAGTCCAGCCGTCTAGGCCTTGACTTTGAGACCTAGCTGGACCGTCATCGTGCTCATGTAGTCCTCTGTGGGGAATCAGCATCCGCACGCCATACTCGACTCGAAGCGAACCACGCCGAAGCCTACGCTGACGCCGACGCCGACGCCGACTCACCTGCTTGTCTCCGCATGGTCCAGTATTCTTGCAGCAGCTCGTTGATCTCCCCTTCGTGCTTCGCCACGAATACGCTCATCTCCTCCTCGAGCGCTTTCTGCTCGAGCAGGAGCTGGTCTCGCTCCTTCTGCCACACCCCGCGTTCCTTCGCCTTGACGAGGTACCTGCGAACGTCAGCGACTGGCACGCGCACGACGGAGCACAACTAGACCAGTGAGCGATTCAGGATGTTGGAGCCGGAATGTCCACATACTGTGCCTTGAGCGCCTCGATCTTCTCCGCCGCCCGGACCTGCATGTCCTTACTCATGTTCTGTTGTCGGACCAGCTTGTCGCTGGCGTTCTGCAACTGCCGATCTAATTGCTGCGTGGATTAGTTCACCCGTCCGGACCCCGCCCGCGCCCGCACCCGCCTTCGCTGCCAGCCGCCAGCCGCCAGAATACAAAACCAGGTTTCCGGAATGGAATTGGTGGCTTTTAGGAATTCCTCCTCAACTCACCTCGAGCCTCGCGTTGAGACCCTGCGACTCGATCCTCTTCACCTCGAGCTTGGCGTTGAGGGCCAACATGCCTCTCCTCGCCTCCTCGAGCTTTCCTCTCTGGGTATCAATCCCCTTTGCCAGATCAATGAGACCCTTCAGATCCATCTCCAGCCCGCCGATCACTTCCAGACGGTTCCCCAGCTCGCGACCCTTTCGCTGGAAGTTGTTGAGCGTGGCTTTCTCCGCGGAGACGTTGTGCGACATCTCGGAGATGTGACGCTTGATCCGATCGGGGGACTGGACGAGTCGTGACCGGGTCGAGCTGACTTGGAGTTGTAGTGTCGAGAGCTCGTGGCCTTTGCCTGCCTGGAGTGGGATCCAGTATCAGCTGCTGCGTGTGATGATGGCGGCGCGGGTCCGGCTCCGACTCATGACGCCGACGCCGACGCCGACGCCGACGCCGAAACCGACTCACAGCTTGCTGGAAAACCACCTCCTTCTCCCGCTTCACCTCGTCGACGTCATGCGAGAGCTTGACCTGCTGACTTCGGAGCTCGAACAGCTCGTTGCGGAGCTGGTCGTTCTTCTTCCTCGCCTCCTCGGTCTTTGGTCGGTCCTGCGCGCTCTTCGCCCTGCACATTCGTCAGCTCTTTGTCAAACCACGTACCCAGCCCAACGCTGGGGCTTCAGATGAGTGGGGATTTTGGATCTCGGACTCGCGTGATATCCGCAATCTTCTGCTCGATATTGTCTAGTTGTTTCCGCAGCTGATCGGCCCTACGCGAATGTCAGAACCACCGTACAAGTCAACAGATAGATCGCCGGACCCACTTCTCCGCTTGCGCAATCAATTTTCCCTGGAGCTCGTCTCGCAACTGGGTCTTCTCGTCACTACGACGTATCAGCACGCGATCAGCCACGCCCCACGACACAGGTGAGCGTGAGTCTCGGTGACCCCGCCGACCCACCGGAACTTTGCAAAGTTCATCATTCCGCTCAGGACGCGCTTGAACCTCTGACCCTCTGGGCGAGTCACGTCGGTCATGCTAAAGTTGTCGACGCCGCAGACTCGAGCGAGCGTGGATCTACGCGGGTCGTTAGTGGACTATACCAGACTGACGAAGACCGATACGACTTACAGGTGTCGGAAATACATTGCGAAAGACAGCCCATCAGAGTAGAGGTCCTGTCACCCATCAGTACGAGTATCCTATTATTCATATCCCGAGCTCCAGGCAGCCGTGTCGTCCCATCCGGGCCAACAGGTCCAGCCAAGCCCCCTGACCCACCTTGTATTCCATCGTGCTCAGCAAGACCGCCTTGGGCTGTTCCAGCCCCTCCGCATTCGCCGCCATCAGCGCATCGAGCAGCCCCGCATATATCGCCTGGGCGGACTGCGTCGTAGGCTTGTTGAGGTCCTCTGGCTGGGCGGCGATGCCCAGCGCGGCGAGACACGCGCAGAGCTCGTCCACTGACATGGAGGGGAAACCCATCTTGACGATGGGTTGCTGCACCCGGCGATGCTGCGACATGGCGGCGGCGGCGCGGCGGACGTGGGGAGATAGAAGACTCGAATGACCGGAGCGTGTAGTCCGAGTGGTTTGGTCAGTCGCCTGTGGACGAGTGTACAAAGATAAGATGATCAAGATTGAGTAGTGAGAGAGTGGAATTGTGGTTGGTTTGTTTACCTGGTGGTCAGAAATCAAGTCGACGCGCGACAACAAACGTTTACGTAAGTTTATTTTGTCGTCGGAGGTGCGTGATCGTCGCGTCGTGTAAACATCCACCGACGACGAGTACTTTCCTACCACATCTTGCCCTTCTTTGACTGCCAAACATCACATTGTCACATTATCACTGAATATCGCGTCCGAGCAGCACGCACCAGCTCTCTTTCACTCCGCAACATGGTCGCGGCCCGTCCCCGCGCCCTGTCCGCGTCGTACCTAACCGACACCCTCCCGACACTGCTCCCTCCAATCTTCGAGCAAGTCCAACATACAACTGCCAACCACCGGAAGAACCTCGTGGCCCTGCGCAAACTCCACGAGTCATGCGCTACCATCGTTGAGCCCTCGACGAAGAAGGGCGGCGGGATCAAGGTGGTCGGGGAGAAGGCTTTCAATGGGTTGTTTATCGAGATGGTGAATCGGGTGTTGCCCATCAAGAAGGGAGTGGCGGTGGCGGATCGGGTGGTCAAGTTTGTTGCGAGCTACGTCGCGTACTCGACAGAGCAGGGTGAGTGACGCCATCCGTTCCTCCTCCTTCATAGCACCTATCACTCGCTGATCACGGCGACAGACGCCGCGAACCGACCCGAAGGAGAGGACGAGGAAATGGAAACTCCCGCCGCGCGATTCGTCGTCAAGCTCCTCAAACACCTCCTGTCAGGCATGGAAGCAAAGGACAAGAACGTCCGCTTCCGCGTCACCCTCCTCACCGTGTCCATGATCAACGGTCTTGGCGAGATGGAGTGAGTCTAACCGATACCGAATCGCCAGGACAGGCGATTGTCTTGTCCAAGTCTGGAAACGCTCTAACGAGACTCTCTGCAGCGATGACCTGTACGTGCTGCTCCGCAAGAGCCTCCTCGAACGGGCTCGGGACAAGGAAGCTGCGGTCAGAGTTCAGGCGGCATTGGGTCTGGCGAAGCTTCAGAGTGGAGAGGACGAGGAGGACCTCGAGGAAGGACAGGAGCCGCTCAGCGAGGTCCTTCTCGATCTGCTACGCTACGATCCTGCCGCGTACGTGCCGCATCGTATTTTTACTCCCGGCCTTGCAGATACATCGGAAATCTTACCCTCCTGACGCTCGTAGCGAGGTACGACGCGCTGCGCTGTACAACCTCCCCCGAACACCCGCAACTCTGCCGTTCATCCTCGCTCGGACTCGGGACGTCGACCCCATCCTCCGGCGAACAGTCTATCACGGCTCCCTCTCTTCCGCCGCCCTTCCGGACTCGCGCATCCTGAGCATCGCCCAGCGCGAAGAGGTGGTCCGGAACGGTCTGGGAGATCGCGAGGGGAGTGTTAGGAAGGCAGCGGCCGGGATGCTGGGTGACTGGCTGGATCAGTCCGGTGGGGAACTCGTGGATGTACGTGCCTGCCCAAGACCTTGTTTGACGTAGAAGTCGAGTTACTGACCGGTACAGTTCCTGTCGAGGTTCGACGTCGTCTCCAGCCAGGTCGCTGAAGAGGCTTTACTCTCCGTGTTCGTGACCCGGTCCGAGATCTTCGAGGCCGTGGAATTTGGCGGTGAGTTACATAAATTCACTTGTCGTGCTCGCGGCTGAAACATGCAGATGATTATTGGACGTCCCTCACGCCGGACAAGGCGTTCCTCGCTCGCGTCTTCGTCGAGCATTGCATCTACCTCAAGGCGAGTATTGCATCCGCGTTAAGATCGTGCTGGCCCCCCATGCTGATGCGCGCAGGATGAGGCCCGCCTGGAGGAATCCATCCCCGTTGTGACTTCCTTGGCCTTCCGCATCCAGGATGAGTTCAACAAGCTTGTCTCGGCTGTGAACGACGAGGACTCGGGCGAGTCCAACGATGCGAACGAGCTGGCCTTTGTTGTGGGCGAGCTGCTCCGACTCGCCGTGAACCTGGATTACGCGGATGAGATTGGTCGGCGGAAGATGTTCCAGCTGGCTCGTGAGTTACCTACCTGCGAGAGCGTAGCGGTCCCCTGATATAGCCCCAGGCGAGATGATCTCGCAAGAGACGTTGCCCGAGTCGCTCATCCCCCGATGCCTCGACGTCCTCAGCAAGATCGCGAATGGCGAAAGGGATCTGATCCGCGTGGTCGTCGACGTGGTGACGGAGCTGCGCGCTGGTGAAGGCGAAGAGGATGAAGCGGTACGTCGCGCGTAGTCTTTCGCGGCGTGTGCGCTGTTCGCTGAGAACTTGCAATCTTGCAGCCCGCAGAGCAGGCCTCGGTGTACAGCGTCACGCCTAGACGACGCAAGTCGGTTATGCCCCGCTTCGACATGAGTGATCCAGAGGCGAGGATGAAGGCGGCGCTGGTGGACTTGCGCTGCCTTGCCATCTGCATCAGTCTTCTCGAGCGCGTCAACTCGGTGAGCGCACTCCACTCGCTGCCCTCTCCAGACAGAGCCATGTCAATGCTGAAACGCTTGTCAGAACCTGCAGGACAACTCTGCGTTCCACGGCCTGCTTCCCGACCTTATCATCCCGGCTGTGCGGAACAAAGAAGAGCCCGCTCTCCGCGATCAGGGTCTCATATGTCTTGGCCTGTGCTGCATGATTGACTCGGTGGGTAAACTCGTTGTAATTTCTGAAGCGTTGAAGCAGGGAGAGTCGGCGCTGACGCAGCCGGCGCAGAAAATGGCGGCTCAGTCCTTAGGCCTGTTCGTCCAGCAGCTTACGGCCGCCGACGACCACCTAAAGGTCAAGGTTGCCCAAATTGTGTTCGACCTGTTGATGGTTCAAGACATCCAAACGCTCGTATCCATGACCATGCCGGTGAGCCGTGGATCTGCACGCCGGCACACTTTTTCTGTCGGACGGTCGTACTGATCCGACCAGGTGGAGAAAGTGATCGAGCTCGTGCGGCATGTGCTCAGCCAGGATGCTCCGGAAGTTCAGGCCGTCGCTTGCGAGGGAGTCGCCAAACTCATGCTGGCCGGAATGATCTCGGATGAGAGCGTGAGGCCGTCCCTGCCTTCTTCCCTTCCTGGAGGGATGGCTGTGCTGATGCTTGCAACAGATCCTTCAGTCGCTGGTATTGCTGTACTTCTCACCCGAGACGGCCGAGAACCAGGCTCTCCGACAATGCCTAACATACTTCCTTCCCATCTACTGCTACTCGTCACCACAAAACCAGCGCCGCATGCTCTCGGTGCGTAGATTCGGATGCGGACCGCTTGTCCTCGTCGCTGAAGTCTTGCGTGTCAGATCTTCATCGAGACGTTTGAGATGCTCGCGCAATTGTGTGAGGAGATGGAGGACGAGCAGGAGATGCCACCCCTCGCCCAGATGGGACTGATGATGGTTGATTGGCTGGATCCGCAGAAGGCTGTGTGAGTGACGGCCACAGTGCATCATCTTGTGGGGGATGCTGACGTGGCTAGCGAGAGGGAAGGTGTGCAGTCGGATACGGAGATCCACCTCGATCTGGCTGTGGTCATTC
The DNA here is from genome assembly GCA_003942215.1 of Saitozyma podzolica. Classification (NCBI taxonomy): domain Eukaryota; kingdom Fungi; phylum Basidiomycota; class Tremellomycetes; order Tremellales; family Trimorphomycetaceae; genus Saitozyma; species Saitozyma podzolica. The sequence goes on along the minus strand of RSCD01000021.1, from coordinate 459,177 downwards.
TCAAAGGTATACTTACGGAGGCATCGAGTGAGTTGGCATGTGGCCACGATTATTGGCTCTGCGACGATTGGCGAAGAGTGTTGAATGGACTCGGCTGACGCGGCGGAACAGAGGAGGCGAGGAAAGCTCTCGTTTCGTTTGTTGGCAAGCTCAACTTGCCCGAACCTGAGGCCACGGAAGACTGGAAAGTCAGAGGGGCGATGTTGCTTCTGAGCAACATCCGATCGGTCAGTGTAGCCCGAGACATCTTACTAGACTTCCCGCTCACTCGCCGCAGAAACGACCGCTAGCCGACGCCGCCTCACGGAACGCGCTCAACCGGTTCGACGCCGCCATGCTGAAGAAGTACCCCGCGGAACTGGAAGGGTTCGACGAGGAGGCTTTCGCGGCGGAGGAGCGCGAGGAGATCAAGGAGCTCGTGGCCTTTGTTGATGCAGTGTACGTGGATCAACTGTCTCGATGTTGAGGTGTGTCGTATCACTGACACGCCGCAGCGAGGCGACGGACGGTGACGCCGCGTCCGAGGCGGGCTCGTCGAGACGGAAGAAGACGTCGTCGTCCCGCCGAGGTGTCTCGAGGGAGACTTCGATGGCGCCCTCGGAAGCCGACGATGCGGCGACTGCAGCCGGGTCGGACGAGGAGGATGCCGAGGACGCGGACGAAGGGACGCCAGCGCCCAGGAGGAGTGCGCCGAGGTCCAAGCGGATGGAGGTGGTGCGAGAGGAGGAAAATGATGAGGAAGATGACGATGACGAGGATGAGGACGAGGACGTGGAGAGTATGCTGAACGATAGTGATGTTAGTATCTAGGCGAGCTGGGGTGGCAGGTAGCTGGGGCGGGCGAGGCGTTTTTGGCTCGAGCTGGGTCGGGTTGCTGGGGCATAGAACTCATCTCGGACTGCATGTACTCGTATTCGTACCTGTGTTTGATCGTCGGGCGCAGCTGTTTGAGCTGCCGGGGCGATGTTTGGCTTTGGCTGCCGGCATGGGACAGCAAGGTGCCACGGAAGCCACGGTGGTGTGCCACAATCTCACTGTGGGGTGGGTGCTCCACCTGGAGTCAACCCTGGGGTCGGCCAGGGCAACCACCCGTTTACTGAATAAACTGTTTCTCTCCCTCCCCTGCCCCGCCAAGCAAACTCAACACCAAACTATCCAATCGGCCCCCGAAGTGAGTTATATCCTCCGTTCAACACGTCCTCGGGTCAACACCGCTCGGCGCATACGTCGCGCATACGTCGTCTTTGCTTTATATCTCCGCGTCCGTCGGAGCTGTAAGCTGTAGCTGCTCCCTTTCCCCATCGCCAAGGGTCCAGGAACAACACCGGCGTTACCAACGGCGACGGCGACGCTGTCTCTGTCTCTCTCCCCCACAAGCCACCAACCCACCCACCTCGCACTCGGCTACCCGTAATTTCGCCAATTCCCATTCGGCAACTCCACCTTTCCACTTTACTTACTTTCCTTCTGCATCTTCGTCAACTCGTATCCACCGGGCGACTCGAGCTCTCACGCCGGGCGTCACTAGCCCTCACCTGTCCGCTCCGCTCGCTGTTCTCCATTCTTCTCGCTCGGGCTCATCTCGCTCATCTCGCTCAAGTCACTTGGCTCGCTCCGCTCGCCGCGATGTCACAGCCCGTCTGCCAATTCTCCGACCGCCTATCCACGGCCCTCAACGCCGCCGCGACAGCTCCACCTCCATCATACTCGCCCGGCCCCCCTGCTGGGTCTGCGGGGAATCAAGATGCCCTCTCCCACTCCCACTCGTCCTCGGCGGATATGAGCAACGGCAACGGCACCGGTACAGGCGGTCAGGGTAGTTCCGCGGCGACGCCGTTCCATATGCACAGCCATGATGGCGGGGCTTTGCAGTCGCACGATCACGGAGCTGGGGGACACGGGACCTGGACGCCGGACGAGCATGGGCATACGCATGAGCACCTGGAACATGCCGGTGAGTCCGTCGGCGCGTCAGAGCGGGGAGGCAGGCAAGGAGGGGTAGATGCTGCGAGCTGTCAAGACGGGCGTGAAAGGGAGGATCAGAGCCGAGGAGAGCGTAGCAGAGCGGAAGATCGGTGTGGAGAGGAAGACAGACAGCGAGAGCGAGAGCATGACCAAGTGGAGAAGTATCCAGTCGCCGACTTGGTGAGAGCCGGATGATGCGAAGCCGACGCGGTCGTAGAAGATGTCGACCGGGCGAGTCGGCAGATGAGGTCCAGGTCGGAGAGGCAGGGTCGCACGGCGTGGGCGTTGTGGTCGCGGTTTCGGTGAGGCTAACACGCGGATTAGGCAAATTCGCCGAGAGGGATCTGCCCGACTACTCTGGACGAGACTGGAACGAGCGTGCATTCACCATTGGTATCGGAGGGTGCGTAGTGTCGTACCGTCGCTGTGCCGTTACTCAGCCCTGTTATTGGCGCTGATTTATATTGGCGCTGACGAACCCGTGCAGACCTGTTGGTTCGGGGAAAACCGCGCTGCTACTCGCCCTGTGCCGTGGGTTCCGGGACGAGTACAACATCGGTGAGCACAGTCCCCCCGGCATCCCGTTCCACAATCGCTCGACCCAACTCCCAACTCCCAACTCCCCACCTGGTCGACATCGGAATACCTTGTTTCCCGCTAACCCCTTTAGCCGCTGTGACCAACGACATCTTCACGCGCGAGGACCAAGAGTTTCTGATCCGGAACGAGGCTCTCGAGGCCCCTCGCATCCGCGCGATCGAGACGGGAGGGTGCCCCCACGCGGCGATCAGGGAGGACATCAGCGCGAACCTGCACGCGCTCGAGGAGCTTCAGGCGCAGTTTGAGACGGAGCTCTTGTTCGTCGAGAGCGGAGGGGATAATCTGGCAGGTGGGTCGACGAGACAATGACGTTGCGGGAGCGAGACAGGTCGGAATCGGTGGCGAGGCAGAGAAGGACCGAGGCCGAATGCTAATGAGCCATGCGTAGCCAACTACTCGCGAGAGCTCGCAGACTACATCATCTACGTGATTGACGTTTCGGGCGGTGACAAGATTCCCCGGAAGGGCGGACCGGGTATCTCCCAATCGGACCTCTTGATCGTCAACAAGGTGAGTGAAGCCCCGGTCAGGAATATCACGCGCCATCATCTATGACGAGGAGATGTCGGAGGAGATGCCGAGCCTGGCTGGGAACTCCATCGCATCTTGCGGAAACCTCCGTCGCAAGCCCGTGCCCGTGCTGACGCCGCATTTCATCCAGGTGGATCTCGCCCCGTACGTCGGCGCCTCTCTCGACGTCATGCGCCGCGACGCTGCGATGATGCGCGACACGGGTCCCACGCTGTTCACGAGCGTGCGAAACGGCGAGGGCGTGCGGGACGTGATGGACGCGATCATCGGGGCGTGGAAGGTTAGCGGGGCTCAGGGGAAGGGGAAGAGCAAGGGCAAGGCGAGGGCGTAGGGCGAAGCGAGCGCGAAGCGCGAAGCGTGAGCTCGGCCGGGGGGATAGATCAGGCTATCGTGAGCCGTGAGGGGCGGCAGACCAAGTGACGACGGACGATACCAATGGACCGTGGACCGGATGGCGCGGGTCTGCGGCTCTGGGAGAGTTCGGGTGGGGCCAGGTGGATCGGTGGATGGCGATGGCGATGGCGGATTATACGGCAGTGCGATTTTATTCTAGGTCGGATGGCATATTAGATGGCCCATCGACTCTCTGAACGGGCTACCTTGAGCGTTGATCTGTTTCGGGGTGGCAGATATGTGTGTGTGTCTCCCGCCCGTTTCCTGCCTGGGCGTCAGCAATGAGTGCCAATGCCACCAGAGCCAATGCCAGAGTCATTGCCAGAGCCAGGGCCAGGTCGGTGACAGCCGATTCCCTCGGTGATCTAGGTGCCACGCTCGTCGTTCCGGTAAACCCCGTTTCCCCGTATGCCCGGTCTGGAGCTCCGCGCCGGGCCCCGGCCAATTCCAGGGAATTCAAGCCATAACCCCGCTCAGGCTCAGCGGCAGAGGCGAGGGGGTGGGTTAGCGTTTGTGGCACCCGGTGCAACCCGGGTGGTAGTGGTTGCGAAGTCATCTGACCATTGTCTTGGATGGGATCAACGCACACGACTCCCTCCCACTTGCCCCATGGCGCGGGTATAAGAACCGCGTCCAGCCCCCCATCCCTCTTCGTTCGCTTCTCATTCCCCCGTATCGCTCCCATCCCTACTCAACGACACACCACCAGATCGTATCGCATCATGGCCGACCTCGGTACCTCCCCCACTGAGTGAGTGGCGCACTGATCCCCTTCCAATCCATCTCCACTACCTCCCTTCCGCACCACCGGGCTTGGAGCGGGTGCTGCGGAACACCTACACCCCCTTTCCCTGAGCTCGGGCCACCCCGGCCTGCACCTCGTAGCCCCATGTCCCCGCCCCATCGGTGTCGGCATCCACTTGGTGATACCGCCCCGTCCCGACCTCATCGGAACGACGCTGACCACGACCACCCCGCAGCTCCGCCAACTCCAGTAAGCCTCTCCACGCATTAGTCATCATCACGCCGCTCCCTCTCCCCCGGCTTCCACACGCGCCACCCGCCATATCCCTTCTATTCTCCCTGCCCGCGTCTCCCGCCTCACGACGGCAACGGGAGACGCGGCGACCCGACCTAGTGGCACATCGTGACGACCCATGATCGCTATCCAAGTCACCCGCTGACTTCCCTAGTCGAGGTCAACGACGCTCTCTTCTGCGAGCACTCTCTCGAGGTCTGCAAGCAGTGCGAGTTTGATGCTCGTGAAGACAACGATGCGATGATGGGGTGAGTGAGCCGTCCGACGTGGGCCATGTCGGCCTCGTCGATCTCGTCGATCTCGTCGCTTTTGATTCAGGCTAACCCGCCGCTCCCGCAGTCTCGACCCCGCCCCGCGCCAGCCGCTCGAGCTCCCTGCGCACTACAAGTCGAACAAGGACGGCTCGGTCATGTGCAAGCAGCAGTGAGCGCGCCGCCTCGGTTCCTCTGCATGTTACATGCGTGGTAAGAGTACTGAGTCGCGCAGCGGCAACTCCAACTGCAAATCGTGCTTCGGGTGGAAGAAGCAGATCACCAAGCTCCAGAAGGAGTACAAGAAGACCAACAAGAAGGCGAGTGGGCGACGTTGCTGCGACGTTGTTACTTCTCCCTGCCGCCAACTCGTTTTTGCGTCATCCATTATCCAAGTCAATCTCCCATCAAGCGTTGAGCGCCGAGCGCCCAGCGCCTCTGGTGCATCCGCGACCCCGAGAGCCCTGCCGTCCTTGTTGTCCTCGTCGCTCCCAGCTGACTTGTCGCAGACCGAGAGCACCAGCAACTTCTAACCTCCCTTCGTGGCGTGCAACACTGGCTCGGTCTCGCATATGTCTCGGTCGGCTTCACGGTGACTCAGCATGACAGGCTTCCAGCATTTCGCCTCGACGTGGAACACGGTTACGGTCCGCTCGTTCGTTTTCTCTTCGTTTGTATTTTCCGCGTCTGGTTGTGTGAAGAACGTGGAACGTGTTGTGAAGGTGATGAAATGTGGTTGTAGGAGTGCGAGAAATGACGTTGTAGGTAGTTGAAATGCAGTTGTTTGTGTGTGCTCCGATAGTAATCGTGCAAAGTGTTGAGCCATGCGCCATGGGTCATCTTCACTGTGTATTCTGGCTCGCTGGGTCCTTGGTCGAGACAGTCGAGTCATGATGGTACCGCATACATGCTCTGAGAAGATACGAGTGTTCGGCCAGCCGGCCAGCTCACCGTCCACCACCGAAAAGGGATCCCATGAGGTTCTGCAGCATGTCGGACTGGCCCCTCGGCGGTGGGATGAGGAAGACGTTGGTCGAGATCTGCTGTAGGACCTGCGGGGGAGACAAGTTAGTCGCTTGGACCTCGCAAGCTTTTCCGCGCCAATGTCCCATTACCCCAGTACCGAGGTAGCGAGCACCAATCACACCAGCGCAAGGAAACACGGGGATGAACGCCCCGGCCCCTCACTCACCTCTTGCACCTCCTTCTGACCGAGCACACCGTTCACCCCGCTGATCCGCCTATACCTCCCACCAGCGCCTCCCACTCCTTCGCGACCCCTCCATCAAGTCCTCGTGCCGCGACGCCCGAGACCCCCTCGCCGGGCGCACGCTGGATCGTGATAAGTGCGAGTTGGAGGAAGTTGAGCGTCGGGGAAGTGGTGAGTTGGATGTCAGCGATGGAGTAGGAGGTCTGAGAGGGGAGGGTGGTTGTGAAGAGGTGTTTGGCGGAGGGGGAGGAGGAGAGCAGGGAGAGGAAGTTGGTCAGGAAGGTGAGAGCGGGGAGGATATTGGGTGGGCGATAAGATAGGAATCTGTGATCCTCGGTTAGCAAGCTCATACAACTGCGACTCTGCGCTGCTGCGCCGCTGAAGTCGTGACGAGAAGACTGTACATGCGTGCGCCGCGCTCGCCGCGCCCGCGCCACTCACGGAAGAGTCCCGCGGACGGCATAAGGACCCGGATCGAGCTTGCCCTTCTCACACCTACTCGCAGTCAGCGTCGGCGACGCGGCTCAGAAGCGACACAGGCAACCTCCAAGGGATGATGTTCCAGGAGGAGCCGCGCAACTTGTCGTGAACCGCACGCACCACTCGAACATCATCTCCGCGAGCAACTTGGCTCCGTCCCGCTTGCCCGCTGCAAGGAGGTGCTGCTCGGCCGGCACAAAGTCGTGGTCTGCGAATGTCAGCGGGTTGCTCTGGTCGTACGGATGCCGCAAGGGTACGGGACATGACACGCGCGGAGGATTTTGAAAGCCAGCAGGATAAGTAGAGACCTGCGCTCCGCGCTCCGCACTCGGCACTCGCCTTTGTAGTATAGCTCTCCGACGTATTGGTGCAAGCTGGGATCCCCTGTGGGGCACTCTCCGTGGGTTGACGTCCACCTGATAGCCGCGTCGGCGAGCTTCTTCCGCCACGGTCCGTGAGCCGGCGTGAGAGCCAGCAGCTGGGTCACGGAGGCTATGACGGATCAGTACCAAGCCCAGCTCACCCACGCCTCACGCCCAACGCCTCACACCCACGCCCCACGCACCTCTGGACTTCTCATCAACATCCTTATCCGCTTGCTCTAGGATCTGCACCATCCTTACCCCCAGCTCGCTCCCGCTCCCGGCCTCGCCGAGCTTGAGAAGCTCCCGCGCAGTCGCGAACAGGATCTCCGTCGCCACGTCGGGGTGCGAGGAGGCGATGCGGGCAGTGGTGGTCAGGGCTTTCTGGTGGGCGGAGTACGGGTTGGGCGAGGGGGGTTCGAGGAGGGAGAGGATCGGGGGCAGGAGGGAGGAGACCGTCGGAGGGCGAGATTGGCGGGGTGGCATGGTGCGAGGCCTAGATGGGGGCAGGTGTAGGTATGTAAAGGAAGAAGGGTTGCTTGGGACAGAGACAGAGAAGCTCGCAACAGAGAGACAGGTCAGGTCGCACAGTAGCTTCTCGGTTGGGTGACGCGAGGCACAAGCAAGGACGGAATCAATTTGTACAGAGCAAAATCTCGTTGACACAGGCCACCTAGGTATACGATACGTATCATTGCTGGTCTGTCCAGATTGCGGAGGTCCACAGCAGCCGTCTGAGGTGGTGAGCGTGAACGCCGAAGAAAGCATCAAGCGGGCCATTTGAGCGGCGGCTTGGTTGTTCACAGACCCAGCAAAGCCTTCGGCGAGATGGAGAGACGAGCTCTGTTCAAACAGTGAAAATTCCAAGACCACGCCGCCGCCGCGCCGCCCATCACGTCGTAATATGCTGATGCATCGGATCCTACATCACCATCCCTGACCCATCCTCATCCCGGAAGCCCAAACGCGACCAACGCGCGCTTAGAACTTCTGGAACGCCTTGGCCGCGGCCTTGTTCTTGGACACACGGAGGACGTTGAATCGGACGGTCTTGGAGAGGGGGCGGCACTGGCCTGGATAGGGGTCAGCGAACCGGCAAGAGCGGAGCGATATGCGACGAGAGTCGGGCTTGGATCCAGATCCGGATCCGGGTCGAAGTCGCACTGTCGCACTGTCGCACTCACCAACAGTGACCTGGTCACCCTGCTCGACACGGAAAGCGGGGGAGCAGTGGGCGGCGAGGTTCTTGTGCCTCTTCTCGTATCGGCGGTACTTGGGGATGCTGCGGTGTGTCAGCGGGGTCGACAAGGCGGCGCCGGCACCGAGAGGCAGACGGCAGACGGCAGCGGGCATGCGGAGCACGAGCCGAGAGGTTTGATTGGGTCCAATGGGAAACCCAATGGGAATGGGGCTGGATTTTGGTAAACCCGCTTGTCACTCACAAGTGGAGGTAGTCTCGGCGGATGATGATGGTGTTGGTCATCTTGGTCGAGTGGACGACGCCGGTGAGGATACGGCCACGGATCGAGACGTCGCCGGTGAAGGGGCACTTCTTGTCGATGTAGGTGCCGTTGATGGCCTCTGCGCGGTGTCAGCGGGTCAAACGGGGGACGCAACGCAGACCACCCCGCTCCTCCCTCTCACGACGTTACGACGCTCCAATGGGCTCTGCGGCTGTCTCATCCCCGGATGATTGAGACACCCCTCCGATGTTCCAAGACCAAGACCAACACGCTCCGCAGCTCAGTCCCTTCGCACAGCCACTCGAAAGTTGTCGACTAAAAAGACTCGTAGCCATGCCGCCTCTCACTCACCAGCAGGGGTACGGAAGCCAAGACCGACATCCTTGTACCATCGCTTCGTCCGGGTGGTGACCTTCTTTCCGCCTGCAACCCGTCCGTCCGAGCATCACACGACGACACGGAACAATCCCAAAAATCACCAAGACACGCGACACCACACCACACCACCAGCAAGCACCAGCGTTCGGTAGACACCATCCAGCGCAGGGGGAACGATTGACAGGACGAGAGCGGGGCGGCGCAGAGATGTGAGGTCGGGGGGAAGGAGCAGAGTATGAGGTAGTCGGATCGATTGAAGAGAAGACATGTCCGTCAGCTAATGATCCTCGCAGTGGTGAAAGACCGCACGCACCCCTGGACTTGGCGTTCTGGAAGAGGTGCTGCTTCTGGAAAGCCTTCTCGGTCTGCTCAGCCATCTTGAACGGGCTTTTTGTGTATTGATGTCCAAGAGATCAGAACGAGGAGGAGATGGAGGGAGTGATTTGGAGGGTGTTACCGAGCGTTGGTCCAACGACGAGGGGAGGGGGTTGCAGAGAAGACGGGATCAAAAGTGCCATTTTTCGACGTTTGGACGACGGGCAGGTGTAACGCCGAAACGCCGACAAGGGTTGGAGCGGGTGTGGCACTCTGAGCAATTGTTTGGGGTGGAGGCAGTGGTGCCCCGCGATTCTATCTCATCATGGAGGACTTGCCGATGAGTGCGACAACTTCCTCGGTCATCCTGCTACTTCACATCGTCATTGTCAAACTCACCTACAGCATGTCGAAGAAGCTGAACAGGCGACAGCAGCGAGAGCTACAGGAGCTGGAGCAGCTCAAGGCGGCGCAAAGAGAGGTCGAGGCGTCAAAAGCCGATTCGGACGAAGAGGAAGAGGAAGACGATGAGCCCGGTGGCGGACCCGTCAACGCTTTTGCAGCGGTACGTGTGTCGGCGCTGTTCCAGTGCACAGGAGTCTGACGCTCATGGGTGGATGATAGCTTGGACCGGATGATGGGGTCGACCCCGAAGAGACAGAGGAGGAAGAAGAGGTAGCTCCTGCCGCGGCGCCGAAGAAGGTGAGTCCCATCTCGCGCCGGGTCATCATTTCGGAGATGGAGATGTACCAGGGCTGAGACCAGCTCAGAGTAAGAAGAAGAAGAGCAAGAAGAAGAAGTCTACCACTGCGACACCCAAGGTCGAGGATGAAGATGATTCCGCGGCATCGCCGGCGGCGACTGGTCCGGCCAAGGGTGGGAAGGGCAAGAAGAAAGGTGGAGGTGGGACGGTACAGCCGGCGGGAGACGAGGAAATGGACGAGGTGGACAAGGCGTTGGCCGAGCTGAAGCTGAAGTGGGTGGCTCTGTGTCTGAGGCGAGTTGGTCGCCTGACAAAACAGATACGGCGAGGACTCTGCGGGTGCGACGGCCGGTGCAAGCGGTGCGGCGTCGACATCTGCCGGTGCCATGGTGTACAGGTGAGGAGAGACCCGCCGAGGACAGAATCGTCAATGACGCAGCTGAGTTTTCTTAGACAACTACTCTCTGTCGATCCGAAGAACCTCGACGCGGACGCCGAACTCCGCCGTTTCTTCGGCAGCAAAGTGGTCCGTGTTGCCTTTGGCATTGTTATACCTCCCGCTGACGCCTCCACAGATCGCGGGCGACAAACCCTCGACCCGGCGTGTTGCGCGCGGCTACACCCTGTCGAAACCCAAGGCGAACTATCCGCCCCCGACGTCCCTCGCCGGCCTGGGCATGCGGGAGATGACAGACGAAGAGGTCGCCGAGGTCTACGAGCGGCGATTATTGGACATGACCAAGAGCGGGGAGAAGTGGTTCACGTTCGAGCACGCCGGCGTGTGGAGGGAGATCACAAAGCAGTTCCTCGGAGCTGTCAGGTCGCATGGTGGGTCGCCGCGAACCAAACCTCATGTCTGACCGGTCGAGCTGATCGGTGCAGACCCAAACGAGCTCATGGCGCTGTTGCAAGTGTACCCTTGGCACGTCGATACCCTGCTCCAGATGAGCGAGGTGTACCGATTACAGTCTGGTGAGTGCGACGCGCCCCCCGCGCTGGCGCATCCCATGTTCCATGCCCTAGCGGTCGGGGCTTGGGGCTCGCTCTAGCCGGTCATCGTCCGGATCTTGGCCACAGTAGCGACGAAGAGCTATCCCAGTCGACGTTCCTAGTGTCCGCGAGCTGACGGGACCCCGGTAGACATTGGCGCGGCGTCCGATTACGCCGAGAGAGCGTTATACGCCTTCGACAGGTGCCTCGCGCCGAGCTTCAACGTGTCCTCGGGAGCATGCCGGCTCGACTTTGACAGGGTCGAGAACAGGCCGATGTTCACTGCTCTGCATCGGATCATATCGTGAGTGACAGCGGCGACAGCGGCGCCAGTGGCATGTACTACAGTAGGTTGACGGCGTCAGGTATCTGGGTAGGCGAGGCTGTTGGAACACCGCATTCAATTTCGCCAAGCTCCTCTTTGCCTTGGACCCGATGGTACGTGCGGGAACGGAACCATGTTATTCGATGATAGGAATCTGCGGGCGGCGCGCACACGTTGATGCCCCACCAGGGAGACCCGCACGGTGCCGCATTCTGGCTCGACTTCCTAGCCGTCAAGTCTGGTAACCCCGGATGGATCATCTCGATGATGGAAGAAAGCTCCAGCTGGGAGCCAGCTTCGTTGTTCAAGGGATATCCGGGCATGGCGTATGGTCTTGCTCTTGCTCGAAGGGCGCAGGAAACGGTCGATAAGAGCTCGGTGAGCTGCGGACAATGGCATCGCGATCTGCGAATGTCGAGGCCCTGGAGTGAGCTAACAGCGACAGGACCACTCAAAAAGTGACGAGGATCTCCGGGAGGCCATGACGACCTTCCCGCAGGTGATCATCCCTCTCGCGGACAAGATTGGTGCGACTGTCCCCGGCGCTGCGAGGAGTGAGCCGCTTCTGTCTGTTCAGGCGGGTCACACGTAAGTCTGTCGTATCGATTGCTGTCGCGGTTGCGCAAAGCTGACTTTCCTCGCAGGGACGACCAGACCAACGTGTTACACCTTCTCGCGCACATCTACGTCTCCCGCTCCGAGGCACTGTGGAAAGAAGCCTTCAACCTTGCATGGTTCGAATCGCAATTGCCTCAAGCCCTCTCACAGCTACGAGACCCCGTCGCGTTCCAGAACCGTGAAGACGCGTTGTCGATGTGGGAATTCGCCCGCGATCCGATGGACGAGAGCGAGACGATGAATGTCCCACTGTTTGTGTGTCGGCATGTGGTGTGTTCCGAATCTACGGCGTTTGTCGGTTTCCTCCCGCAGGCGATAAGGAATGCGGCGGTGCACGCGTTTGATCCTCTTCCGCCCAGCACGGCGATTTCGGCGTACAACGGAGATTACTTTGCAGGGGTCAAGATCAGCGGAAGAGGAGTTCGTGGAGGAGGAGGTGGTGGGGCAGGAGCAAGGGATATGGCAGAGGGATTCATGGAGAGGTTGATGGATGCGGTACAGACCCATCCGGCGGACTGGCAAGATCGAGTGAGGAATGCGCTCCGCGACATGTTGGGGCAGAGGGCGTATGCGGCGATTCCGGAGGAACACAGGCAGGAGATGATCCAGCAGGTGAGCGGGGGCTCGATGTGGGCGTGGGACACGGATCTGTTGAAACGCGTGAACATCACAGCTGACGAGTCGATCGCAGTTCATCGACGTGGCTGGCGGTGCTACGGGAGAGGCAGGGGAAGGAGGCGAGGCGAGGATGCCGGGCGGTTTCCCAGGCGCGGGGCAAGACGAGCCATAACGGCGTGCTCGGGTGGCAGGACTATGTCCTCGACGGAGGGTTCGTTCAGACTACAGCACCGGGACCCGCCCGCGCCAGCGGGCGCACCCCTCTCAAAATCCAGCGAATTGGGGCTGCGTCATCTTGAAGACGTTGTTCAACGCATCATCGGCGGCTGTTCGTTGGAGGCTGCGCAGAGTGCGCAGAGTATACAAGTGTATGCATCAGATGCTATCTCCTCGACCTAATCCCCGGCCCAAGAGTGCGAGGAGCATGCACAAGGGCCCCATAAGTCCCACCGCGAGGCCCTCTCTCGCCACGAAGAGGACATGCCTTGTTCGCGGTAGCGCACGGCCTGGCAGAGCGCGGGACATGGTGAGAAGAAGATCGAGGGGGAGGCACAGGACATTGAAGGGCGGCACGACGAGTATGCTCTTTCGCTCGCGCCGATTTGGGAGACGGACTCGTCGGGCCTCGACTCCCTCGACTCCCTCGACTACGTCGGTGCCGTTCTCGATCTCGGTCGCCCCTCTTTCTATTTCCGCGTGGATGAGGGAGTCCGTTGCGTGGATGCTGGATTCCGGCTCCACGACGAGATACCTCCTCAGCGCTTCTGCGAACCTCCTCCTAGCTCGCCTGGCTAGCACCGGCCCGTATTCAGCTTCCCACTCGTCGTCCTCCAATGATCGTCCACGCCACCGGTGGGCTCCATCCGAGGTGGGGAAGGAGGGGGTGAAGGAGCGTGCGATACCGAGGGTGAGGGCGTAGAGGAGTAGGAGGATGAGGGTGATGAAGAGGGACAAGCGGGATTGGAATGGTGCGACGCCGTATTCGGAGGGCGGGGGCGAGGACTGGGCGAGAATGTGTGGCATGGGTAAGAGTGGAGAGCGTTGCGAGTGTTCAGGAGCGAACGTGGGTGTGGGTGTAGGGAACATGTTAGAGATGTTTGAGAGGGTGCTGATCGTTGGGAAGACGAGGAACGCGCGGAAGATATCCCCGTTCATACTCCAGCTGAAGGCGATGAAGAGGAGTATCACGATCGGGAGGAGCAGTGCGAGAGGGCGAAGCGAGCGATTCATCGTGGATAGGAGGAGGGTTGAGAGGGGCATGAGCGATCCGGTCGGGTAGACGAGTGGGACGGACGGCGAGAGAGGGAGTACGAGTAGGGTGGTCAGCGCTGGGATGGAGAGGACCGTGGAGTTGAAGGATGTAGTGCGGGAGCAGGGGAGGGAGAGGAGGGAAGAGATAGTAGGCAGGGAGAGGATGGTGGTGAGACCGGATGAGGGGTGGAGGACCAGCTGGCGAGGTCGGAGTCAGCGCTGGCCAATCGTCCGTAGCAAGCGATACGGGTTGATGCGGGTCATGTGCGAACGGAGCTCACATCGGCGATCCAGCTGAAGGCGTAGATGAGGTAGATCACCTCGACCGGAGAGACATTCGCTGGCGGGGTGGGGTCCTGCGGATCCAGGGCATACGGCGTGATCCACCTGCCCGGATGAAGCGCGATTGACAGTGTCAAGCCGAAGACAATGGAGAGAGAGGTCAGGTAGAGAAAGTGCAGCCGACTATACCGGGTCAGCAGTTGATCCACACTCGGATGCATCGGACATCGCATCGGACGCAGACCGAGGCTCACGCTGGGGTGATGGCCCGCCTGATTGAGGACAGATGGGCAGTCGCCAACCCCCCTCCCGTCGCCACCCCCGTTCCCGTCGCCGTCGCCGCGTCGAGGTGCACTCCGCGATACCAGGCCGTGTGCAGAGCATGCCGGACGAGAGGGTGAGAGAGGAATGGAGAGCTCCGCTTGATGTACCCAGGGAGAAGGAGGTCCACCGCTGGGCACTTAGCTCGTATCGCTCGTACTGGTACCAATTCGTGCGCCCCTTCGCGCTGCCCGTTGTCCTTGGAAGGTTGACGCTCAACCATCCGTACCCAACCTCGCATACGTGCGCTCTCCATGATTGTGGCCGCCGCTCGCGTGGACTCACCGCAAGCCATCTTCCCAGATCCATCGACATCCCACTGTCCCCACAACATCCTCTCCACCTCGCCTTGTTCCGTCCTGTCCAAAGCTGTCTCGTCCGCACTCGTCTCCTCGTCTTCCACCACACGTTGCTCTCCGTCCAGTATCTCCTCGATCGCATCGCACAGGGCATCCCGGCTACGAGCGTTCACCGTCGCAAGAACCAGCTGGGATCGGATCCCGCCGCCGGAAGAGCGGACGTCGATGGAAGAGACGAGGTACAGGGCATAGAGGTGCACGGCGAGCTCGGCGGTCCCGTCGGGTAACGCGGTAGGAGCCGGGGCAGGGGTGGAGTCGGATGAAGAGGGAGAGAGGGAGTGACGCGTTTGGACGACCAGAGCTGTCGCGGCTGATTGGAGGGTCCAAGGGGTCGTAGATGCAGATGGAGCGTGATTGCTGGACGCGCTGTTGCGCCGCGGATGTTGCGGCTGTAACTCGCCCGACAAGAGCGGGGTGCGCTCGCTCATGCAGCTGGTGTCGTCGTCCTCAGGCTGCACTGGCTCGGTCAGGTGCAGGTGCACTCGTCATGCTTACTGCTGGTCGAATCGACACATGCACAATGGACCGGAGTGAAATGACAAAGGGAGTGGAGGATGGAGGTGGAGGCGAGATGGCGACGCCGTTGAGGTGTGTGTGTCATCGTTATTGGTAAGCTCGCTTTTTCTTAGCAACAATGTCGTCAACAACAATGTTTGTCCTCTGGGCGGGTACGAGTGGTGCGGGTACATAAGAAGCGATGTCTGCGGGTCGGTCGTCTTTCTGATCAATGAACCGCATCATCCGACTCTCTCACACCACCACAAGTACTCGTACTGTCCAAGCCTCACACCGAGTATTCAGCTCATCCAGCCGGGTCGCACAGCAGCATCAACCTCAGCTTCAGCATCCAGTCCCACTCCCTATTCCTTACACGACTCTCGCTCCCTCCCGCTTCACCGGCATGACCGCCTCACACTCGACCCAGGCGTCGTTCCGATACATTGACCCCGCGTCCATTATCGCGGGGAAGAAGCCGTGGGCCAAAGTCGATACTGGAGAAGGTCGTTCGTTCTCCCGGGTCGACATCAGCAGGCCAGTATACGACGCTGGCCCGCGCGCCGACGAGTTCCGGAACGTCGATTCGACGGGATTCGCTTTCCACACCTACCCCTCGGAGATCGATGCCAAGGCGGTCCTCGCCGATGGACCGGTCGTGCGCGGGGACTACTACGCCGAGGTGGAGCGTGCGCTCCGAGACAAGCTCGTCGACGGGGATAAGATCAAGCGGGTGATCATCTTTGACCACACGATTCGGGTTCGGGATCCCACGGCTGCACGACAGCCGGTGCAGTCCGTTCATGTGGATCAGACCCCCGCAGCAGCAGAGGCGAGGGTGCGGAGACACGCGGGTGAGGACGCCGACGACCTCCTCAAGGGGAGGTACCAACTCATCAACGTCTGGCGACCTCTTGAGCACGCCGCCTCGGACTTCCCACTCGGAGTGATCGACTGGCGCTCGGCATCCAAAGACGATCTCGTCAAAGTCGATCTGCTCTACCCGAACCGCGAACCCGACTTTGACGGCGACGACCGCGGCAAGGAACGTCTCCCCTCGGCGGACTCACTCGCGTCTACGGAAGGGTACCACGTCGCCGGGGAGACGTTCCAGGTCCTCCCGCGCGACGGACATAGATTCTACTACGTCAAGGACATGTCCCCGGATCAGGTCATGTTCATCAAGTGCTTCGACTCGGAGAGCGAGGACGTAGGCGGACGCAAGGGTGTGGCCGGATTCACACCCCACACGGCGTTTAGCGACCCCAACACCCCGGCCGACGCAAAGCCCAGGCAGAGCATCGAGGTGCGCTGTCTCGTCTTCTACTAGGGGATAGGCGGCAGGAGGCGACAAGGAAGCACTAGACCCGCCTAGATTGAACTCGTCGTCCCATGCATATAGTCATACAATCCGTTGCCATCGACGTGCCCGTGGAGGGGTGACGTTGGAGTATCGAATTGTTCGACGTGAAATGGGGCCATGGGCCGGGACGAGAGCGGGCCGGGACGAGAGCCTTCGGGCAGACCAAAGAGCAACCATCGCGGAGACACGGTCCAGTCACACCATACATCTGACTCTAGCCGTCAAAGCACATACACAACGAACGAACGAGCGTGGGTAGCAACGAGTGACAAAAAATAAAGCTCTTCAACTATAAGCGGTCCGCCTCTAAGCCTAAGCCGTCGAGAGAGGAGGTGAGATGTGATGATGGCATTAAATGTCCTGAGCAAGACCTCGTCTGCGCAGGCTTTCTACTCGCGGCGGATCGAGTCGTACCTGGCGTGGGTGTCAGCGGGTGACTTCAAGGACGATATTCTGAACCTGAATTCTACTCACGTTGGGGGATTTCCTGGCCATAAGCCGGCTCCTCTTCCTCGTGCGGTGCGACTCCCGCGTCCGTGTGGACCGTCACGCTCCTGCCGGCGCTGGTGTCGGTGGGGCTCAACAGCTCGCTCGAATCAGCGCCGCTGGGAGCCGGAGCGGGTTGTGGCTCGGGGAACGCCATGGCCTGATTGGGGTGTTGAGCCTGGTTGGCCACCCTGAACCGCTGCTGCTCCTGGTACGCCTCTCGCTGCTTCGCCGACATTGCCCCTCCTGCCGCCGCTCCTGCCGCTGCGCCTGCACCCATACCCGCAAGTCCCGCACCGCTCGCACCAGAGCTCGAACCCGCGCCATACTCGCCGGCGTACTGGTCGGGAATCGAGGGCAGCGGGGGCGGCGACGACGAACCGTAACCGCCTGCGCCGCGACCAGCCCACCCGGCAGACGATGCTGAGGACGGCCCTCGGGAGATCTCCTGCGCACCGCCATAGCCGCCGTCAGAGGTCGTAGCTGCCGAGCGGGGGTACTGGGACATTTCGGGCGAGGCGGCGGCGGTGGAAGCGACACCGGGGTGTAGAATGGCTCGACGGTGGGTGCACCGGGGTCGGCCAGGTCGACGGCGGCGTGGTTCTGAGCGCGGGAAGGGTCAAACTGAGGTGGTGATTAGCATTTCGGCGCGACGATGCGTGAGTCGATGTAAAATTCCCCACTCACCATCATGTCGTCAAAGTCGTCCCGGTGGGACCTCTTCTTGCGGAGGAAGAACCAGAGCAAAGCACCGATGATGAGCAGACCCGCCACGCCTCCGACAACACCTCCGACGATCGCACCGACATCTGCGTTGGTCAACGGGCGCCCGACTTGCACTCAGTTTGGGGCTCTGAACACTCACTGGTAGTGCTGCCTCCGCCCGAGCCGCCGCCGGCGGTGGCGCTGCTCACGGCCGAAGTGCTGACGGTGGTGGACCCATCCGAGTTGGTCTTGGTGACGATGCTGGGGGAGTGAGCTCGTCGATCACTGATCGGAGTTGAAGACATCGCACGACTCACACATAACTTGTCGAGTATGACTGCGAAGCCGAGGCCGCCGAGGCGGATGAGGCGGAAGCACTCGAGGCAGAAGCGCTGGCGCTCGCGCTGACCGAAGCAGAGACAGATTGGCTGAGCGAGGCCGACTGCGAAGCGGAGGCTGACGCAGACGCCGACGCCGAGGAAGGAGCCGCGGAGGACGGTGCGGAACTGGGAGCGGCCGAGGACGGGGCAGCGGACGACGGCGCACTGGATGGTGCTGCCGAAGAGATCGAGGAGGGGGCTGCGGACGAAGGGGCGGCGGACGAGGCGGGTGCGACGGAGGAAGCGGCTGCGGAAGTGTCAGAGGCGACGGCGGAGGACAGGTCACTGCTGACTGCGGCCATGGTGGGAGCGAGGGTGAGGGCGAGGGCGAGGACGAAGCCGAAGATGTTGACAACGGCGAGGCAGACGGGGACGAAAGGAAAGCAAAAATGCGGGATAGACGACGGGGAAAACGATGAAGCGAATGACAACGTGAGAAGTTGATGGAATGTTGATAACGACTGGGGTGCGGCTTGGAAAGCCTCCTCGTCCTCGTCTGATGGCAAAGTTCGAGGTGAGGTTTCGAAACGAGCCTATGACGACTGCCTGGGCTCGGACAACTCTACACCGCCAAGAGAGGGGTCAAGGAGGGGCAGGAAGGGGGGACGGCTACGACGAGGCAAGCGAGACGTGTCGCTGCGGGCGTGGGCGTGGGTGTGTAAAGAGGCCAAGGTTTGAGAGGAAGGGGTGGAGGGGGGAACGTGAAATGATCAGAGTGTATGCGAAGAGAGCAGACGAGGGCCCTCGTTTCCGGGTCGGGCGGGCGGGCTCTTTTCCTCCTTTTCAGGGCGGTGCAACTACAACAGTGTACAGAGAACAGAGAACAGATCTGCGCAGGAGCAATGCCGAGGCCGGGGAGGGGCGTACGACAGGAAAATCCACAAAAAAAGGCGAGGGCGGCGCAGGAATGCGGTAGGGAAAACGATCAACTCACACATGGTTGTTCACACTGCACTGCGGATTGGCTGGGCGGCGTTTCTCGTTTTCGTTTCACAACAGAGCGGAGCACAAAGGTGGGGCAGAGTCGCGGGGGGTGGAAAGCGGGGCTTGGGGGGGTGGGGGGGCTGGCGTGAAGGGGAGGTTGTGTCGGGTAGAGCGTGTATGTACAGAGGGAGTTGTCTATGGTACTTGGCTTGGCGGGTGATGAAAAGGCTTTGGAAGGTGGTGTGATGGGGAATGTTTGGGGTGAAAACCCGTTTCCATGCGAGGTACGACGACGACGGCTGCGATTGAGCCGGGAACCGGACGGACGGGCGAGACCAGAGGACGGGCCCGGTATGGGACGGGACGGGATCAAATCTACCTCACCCCCTCTTTGAGGCGGTCTTGCGTACACTCTCTGCGGCGAGGCGAGGCGGCGCCGACACACACCGACGCAGCGCCGCCGCGACACGGATGACCCGCCCAGCCCACCGTCGCTTTCCGGTCACCCCGCGAACCCGGGAATCACCGACAACGAAAGGAAACTCCGCAGGCCAAGGCCACTTCGTTGCGCACACGACCAATGGAATCCTGCCGTTCTTGCTTTCAGCTCACCCGCTTGGCTCAGGGCCACCCACAACCCTCCGCGGTGACGTCGCATCTCACAGGGGCCTCCATCTGCCATCCCACCCGAAAGCTCTTCGAGTCCTGGATACCCTACATGCAACCGGCTCTGCTTGTCCACATGGATCACATCTCATCTCCAACGTCACCCTCGTGGACATCGTCGATCCCGGGCGAACTAGAACAAGCATGCCCTGTTCGGACGATCCAGCAGGCACCAGCTCCGAGGCCATGCCATTAGGAGTGGTGGGGCTATCCATCCGACTGACTGCTGACGAGGATATACTCCTAGCCAGGGAACGCTTACTACGCGGCTCCACTAGGATCAAGTTGGATCACCCTGGGCCAGGAGTACTGACGTCGAGATGGGCGGGGAGCATGCGTCTTCGCTGCGAGTAGTGCGGTTCGGACCCTTTGTCGGCGGGATAATCGACCATGCGTCCTAGTGCAGGGCGTGGCCTGACTCGTCTGACTCCTCCGAGCCCGAACACCCAGATGGTCATGAGCCAGAGCTCGAATCACGCGCACGCCCGGGCCGGTCGAGTCTAGAGAGCCTGGAGCTTCGTACGCGCATCAGACATCTAGGAGCCTTCAGACTGCCTCGCATGCAACCTCCACACAGCGACTCCAGGGACAGGCAACGCCGCGGGGTACGTGTCCCAGATATACAGCATGCGGACAGCTAGGGAGAAATTTAGTATGTTCAGCAGCCTGCAAGCTCAGCAGCCCCATGCGAGATCCGGTCGAAGTGGCAGTCGCTTCGGCCGACTGGGGCCGTTTCAGAACCCATGCAATCCGAGCGGGGTCATATACCCCATGGTCAAACCGCCCCCGCCGGTGCAGCTCCTGTGTGTACTGAGGGCACGTCGCAAAGGGGTTGATTTGATGGTTCACCTGACTGGAGGGAGGCGAGGGCGAGGCGAGGACGAAGGGATCTGCCCCTCCGACTGGGTCCTGGGCATCGGGACTGCTCGTCTGCTCGTCTGCAATGATTGCAGAGTTCCCGCAATGACTGAGAATCTCCTGCAGAGCGTCGGTTTCGTTTCGTTTTGCCTTGCCGGGGTGATGCGTGCATTGTGATCTCTCAGATACCACGGGCACGGGGAGTGTTGTCCGGCCCAAGTGCTCTGGTCTGGCCAAAGGACCTCCTCCTACACCGGTGTCATTACCCCTCGTCGCAAGGTCCGCTCATTAAGCAATCTCGCCGCGGCGCCGGCTGGGGTCATCAATCACTGATCACCTACTGACAAATGTCATGGTCGACCCTCGCAACCGGGACGAACGGCGCTTGGGGGTGCCGTCGGCCGTTGGCCGTCGCTACCGTCTGCCCCTTTCATCCTCCCGGGAGCTCGATGTGACCGGGTGAGCAACTCGCTAGCAAGATCGGGGACCGTCCTTTGGATTACTGAACCACGAGGTGTACCAGCCTGTCTACTGCCGTCCTCCATCAGATGCACTTGCTCCAGTTCAATTCGGAATGACACGCATTCGGCAGAGTATGATACGAGGGCGACCCATGCGTGTGGCACGGTGCGGCAGGGTCCGGACGCTCATCTTCCTGTATGCTGCGGCACCGCGCGACCCATCACGCCCTCAATTACACCTCTCGGCGACGATCAGACGCCCAGGGCAGGGTGTCCATCACTTCACTTCATCAAGTTGATCCGGCGACATCCACCGAGAAGCAACCGAGCGGGATCGATGGTAATCATAATTACTGTATCAAGATGGGACGCATGGCGGAGCGTCGTCTTCTGGGTACGTCTATCGCACCGGCACTGCAGTTGGAGAGCGGTCTTCAGTCTGAGGTCGTGGACAGCGATGGATCCGTCAGAGGGGGGATCGTTGCTCCGGTTCGATGATGGCCAGGTGGGTGGATAACACCTTCTCAATCCATTTGCTCTGCGGAGCGACCGCTGATGGACCCTCGACACCTTGCAGTTCTTCTCCTCGCTCGTGAGTAAGATATCCGAGCACGGACGAGCCCCTCGACGTCAAGCTAACTCAGGCAGCAAGACGATTACTGTCTCCCCGTGAGTGATCGATTTCTGGCTCGAGAACGTTGAGTGCTGCTCTAATACATGAATCGATGTTCAGATCCCCAGTCATCCGCCAGAAACAGAGGTACCGTACCTTTAGCAGCTCTCTCCACAGTCTCCGCCTGACCGCTGCAGAGGCTCGATCTCCAGCACGAAGCCTTCAAGTACACGACTGGCAACCTCCCGGGTACGTCGGGATCCTCGTTACACCGGTCGAACGTCCAGCAGGGCAACGTATGTTAGAAGGCGCACGGGGATTGGCACACCGTGCACCGCACGGGGATTGGCACACCGTGCACCGCACGGGGATTGGGACATCGTGCACCGCACGGGGATTGGGACACCGTGCACCGCACGGGAAAGAGCTGTACTCTGTGCATAGTACATAAACTGGTTGGTTAGCGCTTCTTGCCCATGCAACTGCCTCCCGGATATCACTTACAGATTAAGAGTCTGCTGCCCTACCTACAACAAGCCTGTCACCACCATGTCGACCGATTCTGCTACTCCCACTACGCTGTCGGCCGTGCCGAAGCTGCGCGGGAACGCCAACTACATCGAGTGGCGAGAAGCCATCGAGGAACAGTTGCTGGCTCATGACCTACTCGACATAGTCGAGGGAACGGAGGAAGAGCCATTCGGTCAGAAGGGTGTGAGGAAGAGGAGGGCGGGATCCGTCATGCCAACCGGTGGTACAGGGGACCCTGGGGATGCTCCCAAAGCTCTGTCAGCCGTGGAGGTGAAGCAGTGGAAGGACTGGTCGAAGCGTGAGTCCAAAGCCCAGGCTTGGCTTCGCATGACCTGCACGGAGGGACCAAAGCGTTCGATCATGGGGATGCTCTCTGCCCATGAGATGTGGTCCCACCTGGAGAACACTCACATGGTTCGTACCATTGAGCGACAGGGACAGCTTCTCCAAACCCTTGCCTCCTTCCGCCTCTTGTCAGCCAATTCGAAGGCGATGACGACGCATATGGAGTCGTTCCTTGTCACTCTCTCGAGGTATGAGACTGCGGGAGGAATCCTACCAGAGAGTCAGCAAATTGTTCTCTTCCTCAACAGTCTCCCGGCCGCCATGGAGCAGTGGAAGGACACCTATGCAGCGCTGGACGAATACCGACAGACCTGGGTTGAGCTCGAAAGGCTCTGGAACCGCAAGGTTGAGGACAAGGAGAGGTACGAAACCTCTAAGGGATCCCACTCGAATGGGGACGCATTGGCGACTCATGGAGGGAACCATGGCCAGAAAGGGAAGAAGACGGGAGAGAAGAAGGAGAAGAAGCAAAGGGACGTGTCGAAGGTGAAATGCTGGACTTGCGAGAAGACCGGTCACTTCAAACGCGACTGCCCCGATGCCGAAGACTCGAGCAAGAAGGACAAGACGGACGGCCAGGCGAATGCTGCAGTAGAAGCGGAATGTGAGGCGTTTGTTGGCCAGGCCGTGCAAGATGCGACTGGACTCGACAGCGAATGGGTTATCGACAGTGGTGTGACTCACCATCTCTCGGGTGACCCAAAGGTCTTTGCTTCAAGGTCCGACTTGCCTGAGCCCTTCAGCTTCTCCCTGGCGGGACAGGGGTCTCTCACTGCCGAGCAGATGGGGGAAGTGCCTCTGCGTCTGCCATCCGGTCACGGACTCAGCCTTCAAGACGTCTACTTCACACCCAGTGCAAGGCTGAACCTGTTGTCGGCTAGCCGCCTGCTCTCTCGTGGTTGGACGATATCCCTAGCGCCCTCTGGTGGTCGGATCAGCAATGGAAAGGTCGATGTTCCGCTGGAAAAGCGAAAGGGGCTGTGGGTGCTCACCGCCAAGTCGGCGAATCAGGCAACCCATGGTCGCGTGCTTGTGACAACCGGTGCAGAGTCGCTTCATGCTGCACTGGGCCACATTCGAGGCAAGAAACTTGAGGACGCCGCGGCCCAAGCGGGCCTCAAGGTGGCTGATGTTATGCGATCGGCCGAAGGTTGCTCGACCTGCGCAGAGGCGAAGGCAACGAAACAACCGAAGGCGGGGACAAGTCCCCGGGGAGCATACGCCGGCGAGCTCGTCCATGTCGACATTGCGGGTCCATTCCAGCCCGCGAAGGCAGGCGAGGACCACTTCCTGGCTTTGGTCGACGACTGGAGCAAGATCAGCTTGGTGGTACCAATGGGCGGGAAGACTGAGGCCTACCGGCATTTGCGCGCATTCGTCTCGATCATGGCGCGTTTGGCTGCCCCTCGGGCTGTGCGGTTTGTGCGCAGCGACGGCGGTGGCGAGTTTGGCAGCCTGGAAGCCCAAGCTTGGTACCGGGAGACCGGAATACAGCACCAGGTGTCGCCGCCATACACACCTGAGCTCAATGGTGTAGTCGAGCGCTTTATGCGCACGGCGAAGGAGATGATCACGGCGATGCTGAAAGGGTCAGCCTTACCTCACGAGTACTGGACGCATGCGGCTCGGCATGCGGCGTGCATCATCATGAAGACGACAAAGGTGCAAGGGAAGACGGCATGGGAGAGACTCACTGGACGTGAACCGACCCTCCCGACAAGCCGTGTCTTCGGCCAGAGCATCACGGTCGCGATCCCGCGAGCGGTGCGAACCAAAGGGTCTCTCACCAACGCTCGCGGCGTCAGGGGGACGCTCCTGGGCCAGCGTTGGGATAGAGTTGGTTGGATAGTGGAGCTCGAGGATGGCAAGGTGATTGAGACCAAGGAGGTGAGTAAGACGACAACGAGCGCCGGCGACAGTGGCATTACGGGAGGATGGCGCCACATGGGCGCTATTCCCGTGTCGACACCGCAGACGGACACCGTACGTCTACCAAGCACCTCCTTCGACACCAATGACAGCGACCTTGACAACGGCTCCGTTGGGGACGAGGGGGACGAGGGAAACGGCGACGAGCAAGATGGGACCCAAGAGTACGTCCCCTCCGAAGCCAACGTCCATCGGCCGCCCCCAAGCCAAGATATTGCAACCCAACCGACGGCAACATCGGCCCCTCCTCGCATTCGACACGGCTGGACCTACGAGGTGCGCACGCCGGAGACGCAGCGCAATGCCATTGAGGTCGAGATTCTGCCGACCCGCACGCGCAGCGGACGCACTGGCAATAGTGGCGAGGCGAATTGGCTCAACTGGCAAGGTCCCGAAGCGGAAGAGCACCATCTAGCGTCTTCTGCAGCTATGGCATTGGTGATGACCAACCTCGATGACGAGCCCGCCAACCCGCACGAGGCCAAGCGCACTGGCGAGGCAAAGCAGTGGCTCGAAGCCATGGCAAGCGAGATCGCCAACATCGAGAGTAAGGGCACCTGGAGAGAGGTAGTGGTTCCCGAGAACCGCACACCCATTGGTGTCCGTTGGGTCTTTAAGAGAAAGAGGGACGAGAAGGGTCAGGTGGTGAGATGGAAGGCTCGCATCGTCGCCAAAGGGTATAGTCAAGTCCCCGGTGTCGACTTCGAGCAGACCTACGCCCCCGTCGGTCGCACAACATCCCTGCGCATCCTACTCACCCTCGCAGCCCAAAGGGATTTGGAATTGCGACAGGCCGATGTCGAGGGTGCATATCTCAACGGTACGTTGGAGGAAGAGATCTACATGGCCTTCCCTGAGGGCTACAAGCCCAAGAACGACCACGCCACAGGCCTGCGACTCGTCAAGTCTCTGTATGGCCTCAAGCAGTCCGGACGGGCTTGGTGGATCGAACTCGGCACCGCCCTTGCGGGTGTTGGGTTCAAGAAGCTCGAATCGGACTGGGGTCTCTACTACAGAACGGCGACCAGTGACTATGGCGAGGCCTTTCTCCTGGCTTATGTGGACGACATCCTCATCGCAGCGACCGCGAGCAAGACGATCGACCACATCATGGCTGCCCTCAAGGATCGCTGGAAGATGACGGAAATGGGCGAGGTGCGTATGATCCTCGGCATGCGTGTGGATCGGGACCGCCCCTCTCGCACTGTCACCCTCTCGCAGCCTGCGTATGTGGATAAGCTACTCGAGCGCTTCACCCCGTCGGGCAAGAAGAGATCAACACCTCTCGCGATCCTCAAAAGGCTGGGACCAGAGTACCTGGCGGCGGCCAAGGAAGAAAAGGAAGCAGGAGGAGCAGGGGGAGCGGACAAGGTACGCTATCAAGAGATCGTGGGATCCCTGCAGTGGATCGCCACCTGCACTCGCCCCGACCTCGCATTTGCCGCATCCTGGCTCGCTCGGTACACCAGTGCCCCCACCGCCGGTCACCTCAAGGTTGCTCTCGAGGTAATCGATCACCTCGGAAGCACCCGCAACATGCGCCTCACCTTAGGCGGCAAGACGGCAAAAGCAGAGCTAGAGGGTTGGGTGGATGCAGACTGGGGAGGCTGTCACGACACTCGAAGGTCAACCACTGGGCACATCTTCATGCTCGGCGGCTCTGCAATCGTGTGGACATCCCGCAGACAAGCTACGGTGGCCTCGTCGACAGTTGAGGCTGAGTATGTGGCGGTGTCAGAAGCTGCTCGTGAAGCGGTGTGGCTCAAGGGACTCTTGGACGAGCTGGGTGTAACCCCCAAGGAACCCACTCCCCTGTGGTGCGACAACCAGGGTGCGATACGACCTGCACGGAACCCAGGTACTCACCGACGCACCAAGCACATTGCTATAAGGTGGCACCTCATTCGGGAACTCATTGAGGACGGTGTGGTTCGGCTTGGATACGTCCCCACCGCTTCTTAAGTGGCGGATATCTTCACCAAGGCCCTCCTTCCTGCGCCCCATCGCTCGCTTCGAGCCAGTCTCGGTCTGGTCCTCGACGGCGAGGACGCAGACCTCGAGGGGGAGTGTTAGAAGGCGCACGGGGATTGGCACACCGTGCACCGCACGGGGATTGGCACACCGTGCACCGCACGGGGATTGGGACATCGTGCACCGCACGGGGATTGGGACACCGTGCACCGCACGGGAAAGAGCTGTACTCTGTGCATAGTACATAAACTGGTTGGTTAGCGCTTCTTGCCCATGCAACTGCCTCCCGGATATCACTTACAACGTAGACATGCTGCACATATCTCCAAAGCGTCACTAGAAACCCGCGGTCCGAAACGGGTCATTGCACCTGTGCACCTGCACACGCACTCGTACTACACCCCGCGTCGATCTGGTTTGCGCGGCATGGCTTGCACCGAGTGACGATTGGGTATTCCGCGCCAATCTCACCCATCATCTACCGCTGCAGATTCCAACAGAAGCATAACACAAAGGAAGCGCTGATCGGCTGCAGAAGAAGTAGGCATGGTGCTGGCCGAATCCTACGGTGCGCAGGTGCTCGATGTTGGTTGCGGTACTGGCAAGTGGTGAGTTTGACGCTGTCCGGCGCGGAGTCGTCTTGCTGACCCGATCAGGGCTGTCGAGGTCGCCGAGGCATTGCCTCATGTGCAGGTTTGTCTTTGATCCCACAACGATGCCGGAGGGACGACGAGTGAGCTCACCATCAGGTTCAGGTGGTCGGGATCGATCTAGTTGATCCGCCTATTCCTACCTCTCCCCCGAACTGCCAGTACGTCCCGATCCCATTTGCATACAGTACTCGTACAGTACGAGAGCAGTTCTCAGGACCAGCGGTTTACGTGTCGGAAGCTTCGAGATCTGCGACATCGTCACGGGCCTTCCATACCCCGACGAAACCTTTGACGTGGTACACGTCCGCGACCTTATTTCGGGAGTACGTGCGGGTTCCTTGCCTCACTGAACCGACTTTGGCGTGGATTGGTCTTGGCTGGTGGACGGGACGACACTGACGCTCTCACAGGTAAGGGCTTACGAGGAGATGCTAGCGGAATGCGTGCGGGTGCTTAAGCCCCAGGGATACCTACTCGTCGTGGAGATCGAGTGGGTCGTATCGTGTCTCACGGTAGAGGAGGCCGAATCGCATCTACCGATGTGCCACAAGTCAGTGCGCACTGCGAGGTACTGCTTGTACTGTATCCGCAACTGTAGACTCAGCCACTGACGTCCATAGTCTATTGCAAGTTTCACCCATGTTGAGATACATGTACCACCTCCAGCCCCAACGTGCTGACATCTCAGCACGCTCTTCCTCGAGGCGCTCGAGGAGCGTGGGCTCGATGCGTGGGCTGCACAGAGCCTCGATGCGCATGTGGCGGCGGTGAATCAGATCGAGCGCGAGAGTGTCCGGCTGGACCGCAGGTCTGTGCCTCTCGGAGGTTGGGCGGGTGGTGAGTCGGGCGACGAGTCGACG
Organism: Saitozyma podzolica; assembly: GCA_003942215.1. NCBI lineage: Eukaryota > Fungi > Basidiomycota > Tremellomycetes > Tremellales > Trimorphomycetaceae > Saitozyma > Saitozyma podzolica. The sequence continues at coordinate 431,483 of RSCD01000021.1, read as the reverse complement.
TCTCGGAGCGACGAGTCGGAGTGATTGTTTCCAGAGACGCCCCTCCCCACACCCTTCTTTCATTTGTAGATCCCTCGGAGGAAGGCTTCCGAAGTAGGAACGTCCACGCCCATCCTGCCCCTGTCGCCCTGATTCACAAACATGACACCCTCCCGATTGACCAGCTGCGTCCACACCGCGAACCCCCCATTGGCTCATGATGCGCTGGCGCCGTTCTGCCATCAAACTCGACTCCTCACGGCGCTCACACATAAACACCATCCCGCATCCACCGCTGACGTATGGAACCAGATCCATACCTGGAATATGCCGGCAGATTGTCTCTCGACGCGTTCCGACACTTTGGCAACGCCATCCGAATCCTCATGCAAGATCACGGGGTGTTCGGCTCGGACGACATGCACTCGGCTGCGCTCGAGGAGCTGGACGTCGACGCAGGCGCGAGTCGGCCGGTATGGGTGTTTGACAACGTAATAGCCAGGAAAAAGTCGGCATGACCCCGGAGTCGGAGTAAAGGAGGACAGTTCCTCAGCGTGCGCTCGCGCTCGCCAAGCCAACGAGAGCAGAAGAGAGGTACTCGTGATGGACAGCGGATGCGGGCAGAGCGTGGAAAAGGTGGAAGGTGGAAGGTGGAAGCATGGTGGAAACTGTTGGCAGGTGGAACCGAACCGACGCCACTCCGTCATGGATGTATCACAATTGTGGCTGTGGCTTTCGAATTCGGTAGCCCATCGGTACCTTGTGCGACTGGTTCAGACGCGTCGTCGCTGCTTTGATACCAGGTACCGGGGACGAAGACGCAGACGAAGACGCAGACCCAAACGCAGACGCATATCGCGACGATCCTGCGATCCTGCTGCTCATCCGTGGCGTCGCGCCCAGGTCGGGCTTGCCTCAGGACGGGCACATTGATGCCGAACCGCACTCTGCGCACTCTAGGACTACAGTCGAAGGTGAACACGAACGTACGCCTTGTTTACAGCGAAGGGACCGGAGCAACAGACAGGTCGCTACGGTTCCAGCGTGTCTTGATGGCTTCGAGCCTCAATCCGATCCGATTGCACAAGCCCGGGGAACGACCCAATGCAACAGGAGAAGACCTGCATATATCACGTGTAGGATACATGACCGCGAGCGCTGTGCGCGAGCTCGGGCGCGGCAATGACAACACATGTAACAAATTCTACCAGATACGAGATACGCCATACCAGAGGGAAAGACGCCTACACCGGACACGGATAGATGAGCCCGGCTGCGCTCCGAGAGACATACCAGAGAAGGAAAGAGGATACTACGGGAAACGCGCTGGTCACGGCTCATAGTATGAAGTCCTGCGCTCAATGGCCAGCCTGAGCGGAGGCAGCTGCCTGCCCCTGTCTCCGAAGAAACTGCCGCGGCGGTCGTCCTCGACCTGTGCAGCGGAGGCTGGCATGGCGCCGGGAGCGTGCGCCGGAGCGTGGGCCGGAGCCGCTCGCATCGAGTACTCCGGGTCGAATGAGATGCGACGGTCGTCCACGTGCTTGGCAGGGTAAGGCGCGGCCGCTAGTGAGGCCGGGTTGTGAGGCCACGAGAGGACGGCTTGCGGCTGAGAGTGCTTGCGCTGGAGCGGGGCCGAGTCGAAGGGGGACGGCTCCGGGGTGGGCTGGCTCGGAGGTCGACTGTCGTACATCCGCGCCTGGGTGGGCCACTCAGTCAGGGGTGCAGACGGACCGGCACGGTGCACCGGCGGGGGCTGGTGGTACGGGTGTGCCGGGGCGGATACGCGTGGGGCGAAGTAGGGTAGGCATACGAAGACCGGTTCGAGTACGGGTGGTATGTCGGTGCTTGCTCGTAGACTGCCGGCACGCCCCTCTGGGACGAGCGTCTTCGGGCGGCGATCGTCGGACGGGTGGTTCTGTCCCAGTCAGCGCGTGTCCAATCAACCCGATCGATCTGTCACTTACCCGGGGCATGGGCCGCGCTTCTTCTGAGCACCAGAGTAGACGCATGGGACACCAGACTCGCGGCATCGCGAGCACGTCGAGGGTTCTCCGCCGGCATTGCCACCGGCGTCGCATCGGACTTTTCTCGCGCGGCACGCGTTGCACGCCTTGGTGGTCCTGCTGATGGGGGCGCGACTCGTGCCGAGTCCGACGGGCGTGTAGTCGACGTGTCGATACGCGACGGGCTGGGACGCAGGGTTGTACTCGTAAGGATGCGAGCTGTGGCGCCTGAACAGATCCGGACGAGGCGGGACGGGACCGTTGGTGGAGCGGCGCTCGTCGCCAAAGTAGTGGGGTCGGGTGCCGGGAAGAGGCGCCGACAGCGGTGTGGAGGACATTGGCGCGTGGTGGGCGTGGGCGTGGGCGTACGTGTCGATGTGGGGTGGTGCCGGTGCTGGTGCTGATGCTGGTGGAGGCACGCGTGCCATGCGAGGCGAGATGGAACCAGAGCCAGCAGACGAAGGTGGCGATCGAGGCGAGACGACCGAGAGGTCGTTCAGCAGCGAGAAGAGGTGGCTCGGTCGACGATCATCAGAAGGCGCCCGAGGAAGGGGCAGACCACCCGACGAGAGCGGTGGTTTGGCACTCAATGGCGACGCGGCGTATTCGGGGATCGGGGCGGCGACGAGCGCGTCACATCGGGGAGAATGAGCTTGCCAGTGCGGCGGTCCTCCTGGATGAGGAGGTGTCGCAGTCGCGGCGACAGCTGGGTGTCGGTCATGGCGAGGGCGGCGTGGAATCAGGTAGAGCCTGAGAGTGGGGTGCAACGACGACGACGAGTCGGAAAGAGAAATGAGAATGGAGATGGAGTTGTGAGAAGCAATAGCAACGTGCAGTTGGAGCGGTCCGCGGTGGTGTGGGATCGGAGGGGCAGGGTTTCAAGGTTTGCTTGCTTGCTTGACGTCGTCGTCGGACTGGAGGGGCCAAGAAGGGCTAGGTTGTAGGTTGTACCTTGTCCAAACAGAAGGTACGACAGAGGTCCTCCGAGACAACGGCGGAGGGTGGCGCCAGGGTCGTGGTGAGACAGGTGGTGTCTCGGCGGTTCGATGGCGACGACAATGAACTGCTTGGTGGGTGTCTTGAGACGAGACGAGACAAGGATGGTGCTGTCTATGTATATGTCTATTTGGCGCGACTGGGTGTCTGGGGGGTGATGTGTCGAGTGAGTCTCGCGACTGGTGAAAGAAAACACGGCAAAGGGGACGACAGGGGGGTGTCGCGCTCCGCTGCGGTGAATATGACTATTTGTGCAGCAGCTGCAGCAGGGCGAGGACCGACCGACCCCCAACCCCCGTCCGACAGGTACGTATGCACGGTACGCGCGATCGCCATGCGTCGAGCCACCCGTACCTCCTCCCCCTGTTCTCGGAAAGGAAAGGCAAAGCATGTCTGCGGTCTGCCGGTCTGCGGACCCCGCGGGAAGAGTGAGTAGAGTTGTCGCGACTCGCCCCCGACCGATATTGCATCTGATCCTAGTTCCTACTGACACTTGCGTTCTCCCCGTTCCTTGTCCCTCTGCCGATACCGCGACATCTGACTGACCTGGGACCTTCCTTCTCCTTGTCCGCCGCCCTCTCGCTGTTCCTGACTAGTGACGTTAACGTTCCGGAAGAACAAATCGAGGCGCCCGATTTGCTTCTCCCGGTCGACGCGAAGCCGATCGAGCCCCCCCTCTCAACCGGTGAGACAAACCTGTCCGCCCCTGGACCGCCACTGTGAACCTCGACCAGGAGGGCAAAGAGGGGCAGGGGATCTGAACTTTTTGCGACGGGAACTCTGCAAGGATTCAAGGGGAAAACAAGCATCAGGCCCCAGGGCTGACCACCCAGGGTTAGGGCTCGCACCGCCGACCTCCACGTCCAGGTCAAATTAGACGACCCGGCTTGACATCCCTCGAACGAAGAACTTTATTCGCACCGGAGGAATACCCGTCGACGAGGTCGGGATGGCCCGTCGGTTCGGGGCAATTGCCAGGTGGCGGCAGCGCGACCCTCATCCTCGACGCCGCATTACGGATCGCCTATTTACCAAGTCCGAGCAACAATGGGAGACGGCGTGCATTCGGGATTGCCCAAAGTGAGGCAAAGTGAAAACGAGTTCTCAAGCCCACCGCGGGTGGCGTCGACGCGACGACGTCGATGGCGGCGAGCCTTGCAGTCTTCGGACTCGCACAGAGACCCAACAAGGCTATAATTGACGACGCGCCTCGCCGCCAGCCCACGCGAGCGCCGAACGCCTTCCGGGACCGGGAGCCGACAAGAGTCCCAATGGACTCCCAGTCCACTCCACAGTCACCCCCCGAACCTAAAGTGCTCGTACTGTACGTCCACTGGCTGCCACACCGCAGAACACTGTATGTCCGGCTCGCAGCCTCGGGCCTCGGGCATTCCAGGGAGACCAAAGTTGAGGAACAACCGATCCTGCGCCGAGGCTAAGGATGGTGAGATCCGTGAGCTTGTGAGACGGAGTCGGAGGGTTTGACTGGAGATGCTCTGGCGTGTTGGCTCGGGAAGCCAACACGGCACACGGCACGCCCGGCGCGGCGCGCGCGGTCTCACATGAGAATACGAGATCAACTTGTCGTAGGTCATGCCGGCAGCATGGTCGATCGCCGTTTCGCAATGTTCTCGAAAGGCGGAACCAAACCTGCAGCGCATTCAGCGACATGACAGGGCAGCAGCAGCAACCGGCTCGGTGACTCTTTCCAGCCGACCCTGAGTGTCGATCTGCGCTTTTGGCAAACCCTGCACTACCCTGCACCTTGCGTCCTGAACCGCAGGGGTGGGAATGCGCGACAAGCTCCTGCCCTAGTGCTGCCGCGGACTAACTCGAGTCTCGAGCCAGAAGCCACATTGGCGTGCACTTAATTGACCTCACCCTGACCCGTACGCGGTTCCCTGCCCCCCCGTGCCCCCTCTCTCGTGATATATCGCGCGATGAGGGCCTTGTTGTTGTGGCACCGGCGTTTCCGCGGGAGCAAGCAAGCCCCCGCGCGCGGTACGACACCACGAGGCTTGACGTAGGTGGAGCGACAGACTCGTTCTCCTCGGCGAGACGTGGCGCAGACCTGAAGAGGCAACTCGAGGCGGCTCGACACAGGACGCAGCTCGACGCAGCTCGTGGCGATTGGGGCGTCGATTTGATCGTCCGGGAGGTCTGCTTCCGTCGAGCAAAAGCCGTCCGACAGGCTGGATGTGCAGATGTGGCGTGGCGTTCTGATCCAGGCCTCCTCGTCTCCTTCGCGCCGCCGCCTCCGCATCCCACGATCTCCCTCTCTCTTCTCCCAGTCTGTCCACTGCTCCCGGCTTCCCGTACCGTCGTAACGACGGGTACAGCGGGTACACGGCATCGCATCAAGGTTGTTCCCGACGATCCAAGCATAACGCGACCAAGACGAGGATGATCGACAGAGAAAGGGTCTGCACACCGCGGACGGCGCGGACCGTGACGCGGCACGCCCGATGCATCCCTGTCTGTCGATCCCGATCCACGCGACCGATGATAAGACGCATGCGCGCCATTTCATTAAACGATCGACCTGTGTGAGCGCCATCGCGTGTTCAGAGGAAGTGTGACCGATGTTCATGTCCAGGCTCATGCTGGGTTTCGTTATTGTTGTACGACTCGCATACGACAGTCACCAGTACTACTGTTATTGGTAGCTGGACACAACTCGGTTCCCGGTGATTGCCGTGGAAGGGCTTGCGACGCGTCTGGTCTGGCAGTTTGTCACCAAAGTCTCGAACGCTGCTCCCGATCGATCTCGATTCTCGAGAACAATACAACTACAGCCTACTGATGCCGGTAACAGCCCCCTCCACTTCCATATGGCCGTTGGCCCGTTCTTGGGACGGGACAACGAAACGACTCCGCGTCTGATGGGACGGACGCACGGGATGCGTCCTGTGAGGGCCATCCGCAGGGTGGAGCGTGACGACGATCCGCCATTCTTCGAGCCGCCACCACTCGCGAGGCACGAGCAGTCACTTGGCTCACTAGCTCGTCTGCGTCGAGCTCCGGAGAATGCCTGTCGCCTACACCGGGCAAGGTTGTGGACCATCGTCCAATCAGCGAGTCGACGTCCAGCAGTTCAGCGTTCCAGCCTCGAGGACGTAAACAGACGAAGGCCCTGGGTGGTGCGCTTCGTCCGCCCCCGCACGAGGACGAGTACTCGTACTGTGTGCCCGCGTGTTGTCGAAGACAACAACACCATTTGCGCATAGGCTGCCCCAGTGTTACCCCCGCAGGCACACGGGAATCTTCATTGTGGCCCTTGGCCCCTGGTGAGACTACATGAATGCAGCGCCCACAGTGTTCGACCGTCGCCACCTTCGCGGACGACAGTGTCACAAACCACTGTCACAACTGTCACAAACTGTCACAAAACAGCCGGACTTCCGCGGCGTTATCTCCCACCCAGTTACATTCCCACGGTCCATCCCCGTAAACCCGGTGGAGGCGTCCACCACCACCGTACCCCGTATCCACTGCTGTGGACCACATCACGTCGTATCCGCCGCATGCATTATCCTTACCACTCCAGCCTGTGCGCCATGCTCATCAAGACCTCGTACCGCGACGTGCCCACTAAGGCTAACGGCAGATCTGGAACCATCCGGATCTACCTGATTGAACCGAACGTGCCGGAATACCCCGAGGCAAAGTTCCCGGGCTGTGTGGTCTTTTCCGAGATTTACCAGGTCACTGGCCCAGTTGAGCGGTGAGCACGAGCTCGGAGCGGCGTCTCGACCACTCCCGCGAATTGGAGTAGTCAATCTGGTCATGATTCGCCGAGTACAGGGTACGGGTATAGTACTCATTCGAGCAGGTTCGCAAGCAACATCGCGAGCGAGGGGTACATCGTCGCTCTCCCTTCGTCTTTCCACGAGTTTGAAGGTCCCGAGCCCATCCCGTATGACACAGAAGGCACAGATCGGGGCAACAAGTACAAGATCGAGAAGACCGTAGAGGGCTACGACGAGGTACGCGACGATGCAACGACACACCAACGGCCTGCCTTGCTGCCTTGCTGCCTTGCCTGCAAGAGTCGAGTCCTCGCTGAAGCGTGTGAACGTTGCAGGACGCCACGCTGTCGGTCGACCTGCTCTCGTCGTTGCCGAACTGTACTGGCCGCATAGCCTCCACAGGGATGTGTCTAGGCGGGCATCTTGCTCTCCGAGTGAGTCGGAGTGGGCCTCTTCCCCACCATACCGAGGACGCCCCGTGTTAGCGACCCAGCCAAGGAGTTGGGGTTTGGTGGCACGTGAAGCATGGCGTGCACTGACTCTGATTCTTCCCCCACGCGCCCTCGACAACGAATGCCAAGCTAACGGACACAGGCCGCATTCGACCCCCGCGTCCTCGCCACGTTCTGCTACTTCGCAACCGAGTAAGCGATACCTACCTCGTACTGGTTCCTCCGGCTAATGCGCATCACCAGTGTCCACTCCGCGACGCTCGGCAAGGGCAAATCGGACGATACACTGATCAAAGTCCGGAACGGCGATCTGCGTGGGAAGGGCGAGGTAGCCATGGTGTTTGGCAAGCAGGTGGGTGGGGTCTCGATCCGTACTCTGGCACTCCTCGTATTGATTGCCGTGGCACCATGCACCGCCACCACTCGCCTACACGAGGAGCCCTTTCCAAGACTCCGAGCTCTCTCCACTCTGTGTGCTCTAGAAACCCAAACTGACGTCTCAGGACACTCACGTTGACCGAGCCGGACGCACCCTGATCCGCGACACCTTCGACGACGCCGGCATCACTCTCTCCGTAAGGCTCTGCGGGCACTCATCCCTTCTTCTTGCCCATCTCCGTCGCTCCCTCCCTCCGTCTCTCCATCTTTCCCTCCCTCCGTCTCTCCGTCTCTCGGTCTCTCGGTCTCTCGGTCTCTCGGTCTCTCGGTCTCTCGGTCTCTCGGTCTCTCCGTCTCCCCGCGTCTCCCCGCGTCTCCGCGTCTCCCTCCCCCTCCTTCTGTCCCTCTGTGCCTCTACCCCTCTATCCCTCTATTCCTTTGTCTCTCCCTCCTGCGCTCTCTGCCCCCCCCCCCCCCCCCTCGAGTCCCGCTGACACCGACTCCCCAGTTCATCGAAGTCCAGGCGCAACACGCTTTCATCCGGGACGAATCGTCCAAGGGCCGATGGGACGCCGCGCTCTCCCGAAGCCTCTTCGGGATGATGATGGAGATGTTCACCCGGCTCGTCGCGAGGGACCTCGGACCCCGGGCGTCTACGGGGGCCAAGATCGAGCACGTCTGCTGAGCGTGGCGGCTGGCGGCGCACGGCCTTGGATGGACGTGCGCCGCGCATGCGCTACGCCCGCTAGCGCGGACGGACTGGAATGGGTTTCAGACATATGCATACGTGCGGAATGAATGGTTCCATGAAATGCCCAACTCCAGACATAGACTATCAGTCCCCCGAAACCTCTGACACAGGCTCTCCAGTCCCTAAGCCTTGCGGCTCCTCTGATGCTCTTCTCCGCTGACAATGCCGGTCAAACCCAACCATCCCTCGACCCGACCCCACGACCCGAGGCCAGGCCTAGAACTGCCGACTAACGTAAATCGCGCTCGTCTCGGCCAACGCCCCCGGCTTGGTCGCCACCACTTCGATCTTGGTACTCATCTTGTTGCTCGGCACGGTGACGACCCACCGCATACCGCTTGGCCTCTCTGTCTCTTTGCCCGAGTACACAAACCTCGGCAGGCTCCCCTGGTTCCCATTCACCCTCAAGGACACTTCGGGCACGCCCTCTATTGCCGCGACGGTATCGCCCGACTTTGTCTCGGGACGATTGACGTATGCTGTGAGTTCGATATCTGTCGTTTCAGAGCCGACGACCACGGCGTGGGTGACCACTCCGCGCATGTTGTGTAGCCGGATGGCCTGCCGCAGATCGGGATCCTCGCCAGGGGTGGAGAAGGTGAAATCGAGAAACTTGATCGTCGGATGAGGTGGGACGTGACGGTTGTTCAGAGGTACTGTGCCCGGTGGTCTGTTCGCAGAGGGAACACCAGCGAGGACGGCGCCGACAGTCGGGACACCCGAGATTGCCGCCCTCTTGCGAGCCTCGTTGGCGGCTAGCATCTGACGGTAGAGTTGTACTGCCTGTGGAGGCAAAGTAGCCGCCCAAGCCTGTTGCTCGTATACCGGGTACCGCTCGAGATTCGCCACCACCTCGTCGGTGACGACTCCTTGCGGCAGAGCGGGAAGGAAAGCGTTGGCGGTAGGACTGGCCATCGGCATGGAGGGACGGGTGCCGTTGTAGGGATACGCCGAAGGCGAGGGGGTATAGCAGGTTGAGGCGGAGGGACACTACTAGGGAGGCCCGCAGGGAGACGCACAGGCGTCGCCATTGCCGGCCTGACCCGGAATTTGTCCTGGGGACGGAACTGGGCCAGTCGTTTGAGTATCTCAACGCGGTGGAATTGTAACACTTCCTGCGGTGCGTCAGCATGACCGACCTCCTCGATCTCGGCGTTACCACCGAGGTTTCCCAACTCAGACTCACTCGTATTTGCTGCGCATCAATGAACACCTCGCTTCCGTCCTCGTTGTACTCCATCGCGTTTGAACACATGAGCTCGACATCGTCAAAGAACTGTTCCCAGGCCTCGTACTTGCGGCCGACCATCTTGTCCTATGAGCAGAGCATGAGCAACATACATCGTCGTCCGAGCTCGCAGGCGGCTCACTTCGATTTCTTCCAGAGATATCGGTCGCTTGATTGCCTGATAGTAATCCGGAAACATCTTGCGGTCTGGTAATTCCTCGAAAATCCCCGCGATCTCACGTCCAGTCCCACTGATCGAGTCAGCGCGCACACTCCTCAGACCCGGAACACACTCACTCCCTCGACTTCGCCTCCTTGATCGTCTTCAACACCGGCTTGATCAACTTGTACACCGTCGGCCCGTCCTTCATGTAGCTACCCCGCTTCTTGATCTTCCCTGCGACACTATCCCCGTCGGCAGACGCCGCTGACGGTCCGCCCATATCGACGTCTTCCTCGCCCACATCGGCAGACGTCCCGGCTCGGTCGAAGGGGGTTCCAGCTTCCGCCTCGGCATCCTCCCCCTCCCCTTCTCCCTCCGACTCGAACACCGCGTGAGGTCGAGTCACGGTGCTGTAGAAGACTCGAGTCATTTTCTGCGTCCGTCAGCGGGATGGATGCACCACCAGGAGGGAGAACGGTGTTACGCACGTGAAGCTTCTTTGCCCAGATGAAGATGAGCGAATCCTTCATGTTGTCTTTGTCGCGTCAGCTCAGCCCGAGCTGTGGCTCCCGGACACAGATTCGGGACAGTAGGGTGCGGTAATGTTTTCGGAGGATTCCATGGCAGGAGAAGATCATCGCTCACATCGTTTTGCGTTGTTGAAGATCTGACCGATGTCGTTGGTGACATCCCTCAGAGTTTGGTAGGACGACGCGTCGAGCTTCTGCTGGACCTGCTCGAGGCTCATGGGGTGCTTGATCGTCTCGTAGTAATCTGGAAATTGTCGCTGCAAGGAAATCACCTCGTCAACATTGCGCTCGGCCTGCAAAACAGCAGAACCCACCTTGTTGGGAGCTTGATGAACGGTTCTGCCATCGACTCGCCGCTTCGATCGTGAGCCCCGCACCACGCGCGTTACGCTGGATACGACTCACTCTGAATCCTTCGAGTCCATGATCTTCTTGAATATCTGCAAGCCCAGCTCCTTTGCCCTGGCCGGATCTTTCGGATCATGAACGCCATCCTTGTCGTCATGCTCTGCTTCTGGCGTGGGCGTCCTCCTCCGCTTACTCCTCTCCTCGCTGATGATCAAGCTCGGATCCACGCCTAATCTCCTCTTCTTGACTCTGGGCTGTTGTTGCTGTTGTTGGTCCGTCCCAGCGTTTTGCGGCGTTTCTGACGATTCGGCGCGCGTCCGCGTCTCGGTGTCTGGCGAACCTTGGGGTCCCGCTTCTTGCTCTTGTTTGACTGCGCGTGAGGTATCCGGATTTTCCCCTCCAGTCCCGTCGGCGGGCGTGGACGCTGATCCCGCTGCAGCAGCGGGCGTTGACATGGTGGATGAAAGGTTATATGCAATGAAGCGAAATGGATGGAAAAAGGGGAAACGGATGGATGGCGACTGGACGGATTTGGCGACAAAGGGGAGGAGTTGGGTTGGGATCACAACAAGCGCGGTGCGGCGGAGGAGCGGGATCAAATGTTGCCACCCAGCCAAAACGCCAGGCACCACGTGACTGACCACCACACCACTCCGAGCCAAAAGATGAACCACAAGTCAGACGTCAGGGGGTCATTGGTGCTTGTTGACAACCGACTTCACTCACTTCAATCATCGCAACTCACTTCATTCACCATCACACGCACACTCATCAGTAACCACACACACTGAAGGAGTGGTCCTATACGCAGTTGTCGCCCGAGCGACAAAACCATCACCAACTGGCCCGCCTCCCCCAAGGTATCCAGCTCCACCCGCTGCCACCCGTCCATGTCTCAACCACCCACGCCGCCCAGACGCGGCGCAACGTCTCTGGGCCTCTTCATCCAGCCCGCATGTCTTCAGCACAAGTACATCCGTCATTCCAACTCGTCGCACATCTTCGAGCGGCCCGAACGGCTTCGGGCAGTGCTCTTGGGCGTGGCGGCGGCCGTGGCTTGGCTGGAAGAAGCCGATGCGAGTGTCGTTGGCAATGCTGGGGCAAACGGCGCACCCCATCCTCCTGGAAACCGCTTGATCACGCCCAGTACGACGGGCGATGATCTTTCATCCCTCCTGTCCGGCCTGTCCATCGCGGGCAGCTTCCAATGCCCAACTCACCTCTCCATTGTGCCTCCTCCTGTCCCACCTCCAACACCAGGCCAGATCCTGCTACACCATCCAGCCGTCCAGCTCGCGCACTCTCCCCCGGTAGACGCGCCGTTCCCCTTTCTCGGCCAAGGCTCGACAAACCCCGGAGGGGCATTGCCATCCTCAGCCTATCTCAAAGATTTGTTCAAGTGGGCGAGCGAGGCGGTCGAGACGATCAAAGCTACCGGGTGCGAGATCCCCTCGGGTTTGGGTCTCAACCAGGGAGATTTGTATCTCGGCCCGGGGAGTATCCTCGCGATAGAAGGCGCAGTATGTGACGCCCTCACGCTTGCTGATGAGGACTGATCGCTCGGTGCAGATACAGACCGTGTGCCAGGCGATCGACCGGGTCTGCGACAGTCTCGTTCCGATCAAGATGGAGCCTTCCACGCCGCCGCCGCACGTCCACGCAAACGGGATCCGCGTGACCCCTCCGATGGACAACGGGTACTTTGACCCGGCTTCTGCACCCTCTAGGGGTTTTAGCAAGGCGTTCTGTGCGATCCGACCACCAGGTCATCACTGCGGAGAGGACCTTCCATCAGGGTGCGCCGGGTCTTCTGTTCACGTTGAGTAGAACGGTCGTTGACAGACTTGCAGATTTTGCTACGTGAACAATGTCGTGGTGGGAGCCCTGCACGGTGAGCTGCCCGGTCTCTCCGAGTCGTCCGTGGATCGCCACTGATAGCTTCCAGCATACCTGCAGCACGATATCGACCGCGCCATTATCATCGACTTTGACCTTCATCACGGTGAGACCGATGATCCATCTCGCTGATAAGCCATCCGACTGACCGGTTCAGGCAATGGCACCCAGGCGCTCGTCATGCCCCTGAACGCAGCGTCGCATGCCGAGGATCTGGCAGTCAAGGCCGGCAAGCCTCAAGCGATGGCCGGTCGGGACGGCAAGCGGAGACGAGGCTGGAAAGGTTTTTACGGATCGGTTCATGATATTGTGCGTGCTCCTCTTCATCGCATTGTGGCACGAGACTTACTCTGCCGCAGTACAGCTATCCATGCGAGGACGGGGACCTCGACCTGATAAAGGATGCCTCTATTAGCCTCGCAGCGCATGGGCAGTACATGTGGGTCCTGACCTCGCCGCTGCCATCGCCCTCTTCTCGATAGCACCTGACCCATCCTGTAGCGAGAACATCCACCTCCAGCCCTACGCATCCGAGGCGGACTTTTACGAGCGTATTTACCCCAAATACCTCGCCCTGCTCGAGAAGGCAAAGCAATTTATGGAGGATACTGGCGCAGAGCCGGGTCGGACGATCGTGCTTATCAGTGCGGGCTTCGATGCATGCGAGCACGAGTATCAAGCGATGCAGCGACACGATCGGCGCGTGCCAGTGAGTCGATTGCGCCACTCAATGGTCTGGTGGACAGGGCTGGAGACTGATCCCGTGATAGGTATCGTTCTTCTCACGGTACACGCGCGACATCATCGCTTTCGCAGACAAGTACACAGAGGGCAAGGTCGTCTCGGTGCTCGAAGGGGGTTACAGCGATCGGGCACTGACGAGCGCGGCGATGGGTCACGTCATTGGCTTGCTGGATCGTGAGGGTGATGCAGCGTGGTGGACCGAAGCGGAGCTGATCAACGTGGGTATCACCTGTGCTACGCCGTCCACACTCCTCTCCCGCCGCGTCGCATGCTTACTCCACATGCAGATCGAGAAGGCAACCAAGAAGAAACGGACCGGAAAACTCGGTCCTTTCCCTTCGGAGCTATCCCATCTACCCCACCTCGCTCGCGCGCACGCCTTACTGGCGCACTTTGAGGGTACCCCGCCCGAAACCGTCCCATCCGCTACCAACACTCCGCAGCAGGGTTCGCGAATGATGCTCCGCGGCCGCCGCAAGCCGAACGGGGAAGACGAAGTGGCCGTGACTCCGCCGCCGACGGCATCCCGTAGAGGCCGAGGCAAGGCTGCTGGGACGCCGACGGACGTCGGCGCGAGGACCAAGCTCGCTGCAGGGACCAGCGCGACGCCAACGCCGACGCCAGTGGCTAAGAAGACGGCGACGGCGATGTCGCCGGAGAAAAAGGCGTTGCCGAGCTCGGCATCGGCACCGGCGCTAGTGACGCAGGATGCGGAAGTCAAAGCGGAGGACGCCGGAACGATGGGAGAGGTCGCGGAGGGCCTTGCAAGGGCTATGGCCGGAGTGACACTTCAGGCGGACAATACAGACAAGGTGGTCACCTCGGACGAACCAGCTGGTACTGGTTGGCAGCCTGCCCCGACTCAACTTGAACAGCAACAGCAGTCAAATATCCCGCCCGCCGACAGCACTTTCTCTGCGGCGACATCGCAACCGCAAGAATCGGAGCGCTCTAGAGTCTTCCTCCGCTTCGCTCGACCAACGCCAACACCCCCTTCCGAACCGGCAGAGTCGTTGGACACCCCCATAACCAACCCGATACCATCCCAACAAGTGCACGCCGCACCACCGCTCCCACCGCAGACCGTCTACCCTTCTCTTTCTGCTTTGCTGAACCCCTCGGTCCCTGCCCAATCATCCGGGCCGTATTCCTCGGATACCGCGCGACAGGCGTACCGCGAGAGTTCGGCTGGAGCCGCTTCGGCTTCGGCCTCCAGCACAACGGAAGGCGAGTACGTCTCCGCGACGGGAGGAATGAGCGGGTCGGATGCGGAGAGGGATCAGAGGGAGGGGACGGGGGAGACGACGACCACAAACAGCAGCGAAGGGCCGATAATGCCCGGTAGGTTTGGGCGGCAGTGAAGTGGCTGGGAGGATTGTTGCGGTTTTTGTTCACAATGAGAATAGACGAGAAGATGAGAAGATGAGACGAGAAGACGAAATGATAATACGAAAGGTCAGAGGGTTAGCGATGAGGTGATGCATGTATGCTACAGATTGGGATCTTGGACATAAGTGTTCTTCTCAAGCTGCGTCGATCAGCGTCGTCCGCTCGTCACCACCTCTCTTAACGTAGCGCTCGACCACGCCGGACCCACCTCATCTTGCAGCAGGTCCTTGATCTGCTCTAGGTTGGCCGTCTTGACCAGCACGTGGGTATCGTCGACTAGACGACGCGATCAGCAAAAGGAGTAGCAGTACCCTCTAACCCGCGCCGACGTGATGATGACACGGGAATGCCTCGACGTACCGTCCCGCAAGATGAACTTGTTGGGGCCATCTCGCATCGAGTCGATGTGAAGCAGAATCTGCTTGGCCGCGGAGTCGCTGTGGGCATCAGCACCGAGCCGAATCCAACTTGGTAAGCATGCGCTCCGCGACAAGAATCGGGAGTGCAGTGAAACCACATCGCACTCACCAGGTGACGAGCGAGCCGGTGGTGACTCTGACGGCGTACGGGTCGATGACGCCCGAGGTGCTCATCGCGGTAGCGGTACGCACGAGGGCACGGCGAAGCGCGCAGCACGTCGCGCCTGAGAAGGAGTGCACGCCCGGAACGGCGATGCGGTGCACACCCGAGTCACTACTAATAACAGGACGTGGCAGGGTGGAAGTAGTAGTAGTGTGGGATGCGATGGATACAGTCCGAATTGGATGAACAGTTCGGATCCGACTCTGCGCTAGAACGTGGTCGAGATCTCCGCATCACGTGACTGACCACCCCGGTGCGGTAAGAATTTGATGCCGAACCCAATCTGATAATCAGACCGACCTGTCCAATATGACGATCATCAGATTGAAATTGCAACATTCCAACAAGTTTGCCTACAACGAGTCTTTGTCTTCGACTGCTTTCGAAATCGACGGTGCGGAGCCAGCCAGGCCTCTCAAGAACGATCATGGTCCGAGGGAGTGGGTAACATCATCCATCGCCTTGCCGTCTTCCATCACACACCCAGAGACACAGACGAAAGACCGCAGACCAAACCCAGGCCGAGACAACAGCTCATCGACACCATGAGCAAAGCCGAGACCGGACAGTCACCAACCGTCGCCACCGCCGCCGCCGAGCCAACGTCGTCAACGCGGCCAAGGGCGGAACGCGAACACACTGCGCCTGTCGTCGAGGGATCAGGATCACAGTCCTCCGCTCCGGGACCTTCGGGACCATGTGGACCCGCGCCGAACCTCGAGCGTGCAACGGAGGGTAACCGCCGATTGACGGCGAAGAGTGAGTGCGGCGACGGGGACGGGGACGGAGAGCGGATGTGCACGTGCAACGTTTGGTCCTGCCCCAAGTCCGAAGCCAAGTCAGTTCGTTCGGGACCCGCGCTGATACGCCGACCTCACTTAGCTCTGTTGACCTCGCTGTCGATCCTGGACAGACTCCTCGCGCTGCTCGTGCTCATCGCCATGATCCTCGGCGTGGTCATTGGCGTGTACGCGCCCAATGTGCAGGAGATCTTCAACAAGGAGGCCTTTGCCGGTACCTCGATCCGTACGTGACGACACAGACACACCTCAATCGCTCTGTACTTCTGGACTTCTGTACGAGCACGTACATCGCAGAGGATTAGCTCGCTTCGATTAGCTCGCTTACGCCGTGCGCAGCGTTGGTCGTCGGGATGATCGTCATGATGTGGCCGGCGTTGACAAAGGTGCAATACGAGCGGATTCCTTCGCTCCTCCCCACCCGAGCGCTCTGGGAACAGGTGTTGATCTCGCTGGTTCTCAATTGGGTCATTGCGCCTTTCGTGAGTGGTTTGACCCGATCTTTTCCATGGCCCCAACACGACCTGGTCTCCTCCACAACCACGACGTGACCCGGTGTCTTTCCAACCTCAACATCCGACCCCATCCGTTCCGGAACCTCCTTGCTCCATCTTTCCCCTGTCACTGGGTGTTGCGCACGAATCGCGCCTTAGCCACCCGAGCTACTCGAGCCATGCTCACTCGCCACCAGGTCATGCTCGCCTGCGCGTACGCCGCGCTCCCCGACCTCCCCTCGTATCGCGCCGGGGTCATCATGGTCGGCCTCGCCCGGTGTATCGCAATGGTCATGATCTGGAACCAGATCGCCGGAGGGGATATCAACCTCTGCGCCATCATTGTGATCATCAACTCTGTCCTCCAGATCGCGCTCTACTCGCCGTTCACGATCTTCTTCATACGGATCATCTCGGACAACGATGGGATCACCGACCCGTTCGACCTGCAGTATGGACCTGTCGCTATTGCTGTGCTTGTTGTGAGTGCGGCTTGGGTATTTTACCGTGATCGACGTGTGGGGGTGATGGACTGCATTTGCTGGATGGCGATGTGGCCGTGGTCGTGGCCTAAGATCTGCCTATGAGGGGGTCGGGGGCGTCGAGAGACGCGAACGCGAGCGCCAACGCCAATGCGAAAGCAATGGAAGGGAATAGCAGATCCCCTTTCGCGCAAACACCCGCTGACAATCCCAGTTTCTCGGCATCCCTCTCGCCCTCGGCTTCATCACCCGCTTCCTCCTCATCTTCACCATCGGGCGCCACAACTTTGAGACCCGTTTCCTGCCCTACTTCTCGCCCCTCGCCCTCGCCGGCCTGCTCTACACCATCATCATCATCTTCGCCCAGCAGGCGCGTCACATCCTCGACAACCTCGGTCCGGTCTTCCGCACCATCGTGCCCTTGTTCCTGTACTTCTCCATCATGTTTTCCGCGACGTTCGCCGGGATGTGGTGGTGGAGCAACCGGGCTTCTACCCCTGCGGGCAAGAGGTCGGGATACGAGGAGGCGGCGGTGCAGAGCTTCACGGCGGCCTCGAACAACTTTGTGAGTGTGGCGAGCGGCGGCGGTCGGCGGGCCTCGACCTGCACTGTACCTGTACGAGAATTGAGTCGAGAGTCGAGAGCCGAGGAGAGGTGATTGTGGAGGAATTTGGAGTCAGAGCTGACGCGCCGTAGGAACTCTCCATCGCCGTGTGCGTTTCAGTCTTCGGACCAGGCTCCGACCAAGCCCTAGCAGCAACGATCGGACCGTTGGTCGAGGTCCCCGTGCTGGTCTCGCTCACCTGGCTCTCAATATACCTCGGGCGAAGGCTGAAATGGGGCGGGCGCACCCCGGCGGAACGCGAAGCGGACGCAGCGGCAGCAGCAGCATCGGGTGGCCAGGAGAAGCTTCGCCGGACGGAGGATGTCGAGGCGAAGAGGAGTGAGGACACGGTAAGGCAGGGAGGAATGGATCGGAGTGGGACAGTGGATCTTGTGTGAACGGAGATCTAGGAGTTAGACGGGGTTATGTAACATGACATAGACAACTGACGCATGATGATGCATGGCGACTCTTCGACTCTAATCTGTTACACTCCGCATGCCTCAACCTAACGGTACGGACATTCTTTGCTTGGCATCTGTTCTCGGACCTGACGAGCATTATTGCGTCTAGAGTGTTTCGTCGTCGGTGTTCCATTGCCCGTAACTTCCAAGACTGCCTCCCACACTCCGCTATGCCGATCTGGGACATCACACTCCTGTTCGCCGCCCTCACTACTGCCTCTGCCTTGCGAACGACAGCCCCCCCCCCCCCCCCCACCTCCGGTCCTCCCCCACCTTCAGCCCCCCGAACGGCGCCCGGCGCCTACTCCAGCGCCAAAGTCCCCAACCTCGCCTTACCGATCCTCCACACGTCCTCCAAGCCCCTCTCGCATTCCCGCTTCCATGCCTCCCCGTTCGGATCCCTGATCCTACGGGCGACCTCGTCCGAATCGAGTTTTGGCTCGTCCACGGCAAAGTCCTCGGGTAGCGGTTGGGGCGAGAGTGGGAGGTCGCAGGTCTGTTCGATCTCTGGAATTATTGCGGAGCGGGGACGACCGGCTACGAAGGTGATGAATCTGAGTCCTGGGTAGATGGCGCAGTAGACCTGATTCAAATGGGCGAGGCTGAGGTTGGGGTCATCAGCGACAAGCACTTGTCACTGTACAATACACCTTCGATCGGAGTTGGAGTCGGAGTCAGAGTTATTTGTGAAGATGCGCCCCACCCGTACCCACCGATCCAGGACCACTTTCGGGGTGACAGGCCCCGCACCCTGCTCTTTCCCGCTCAACTTGCTCACAGCCTTCTGCTCCCCGATCATCGGGTGTCCACTGAGGAACTCCGCTTTTTGGGGTACGTCCACCCCGATGCGACCTCCGCGCACAGGTCGATGAGCGCCGAGTAGGATGGCGGAGGCGTGGTCGTCGCAGTCAGGCGGAGGAGGACGGAGGGGACCAGTAGAGAGTGGAGCGGTGGAGAGGGCTCGAACAGGGTCGAGAGGAGGTGGGTGAGGGAATCGGCGTTGCGGGAGTCTTCCAGCGCGAGACTTGGTGGTGCGGGGTCAGACATGGCGGTGCGGGCGGGGGATGTGCTTCTGGGATGGTGTGGATGGGAGAGATTGAGAGGGATGGAGTGTTGGGATGTCTTGAGATAGCAGACTTTGGCTGGCCGAGGAGGTCGGAGCGGGAGCAAATTGTTGGTGGACCACCTCCACCAACAATTTGCTCGTCTCGTCACCGTCACCAGCAGCCGGATCCGAGAATGCACCAGGCGAGTCAGTGGTCTCTTCTTGACTTTTGATCTTTGTCTCGTCTCAAGCGCATATATACACTCTCAACTCGCGGTGACTGGGACGTCAAACAATCCGCAATCCCCGCAACATGCCGCGAAAAGTAGCTTTCTCCGCCAAGCAGAAACGGGCGCAGCTGCAAGACAAGCGCGCTCTGAAACGAGGGGATCTCGACCCTTCAGAAGTTCGAATCCCATCTATGAAGGTCGCCCCGCGATCACGATCCCACATGAGGACATCGGCCTTCCCGGGTTCCGACCCCAGAAAACTGCAGTCACGATTCATGACCCTCCCTCCCGACTACGTCGAGAGGACCAGGAACCTCGCGTATGCGATGACACTGGAGAGACCCCTCCGACCAGAGACGGCGAGGTGGGACCCCCGTGTGATGCAGAGGGATAATGGGAGGTTGACTTGTCCCGCCCGACCCAAGTTCCGGGTAGGGGCGAGTAAGAAGGAGGTGGAGAGGAATGAGGAGGGGTGGTTCGCCAAATGGTTGGATCATACCGAGGGGATCGTCCGGGAGTGGGTGGACGGAGAGGATGAAGAGGAGAATGCCGAGGGCGAAGATGAAGGCGAAGAAGAGGGGGAGAAGCCCGCGGCCTGGCCTCGAAGCCCATCGTGGTTTGAGGTGAACCTGGAAGTTTGGCGCCAGCTGTGAGTGGACGCTCCTACCACAGCACTCGCACCAGCCTCAACACTCGCTCCTCAAACTTTCGCTCGCCTCACCTTCCTCCGTATTCCGCTTGACCCGCTTGACGTTCCCTTTGATTCCATCTGAGCGATATCCCCGACCTAAGGGCTTCTAGAAGCTGAATGAACGTTCGCTGACCCGAACACCCGCACAGATGGCGCGTGACCGAATCCTCTCAAGTCCTCCTCATCCTCGCCGACGCGCGCTGTCCTCCGATCCACCTCCCCACATCACTCCGATCCTACGTCAATGCCCTGAAACCCCGCAAAGAAGTCATCATCGTCCTGACCAAATCGGATCTCGTGGACCCGTCTGCCCTCGCCGGATGGAGAGAGTGGGTCCGGAACATGTGGGCGGAGGGAGATGCCGAGGGGCAAGCCGCGGTGCAGGTCGTGGCGGTCAAGTCGTATGACACGGAGTTGCTCCAGGGTGAGTGATCAGCCCCGCAGTGGATCGAGTGGATAGGTCGTTCCAGAGCGAGAGCGAGAGCGTGGCGCGAGGCTGATTGGGTATTAGAGACTGGACGACACCGACCTGGTATACCTCAAGGAGAGCTGGACGAGTTGGTAGACGCGTTGAAGAATGCGCACGAGAGATTACTGCGGCCTCCGAGATGGGCATTGGACAACGAGGAGAAGAGAACGACGTGGATACCTCCTGTGCGGGGACATGTCGACTGGCATCTCCTCTCGCGGGGTATTGCATCCTCGGACCCGCCCCCGACAGTCACCGCGGCTGAAGAAGGCAACGCACAGGTAGAGGTCGCGGAGACTGGGGGCCAGCCGGTCGAACGCGATGCGGAAGATGGAAATGCGCAGATCAATGGACAGGTCGAGAGGCAGCGCGATCCGCGCGATCCCGATCAGGAGCCTCTGACGGTCGGACTGATCGGTCAGCCCAATGTCGGCAAGTCGTCGCTCCTCAATGCGCTGCTCGGCGAAGTCCGCGTGAGAGCATCTCGCACCCCCGGAAAGGTCAGCGATGGCACATACTTCCGACGCAGCCCCTGCCAGACCGTTTCACGTGCGGCCATTTGCTGACGCTGGATGCAGACGAAACATTTCCAGACCATGTTCTGGGGATGGAAGAAGGAGGTGAAGATTGTCGATTGCCCCGGACTTGTCTGCCCAAGCTTGGCAGGTATGGAACTCCAAGCGCTTGTAGGGAGTGAGTCAAACGTCTACTGTACCCTCTCTACCCCAGGGTCTATCTCCATTCCGATACTGGTGTTCTGACGGGTCCCGTCCAGTCCTCCCTATATCCCAAATCGCATCCCTGCCCTCGTGCATCCATCACGCAGCAGGCCTCATGCCACTCGAAGAGATCTTCCATCTTCCACCACCAACACGAGAACCCGAGGATCCATACGCGTCGAAGAAACTTGGAGAAAGCCCAAAGAAGAGGTAGTGGATGATACCGAACCTGTGACCAAGTGGACTGCAGGGGAGATCATGGATGCGAGAGCGACAGACCGGGGTTATGGTATGTTCCCGCGTCCACATCCTCATCCCGATTGGGCATCCAAGCTGACGTTGGGTTCCCAGTCACCGCGAAAAGCGCTCGACCGGATGCCAACCGCGCAGCCAACGGGAGTGAGTGGCTTCGTCCTTGAACGCACTTTGTCAAACTGTGAGGCTGATGAGATCGCCCTAGTCATGCGAGCATTGGCGGATGGCAAAGTCATGTGGGGGTTCTGGCCCCCAGATGCGGATGTCGCCGGAAGACAAGGACGCGGGATCTGGATAGGCCAGGAGATGGACCAAGAAGACGACGAGGAGGATGAGCAGCACGCATCAGCAATGACAGGGAAGCTTGGGTCGCTTACGAGTGAGGGCGAAGAAGAGGAGGGTCGGATGACGAGGAGATGGAGGAGATTGGCGCGGAAGAGAGTGAGGACGAGGGAGAGGTCCAGTCTGAGCAGGATTCAGAGCAGGATGAGCGACAGGTCAGAAATGCGAGGAGTTTCTTCGCGGCGCTAGATGTGGAGGATGCTAGCGAGAGTGAGGAGGACGAGGGCGAGGACGAGGAGGCGAGTTGAGGGATGAGGAGAGGATGATCCCAACACGGATCCGCAAAGATTCGGTGAGCGAGCCAGTGTAAGTGTGCTGTTCGAGCACGAGACGGAGTATGACTCGACATAACACTCGATACCCTGCACATGCATACATATCGCTCAATTGGAATGGAAAGATCTGCTTTGTACATTCAGTCGCCAGCTTGCCTGTTTGCAAACGGCACATCCTCTACACGCCCATAGCCACGGGATTCGTCCAACCTTGAGGCAATCTCTCCTCTGTCATCTCCCCGGTGAAGCTCAACTCCCTCATCGCTTCTTCGAGGAAGTGCGGCATGCCATCATGCCCATGCGTCGCCTGCTTCCCTTCCGTCACTTCCGCCACTGCTGGCAGTTTGCTTTCCGCCTCTACCTCTGTCGCCTGGGTTTTACCTCCAGGCTCGTTCAGCTCTCGGCCAATGATATTCCGGATGGTATCGCGCATGTCGGCAGTGGCGGGCTCGTCTGCTTGTTCGAGGAACCACGGCTTGCTCATATAGTTTCGGACGCCGTCGGGGAGGATGACCACGACGTTGGCGGTAGGATCTTTGGCGATTGATGCGCCGGCGGGAGAGCGTAGGTATCGCAGTGCGCCAGAGAGGGCCGAGCCGGAGGAACCACCCACAAAGAGCCCCTCGGTGCGGCTGGAGACGTCAGCGTGGTCAGCTCATGGTGAGTCAAGCGGAAAAGGCCACAGCGGGAGAGGTACAAGACTCACATGATGCGCTTCACCATCGCGAACGATTCCTTGTCGTTGATCTTGAGCCACTCGTCAATCAACGAGGGCGAGGGGTCGAGCACTTCTGGGAAGAAGTCCTACAAACAGCATGTCAGCGCTCGGTCTCGACGTCTCAATGTGGAACAAGGTAGGAGGAAGCGTTGACAGAGCGCAAAAGATGGGATCACGCACATAGCCGATCCCTTCCACTTCGTAGTTTCCGACATGTCCTCCACCGAGGATCGACCCCTCCGGATCGACCGCGATGATCTTGGCTCGCTGCTTCTGGCCACCTTGCGCATCAGAGGTGGAAATGGCGGTGACGGCGCCGGGACTGAGCTGCTCGTTGTCTCTGATAGCGCGAGCTATACCTGTGATCGTCCCGCCCGTGCCTGCGCCAGCGACGAGCATGTCGATCGTCTTGGAGGGAAGCGAAGAGCTCTCGAGGGAGTACTACAGGGATCAATGGCACGCAAGGCTGAATGTACGAGAGGCCTCATGACTCACCTTGATCTCTGCGTAGGTGGAGTGGTAGTGAGCCAGGGGATTGTGAGGGTTAGAGTACTGGTCGAGGATGACACCGCCGGGGATGCTCCTCTGCAGCGTCTGGGCGACACCGATGTGGCTCTCCGGGCTGTCCCATCTGCTCCGACGTGAGCTACGACATGGCCCACTCCCGAGCAACGACAAGAGATCGACGTACGCTGCCTCTGTACTGCAGAGATGTCAGCTCGGTCCACCTACTGCATTGCGCGTGGATACTCACGGTGTCCGCACAATGATGGCCCCGAGGGCACGGAGCATGACCTCCTTCTCGAGGCTCATCTTGGCTGGAAGCGTGATGATGCACCTGGCCAATGAGCTTCGTCTCGACACAAGACACACGAGGCGCCGAGAGGAGTACGGGAGCGGATCTCCGCATGACGCACTTGTATCCCTTGATTGCGCAACACAGTGCGAGTCCGATCCCTGTGTTCCCGCCTATCGCGTCTCAGCGTTCCGACTCTTCGCCACGATACAAAGCGCACACGCACTGGTAGGCTCAATCACCACGCTCTTTCCCGGGACGAGTCTCCCCGTCTTCTCAGCTTCCTCGACCATGCGCTAGCATGTTAGTTGCTACTGCGGATCTCCGCGTCGTGGCCCGCATCCGCCCACCTTGGCTATCCGATCCTTGACTGACCCGCCGACGGAGAAGAACTCGCATTTGCCCACTATGCGGGAGTCAGCGCACGATCGTCCAACGCTGGAAGCCGGGCACAAGGTATACTGACGGAGGTTACACTCGAGACCTTCCTCCTTGGCGATGCGGTCGAGGCGGATCAGCGGGGTGCATCCCACGGCGTCCAGCGCCGAGGAGAGGACGCCGGGCCAGTGGTACGCCGAGTTGCCACTCATGGTGGTGGGTCTGTCAGTGACGCTGAGTGGGGAGGGTGTGCGATGGTGCGGACGGTGAGTGTCGCGAGAGACGTGAGTACTTGTATGTATGCCTGTTACGCGACGAAAGACGTATTGAGACGTGAGACGTGATACGCATGGGTTTGTATTGTCTTTGTGTGTTGGCGGGTGGACACGCCGGCACAGAAACAAGCTCCGAGCCGGAACGGGCGGGCGGGCAGCGGAACCAAACAATCACCAAACCATAACCGGGAATTTCAATCATTACGTCAGCCTCATCCGTGGCGGGAGCAAATCAGGAACCCGTGCACACACACGCGACTGACCTGTTTTGACTGTTTGGACTTGGAACTCTGCAGATATCTCTCAACTGCATACATCCATACTTCTACCTTCCTCCTCCCGCTTTGTGAGACAACTTCTTGCGCGACACCTACCCTACCCTCCCCTACCCTCCCCTCCCCCTCCCCGCTCCATGTCCTCGTCGGCCTCCCTCACCCCTCCCCATCCCAATCTCAAACCTCACCATGGCGCGTCCCGTCCCAGGCGCTCTCCGTACCCGCTCTCCAACCCGTCGCCGGTCCTTCGACCACGACCTCTTCCTCCGCGTCGACCGTCAAACGACGGCGAAGCCTTGGCACCTCGATCGACCCTTCTTCTCTGTGCGTCTCACCCAAGCGCGCGGCGAAACGCGTGAGGGAGGCCACACCCGTCCTTGAAGACTCGGCGGTGGGCGGTGGGGAACTAGCGTCGACTTCGGGCGAGCCGTATGGCGATGGCGACGCCGAGCAGAACGCCAGTATACCAACGTATATCACTGCCACGACTGTTGCCGAGAGCGGCGAAAGCTCTTCCAGAGCGATGACAGAGGTGACGGACGTCAAGGTCGAGCCCACAAGCGAAGGCGAGGCGGAGGGAGGAAGTGTGTTATTCTCTGAACAGGCGGCGATGCGCGTCGAGGAACAAGGAGAAGGAGGAGCGGGCGCGGAGATGGAGATGGAGATGGAGATGGAGATGGAGATGGAGATGGAGATGGACGGGGCGGATGAGCCTACGGAGCCACTCAATCCCTATGAAGGGGGAGAGAACGAGTCAACAGCCGCCAAGATCGAAGTCGAGGATGGTAGCGGTCTTTTTCTCACAGGAGACGGGGAAGACGACATCGACGTGACCAGCGCGGGCCAAAGTATGATGGCGGCTGTAGAGTCAGAAATCGGGCCTTCGGGCCTACGCATCACTCGCGAACCAATCATGGGAGACGTCACCTTTGACTGGGTTTGTCACTCTCCTCCGCCTCCAACATTAACGACTCAACAAGCACCCCAGTACCCGGACTTTGACTGGGATGCCGACGAGCCCATCCAACCTTGCGAGGCCGGACCTTCGACGCGACCGGCTCTTGTCCCGTGGCGGTCACCCATGCGAACGAAGAAGCAGATATGATGTCTCGTTTCATGAACGCACACCCGGCTGCGGGTGGCGACAAGGCGAACGGGCATGATCGACACAGCGAGATCGCGCCGGACCTGGACGTGGACATCGATGCGGATGGAGATGGGGACGGCTACGAGTCGTCCGAGGGAGGGAGCTATCACTCGGGCGATTCTTCCGATTTCGAGATGGATCATCGCCCGGTCCTAGAGCGCACAGCGGTCAAACGCGACATCAGGGACTTTGAGGACAGCATTTTCCTGATCCGAGAGAACGGGTACAAGGTCATCGACCGTCTGGGTGAAGGTGAGTGCGGATCGGGGTCCATCGCCAACACGCGGCGTATTGACGCGGCGCACAGGGACGTTCTCTTCGGTATACCTCGCTCGGGATAGCCAGCACGACAATCACGACAACTCGTACTGGTCCAAAGGCAAGCCAGTAGCTGTGGGAGATGTACCCAAGGAGCGAAGCGATGTCAAGGTCGCCATCAAGAAGATCCTGGTCACCAGCAGTCCGGGGAGAATCACCAACGAGCTGCAGATCCTGGAGACTCTCAGGTGAGAGCGGACGACGCCGATCCTGTGGCCTCGGCGACACGGAAGCGTGAATTTTGCTGATAGGTGATAGGGGTTGTCGGAACGTCTCGCAGCTGATCACGGCGTACCGGGACTATGATCAAGTGGTCATTGTTCTCCCCTATCATCGATCGGACGATTTCCGAGTGGGTCTCTGACTAGGCCGCCGCGTGCTAGTCTTAGTCGCTGACACATCGTCTAGCACTTCTACCGCCACATGGACCCGACGCACATCAAGATGTACATGCTTCACCTCCTCCAGGGGCTCAAGGACATTCACCGACGCGGCATCGTCCACCGAGATATCAAGCCGGCGAATTTTCTGTTCGACTACGAGTCGGGCACCGGTGTGATATGTGACTTTGGTCTGGCAGAGGTATGTGACGCTCACCGGACCTTTCGCGAGACCTGTCCTGACGCGAATGTCCCTCAGCGATACATTCCCCCTCGACGAGCGACATGCCAACATGCTCCGGCGACCCAGCAGTTCCTATCGGGGCAAAAGCAGAAAACGCCCGAGACTGCTGCGGTCGAGCAAGCGCTTTACGATGCCAGGAAGCGCTCCAGGCTTGGCGAAGGCCGGGTCGGTTTCCCCCAGGACGACAAGAGGCCGTCGATCAAGACGAATCGTGCGGGTACGAGAGGGTTCCGAGCCCCCGAAGTCCTCCTCAAATGCCCCGATCAGACGGTCGGTGCGTGAGAAGCGTTTCCCTGGGGCTCTCCGAATGTTCGCTGACCGTTTCCAGCAATCGACGTCTGGTCCGCTGGTATCATGCTGCTGTCCATCCTCACCCACAAGTTCCCGGTGTTCAACTCGAACGATGACGTCGAAGCGCTCATGGAGATTGCTGCCATCTTTGGGAGGGACTCGATGGAGCGTTGCGCCTTGCTGCACAGTGAGTTGGCGAGCTGGGCCGAGGGCGTATACTCGAAAGCGTGTATTTCTCGACGCGGGTTTGGCTGAACTTTCACTACCAGATCGCACAATCATCTCGAATGTTCCCACCGTCGACCATGCTCCTGAATCTCTGACCCACCTCGTCCTCAAGCTCAACCCGCACCTCTACACACCGCAGATCTCCCAACCTACCCCCAGGAAGCCAAAAAGCACATCACGGATGTCGACAACGCGATCGACCTCTGCTCGAGGCTGCTCCGGCTCGACCACACCAAGCGGCTCACCGCGGCGCAGTCGCTCCGACACGCGTTTTTCCGCACGGATCCGAAGGATCAAGGCGAACAAGACGTCTTTGTCGATATTGGAGAGGGCAAGTGCGGAAGGCTCCACGCTATTGATACCGATGGGAAGCGTGAGTGGGACGGCACCCGCGGCGAGACGAGTTGCGCTCAGTGTTGGGCTGGGGTTCGGTTCAAGGTTGACTCCCGCAGATAAGGCTGTCTTTGAGGATCGTCTGGTGGAGATGCAGTTTGGCATGGGTCTACCGTCCACCAATCAGGATTGTGAGTCGATGCGCTGCGCTGCGTTACTACTCCGGACTGGATGCGAGAGCTGAGCCTTGGTGTGCAGTCTGCCCTGAACATGAGCACTACCAGCAACGCACGCTCTGGAACCCGGTCGCGAACGCGAGGCAGTGGTACGGGCCGGGAGATGATGATGGGCAGCCGGAAGGAGAGGAACAAGAGGAGGAGGACGAGGAGGAGCGCTTTGTTCATGCCGATGACCTCGACCTTGATGTTGATGCAGGGGAGTATGAGGAGGAGGAAGTGCCGCTCGCAGAGTCCAAATTGCGGGGTCACGGACGGCTTAAGGCAGGCGGACTGTCCGGCAAGAGGGTCTTGGCCGAGCGAGATGGGAATGTGAGCCGGACGTCTGTGTCCGGTGTACGTGTGTAGGATGCGCGACACGCGAGACCGGAATTGTTCTACGGTATAGGACGCTGTCGACCGCGACCGATGCTGCGGGAGAGAGTCAGCGACATGGTATTGAAAGGGGGCCAAGCAGAGTTGGAGGGCTCGGAGGGCTCGGAGCAGTTATGGATCGCTCATTCATGTGCATTTCTTGTAGGATCGGCTGTGTACGTGATGCATGTCTGTCAGGTTGAAGCGATGATCGACGTACGCCGAGGGATGTGCATCGCGAGCAGCCACGGCGCGAAGGAGGGCAGTACAAGTGCTTGTACCAACTGGTACTAACTGGAATAGCGGAGAGACTGTGACCGACCACCGGCCATAAATCAATCGTATAATCCGCCGTCATCTGAGTGCGCAGAGCATCACGGCGTCCTTGCCCATCGTCTCGGTATGTATCGTCCGGAGGGGAGGCAGCCCTCTATCCTCGCCCTGAGGTGCATCAGCACGACCCGGCCTATATCCTGTAGGATCTGTGTAGGATCTGTAGAGGCGATCGACCCGTTGTTGGATTCAACTTACCTCTGGAACGACGCCGACGCCCTCGCCTATGAACATCGGCGCGACGGTGACGATGACGGAATCGACGAGAGGCGATCCGTCCGCCCTAGATGGAGCGTGCAGGAAGGACGACAATATCCGGGATCCACCTTCTATCATGACGCTTCCGAGACCGAGGGAGGAGAGGATAGCGGGCAGGGCATTGGGTGATATGCGTCCTGTTCGACGATTCGAGCGATCGGTGTCAGTCAATGACAACGAGTCCTTTACTCGCCGAGCAGGCCTCTAACCCGACCCGACACGCACCACACCACACCACACCACACCGCACTCACCACTCCCATCTAGCTGAGTCGGAACCACCCTCGCTCCGGCTCTCTCCACCTCCTCCCGCCGTTCTGGGGGTACGGTATCCCCACACACAATCCACGGTTGACGGACCACAGCGGGACCTCGAGCGTCAGGAACGTCGCGAGAGTCGCGGAGGATGCGATCGTCGCGGAGTTCGCGAGATCCGCGATACTTGTTCCATTCCGAGAGGATGCGCGCGGAGAGTGGGAAGCGGAGTTGGGGGTCGAGGATGAGCGGCTGGGGAGGGAGGAGCGAGGGGTCGTCTTGCGGGACCAGCTGGACTGCGGGGGTGTGAGTCTCATCTCGCACTACACCTGTATGTCCATTGGTGATCGTGAACAGGGCGATAGGTCGCTCGAGATTGCGCATTTCGCTGGACACTGGGCACAGGGCACTGGGCGTAGGCGGATCTCCGGCGTTGAGCACACCTCACTCACTCTTGAGCCGCGGATCGTCCATGATGATGGTGTTGATACCTACGAGGATAGCGTCGTGCATCGTCCTCAACCTGACTCGGGGGGGTCAGTTTGTTCCTTCATTCTGCCCAACTCGTCCCTGCCGAAAGAACACATCGACCCGTGACTCGTATCTTATCGTCGCCCCCACCACTTTCCGCCCCCCCCGACTGTTGGGGACGGCACGAGTCCTATCCAGCTTATGAGACCACCATCATGCCCTCACCCAGTATCAGTGAGTCAGCCGTGACATCTGAGACTCATCCTCTCCTCCTCAACGATTGTCATCGATACACCCCCTCCTCTCCTCACCATCGGTAAACACCCAACACCCAACGCTCAACGCTCGACGCGGAAGTCACCCTCGCAAGCTCCATTCCGACTGACAAAGCAACGCCCACAGACCCATACCAGACAACCCCGCTCTATGATCACTCACCAATGCGTCATCTCCATACTCTCCGGTCCGCTGAGTATCACCCTCGCCCCTCCCGGTCCCGCGATCTTCGCGTCGAGCGACTGAGCCCAGGTTACAGTGACATGCGGTCTTGCTGGGTCATGAGGACGGGCGGGGAGGTGTCCGACCAAGAAAGCCGGTGGGAAAGTGAGCATGGCGTGATGCAGTGTCGCGAAAGATTGCTTCGACACTTGACCCTTGACCCTTCACGCTGCGTTAGATTGGTTTGGTCGATATCAGGAGATGGAGGGTGAATGAACGTCGCGGAAGATCATCTGCACCTGGAGTTTGAACGGTTTCCTTCCCGGACCACCTCCACCCGGCCACGTTCACCCGCCTTGCGCCGTCGCATCCTTGCCCGCGCAACGAATCGTCCACATGACCACGTCGATGCATCATCATACGAGCCACCTATGGAAGATAAGGAACTGCTATATACCATTCAATGCTAGCTAGCTATGCGACTTGCAGATAGAACCGTAAACACGTCTCGTCAACACGACGTCGTCACACCACGTCCTCGTCGAGTCTCAATCTTATGCAGAGGAACACTCATCCCCTACCTCGCGAGCCGCTCCGAGGGTGTCTCTCCTCGTGACGGACCCCTCCCGCGCTATGTCCACCGTGTTGTGTTTCCTTCCATTCCATTCCATCCACAAACATCATCCCTGTCTCGTCGCACCGAAAAGTCGAGCCGAATCGTGAACAATATCACAGGCCGTCGCGCCACGTAACGCCGAATACCTCGTCCGCTTCCTTCCCAGATCAGTCCTTTATCCACACAACACACCCCTCCCCACTCTCTACTTCTTCACCCCCCTCCTCAGGGGCTTGATCTTTCTCGGGCTGCCCGGCGCCTGCGCGTCCGCTGCCAAGCCCAAGCTGAACCCCCCCGCCTCGCCCGTGGGCGTCACGCCTCCAGGTCCAGGACTGCCGAAGCTCGGAGCCGCGCCACCTCCCCGGACGCCATTCCGCCTCCGGCAGGAGCTCCAAACGTGAATGCCCCGCTGGGCGGAGCGGCAGAGGGCGTCGTTGTCTGTCCAAACCCGAAGGAAGGTTGTGAAGGCGCTGAAGCTCCGAAAGCGAAAGACGCCGAGGGAGCAGCGGTCGGCGTGGTCGGCGCCGGAGCGGCGGAAGGTGCGCCACCAAAGGTGAATGGTGTGGATCCAGGCGCCGCACCGGCACTGGTATTGGCACCCTGGCCGAACGTGAACGAGAAGCCGCCCGATGGAGCTGGAGCTGGTGATGGAGCGGCAGCGGCAGCAGGCTGAGCAGGCTGAGCAGGCTGGGACGACGCGAATGGGTTGGCAGCGGGCGCGGACGTGCCGAATCCGGGGGATGGAGCATTGCTGCTCGCCCCGAAGGTGAACGTAGAGGCGGGCTTCGAGGCCGCAGGAGAGGCAGCCGCGGCCGAAGTGCCAAAGCCAGACGTGCCGCTGGAAGACGCTGGCGCACCGAAAGTGAACCCCGACGTCGTCCCGTTGGCCTGAGGGGCGGCGGTGCTCGACTGACCAAAGGAGAAGGCCGGGGTCGAGGTCGGCGCAGGAGATGACGGGGCCGAACCGAACGGACTGGCTTTCGCGCTTTCAGCCGCTGGCGCACCAAAAGTGAATGTACCGGATTTCGCAGGCTCGGCGGCTCCGTTGGGTTTCGCGGCGCCAAAGCCGGAGCTCGGCGCGGTTGAGCTCGAGCCAAAGGTGAAGCCCGTCGAAGAGGTAGAGCCGAAAGTGGATTCCTTGGGCGCTTCGGCGGACTTGGGTGCCTCCGCCGTTTTGCCAAAGGTGAAGCCGCCGAAGGAGGACCCAGCGGCCGCGGGAGGAGCCGACGGCGCGGAAGAGGGAGTGCTTGCGGCGCCAAACGAGAATGCAGGTTGAGGAGTCTCGGTGGGCTTAGCAGCGGCAGTGGCAGAACTGGAAGGAGCACCAAAAGTAAAAGCGGGTTTGGCAACTTCTGCAGATTTCGGTCCAACCGCAGCGGGAGCACCAAAGGAGAACGACGGTTTGGGAGCCTCGGCAGGCTTGTCAGCGCCTGGAGCCGGAGTCGAAGGAGCTCCAAACGAGAACGACGTCTTTGACGGTTCCGCCGGCTTCTCGGTCGAAGGGGTTGCCGTTCCAGGAGAAGGCCCGCCGAACGTAAGTGAAGGCTGTGGTGCATCGGCGGGCTTTGCGGATCCAAACTAATTCAATATTAGCGATTTCAACATCCCTTGCAACTGGAACTTGGCACCCACCGAGAAAGTCGAGGGTGGAGCAGCGGCGGCAGGCTCGGCGGGCTTGGTAGCCCCAAACGAGAATCCGGTGGTCGCGGGCTGTGCTGCGGGCTTTTGCACTCCATTCGTCTGCGCCCCAAAGCTGAATCCAGGCGCAGCCGGTGCAGCCGGTGCAGCCGGCGCCGGGGTGGTACCCGTTGGTTCCGCAGGTTTGGCTGTACCGAAGGTGAACGAAGGGGCCGGAACAGGAGTCGCAGTTCCGGAAGCGGGCTGTGACTCCTCCCCAAAGAAGTCGGGCACGACACCCGCCTCGTTTCCAGCAGCAGCGCCGGGTGGTTTCCCCAGTCCTAGGCCGAACGATTTCTTCGGCTCCGCCTTAGACTCGCCGATCCCAGCAAAGAGGGAAGCCGGCGGAAGCTTAGAGGGTGTCGTCGTCCCGCTAGCTGGGCCGGAAGCCGAGAGCGGGAAGAAGCCGAATCCGTTCTCAGTCGGGACAGGAGCCACTGCTGGGATTCGCGCCGGGGCAGGAGCAGCGGGAGGTGCCGTGGCGGCAGGGGCCGCGGAGGGAGGGGACTCGGGAGCTGCGACTATTGACTTTCCCGAAGCAAGAGGTGAGGAGGCGCGGGGGCGCGAGGCACTGAGGCGGGAGAGAGGACCTCGTCCAGCAGAAGGCACCGCCAGACTCGATTGAGTAGCCTTCGAACTGGGACCATTGGCGGTCGGCGCCTCTGCGGAAGCGGGTGTGGGACTCGGAGCAGATGGGAGCGGGCCGAACTGGGAGAAGTTGGCGCCGGAAAATGAGATCTTGGCTTGCTCGAGGTCCTCCATGGGCGGCAAGTCCTCCTCTTTCGCGGAGAATCTGCCGGTACTTGGCGAAACCTCGCGGGAGCCGTGATAGCTCGCTGACGCGGTATGAGTCCGCTTGGTGAGTGCGGATCGAGCCCGGAGACTCGATCCACGCACAACCTCTCCATCCGCTCTGGGCTGGTAGGAAGAAACCTCGCGATCCTTGCGCTCTCCTGGCGATGGCGCCGTTTGAGTGATGGTTGGGACAGGTACGGTGGGAATAGGGGAAGTCGCCTTTTCCGCTGTCGCTTTGCGTGTCCGTCTGGGCGTCTCCTTGGGTGTCGTCGTCTCGATTGCAGCCTTCTTGACGGACGGCGGCGCCTTGCCCCGAGTCTTGCGGGCTTTGGGAGTGGCTTCCTCCTCAGCGGGAGGCTCGGATCGTTTCAGTCGTGATGATCGTCGCGGGGTATGTCCGGGAGAGAGAGCCATTTCTGAGGGTGTTCGCTCGGAAAATTCGGACGCCTGAGAGCTTCGCTCGCTGCGCTCGTCTGCGGATGCGGTCGGACTTCGCGACGGCGGGCGATAGTCTGCTGATGAGCGTGTGCTCCCGGTGACCTCCCTCGCCGCGCACTCACCGACATCCATATCACTCGTCGTCGACCTCGCTCGAGCTTGCGATCTGGCCTCGGCGACCGCGCTGTCCACCTGCCGCCTCCGGCCATACGGGCTGATCATGACATTGTAGTCCTCTCCCAGCCTATCCCTGTCCCTTCTCCTCTTTGCGCTCTCGCCTGCCTGCGCCGTCGCCAAGGGGACGTTGATCGCCTTCCGTAGTTGACGGGAGGACGAGCCGACGAGTTCTGGTGGGAGTCCAAAGTCAGAGGAGAATGAGGTGGAGCTGCGAGCCTCGGTAAGAGGAGTCTTGCGCATTGATTCGAGGGCGAAGAGTATACGCTCGGCCTCGTTCGAAGGGACCGGTTTGGGTTGTTCGGCTGCACGGTTAGCTGGGCACAAGAAGGTACAGAGGTGCTACACACCGGCCCTCAGCTCGCTCTCGCGAACGAATCCCTTGTCTCCGTTCCACACCAACTGGCCCTTGCGGATTGCCGGATTTGCAGACGACGGAGCCAACGAACCCAGGCGTCTGCTCGCTGCTGCCGAGGCTGGAGATCCAGGTTCACGCTCCCTCGAGCCCCACCGATCGCGCATGAACCAGTCCTGCTGAACCGTCAGCAACATTTCTGATGCCGTCATCGACTCACCAGTACGCTCCCCTCGCGTCCATGCTCGCCATCTGCATCTACGCTCATCCGGTCCTCGTCGGGTTCACGGTCTCCGTTGACCGAGGTGAACAACATTGAACCGGAACGGCCGAGGCCACGAGCGGAACCCCGGCCCAAGCTGACGTCGGACACCACGCTACTCGCCCGCTGCAGGTTGGCAGTGGTGGCGGATCGGGTGAGACCAGAGAGAGAACCGGTTTGACGTAACGGAGAGGGAGCATGTCGTGGTTTGAAGGGTGACAGCGAGGGAAGGGTATACTACGAGGGTGTCAGCTGCGACCGAAAGAGAGAGGGGGACCAGCAGCAGGCTTCACGTACATCTCGTGAATCACGTTCTTTCGTGGGAGTGCCTCTTCTGCCCGGTGGCGTAGCTGCCTTGATCGACGCTGCGGCCTGACGCTCCTTCCACGGGCTCCAGGGTGACTTCTCGCGTTCCGGCTCGCCCACCGAGTCCTCATCGTCGCCAAGGCCAGCCAACTCGATCCGCCTCGAGCGGGTGAGAGCGCCTTTCGCAGCGTTTCGGGTGTTTCGAGCCGGAGAAGAGAGCAGGCCGGAAGGGGGGTCGAGATAGGGCATGGATCTGGACGAGGGCAAGGGTCTGGAGAAGTTTGTGGTCGATGAAGAAGCCTTCTCGGTCTGGGACTTGGGCTCAAGCCTGACGTGTGGTGGCAAGGGGGGGATCATGAAGCCCGTGACAGCACGACCTTCGACCGACATGTGTGAGGGCTCATAGTCGCCCCTGGGAGGAGAGAACCGGCGTACACGCTTCCCTTGCCGCCGATCGGATGGTGACTCCGGATCCTCCAGGTCCTGTCCAAACGACAACAGCGAGTCGCGCTTGGTACCATGTGGTGTCGGCGCCGGTTGTGCTCTGGAGGGCGTCGCGAGCCACGCGAGGGGGCGCGACAGCATGCTTCTGAGGCCCGAGAACAGAGACGAGTCGGATCCGCTCCTGGGCAAGCTCGACACGGAGCTCGACTTTGGCAGAGCGGGCCGAGTGGTGGGGAGTGGTTTTGCGGGTGATTTGGTGGGTGAAGTATGGAATCCGCCGTTAGATGGTCCGGCCAGGACCTCGCTGAAGGATGCAGGTCGGACGTACGGCTTGGAAATGGCGTGGAGGCGGGGGTTGGATGCCGGGCGGTGCGCTCCAAAGAGCGCGGTTCGAGGTGATGTCGGGAGGTCGGACATGTTCGTTCAGAGGTCGGGGGTCGGGTCTTCGAGGGTATAAGCCGAGCTCCGAGAACCGTATCCGACCGGGAGACGAGAAGGGAGAAGGGAGACGTCAGCAAGGCTTTATGAAGAGTCGAAGGAGGAAGAAGGAGAAAGTTGAAAGGTGAGATGGAGGTGGACTGCTTCTGCTTCTGACCGCGACAGCCGGGGACCGACAGACTCATTTTTTGCAGCGCAGACTTTTCTCGTGTTTGTCCCGGCCCAGCCCCGTGTGGCACCACCGCATTGTCCTCGAAACAAGCTACCTACTGTATCTTTCAATCGCGCGTTCAAGTACATCTGCGAGGAGGAGGAGTCATGCATAGAGGCGACATTGGACGCATGAGCAGTCGCAAGGTCTTGGACAGCGGGACTGGCGTTCCGCCTTGCAGATCCGACCATTGCAGCGCGTTTCAGCCGTGTTTGCCACCCGACGCGCAGCGCGCGGGCTGCTGTCGTTTGTTGAGTGTGAATGCGATACGATCCATCATGTTGTCACGCGTGGACTCGCTTCATCAGAAAGCGTGGAGATAGTCGCAGTCAAGAGACGCATGCATGGCAAGCTCGCAGAGTATGGCAATAACGAGAGTGAGCCCAATGGCTTTCTCGTGGAAAATGTGAGATACGTAGCGCTAAAAGGAGGTAGAAAAGTAGCGTGGGAAGCGATGAGAGATAGCTCACAACGAGTATACTGTGTTGGAAATTCTCTCCGCATGTTAATGCAACCACAGACCCGTCAACTCCACTGAGAGGACGCAATGTCATCGCAGTTGGAGAGCACCTTCCGCGTCATCTGTCAGGAAGAGACCGAACTTCTGAAGCTCCCTCCCTGTCGCCTCGAGCAGAGCGTCTCGCCTAGGCCCAGGTACTGGGAAGTAGTGGTCGGCCAGCGACACAAGGTTGAGCTGAGCTCTGTCAGCTTGATGTTTGCACAACCTGGACACGAGAAGTTAGATCTCGCTTACCCTGACGTTATCGACGAATCGCCTGATATTCTCTTCGTGCTCCTCAGAGATGCCCTCGAAGCCTTCAATGTATGCCTTTTCGTGTCGATCGTTCTTGCCTCGTTTATTCAGCGAAGCGATGTCATTGGCATTTGGCGCGAGTAAGACAGTGGGTTCCTGGCCTTCGTAGAACTTTGGTGGTCGTGGATCGTCGGGTCGGATGAGGGACGTTCGTCGACCAGCATCGCTCGTCGCCGCAGCGGAAGCGTATGAGTCCTGGATTGAGGCGAAGCGGGACTCAAACTCCTCCTCACCGTCTTCGTCGGGAACTGAGTAACGCCGACTTTCGACGGGCGGCCGCGAAGGCTGCCCTCGATTGCGTTGATCCCCTCTGAGAGAGGACGGACCGGAGGACATGAATGGATCGCCGTCGACATTGTCGGCGGGACTCGCGGGGCGAGGTCGCGCAGTGTACGCGGGTGTATGGTAGGGTTGATCGTAATCCGCGGCGTACGGCTGGGTCGATCGATACTGCTCGCCGGTTAGAGGTGGAGTGAGACGGTGGCGAGCGGTACCACTGGGAGGTAGGCGAGATTGATGACCGTTTTGACCGTTGGTGGCGGGGGTAGGGCGATTTCGCTCTCGAAGAGCGAGTTGTTCTCGATGCCTCTTTGCGGCCTCGATGATGTAGAGGGCCTCATGGCGAAGGTCGCTCTCGGACGGGACTGGGAACGGCCCTTCACCCATGCCTACCCGAGGGACCTTGGGGAGAGGCGCGTCATCCTCCACCACATGAGTTGGGGTGACTCTGGCTGACGCGGCCTCGCGTTCCCGCTCTCGTACTGCTGCCGCCGCCGCAAGTGTACGAGCGGTGCCGGCGAGCGAGTTTGACTGGCGTGGAGCCTTCGCCTTGGCCGGTGCCGGGGCTGGGAATGAGCGGGGCACGACCGAGTTGGCGCGAGATGCATCGGGCTGGGGTGTGGAGACTGGGGAGGTTTTCCTCCGTTTGGTGGGTGGCGCGACATCCTCCGTCCTGACTCGTACGGGAACCACGGCGGGCTCGGTGGCCTCGGGAACGGCTGGATCGGGTGCGGCTGCGACCGAATCCGAGGCTGATGAGGGGGAAGAAGGCGGATCGGAGAGTGTGGACGAGTTTGATGGCGATCGAGGCGTGGAGCGACGCAGGTGGAGATGTTGGGATCGTGTGAGCGGTGGAGGCATGGTGCATGCACGATTGTCGTGGAAAAGTGACGGACGAGGGGAGGGGAATGGTTTGAGGTCCGGTCGGTCAAGTGGAAAAAATCGTGTGAGCCAAAGGGACGTGTTGATGCACAAGGTACGGTGTTGGGAGAGCGGGGTCGAGAGTGGGTGAGGGGCGCAGTGGAGGAGGAATCGATGTGATTGTGAAAATGATGTGAATGAGAAGATTTGGTATGCAGGAGAGATGGAGAGAACGTACAAGTCTGTGCTGGGAGTGTTGAGGGCGGGCTGGACGAGTTGTGTGGCCTTTTCACTGGGATCACGTCGGACATGGCGGCGGTGTTCTCTGATACGGCACCACAAAACAACAACATCAGCCTAGGCGTCTCGCACACAGCATAAACCGAGGGACATCATCAGGGGAGCACCGTCCGCACCTCTTGAGACCCTCAGTTCTGGAGCTGGTGACAATGTCGACCTGTCCTCGGGCGGTGTCTCGTCTCTCATCCTCTCCTCGAGGACATTCCCGTCGTCATCATAATACACCATGGCCCAACCCTTCCAACCCTTCTTCTTCGGCTTGCGCTGCGGCTTGTCCGCACCCGTAGCACCTTCCACCAAGCTCTCCGATCCGCTGGGTGCGTCTGCGGACCCTGCCCGTCTCCTGGCAGACGTCGAGCCGTTGGTGCTGGGCAAGAGGGAAGCGATCGCCCGTGGAGTAGTGGCTGTGGACGAGGAGGGTCCTCCACCACGACCACGTCGGGTCGCTGGCGAGTGGGTTCTCGGCCTGCCCGGTCCCCTATGCATCCCCGGATCGCTCTTGCGACCTCGGTGATGCAGCCTGGCCTCGTAGAGAGCTGAGAGAGGCATGCCGATCGAGGTTGTGAGTGGGAGTGTTGGTGTTGATGCAAAGGCCGAGATAGTTCGTGTTGAATATTATGAGCTATTGTTGGGTGAACGGGGAGGAGAGAATAGGCGCGACTGGGATGACAACCCACCGGACCCCATCCCACCGCCCTGGCCCCAATCGCCCACGCTTACAGTATGTGGCGTTACGTGTTTGGCTTGCCCTGCACCACTCGCTACGTTATCCTCCCCCCGTCCCATGCTTGCATAGCTCTGCACTCGTTCAAACATCCTTTCAAACACCCAATACACAGCACGGACACACTCGCGGTGCATCCCCATCATCAACTTGCCGCCTTCTTTATGCCCGACATACATCTCCAAGAAACACCTTTCGCCACACAGCCTGCTCGGTCTGGCTCGGCCAAGCCGCCCATGAGCCTCCGGGCATCCGCGTGCCCCGTCGTTTCATGCCGGACATTCTCGCTCGTCGTCAAGTTTTACAATCCTGCGACGCGTCTCCTGCACGAGTCGCATGCATCCATGCTGCCCTACCAGCGACGTGGCGGTGGCGATGGCGATGGCGACGACCTCACCCGTTCTCACTCGTGCCCCCCCATGCCATCGCGTCTGTGATGACCCCGAGGGACTGACGTAATTCTGTTTGGTGTTCGCTTCGGCGTTTTAGCTTGGCCCCAGTAGAAGTAGTGCCCGCTCGTCCCCCGAGCCTGGCCCTGGTGTTCTCGTTCTGCTCCGCTGCTTCTGCCCGAATGGGTACAACTGCAGTCACTTTGAACAAATATCTGGCACTGAATATCCTTTCAAGATCCCATCTCTCGAGTCCTGACCATATGTGGCCGTCACTTCCCTGCCGTATCCACTGCCGTTCAGTTCTCAGCGAGGTATCCGGGTGCAGAGTACTGTAATCATCCGTCTCGGTTCTTCCATTGACGTGCGAAAGGGGACACCATTGGGTTAAGCGGCCGGTGCATGTCGAATCTGACTGGATCTACAGAAGAAACCCCTCACTCGTCAGGCCTGCGCAAGAGACGAAGTTGCTCAGAGAGCCGCTCAGTGCCTCTACATGTCGGATTACCTGCCTGTCTCGGAGCTCAGTGTCCAACTCTTTTCTCCAGTCCATCGATTTCCAGGGCTTCGTCCACACTTCGCATACTACTGCGATCTACCAGACGCTTGGGAGTCTCGTGAGCACGGGAGGGATCAGGTCGGGGAGCTGAATATTGAACATGTCGCGCTTCTCCCATATCGGCGCTCGTGGGAAGACGCTGACTGCGGGGAAGAAGGTCATTGTCGAGCTGCTCGAGGAGCTCGGCCGTGATGCTGCGATATTTCACTGTAGTTTCGAGACTTGATGCCTTGTAGGCAACGACCGCAATCCCACGAGCAGCACACGATTGTATTAACCCTCGGACCCAGTGTGTACGCCGACCCTCGCCCCGTACATCCAATCGTGTATGTGCCTCAGCTGTAGCGCAAAGACGACCTTAGAGTGGAAGTTAGAGCGGTCCATACGAGTGCACTTCGTCGCATCGAAGGAGAATCAGTCGTACTTTGTCTATCAGCAAAGCAGCCGTTCTGTCTGGGCGTGAAGGGATCGTCTTGGTCCTGCCGTTGCACCTCAGAACTTCTCCTGATCCCCGGCTGTCGTCTCGACCTCACTAAGATTTCTCTCAAACATCGTCTTTGTGTCCCCGCCCCGTTCATACGCCCCAATGCCCCCATTAACAGGCTGCAACAGCATATACTGTATGGCTCGTACAGCCAAAGAGTAACGCGCTGCAGGCGTTGGCATCGGACACTACTACTGTACGAGTACTGCATCTCCCCACTTCCCGCACAAGCCCGTTCTGACTACAGTATCGTCACCAAAGTGCGTCGCCGTGTCGTGGAAAAAGACTGATGTCTCCCGCTCAGAGCCCGTGTGGCCAGGGACTTGCTAGGAAACGGCAAAGATTCGAGAAACTGCATCAAGAATGACTGCCAACGGGATCTCTAAGTTCGAAGAGCCCTCGCGTAAATGTATGTATGTATCCGGTAGTGAGTGATAACTCCGTCTCATGCTTCTGGGTACTGGAGAAAGTCTCGATACACCCAGGCCGCGAGCTCTGAATCATCGCGATACACGAACCTACCAACCAAGAGAGAAAATGCATGACGAGTGTCTAACAAGACTTGTTCCCGGATAATTACAGTAGAGACTGGAAAATTTCCCGCCTACTGAGCGACGTGCCAGTCCAGCTTGTCGGCCCACTTCTTGTCCTTGAGCGTCAACAAGACCTCTGCGACGTCCTTAGCGCCGTTTCCGCTCAAGCAGCTAAGCAAAAAGTAAGCTTCGTTTCCCCCGCGCACTGAATTGATCACGCCCTGCAAGCTGCAAGCCTTCCACACCAAGGAAGCAGTCCACAGAGTAAGACGGCAGACACTCACATCACGACGTCCTTGTCCTTGGGCAAGGTCTTTGCGAGCTGCATACCGCCCCAGAGCGCGTGCGAGCTCTCGAGAGCGGGGATGATACCCTCCATCTCGGTGACCATCTTGAAGCCCTGGAGGCACTCGAAGTCGTCCGCGACAATGTACTCTGCGCGGCCTGTGAACTTCAAATGCGAGTGCTCCGGTCCCACAGAGTTGTAGTCGAGACCTAAAGCAAGCATGAGATTGATCGTCGCTAAACAATAACAAAGACATGGACATACCGGCAGAGATCGAGTGAGTCGGGGTGAGCTGACCGGTCGCGCTCTGGATGATGTACGAGCTCGCCCCGTGGACGACACCGATGACACCCTTCGACAAGGTAGCCGAGTGCAGTTCCGTGTCGACACCTGTAAAGCGAATCAGCCCTACACTTCTTTCGAGATCATCCAGATTTCTTGAACGCAAACTCACCGTGACCTCCTGCCTCGACACCGACCAATCTGACGCTCTCGTCGTTGATAAAGTCGTAGAAGGTGCCGATGGCGTTACTGCCGCCGCCGACGCAAGCGACGACCGCATCGGGAAGCTTGCCCCTCTTTTCGGCGAGCTGGGACTTGATCTCCCTGCCGATGACGCGCTGGAAGTCTCGCACGATGGTCGGGAAGGGGTGCGGACCGATTGCAGATCCGATGAGGTAGTGGGTCGAGTCCAGTCGGGTCACCCACTCGCGCATAGCCTCGTTGACGGCGTCCTTGAGCGTCTGGGAGCCAGACGTGACGGGAACGACCTGTAGCAGCTGCATCAGTTGATGTCCTCGAATCGCTACACGGCGGGGTCGCTCACCTTGCCACCGAGCATCTTGATTCGGAAGACGTTGAGCTCCTGTCTTCGCACATCCTCCGCGCCCATGTAGATGACACACTCCATCCCGTACTTGGCACACACAGTTGCCGTCGCCACACCGTGCTGACCCGCACCAGTCTCCGCGATGATCCTCGTCTTTCCGAGACGCCGGGCCAGCAGGATCTGGACGGATCAGTATTTACAGTGTGTCCCTGCTCCAGAAGTGCAACCCACCTGTCCGACAGCGTTGTTGATCTTGTGGGAACCAGTGTGGTTCAAATCTTCCCGCCTGAGGATCATCAGTTATGCCTCGAGCAGCCAGAGCGTTTAATGCCACCTACTTCAGCCAGATGTTCGCGCCACCCATCTCCTCGGTCAATCGCTCGGCGAGATACAGCTGACTCGGCCTATTGATGTACCCGAACATGTCCTCAAACTCCTTCCAGAAGGCTGGGTCCTGGCTCGCCTCGGCGTACGCCGCCTCGAGCTCCGCCAAGCAATCGACGAGACTCTCGGGCACGTAGGCGCCGCCAAAGAGACCGAACCTTGAGGGAAGTTTTCCGGGGGCCTTGACCTCGAGACCGTCGTCGACAGGGGTGGCAGGCGGGATGGGGAGGGTTGGGACAGGTTGAGCGACATTGTCCCCATTGGGGGACTTCTTCGATCGTCCGAGAGCAGGAGGGTTCTGGTCCTTGAGCGAGATGGAGCGGGCGTATTCCTCAAGCGCTTTGGGTGCGTCGCCAGCAGCGGCACCCTCGAGAACGACTTTGATGATCCGCGAGCCGATGACAACACCGTCGGCGCCGGCAGAGGTGACAAAGTCAAAGTGGGTGCGGTTGTCGATACCAAAGCCGACGGCGAGGGGGACGGGTGTCAAAGCGCGGATACGGGCGAGAAGCTCGGGAAGAGAAGCGGACATGGCGACGCCAGAGGACGACCCAGTGACACCCATCTGGATGGTTTAGCACAGACCCATACGTCCAGAACTGATTTCGACCCACCTTTGAGACCACGTAGATGAAAGAGTCGGCGATAGAGGCAAGGAATTTGACTCGGTCAATGTTGGTCGACGGAGCAACAAGCGGGACGTAGGACATCCTCCGATCTGTCAGCACCGCACCTCGCGATATCCCAGACCAGACGACCCGATCTCACTCACCCCAGCTTGGTACAGATGTTTCGGAACTTCATGGCCTCCTCTGGCGGCAGGTCCACCATGATGTACCCGTTCGCCCCGGCCTCCTTGGCATCTTCGACCGCCTTCTCCTCGCCATACGCAATGAGGGGGTTGTAGTAGCCTTGTGAGTGTCAGCGGCGACACGAGCTCAGCCACCCAGCAAGCCTGCACGCACCCATGAGCAGGACTGGGCATTTCAGGCCCTTACTCCGCGCCTCGCGGATGTACTGCAGGCAGTCGGTGTAGTGCACGTCGTTCTCAATGGCAATCTGTGAATCATCAGCCCACAGCCCTGCCCTGCGTGGCATACCACGACGTTGTATACGTCGATTTGGAGGTACACGTGGTGTCGTGGACTCACCGTGTTCGCCTTCTGGATGACGGGGCCATCGGCAATGGGGTCACTGAACGGCACTCCGAGCTCGATGATGTCGGTGCCGCCCCGCTCGAGAGCGAGCATCAGATCGACGGTGGCATCGCGGGTAGGGAAACCGGCCGTCAGGAAGTTGACCAGGACGCTGTGAGCGATTTAGCAATTCCAGCAACAGATACCATCGATACCATCGTTTCGAGGCTTTACGTACGCTTGGTCCTGCGATGATCAGCAGAGCTCCAGTGTGAATCGACATGAAGCAGCGTGAAACGCTCACCTGCTCGCGTTTGTCCGCAAAAGTCTTCTTGATCGCCTCTGCCATTGTGCTGTGATTGCAAAGAGCGAGATGATAGGGGGCGTGGGGGGGGATATATGTAGTCGATGGAAAGGAGGAATGTGGACATATCGACTCGAACTTTGTCCTCTCCCGCATCGATCCCGTCGCATCGACGACCAACTTACCGGGAGCGGTCCGGCGCGGCGGCGATAGGCAAAAGATATAATTGATCCCGTCAAATGTGACTGTGACGTGGCAAGTTGTGGCAGGGCGGTTGTGGCGCTTGCACTTGTGCAAGGAGGTCTTGATACTGAGGTGGCAACAGGAAGCGCTCTCAAACGATTCGGCTAGGGGAGCAGACACGCGAGAAGACCCAGCAGAAGCACCAAGGCACGTTGCAGTGCAGCTGTTGCTCGTGGAACGCAACCTGATCCTGCCACCTGCACGAGTACATACAGTTCGTCGTCATTCATGCCCAGGCTTCACTCTACCCGTGACACGTAGAGAATTTGGCAGCCTATACCCGTACGAATATCCTTATGATCATGCGCCGAGGAACACCTGATGATTCACCAAGTCCTTCCACCAGGCAAAAGTCACCTCCTGACCCCCTGGCATTCTAGCCGCTTTGTGATCATGTCTCTGTGGCCAACCACAACTGTTCACGCCGACGCCAGGGGAAGTGTGAGGTTGTGAGCTTCCAGTTGTGGGCGGACCGTCCCCCAGAGTAGGACTTTGGACGACGGTCTCAGCCCAGACGTCTGATGAGAGGGGAAAAACCGCTTGGTTGTGAGTCGCAGAGGGGTGGTCATGCCCGAGGTGCACCTCGATGCTGACCCCGCTGACCCCAGACATCGGAGCGGACCAAGGATTCTGCCAGCAGATGAGGTAATTGTATGTCTGGAGACGTCCACGTGTAAGTTTTGCAACAGCTCGCTGAAGATGTGGGCGAAGTGGGTGTGGGTGCTCGGACTCACCGTCGGGGAAGGGACCACGATCGAGATGTTCGAATCGTGTTTGCCCTCAGGGGCACGAGCAGTGTTTGTTCCCACGACAAGCTGGTGTATCGGAGGCTGCTGTAACTGCTGACCGCTTTAGGTGCGAAAGGGGGGTAGGTGGCGGAAGCGGCCTATCCTCTGTGAGCATATCAGTCGACGTCGGTGTCGAGGGCGCCGTGATGATCTGGATTTCGGGGTTTTCGGTCAGCATGTCGAGAAACGTGATCTGCAGGTCGGCGAATCGGCGAATCGGTGTTGCCCAGTCAAGAACACGATTGCTGGGATGATGTGTGATGTGCGAATATCACTGTGATGAGCATCCGCGGATCGTTGGCCATATATACGCGCTACGGATCTCCAGTGACAAGGGAGACGTATGGGTAGCCAAGAGTCATCTCCTTTGACCCCGAGTTGGACAAAGGTGGTTCACGCAGATCGCGTGTCCTCTGACACTACTGGCCGCCACGGCCACGATCGTCAAATCACCAAAGGATGCCTGAGCCAGAAAGCGACAAAAGACCGGTGCATCCTGCACGTCGCATCACGACGATAGACTCTATGCTAACACCAATACGCTCATGGCCGCTGCACTTGCCCAAGCACCAAAGAGGTGCC
Organism: Saitozyma podzolica; assembly: GCA_003942215.1. NCBI lineage: Eukaryota > Fungi > Basidiomycota > Tremellomycetes > Tremellales > Trimorphomycetaceae > Saitozyma > Saitozyma podzolica. Next base: position 386,486 of record RSCD01000021.1, on the reverse strand, counting down.
ATCGCTGCGGCACGCAGGCGAATTGTGGGTGCAAGGGGTCGCTGTGAGGTCGACGAAAAGAGCTATTGTGCGAATGGCAAAGACGGAGATCTTGCCAAAGGAGATGATACTGAGATCATGATCGGGGTGACACGGGTCGGTCGCGGACATCACCAGATCAAGGCACGATGTGACCAACTCCATGCCGAGGACCGGTATACTGGCGGCGTTGAGGATGTATGGGTCTCCACGGTTGATGGCCGTCATCATGGCGATGAGGGCGCCGAAGAATCGCACGCAGGCGAGGCAAATCTTGACGGATTGAAGCAACCGCTCATCCAGCACCAACCCTCTGCGCGTCCGCGCTTGTAACCTCGGAGCGGTATTCGATGTTCCCGCATCGGCTGCCGCTGCGCCGAGCCCCCATCCCGCCAGAAGACTCTCCAGACCCGTCTCCTCCAGCTCGTGTCGCTGCGGGAACATCCTCTGCCTGCCCACGCCGAACCCGTCCCAATCCGCTTTATGCAGCGGTGGCGAGTCGTCTTTGTCCGGCTCCCACCTTGGTGGTCTGCCCGTGTACCCACCATTGCTGAGCGCAGTATGGGGAGATGGCTCCCAGTCCATCGGCTCGTACAGCGTGGCAGGTTGGGGCGTGGGCGACGGCAGGGACGGCCGACCGAACATTGGGTTGGTGGAAGTAGGAGATAATTGGGTCGTTTGGTCCGGAGCGGAAACATGAGCGGTATTGGGATGACCGTTCGTTGCTTGCGGCGAGGAGCTAGGGATCGTTGCCATCTGGACGGGTCGCACTAGCTTGAGACGGACTGGTTGAGTGATCCGGATGGACAGCAAAGCGTGCAGGAGAAGCTGCATTGTGAGCTTCATTACAACAGGGTCATCTGGTCACTCACTGCAACCTCGGTGGCGAAAGAGAATCTCAGCAGCATATGTGACGAAGACGGCGGGGCAAGAGACTGGCTGTCTCGCCATAGCACTACCGAAACGGCAATTCGCAGAGCCATGATGAGCAGCATATTGCGCTGTGGATCGTCAGCTAAACAGCCAGTCTCGGATTGGATCGGCTCTCACAATCCAGGTCGGCCTGCCTCTGAGCTTCGCGTTGTCCTGGCTTCTAACCCTACGCAGCCAGTATGGGTCCCAAGCGATCCACAGAAGCGAGGCACAATGGAGACCGAGCATCGAAAGCGGCAGATCTAAGCCGCGGCGTCGTGTGGCTGCTCCGAGGACCACCAATGCTGCTGGTGAGATCGAACCTTCACCGCCTGTCAGCGCAATTTCCCAATCGGAGAGTTTGGACCAACCAAGCAGCCCCAGACCTAAGCTCAGAATCGCGCTTGACGCCCACAACACCCCGCGCACCCGCCATACCAGCACCTCCGCCCAACCTGGCGCGCTTTCCACCTCGTCCGCCCGACTCGCACCCCTTCGCAACGCTGAGCCCCACGCTTCGACCTGAGCCCGGTGATCTGCCTTGCGAAGAGCCGAGTCCACTGCAGGCTGGCAATTCGGGCATACGGGCGGGTATCGCGAGTGCAGCTTGGCGAGATAGGATGGGAGGGAGGCGTATAATCCGGGGAAGGAAGGGTCCTGCGGCGTAGAGTCGTAGGGGTGAGCGAATGCGCAAAAGTGTGGCCATGAACTCGCGTGCAAGGACATGAGACGAAGGGGAGCAGAACACGGGTGGGTTGCGCTCACATCGTCGTCTGGGAGGTAATTTGCGAGCATGTTCATGATAAGAGTTTGGTTCGCCAGGCAGCTATGGCAAAAGGGGGATGCGGAGGACGTCGAAGGTAGATGCGAGTTAGAGGGTTTGGCTGGGACACATCAGCGGAGCGAGAGCGGGCGGGGACAGGCTTCACATACCTCGTAGAGAGAATGATCTCGAGTTGAGGCTCGTACTGTGCATCGCTGGTAGATCCGAGATCATCTGCCCGCTCTGCGCCACGGCATTAACACTTCCAGCTCGTGATACACTGCCGAGAGCAACACGCCGACCCACCTGATCGCGGATGTTCCAGCACCCGCATCTCTCGCACTGCCAATTCCACTTTGTGCCCACGGACGCGACCTTGCTCTTGCCCTTCCTGTCGCTGCTCGAGGCGAGAGGCGGCGGGGGAAGCAGGGAAGGCGAGAGGCAGAAGAAGCATTCCACGGCTTGTGGGCGAGTCGACGAGCGGAGCAGCGGCATGCGGGCGTCGAGCGTGGGGACTGATGGGCTCCTCTGGCGCTGTGGAACGGATCCTAGCTGATATGCCAGACAGAAACAGACAAGTGATGTTTGACGAGGAGGAATGGCATCGATGACCTTGTGATGTCCATTGTCGTTTGTGAAACCAGACTGGCTGGCTGCTCGTGCCGGTTGGGTGGCTCAGGCACACGCTGACGTAAGGCACCCCAGTTGGCTATTTTGTTTTCAGCAGCCGCAGCCGACAGATGTCTTCTTGTCCTGTCAAACATTTCAGCTCACACGAGCACACATACATGCCCGGCATCACAAGCGATGCTCCGACCGGCCTTGGCGCGACGCATAGCACGGGTGAGGGGGCGAGACTCCCCGTGCGCCGACTCTACGGGTGAGTGCTTGCTCGCAACACCGATTCGCCGATTCGCCGCTGACCATCTCAGCCCGTCATATCCTCACGAGCCAGCTCCACTACCTCCCCTATCCACACTCTCACTCGATGAGCGTCCCCCACCCACTTTCCCTCTGTACAGACCCGCACCCTCCCCATCTCCCATTCCCCAGAACTCTCCACGCTACCCGGACCCCAAGTCACTCCCATCCGACGCCAAGATCGCTCGATCGCTCAAGGTCCGCCTGAGCAAGCGGGTTGTGAAAGACCTGCCGCCTCTCGAGGAGGATGACCTGAGGGAGTTCTACGCTGCGCTGGTGGAGTCCGGTGCGGAGGAAGCTGCGAGGCGATACGAGGTGTTGGAGGCGCCCAAAGAAGAAAGGTTGCGACTGGGAGATGGGGAGAGGGAAGAGGTGTTGCGTGGTTTGGCGGAGAGGGTCTTGGGCCTGAACGCTCAGAAGCCTCCACCTTTGGGGGAACATGAGGGAGCGAACATGGTGGCTGGACCATCACGGTTGACGGGTATCGTGTCAGGCGACGCCGTGCCGACGCAAACAATCATTCACGCCTTGGCGTCCATTTCATCGGAAGACGAGGATCAGAACGAGGGAGGTCTGTCGGATCTGCCGCTGGGACTTGTGAGCCGGAAGGAATGGGAAGCCCTCTTCGATCAGACAGTACGTCTCTGCTTTCAATATGCAGATCATAGGAGTGCCACTGACGAGCAGCTTTCGGAGACGAATCCCGGATCTGCAGAGGTTCTACTCGGCGTGATGCAGGTGAGCAACGGTTTCACATCACTCCGAGGTGTTGAAAGCACTCCAGTGCTAACCAGGCTAGGCGCATGGGGTATCTCCGTCAGCCGAACATCTCTCCGATATCCTCGCGCATTACGCTAGCCACGGGTTGCTCGGCGAGGCGAAGCGGATCGAAACAGTTCTCGCGGAAGGTGGGTCATCTGCCGCTTGTCGCTGCCGCAATCAAGTCCCGTATTGATGATGTAGCGGGCTATCAACTATCCACCTCTCAGCACGACATCCTCACTAGTGCACACCTACACGCTTCAGGACCCATCGGCGCCATTGCCCACTTGAAGACATACGAGCTCTCATCGCACCCTGCCCCTCAATCATCGTACGGCCTCGTGCTTTCCCACCTGCTCGAGCGCGATCCGTCGTCCCACACCCGCGCTCTCGCATGGGATCTGTTCGCGCACATGCGCCTTTCAGCCCACCCGACGCCGTGCCGCGAGATCTATCGACTGATGATCACCTCTTGCGGTGCTTCGTCGGATCCCCAGCCCGAACGCGCGCGGGATCTCTGGATCGAGTTGACTCAGGATAACGGGTCCATCCCCGACGAGCCGGAATACACCGCAGCGATACGGGCGTTGTCGTCTACGAAGAAGGATTATCTCGAGGCGTTTGACCTCCTGCGGCAGATGCTGGCCAGGCATCATGACGCGACGTACGTGCCGTTTTCGGAAGACGAGGATGCCTGGGCGGGACGATTACGCCGAGGGCAGCGACAACGGTCGATGTCCCGCTGGATACCGAGCCTGGAGACCTGGAAGGCGTTGTTGGAAGGAACGAAGCGAGCTGGGGACTTGCCCCGCGCCCGTTGGGTCCTGGCGGAGAGTCTACGGATGGCGAGAGCCAGTGAGATGGCGGGGTATCCTGTCAAAGGGCCCGATGAGGATATGATGGCTTCGGTGTTCATGACCTATGCCGCGTGGAAACCCATCGTCGCGAGGCGGCAGGTGAGGGTGAGAGGCGGGGTGGGGGCAGAGGGCATATCGCGGGACTCGGACACGCAGGAGTCAACCGCAGGCACCACGGGCGACACCGTGCAGCACATTGAGGATCCTCTGGTTGACGTGGATCTCACGGAGGAAATCTCGGCGGGTGATCGAGTCGCTCAAGACGTTTCCACTGCACAAGGCGAAGCCGCAGATCCGACCTCACCTCAAACCGCAGCCGACGCCTTGGGGGAAGCCTCAGCGCTGTTCCACCAGATACTCCGGCCCGCTTCGTCCTCCTCCCTCCTTACCGACCCTTTCCGGGACACTCGTCCCTCCACCCGGCTCGTCAACTCGTACCTGTCTGTCCAACTCGCGCACTCCCAGACGCTCGCCGCTGCTCGGACCGCATGGGACGAGACGTGGTCGGACGCTGTGCTCGTCGAGCGTGGAGTCCGGCCCAACGGATGGAGTTATCTCATCGCGCTGGAGAAGTGCGCGTTGGGGAACCGGCAACTGTCTCAGGAGAACAGGGAAGAGGCCACGTCCTGGGGTCGTAAGCTCTGGGACGAGTACCTCTCCTTCCAGAGCTCCCTGTCTGTGTCCCCCTCCGACTCCGGGTCGCACACCATATCCGGTACTGGCTTCGGACTGGGTCTTGGCCCCCGACAGATTGAGCGCGCATGGCGAGCAATCATCCGAATACACACCCTCGCAGACGACACGACCGGCGCCCTCTCCCTCCTATCGGACTTCCAGGCCCGCCACCCACCAAGTCGGATACTCGACTCGTACGCGCCCATACCCGACGCGGGACTTGGTCTGCGCTTCACCGACCCGACGACCGTGAGAGAGGCGGACGTGCCCCCGCATATGCTCTTCGAGGACGTGAGGGTGCTGCACCAGAGACTGGTCCGGGACGAGGACGGCAGGGGCCTGGGGCTGGTGAAATGGGTGACTACGGGGTATGAGAAGGCGCTGGAGAAGAGGAGGAAATGGAGGTTGAAAGGTGCGGGGAAAGGCGGCGAGGTGCGGAGCAGGCGGGTGGAGATGATCGCGGCGGCTGATGGAGAGGAGTTGAGGAATGAGCCGGAAGAGCACGGGGAGGTGGGGCGCGAAGAAGCGGGGCAGGAGAAAGCGGAGCACAAGGAAGCGGAACACGAGGAAGCGGAGCACGAGGCAGCCAAGAAGGCTTGATACCCTGCACGACGATATCGGCCTGATACGAGATCCTGGCATGCCACACCATTCGCATCGAACCGTTCTGAAGGAACAGTGCCTTCGTTTTGTTGTGGGTTAACTGAAAGCAGAAGCGTCCCATGCTTGTTATGCCTCCACAGCCGTGCTGACGGTGGCATGCAGCATGACATGCCTAGCATAAGGTTGTATGTAGTCCGCCTTATCCCCGCACTACTCGATCACCTGAAGTACTCGTCTGTACTCGTACTCGTAGTGTACTCCTCTCGTCCTCACCTCCCTCACCCCTTCGTCTCTCGGATCCCCCGCGCACGGAAGTACCACAAACCCATATCCTACAGTCGACTCACAGACCCACTTCCTCCAATCCTCCATAGGCACTCGCACTCGTGTCCGGCGAGAACAGCGCCAAGGTCTTGGCAGTAGTGGGAATGGTATTGACGCTGCTTGTCCCGCCACTGCGACTTGGGTTCAGTCCCTCGTCGAGCCAGAGACTTGGTGTCGTCGCTTCTCTCGACAAAGCGAGACCGGGGGGCTTCCTGGCGTCCCGCCGGGCCTTCGAAGATGGACCGTACTCGTTCGTCGGATTTGGTCGGTCAGGTGCTAGCGATGCTGGAGGTGATCCGGGTACTGGAGGTGCTTGAGAAGTATCTGAAATCGTCTGAGAACCCGTGTAGACGGGATAGATCGTCCGCGCAATACCGGGCATGCCGCTGTGTCCCGCACCGTTCCGATCTCTGCTCGCCGTCCCCGTTGCCGTCGCCGAGCTGAACGTGCTGAGCCCGCTGAAAGCGCTGAGCGTGCTGAGTGTCCGCGAAGCGTGTCGGGACGGAGCAGCATTACTAGTTGGAGAAGCGGCGATGGGGGAGAGGTAGGTCTTGAAGTCCCGGAAGAGGCCGGGACGGCCGTATGCTCGTGATCGACGAGAGGCGACGAATGTGTCGGAAGAGGATGAGGAATGGGAGACGGCCGCCACAGGCTCGGAGTGAGTAGCGGGTGTCCCGGCGGTCGCGGCGGTGAGGGCGTTTGTGCCCGGGTGGGTGAGTGATCTAGTGGGCATGTCCCGGGGATGAGACATTACGATGGGGCCGACGGAACCGATGTCCTCTATCTTGTGTACGTGTGAAGCGTCTGGAGAGTCGGATCTGTTGGATCTGTCGGAGCCTACTCGCCCCCGCGAGCTCTCGCTCTGGCACTCGCGTGGCCACTCCCCGCCTATCCGGCCTTGAACACTCGCACCGTCCTCGGACCCTTGGGTCGCTCCAGAATCTGACAGGCTGTCGATCGGATCACGGGCCCAGGGCGGGCTCACCGCCGAGCCGAAGACGGTATGCAGACTCAGTCTCCCCAGAGTTGGCGCGAAGAAGTCAGAGATGCGCCGGAGATCTAGATCTGCGTGGTCGCTGTCCCTCAATTCTTCTGATACGTCGTTATCATCGCATTCGAGCGAGGAAGATGGGTCGACGCTCCGATCATAGGCGTAAGCCACAGGGTGTGGGGGCGGGATTGGGGTTGGGATTGGGATTGGGAGCGGGAGCGAGGGTACGGGCGCGATGTCGGTATCCTCATTGGAGACTTCGTCGCCATTGCGAGATAACGGGCTCGAGAAGTAGGATCGTACACTCTGACGATGTGAGTGAGACGACGAGCGGGAAGAGCGAGGGCGAGGTCTGGTTGATTTTCGTGATTTGGACTTGGGCTTTACGCCTGGAGTGACTTGCGGAGTAGGGAAAGAACGGGCGAAGAAGGTCGAGATGGCCGAGAGTCGTGATGGCGGGCGATCGAGAGAAAGTCCATCGGAAGCGAGGTCGAGAGTGAGCTGGCGCGGCACGGCGTGTCAGCGGTGTACTCCACATTTGTATCGTACCCAACATCAAAGTTTGCCCGTGCACGCCGCGACTCACCCGGATCTTCTTGCTCTCCAGGGGTGTGGGTGTTGGATCAGTCGCACCGGTCGCACCGGTCGCACCTGCCCCACCGGCTTTCTCACCGTCGCTCTCCATTCCTTCCCCGCCCACCTCCGCGTCTAGCTGCCTGAACCGCCTCTCCCAGTAATCCTCTCTCGAATCTAATGTCCTCGCCTCCCAGTCCTCGTCCTTATCTCTATCCATTCTCCTCCGCACCCACCCCAGCCCCACGCAGAGCATCACCAGTGCCAACACACCGCCCACGACCCCGCCGGCAATCGCGCCAGAGTGGGACTGGGAGGTCGTCCCGCCTGAGGAGGCGGCGTCGGTCCCCTTACCTGACGCTGCGGAGGGGCGAGAGGAAGATACAGCGGCGACTGTTATTCCCGAGGAGGAGGACTGGCTCGGGTTGACGAGCTGGGGGGTAACGGCTCCGCTTGCTCCGTTAGAGAGGGATGTGCTGATCCCAGCAGACGCCACGGCCTGTGATACCCCAGAACTCGAGCCAGTGACAGATGCACCGACAGCAGCCACGGCAGCACTGGAACCCCCTGACACCGGCTGTGCCGCCGCCGCCGCTCCAGAACTTGTCTGCGCAGAGGCCGTGGCACCGGCCGATACTTGCGCCGATACCGCGGAGGCCGAGAATGCGGCGGCGGTCATGCTGCCTCCGTCGTTCGAGCTGGGAGCGGCCTGCTGCGCCGCATGATCGACGACTGCCGCGCTCGAGGTCGCTTGCGAAGTATCTTGGCTGCAGGGGTAGTAAAGCGTCTGCTGGGGCACCACCGAAGTTACCACGGTTTGTCCAGGGACTTGGGTCGAGGAGAGTGATTCGCTGGTGGGCGTGATGGTGACGAGATCGGATCCGTCCAGCGTGATATACGGAGAGCCGGTGATGGTGGCGGTGTGGGTACTCCAAATGTAGCCTGTAGTAGTGATCTGCGTAGTGCCGTAGAGGGTCACCGAGGGAATGAGAGAGCAGCTCATCGCCGCGGTAGGGTCGACTCGAGGTGCGAGGTGCGAGATGACACCAAAGACGATGGTCCCCAGTATCTGGGTGAGTAGGGGTCGCGGGACCAACCCCCGCGCCAATAGGGCTGTCTACCTGAGTCGCACAGCTGCCTTCTAGATCAGTGAGTAGGATGGACAAGCATGAGGGACATCGACAGATACAAGGTACACCTTGTTGAGGCCGGATAGGGAGGTGAGGGTGAGGGGGCCTGTGAGATGTCATCCACTACGAGTGGGCACATCAGCAAGTCTCGCCGTTCATCTTCCCCTAGAGTCCAATTTCCCACATCCAACGTCTCCGCACAAAGGAACTCCAGAAGGAAATACCCCAATCGAGCTCTCGCGCCTCGTAATGTCCTCGAAAGGGACGTCCCCCGCGTCTCTACAGAGCCCTCAAAGTGCCTTTAGATTGCAGTCGCACCACCATTGAGAGTGAGTACTCATGTGAGAAGACCCCCTTTGGTGCGTAGATGCGCAGAGCCACCCGCCTTTGGAGATCGAGGGGTGGAAGCTAGGCGCTAGGGAGAAGGATGTCGACTGTCCACGTAACGTGTGCGGTAACGTGTGCGGTAACGTGTGCATGTGGTCATGTATGCGTGGCTAGGCGTCTCGTGTGCGTGGTGCAGGATCCGAGTGCGCGTCGAATTCGGTCGGTAGATGTATGACGGCCGCAGGGTTGCGTTATGGTACGGCGCTGTATGGCGCGATAGTCGTTGCGAAACGTATATTGTGCTTTGCGATTCTTCTTGCCGTGAGTGCGGAGCGGAGTTACTAGCGATACATTGGCGTGTTGGCGGGAAACGGACATAGACGAGGAGGAACAAGCGAGGAGCAGTCGGAGTGCAAATCCTCGATCAACGACGGTTGGTCGTGCTGTACGCGAGGACCTGGAAGGGGCGGACCCAGACTTCGCCGCCGCCCCAGCCGACACAGGCGTGATCGTCGTTGATGAGGCATTCTGAGCCGTCAGCGTCGAAAACGAGTCCACGAAGTCCACGGCCCACAATCACTTACTTCCCGGATGGTCGCCGCTGTGAACGGTCAGCACGGCCAAAGCGACACAGCGACATAGCGCTATAGCCCTGCCGGGGTCACTCACTTTTCATATTCCCCTTTGGCAAGGAGTATCGCACTGCCATTGCTCTCCCTGCCACCCTCGACAGGCTGCCATCCCTGGACGAGCGAACGCTCCCCATGCCGGAACGTCATCCACTTGAGCAACGTCGGGTCCGCCGGTCCGCACAGGACCTCGTAAATGTCCAGGGTGAGTTCGTCACCGGCGTACGAGATCGAAGCGCCGTTTACGAGGTGCGCGCCGGCTCTGACTCTATTGAGCTGGTTCGCAAGCTTTCTTTAAATTGCTGGGGACGAAGGCCACTCACTTGCCGAGATGGAGACCGTGCTCCCACCACGCCCGGGCGGCGTAGAGGACTTGTCCATTGTCCTCGTGCCCTATGGGGAGAGCGTCGTACGGCATGTGACCGCCTCGGTTAACCAGCTTCCACCTGAACAGCGGCTTGACCCCGCGCGACTCTTTACGAGCGTGTCAGCACGCATGGCCCAATCCCAGCAAAGTACAAGTCAAGTCAGAGCCGGCATGCTCACCCCTTTCGTAAAACTCTGTCCTTTCCTTGGCCGCATTGATCCACTCGTCCTTCCCATGTCTCCCGCCCCAATCCCTCCAGAGCTCCCTCTTGCCCCCCTCTTCCCCCTCGTCAAGGCTGTACGACCACATCCCGACCCCGCCAACTCTCCACACTCTCTTGCCCTTCAGCTCGTCCTTCAGCTCGTCCTTGTTCGTCGCTTTGTGCTCCTCTTGCCTGAGAGTGAGATATCGCAGGCTCTCGCTGGCCTTGTTCACGAAGAACTCCGAGTCCCATCGGTTCGACCCGGACCCGCGGGACTTTGAAAGAGACGAGTTGCTCGAGCTCGACTTTGAATGGCCGTCTTTGTTCGCGGTGACGGTCTCGCCGGACGAGGACGAGTCGCGGCCTGATTCGGGAGAAGGAGCCTTTTGAGGGAAGCCGAGCGGGACGGGGGCGACGAGATCGGGCTGACCGGAGGAGAATGGCGTGGGGGAGTAACCATTCGACGGACCCGCGAAGGATTGGTATGATGGCGGAGGGAGGGATTGCTGGCCATGCTGGCCATTCTGGCCCTGTTCGTTGTGCACCCAGCTCCACAATCGAGGGTTGTTTCGCGGCTACTCAAAAGTCAGCGAAGCCTGGTTGAGCGATGAATCGCACTCACCGTGCCGCTCGGCTCCGCCCCACTCGTGTGGGTCATGTCGCATCGCCAGAAAGTTCCTTCACACCACACCACCGCGCCGGGGTGGTACGTCGCATACGGAGCCCACGACGAGGGCGGGGGCGGCGGCGAGGGGCTGTCGGTGATTTGATACATGGAGCGGAGGAGTGGCAATTACGACGAATAGTCGAGTCGAGCCGGGTCGGCTCGTGCGGTCCACCGGATCGTCAGGAGGATGAGAAGGGTTCCAACCGGGTGGGAATCTCCAACCGGGGCCGGTTGCGGCAGCGACAATGTGGACCAGATGAAGACTGAGTAGATCGGTCAGCTTTGTCAGTGCTGTTGTAGTGGCTCGTAAACCGAGTGGAGAGAAGGACACCAATGTTGCCGATGCCACTGCCGCTGACGCTGATGCAGCACCGCCTTGTCGAGGGCAAGCGGTGGCAAGAGAGGGAAAAGTAAAGGCGTGGAAGCGGGCCGTGTGAGTTGGTCTTGGACTTACCGAGACTCGTCAGTGGCCGGGCGTATCGAATGTTCGCTGGAAGCTTGCGAATGAGATGTAAGGTGTGGCGTGTAACGTGTAATGTTACAAGTATGAATGGGGTCGGGGGTTCGGGTCGGGATACTTGATTGTCGCAGTTGCAGTTGCAGTTGAAAAGTCGAGATGGAGTTGAGATGGTGGTGCTTTCGGGCTCGAGTATCCACCGCCGTAGCCCTGTCGCAGCCACGTTACGAGCAGCCTAAATGCTATACAGAGTACTATAGCGCCAAGCCAAAACAGACCTATCCAAGTCAAGTCCACTGCAATGCCCGTGCCCAACTTGCCCCCCATAACGTCACGACACGATCCATTCACGCAATGCATAATCCGCAAACGTCAGACCACGTGGAGCCGAGCGAATCCAGAGGCGATAGGCGGGGCGCAGGACCAGCGCGGATATTGCGCGGCCTTGGCCTCGATTCCAGCCAAACGAGTACGAGTGGTTTACTCGTCGCGTGATGTAGCGGCAAGAGGATTGGAGCGACTCGACTCGATTCGGTTCGATCCAGTCTGCCCAGCTGGTTGCTCCATGAGCCGAAGCCAGCGCGGGCAACTCGTAGAGACTTCTGCGGCGTAAACCCCCCTCGGCCGAATCCTCACTGTGGGTGCCATGCCAGCCGGGTGGCGTCAAGTGGAGGCCATCCACCGGTACCGGCGATTGAACCCACTGTATACAGTACGATCGACGTGTCTCGCTCAACTGCATATATCTCGCAAGCATATCAGTCGTCTACATCCAGCAGATCACAGACCACACCGTATCGCCCTCTTGAAACCCAACATGTCATCAGAAGCTGGACCATCCTGCCTCCCCGCCTCGCTCCTCCCAACTAGTACCAGCTCGTCCAACCCTCCCCCAGCTGCACCCCGTGACACCCCCAACCCATCTAACCCCACTTCCTCCATCTTCTCCCGATCGAAAGAAGCGCCAGTCCATTCCGTGCCTATGAGCGTGATCCATCGGCCGCTGCCGTCCGAGCTGGACGAGGGGAAAGTCAAGACGTTCATGGAGGAGATGCAAGTGGGTCGCATGACACCCCAACTCGACGGACCCAAGCCGTGCTTGCGAGACAACCGCTGACGACGGATTCAGCGCGGCGACTCATTCACCCCAATCGAGGTAGTCAAGGTCCGCGCGCCGCTCAAGGTGGACCCGACGAACACTCCACAGAATTTCTACTTTGCAATGGGGGGATGTCATCGGTACGAGGCGACGAAGCGTCTCGGATGGGAGACCATACGAGCGAGGATTATTGAGGTCCCGGCGAGTCAGATGAGGGTGTATCTGGGAGCGGGTAGCCCGTTCTGAATGGGCGCAGTGGGATGGATCTTTCTCGGACGGGGAAGTCGGTCTGAAGGGGCATGATGTCTGAGGGGGAGGGGAATGATTATGGGCTGCGCAAGCATATTGGGCAGTGTAGTTGCTTATAGAGATAGATCCTAGAAACATAGATCCTGCGCGTGCAGCTCCCTGCCTGCTTAACGCTCAGCCGTGTGGGATTTGGATGAGCGACGCCTCGTATACAGTTGTCACGGCAGTGGGAGACAGTGGCGCCTGTCAATGCCATGGTCCTCTCACGGCCAACGCAGTCTCTCCATATCGCAGGCTTCTTGACGCAGTCCACAATAACACACGAGCTCGACACGGGTCACACACGCAGCAATGACACAGTCTGGAAGAAGGCATCGCCATGCATGGGTAGTCAGGTACATGCTGTGACGGGTGCGGAATGCCGAGGTGCAGAGTGGACCGGGGCGACACGCTTAGTCGAAAAGACCGAAGCCCTGTAATGAATCGTCAGCGCGATCCAACGGAGCGAGACAGGTATGACGCCGCCGCCTCCAAGCAACGGTAGCCAGGCCAACCCACCATGTCGTCGTCGGACTCCTCCTTGGCCTCCTCCTTCTTCTCCTCAGCGGGAGCGGCCTCGGCAGCGGCACCGCCAGCGGCGGCGGCGGCGGGGGCAGCACCGGCGGCGGCGGGGGCACCGCCACCACCGACGTTGGTGAGCATGGACTTGATGTCCTTGCCCTCGAGGGCCTTGGCGAGGAGCGAGGCCCAGATGGGCTCAACATCGACCTTGGCGGCCTGGGTGAGGGTGGAGATCTTGTCGCCCTGGTGCGGTCAGCACGGCTGGGACGGCTCGGACAGGACAGTGTCACGAGGTGCAAGGCGAGAAGCGGGCAGGGATGTGAAGCGGATGATTGGACACCGTGAAACGTAGACCCACGGTGATCTCAATGCCCTCGTCCGCGAGGATGAGGGCGGCGTAGGTGGAAGCGAGCTCGGAAGACTGAGACGGTCAGCATCGGGTCCGGTCCCGCACAAAGCGTCGCTGGAAGAAGAGACACGGATCGGACTCACCATCTTAAAGGGCGATCACCAATTTAAGGACTAGGCCGGGCAGATCGTTATGAGATGAGTGATGAGGAGTGAAAGAGAGTCGACGGACGAGTTGCAAGTGGTGGTGGTGGTGGTGCCGCGAGGGGTGGTGGTGGTGGTAGTTTCGCCAACCAGCTGGGATAATGACGTGGCAAACTTATCCCAGTAGCAACAATTTGGTTGATAGCGGTGAATCGGCGTTTGGATCGGCGTTTCGCTTGTCAATCCGAGGCGAAATTGAATTCTCACCGCACCGTAGCTGCCGCCCGCCCAGGCTACACTCACCCTCTCACCCGTCTCCCCCCTCACTCCTCGCTCGCTCCAAATCCTCACTTTGTACAATTCTTCGCCTTTATCCTTCAACATCCTCATCATCCTTCAAAATGGCTCCTTCTACCAGGTGAGCGAGCCCGTACACCTCATGTCTGGCATGGACAGTATGCTGATTGTATTCGTAGCGTGCCCACCGCTGAGGTGAGTTGTCGATCGTCGATCAGGAGGGCGAGGAGACAGGTCGTTGGCAGGCGAGGGCTCTACCGTGGAGTGGTCGGGATGAGCATCCCCCATCGAGGCGGCGAGGAGAGAACATCGGCACGAGCACGAGCACGAGCGCAGGATACGGAGAAGCGCAGAGAGAGCTTGTGGACACAGCTGACCGCCGCCCGCAGCAAATCGCCGTCCCCGAGACGCTGCTCAAGAAGCGCCGCACGACCGAGGCCAGCCGTGAGGCCAAGCTCGCCGCCGCCGCCAAGGCCCGACAGGTGAGCGAGATTTCCGTCGCGTGTACCACAACGTGCTGGCGTTTGGGGTTGTCTGAGAGGCGGAAGTTTTGAAGGGGTCAAATGGTCGTCCGAGGATGGCTTGTCTGGCCTGCGCTCTCAGTCATCACCTCACCTCGCCTTGTCCGCCTTTCGCCTTGCTTTCACTATGATGCAAAATCGACACCGTCAACTCGGCTAGCTTCGGCCATGCTGCCCGTAATTAACCATCTTTCGGGGCTGAACATTTACCCATCGTTTTATTCCAAAATCTTGGTCCCCGGCGCAACTTTTTGTGTGAGGATGGCACGCTGAAACCCGAAATAGGAGTCCAAGGCCCAGCGCAAGATCATCTTCAAGCGCGCCGAGGAGTACGTGAAGGAGTACCAGACCGCCGAGCGGGAGGAGATCCGACTCCAGCGTGAGGCCAGGAAGACTGGTGACTTCTACGTCGAGGCCCAGCCCAAGGTGTACTTTGTCGTCAGGCTCAAGGGGTGAGTCCGAGTTCGGGTCAGAGTCCGAGTGTGACGAGGTCGAGTGCGACAAACTCGATGGGGCGGCCCCGCGCTGACACCCCCGAAGTATCTCGAAGATCGCCCCCAAGCCCAAGAAGATCCTCCAGCTCCTCCGCCTGCTCCAGATCAACAACGGTGTCTTTGTCCGCGTCACCAAGGCGACCCAGCAGATGCTCCACCTCGTCTCGCCCTACATCACCTACGGCGAGGTCAACCTCAAGGCCATCCGCGAGCTCGTCTACAAGCGCGGCTACGCCAAGGTCGACGGCCAGCGCATCCCCATCACCGACAACGCCGTCATCGAGAAGCTCCTCGGCAAGTACGGCATCATCTGTGAGTGGAGTGGTCCAGTTCAATTCGATACCTCGTAATCGTACCCGCACTCGTGGACATCGCTGACGCCCACGCCCACGTCAGGCATTGAGGACCTCGTTCACGAGATCGCCACCTGCGGCCCCAACTTCAAGCAGGCCTCTTCCGCCCTGTGGCCCTTCAAGCTCTCCAACCCCACCGGCGGCTGGAGGCCCAGGAAGTTCATCGGTTTCGTCGAGGGCGGCGACGCCGGTAACAGGGAGAAGCACATGTCCAAGCTCGTCCACCAGATGGTCTAAGCGAAGGCTGTGCGCGGGACGGTGGAGGAGGGAGCGGGGAAAGTCGACTTTACTCTTGCATGGGCATTTTAGTGTGCGCGAGTGAGGTGGGGCTTTGGGCATGTATTTCATTCCGACACGCCGAGTCTACGTGGGGCTTGCTCTTCGTTCACATGGATTTCCTATACAACGCAAACGGCAGGCTTCGCGGTCGAGGACGACTGGGGCCGTGGACCAAGCCAAGGGCCGTAGTCGTGCTCGGCTCCACGTTACGGAGTGACGTCCACACAACAGAGAGCGTTCCTGCTGTCTTGAACCAGCTCCAGCTGCGCCTTCGCCTCACAGCCTGGTCAGCCTGGTCGTCGTGGGTCAGTCGGCGTCCCCGTCGGCGTGGGCGCCGACTGACTTTCGAAGTTGTACATCCACACTAGCTAGCCTGACGGTGCTTGTGGCTATTCCCTGACTAGTGAGCCAAGATTTTGTACCCGCTGCAGCACGTGCGGCGAGGACGCCAGGGTTTAGTCTATCCAGGCCATGGATCGGCACGAGCGAGAGTGACTGAGGAAGGCGGAGGCGGAGTCAGAGACAAGGATACAGCACAGCCGGCGATCATCACGTCGCGAGTTTGAGGTCGGACTGCAATTTCAATTCAAGTCTCGTGTGCAGGATCCGCACCGACGGTATGCGTTCATAGGGCGAGGCATGAGAGCACAGGTGCGGAGAGGAAGGCGCCCTCTCGACACACGCCGTATGTAGCGACATCGTTCCGGTGAGGCACCGAACGACCATAATGACCAGACCCTTGCGACCATGACATGCGACTCCTTTGCATACGATGTACGAGTACTGTGGATATATATGTACAACACTGCGACAAGGGTCTAACTTGAACTCTTGCGGGGACTCTTTCTACTATGCACACGAACGGCTCGCCTCGACGCGGCGTCTGCGTCTGTGTCTGCGTCTGCGTCTTGTGCAAGGCGAGGTGGTGGTGTCACCCCGATTTGAGGGGCTTGGAGAGTGGGTTGGAAGTGGCAGCTTGAGCTGGCGCCCTACCGCTGGTCCTGCCACGTCTCGTCGGATGCTTGGTCGAGGGACGGCGCGGCGGAGAACGGTGCTGTTGCAAATGCGTTGAGAGGGTCGTCCGAGCCGAATCCCAGTTCACCGGGGGTCGGCAGCGGCGAGAACCCGGGCGAGTTCGTCCACTGCGGCATGGTGTCTGGTAGGAGGGTGGAGTGGTTTGAAAAGGGGGCGATGCCCTGAGGCAGGGCGGGGAAGGAGAGGTAGGAGTCAAACAGGGGGAGTGGCAGTGGGCTGTTGGTGGAGCTGTGATCGGCGCTGGCGCTGGCGCCGACGTTGACGTTGACGCTGGCGTTGGTGTTTCCTATGCTGTTGATGTTGTTGGGGAAGTTTGTCATTGGCAGAGCTGGGGAGGGCATCGGGCTTGTTCCGGTAGGGAGAGTAGGCGAGATGGTGGATTGGAGCGGCCCGAACAGCGGTGTGGATCGCTCCCACGGCTTGAGTCGGGGTTGGAGGTTGGACATAGAGGGTGCGATATCCTGTTATTCGTCAGCGGGATAGGATTATCACCGTGTGACCGGGTTTGACCCGACTCACGTTGATCTGATCTGGGATCGTCTTGATGCCGCTGACCTCGCCTGCCCTTCCCTCCGAGATGAGCTCGCATAGCATCGCGAAGCTCATCCCGTCATCGCCCTCCCCAGTGGTACTGGCGCTCATCATCCGCATGGCCTCGGCGAGGCTGTTTAACTGCGAGATCGGATCTGCTTTCCGTGAACCGAGTCCGGGTCCCGAGGCGAGCGCAGGCGCAGGCGCGTTGCTCAGCGGGGTGTTGTTCAGCGGGGACGAAGCCGAGGAACTGGAAGCAGGAAGCGACTCTGACCGCCGCGGAGGCGAAGTGGCCCCTCGTCGTATTTGTGCCTCCGCATAAGTGTCGAAGGGAATGGAGAGGTTCTTGATTCGGCAGAAGTAAAACCACTGGGCGCGGGCGATCATCTCGTCGATCTGAGCAGCGCTTCGCTTGTTCCCCCGAATAGCGGAGATGACGGTGGGTAGACCGGCCTGACGCGAGTAAGCGGGTGAATGAAGAGGGAAGAGCGAGCGAGTGTGTGGGTGAGTGACTGAGTGAGAGACGACAAGTAGCCCGACTGAAGGCACTCACCTTGAAATCCCGATCATCTGAGAACGGATACGTCTCAAACTCGTCGAATACCGCCTCCAGCGGGCATCCACCCGCACCCGCGAGCTTCGGGGCGGAAATCAAGTTGCTGGCGGTGACGCTACTTCCCGACGAGCTCACCGGTGTGTCGCTCCCGCTAGGTCCGGCAGTATTGCTCGTGCTGCCGGTACTGGCACTGGCACTGGTACTGGTGCCGGTCCCGGCGCTCGTGCTTGAGTTCGTATTGATATTGGTATTCGTCGCGCTTGTGCCGGGAGGTGGACGCTGCATGACATTCCGCGGGCTTGAGGGGAATGGGAACACGCTGGGCAAAGTGACGAGAGGAGTGGGTAGGGAGATTTTTGTATCTTCGGGTCGATATTGCTGATGGAAGTGGAAGAGGGATGAAACGTGGTAACGTAGCGAGGGAAGATGATGAGACGTTGACGTTGATGTTGGTCGGAGTGATGCGGGCAGTCCGAGCTGGCCTGGTGTTATTCCCACGAGAGCTTGCAACTTTTGCGTAGTGTAAAACCGCGTGAACCCGCGGTGTCTGTGTCTCCGTTTGATCGGGTGTTCCGGTGTCCCGGTGTTCCGCCTCGCCTGGTCCTGGTTTCGTCGGCGTGTCGGGTCTGCCGTTGACGGGGGCGAGGGCGAAGGGCGAGGGGCGAGGCCGAGCGAGGAAGATGAAGGTCAACGGGCAAGGAGCAAAACGAAAAGACGGAGTCGGAGTCGAGACGGGGACGGGAAGCCTGAGCGATCGATGACGAGCCGGGGCGTCGGATGTGGCGTCAAGGGTGGGGATGGGAGTGGTACCCGTCCGGACCCGACAGTGGTTCGACTCGAGTCGGCGAGAGCGATCCTTATTCAACGTTTGCTGTACCCAGCGAGGTTGAGGTTGAGGTTGAGGTTGAGAAACGGTTCGAGATGAGTGGACGGTGGCGTGTGCGATGGGTGATTTTGTCGCGGTTATATGAGGTTTCTGTTCCGAGCCGAGCGGGGAGCGGGCGGGGGGAACCGATATCTAAATGATATATAAAATGTTTGGTACGCGTCTATCTAATCCGTTGGCCGTTGGGATTGGGTCCGGATCCGTTGGGCCCTTCTTATACCCGCGGGCCCCTGCGGGCTCAGCTGTCGGTCGCATCTCCCTATGCTGCGTAAGCAGTAAGCAGGGAGGGAAGGCGAGGCGAGGCGAGGCGAGGCGAGGGGATGCGAGAGGGGGTGTGCGATGTGTGATGCGCGATGCGATGCGGTGCGACGAGTCGGTGCAGGAAGCGAGGGGAACCGGGGGGCGGCGGGGGAACCATCTCGGGTCGGCTCGACAGGGCTACGGCTACTACGGCCTTTGGGCCTCGTGTCGTCCGCTGCCTCCACTGGACTTTCTGAGTCATCGAGGAGAAACAGTGGTTTGCATGCATGCCTCGTACACAACCACACAACCCCATCCCCTTGGCCGAAGCCGAGGCTGTGACGACGCTGCGCTACGGAATGCCGACGCGTTCCAAAGGAGGATCGTGAGCGGAACAAAGCGAGAGCACCATAGTGTATGCTGTGCGGACTAGTAGGGGTACAGCGGTGCGAGTCGCTGGAAACTTCGCCGCCGTAGCCGTACCTCACCAAACCGTCGTACTCGTTCAGTCAGAATCCCAAACAAACGCATCAGACGCATGCATTCACTCATTCGCCGACGGACCTCGGGATGGACGGCCGAGGTGGAGAGCAAGTGGAGGTGATACGCACGTACAAGCCAGCGATTTGCTGCATACGTATTGGAGGCGTACATGCAAAGCAACGTCGTACGAGACGAGCCGAGGTCGGAATCGAAGTTGAAATCCCGGCGAGCAGTAGTCGGTGCGAGGTGGGTGGCTTTTGTGTCTTTTGTGCCTGTGGCTCCGGAGGGAGATCAGATCAATTAGGAGGCTAAAGGAGGGTGCTTGGTGCTTGGTGCTTGGTGATTGGTGATTGGTGATTGGTGTCTTTCTCGAGGCGAGGCGGTGAACGGGTGCGCGTCAAGTGAGCACCGACTCCTGGCTCTGCACTCCTCTAATTCTCTGATTGCCTTGGTATGGACCTGTCCCATGTCTTCTCCCTCCGACCCAACCCGTGTAACTACTGATCTCCGCCTACGAAAAAGTCTGCTCGGGGTGCCTCGTGTAGCCTCTCACTAGCGCGCGGAGGAATCATGCGGGAGGGAGCACGAGCACGAGCACATGCCGTGGAATCGACTGAACTCGAAGATTTCGGGGCCTGTACGAAGTTGTCGGGTTAGTACGTCGTCAGGATGGCCGAGTACACCGGGGCCGGTGGCCGGGACCGACGATCGCAGTGGCATCTCACATGGGACGATCCAGTGGACGTGGAGATGGGATGATCCCAGTGTCCTCGCGTCCTCGCTTGCGATAAGCAGGTAGGCAGATTCAGCAAGAGCGCGCACACGAATGTCGCAGCTGCATGGGTTCGTGATTGAACGACCTGACGGGGCGAGCCTGCGCACAACCAGTTCTGCTGCCCACGCCTGTGCCCTGTGCACAACTAGTTCAATGAGCCACTGCAAACGCAACTGGTCTGGGTTGGCACTGCAAAGTCCGAACAGCTCTCATCATCGGGCATGCAGTACCCAACATTTGAGCCGATACGATGAAACGAGGTGGGCGTGGCGTATCACACAGCCTCCGGTGGTTTCGGACTCGGCAAGGGGCCATCGGTGCACGAAGCCGCCGACCACACTTCGGAGTAGAGGGGAGACAGAGGCGGTGCCGGCGGTGCCGGCGGTGTCAGTGTCGGGGCGGTGCACTGCACTTGCGCACTCGCGCAGTTGCTCTCACCGACTCGTGGTGCAGCTAGCAGTAGACCGACAGATGCTCCCCGAGTCGCCGAGCGGAGTGATCACGTGATCTGAACTGGAAACGGATTACTTACGCCATATTTCGTGTGCTCGTATACGACGCGACAACTCATTTGTCCAGTATGCATGTGGCCATGCACTGTGTTGCACACACCGAAGAGGGACCTCTCGAGCGAACGTTCAGCCGCAACGGTCTCGCACCGAAGGAATACTTGTACTGGCCAGTTGTCCAAGCCTCTGCGCCTCTGTGCCTGTGCTCCGAGGTGCCACATGATGACGACTGCTTTCGATCCACCGTAGCCATTTGGCCTGTCCGATCCTATATAGCCTTTACCTTTCTCCTCATCGCTCCGTCCAAAGGCCAGCCAGCCCCCGCCCCATGTGGTCACACGCCCTCGCAGTCGCACAATGACCCCCGTCTCCACCTCGAGCCTCATCGGGGTCGCCATCGCCTGCGGCGGGAATGTCCTGATCTCCCTAGCTCTGTGAGCGGCGTTAGCCTTACCTCACTCACAAATGACAGTCGACTGACCGCGATTCACTCTTTAGCACGGTGCAGAAGCTCGCGCATAGGCGGCAGACCGAGGAGCTGCATCGGAAACGAAAGGGCGAGGGGGATCACCACAACGGCCAAGGTGGAGTGGGGGTGGACGGACACGAGGCAGGAGGTGCGGGAGGTACACTCGCGGTGCCGGTGGTATTACTGCCGCAACAGGGGGGCAAGGGTCCGCCGTCACATACACGGGGGATCATCGCGCCCGCGCCTATTCAACCTCCCACGCCATCTGATCCGCGTGGCTCCCCGCCCCCACCCTCGTCGGTCTCGGTGTCTCCCAGAACCGTCCCGAATGGAACAGCTATTACGATCCAGTCCCCATCGCCAGTGACTCGCCAATTACAGTCCCCCCGAAATGACACCGCACTCGCACTTGGAAGTGAAAGGGAAGACGGAGCAGGCGTGGACCTGGGGAATGAAGAGGAGGAAGACGAAGAGGACGCCGATGACGACGAGGAAGGAGAGGTCGAGGAAGGGGCGTACCTCCGCTCAAAGCTTTGGTGGCTCGGCATGCTGCTGATCTCGGTGGGCGAAGGGGGCAACTTCCTGAGCTACGGTTTTGCCCCGGCGAGCGTGGTGGCCCCTCTGGGAACAGTGGTGAGTAGGATCCAGCCAAGAGCTCAAGACCATCATCGTCGGCTCCAGCGCCAGCTCCAGCGCCGGCTACAGCTACGGCTCAAAGCATTGGACCACCGCGCTGACCGCCTAGGCTCTCGTGGCCAACTGTCTTTTCGCCCCGCTGATCCTGCGCGAGCGGTTCCGGCCGAGAGAACTAGTCGGCGTGGCCCTCGCCATCCTCGGCGCTGTCACCGTGGTCTACGCCTCCAACGACACGAACCCACGAGTACGTCGCGTCACGGTGTCTCGGTCCAGTGTTCCTGTCCCCTACACCGTTTCATCGCACTGACGAGCCAGCTCGACCCTGCCCAACTCGTCGCCGCCCTCCGAGAAACCCCTTTCATCGTCTACACCGTCCTCAACATCGCCCTCGCCCTGCTGCTCATCATCCTCTCCCGATCGCCCCGCCTCGGAGGCAGGTGGATCGGCATCGACGTGGGCGTCTGCGCGCTCTTTGGCGGCTACACCGTCCTGTCCACCAAGGCGCTCTCGTCCTTCCTCTCGAGCATGTTCCTCGCGGCGTTTGCGTACCCCATCACGTGGGTGCTCGTGGGTGTACTGGTGGGGACGAGCGTGATGCAGATAAAATACCTCAACAAGGCTCTCATGCGGTTTCAGAGCAAGGCGAGTGGATCGATGGCGTGGGTCATGAGCGCGAACGCTGATTATGCGGCAGGAGGTTATTCCGACGCAATTCGTCTTCTTCTCCCTGGCCGGTGGGTTCGACTCGGCTCGTCGTACCAGTGACTAAGGCTGATGTGACCCAAGCCATAGTCGGCTCGGCTGTGCTGTATCAGGAATTCCGCGACGAGACAATATCCCGCTTTGTCAACTTTGCATTTGGCGTGCGTCTCCCGGCTCGAGCCCCGACGTTCTGCGACGCCGTCGCCGTCGCTGACTTGACCCAGATCGCGACCACGTTTCTCGGTGTCCATCTGCTCACTTCATACTCCTCCCCTCCATCCCACCGCAAGCACCCTTCACGCCCCATCCGCTCCGTCCCGTCCTTGACGGTTCTGCCTCAGGTGGACGAGCACACCCCCCTCCTCGTTCCCGCTACGCCGCGGCGCGATTCCGTCGAACAGGACGTCCCGGCCTTCTCTGCGGGAAGTCTCGGGCGACTGAGACTCACCAAGCGGACCTCCACAGGCGACTTTACGCCCACGCTGGGCATCTCGAGCCAGGCAGGGTTCCTCCTCATGGCTACGACCCCGCCGAGTGGGCAGGCGGCGTTTGGCAACAGAGCAAGGAGTATGAGCAGGGGCGGGAGCGGGTTTCCGAGTGGAGGGACCGCGGGGGAAGAAGACGAGGAGCAAGGCGGTTGGAACAGGAGGTCGAGCTTGCCATTGCCCAGGGCCTAGGTCACGTACCGGAACGATACTTACCGGAGCACAATGGGTCGAGAGGACATCACATGGCAAGGGACAAGGGAGCATGATTGACGAGTCGCGCAGAGCTAGATGCATGATAATGTCCGAGCATCCCCGATGCGTTTTGTTACAAGATGCGAGCGACGCAACGACACGACTCGTACCCACCCACCGCCGCGTATCACTCAATCACTCGCATAACCCCTCTGTACCGCTTCCTCCATGCCCTTGCCCACGTCGCTGCTCTCCGCTTCGCTGACCTCTTCGGTCCCACCGCCCCTCGCCATGTCCACCCACACGCGCTCTTGGAGCTTCTCCCCCCTGCTGGTGCGTTTCGCGCGGGACCACATCCCCACCTTCGGGTCGGTGATGAACTTATACGTGACGTATGGCCAGGACTTGTGAGCTGGGAGGGGTTCGTAGAACTCGGAGGCAATGCGGCGGAGCTCGGGCAGGCGCGTCCATGGGATGGAAGGGAAGTCGTGGTGCTCATTGTGGTATCCGACCTGAGGAATCAGCGAAGGATCATTCGTGGAGAAGCTACGTCGCGACACACGTTATAGCACAACAGATTGAGCCAGCCATAATAGCTCGTCGTCTCCTGGGCGAGCGCCTGGGGCGTCCCGTCCTGCACCTCGCTCATGAGGTAGTGCTCGGCGATGAAGTGCGCGGCGCACGGATGCAGGCTGCCCGCAAAGAAGCTCGAGATGAGGAGGTACACGAGCGCGTTCCAGCCGAGAAAGTGCACGAGAACCGCGTCAAACGAGAGGACGGCGAGCAAGTTGATGCCGTGCCAGATAGTAGGTTTTTGGGACCTGATGAAGCCCGGTCGGAGGGCGTAGAAGAGGAGTTGGAACGTGCTGCGCATGGATCAGCCATCAGCCAACCAGCAGCCGGGCCGCAGCCAGCTAAGCCGGGTATGCCCACTCCACCTCCACTCACGCAAAGAACGTCTTCCCCGCAACGTTGTTCAACACGATCGCCTCGATCCTGCTGGGCAGATCCGTGTCGATACCGTCCTCGCCGAGAAACTTGTGGTGCTCAATGTGATACCCCTTGAAGGCCATCGCGTACGGCACGCCGATGGCAAAGTTCGCGACGATCGCGAGGAGCTTGTTGGCGCGTATGGACCGGAAGGCGAGGTTATGCGTGATTTCGTGGATGGCGAGAAAGGTGTTTTGGTTGAGTGTGCCGCCGAGGGTGTACGCGGTGAGGAGGAACAAGGGAGAGAGAGGGTGGGTGGAGCGGAGCCAGTAGGCGAGGGCGAGCTGGGTGGAGAGCACGAGGAGGACGATGGGGAAGGTGAGTGGGGTCGGACCCATGAGCTTGCGGACCTGCGACGAGCGTGAGTGAGGCCCACAAGGTACAAGCGAACATGTCGCAGGTTGACTGAGGCATATTCTGGATACCTCGACACGGAAGACGCAACACACAACACGCACCTCGGGGTGCGCTCGGAGTATAGCCATCCGCCTACTCCGATGCGGCTCCTCGGTCGTCATCCACATAAAGTCCGGGAACGGGTCGACGAACCCCACGGCCTCGGCCCCCGCACCAGCACTGGCACCGGTCCCCTCACTGTCCTCGGAGGGGGCATAGCTCGGATCGGTGTCCGAGGGTGTGAGCGGGGTTTTGTCGAGGGCGTGGGCGTGGCCCTTGCCTCGAGGACGGGTAGCTCGGGAGCGAAAGTACGATGATGTCGACATGCTTATGAGGGAATAGGTTGGAGGAGAGTTTGAGAAGTGGTCGATAAGGCAAAGTCGCCCGAATGAGTGTCCGGAGTCGGGTCGTCGCGGACGCGAAGGGCTGCGGAAGGTTGATGCTCCCTTACGGCGGTCTCGACTTG
Source organism: Saitozyma podzolica (assembly GCA_003942215.1). Lineage (NCBI taxonomy): Eukaryota > Fungi > Basidiomycota > Tremellomycetes > Tremellales > Trimorphomycetaceae > Saitozyma > Saitozyma podzolica. The sequence continues at coordinate 361,609 of RSCD01000021.1, read as the reverse complement.
GTTCGTTCTTTCTCTCGACCGCCACGCCGCGTCGCTCGAGTTGTGCCGTGGGTGCTGACGAGCCGTATGTCCTCTTACCGATGGAGCAAGCTGCGTCTATCCGTCTATCCGTCTATGAATGTGAAGAATGGATGAGAAGTACTTGTACAGAACGCCGAGCGGTTTTCAGAGGCCCGGCTCGCGCTGCGCGAGGCTCAGGAACAGAGGTCCCACGTGGTGGCATCCGGCCGTGGCGTGGCGTGGCTCTGGAAAGCAGGGCCAGGCAGGCTGTATGCAGATACGATCGGGACTTTGGAACAGCTAACACAGCTGCATCGACTACAAGAGGGTAAGACTATAGGTGGATGATGTGACAACAGATGTCGAATAACCGAAAAATTCGAAAATGGGAGAACCCCTCCAACCCTTCCAACCCTCCGACCCCTTCCCTTGGTTCGGCTCAGAGCGCCACGCCAATCCCGTAGATCGGGTTGGGCTCAAACCAGCTCTCGTGCTTTGACGCCGCCGGCATCTTCTCATCCATCAACCAGTCATCGACCTGGGCGCCGAACTTGACCTGGAGAGCGGGCGAGGGAGGGCTCGGAATCTGGTCGAACGACGGCGGTCTCGGGGTAATGTCGTCGGAGGACGACCTGGACGAGACGGTGTACGTGGACGCGTACGAGAGCGTGCTCGTCCGCTTGTCGTCGTTCTTGGGAGTCTGGGCTGGGAAAGAGGGTACGGTGCAGCGCTGAGGGATACCGCTGAGCGAGAGATGGGAAATGGTGTTGCTTCGCCTGACGATGGGGATGGAGTTGAACGAAAGCGACGAGATCCGTTTGAGGCTGTTGCTCGAGGCCTGCTTGAGGAGGCTGGGTGTGCGGGAGGATGTACGGGGAGGAAGTGTCTGCGCAGAGGCTACCTGGAACGGAGCGGATTCGAGCCTGGACGATGGCCGAGACGCAGACGCAGACGCGCCATCCTCGTCGATGAGGATCTCCGGAGCGCCCCACCCATCGACATCTCGCTTGGGCTTGGGCATGGTTCTCGACTTGGACCAGGAAGGTCTCTCCAGGAGCGAGTCATAGACACCTGGAGATGGCAGATTAGGCGAGGCTCTGGGAGAAGAAGGGGAGTTTGGAGCGGATCCGCCCCACGGAAAGTTGCCCGGGATACTGCTGTTGCTGTTGGACCGGCGAAGCGTGGGTCCCGTTCCCGTTCGCGAAGGCGAAGCCGTGCGTGAGACGTCCACACGCGCAGGAGGGGTGACGACCTCTGTGCTTGCTGCGGAGGTCGAGGTATCGGACATGTGGGAGAGGTTGGAGTACCGCATGAGACTGTCGAGCTGGAGCTTGGGTCGACGCGTGGGCAGACTGGAGAACCGCGGGATGCCAGATGGTTTGGGCGCAAAGTTGGTCGTGGCCGCAGAGGGAACCGCGGCGGTAGGCGCCGGCGCCGACGCCGGCGTGGGCTGCGCTCGTTTCCGTCGAGTGACGGATTTGACCTGCTCCTTCCAGTCGTCCTCCTCGGACTCAGATCCGCTCCAGCCGAGACTGCCCGCCCGAGCGAGTCGAGGCGTGGCAACGAAGGTAGGGGTGTGCTCGGGGAAGCTCGGCGCGTCCGGGACGGTGCTCTGGCTGAGGAGGCGAGAGTTGGGGGAGAGGATCTTGGACTTGACTGCGGCCTCGACGAGAGGCATGCTCACGTCTGTATCGATCAGTGGTGCTCAAGGAAGATTGACGGACAAGACTCACCAAGATCACTGTCGTAATCGCTCGCATCCGCGAGACCGTTCCGGGTCAACTTGGACGGGAATTCTGGCAAGAGCGGGCTATGATTCACCTCCTCGAATGGCACCTGAACCAGTACTGGTTGCTCAATGACAGTCTCCTGTCGATCCTCCTCGACCATGCCCCTGGACGGTTCCTCAACCGGGGCGTGCACCGCTCTCCTTGGACTCGTCGGGCTGTTTCCAATACTTTGGAGAGCCAATGTCAAGCTGTACTCGTCGGGCTGAGGCGAGCCAGAGGTCGACGGCGGCTCATCATACAGGAGCTGTCTCGGCACGACGAGCGCCGTCCTGGGCGTCGGCGTGGCCTCGGCCTCTGACGACTCGGAACGTGGCATCGGCTCCGATACGGATGCTGACACGGGCGCGGACGGCTTGAGAAGAGGATTCGCCGTCGCGAGCTCCGGTCGGGCAGGTGGGAGAGGGAAGCTGAGATCCACGGAGAGGGGCGAGTCTGAGCGGGCGGAGCTCGGGGAGTCCGAGGTCTGCTTGCGCCGGATAGCGAGTGGCGCGGTACCCTGGATGGGCGGTAGCATGAGCATGTCGATGCTGTCGAGGCGGCCCGGAGCGGTTTCAGACGCAGCTTCAAAGTCTGGTTGGGTCTGGACCACGCTGCTCGACTCGTTCATCGGCGACGGCCCGGAACGCGGGCTCTGGCCGAGTTCCGCGGCGTAGTCTCCTCGGTTGATCGCCGGCGTGCTGTCGCTTTCCGAGGTGAGTCGAATCGAGGGGAGCAGGGCGCTGTACTCGGCACCCGAAGGTAGACCGTACGAGAACGAAGAGCTGGTGGAGAATGTGCGGCCAGAGGTGGAAGCGGACGCGAGGGTGGAGATGGTTGACGTGGAGGAGGAGGTGGAGAGTCGGGGTCGAATCGCGGAGGGTGGTGTCGGATCGAGAGGCGAGTGGGGTTCGGTTTGGTCAAGGGATAGTGTAGCGCGCGGTGGCGAGGTCCGGAGCTCGGACTTTGGAGGACGGAAGGGCGCCTCTTCGGAGGAGGACGAGGACGAGGTCATGCTGAGCCGGGAGAGTCGCTTGCCTGCTTGAGGATATCTCAGCTGCTGAGGCCGGAACGAGGCCGAGCTCGAGCTGGCGTCAAGGGAGAATTCGAAAGGCTCAGACAGGCCGGAGGACACGCTGGTAGCGGAGGACTTTCGGCGGAGCAGATCTCTTGCCATGGCAAGGTCAGAGTGGAGTGGGGAGGCGGGAGTGGGAGCAGTGAAGGTTTGCGATGCGAGACTTGGTCGACGGGGTGACGAGTGCGCCGAAGGGAGATGATCCGATGAGAAGCGGACCTTGCTCGGACGACGGGAGATGCTGGGTTCCGTGAGGCACGAGTAGTTTGACGGGCCAAAGTCAGAGACGGAGATGGAGACGGACGTCGCGGGTGAGACCGGCATCGGGTCGAGCGGGTCCACCTCGTAAAACGACGATAATGAGGGTTTGCGGAGGATGCTCCGGGATACAGGTGACAGAGTGGTCTGGAGCATCAGTAGAGTTTGGGTGATGGCACGTACCGGACTGCCTTCCATACCGGCGGCTATACTGCTTCCCCTTCGGCTTCTTCTCCGCTCCTTGCGGAACTCGGCTTCGCGATCCTCGTCCTGCATCAGTGCGAGCTTGGCGAGACGCATCCGCTCGCGGACGGTCATGATGTCGTGAGGTGGGAGGTGGGTGGATACGGCTGACATGGTGGGGGCGGCGCGCGGCGCTGGGGCTATATGGGTACGGGAGATGAGGTGATTCCGAGCCCAGCAATGCGATGCGTCCGGGATTGCACTGGCGTTGTTTTTTTCTGGACCAAGTCGGGCTGATTGGACCAGGTCCGCGAATGCCCGAATCAATCAGTCGCCTTCCAAGGACCCGAAAATGTTGGTCGCACAGGCGCACAGGTCGTGGCCGTGGCCGTGGGCGCTGCTGTCGAAGCGTCGACCTGTTCCCCGCGCAGTCCGTCTTCGCTGCGATTGATTGCGATCCGACAGACCGCCTTTGATAGGTCTGAGGTTCCTCGCGGTATCCCAATCCCAGTTGATATGCCCGAATGGCAGCCCCGGGCAGCACCGAAGCGCCCCGCCGCCGTGTGATGGAGCGATGCGATGGGATCTAGCTCTTTGCTCGGATCAAAAGGACCTGCGGAGTGTGTGTGTGGGCGGGCGTGATCGTTTAACGTTGGCGAGATTTGTGTGGGTCCTTTGACAACCGCCAACGAGAACGAAAAAGCAATAGCGAGAGTGAGAGGGACGGGCGTGTCGTTGATCCGCTCGAGGTCGTCGATGGGTGATGGGTATTGGTCTACTGTCAATCGTCAATGGTCGTTCCAATCCCCAATCCCAATTGACATGGGTGAAACGTGATGAGGAATGGTATGGAACGGTGTGTATGTGCCCAATGGACGGCGCGATGCCGTGTGGAGTGGTGTGCCGCCAAACCGAACCCCCTTGGCCTAGCTCTTTGCTCGATCTCGGAAGGGGACGAGCCTCAGGTACTGCCGCAACTCTACTCTGCCCGTACTCACCGTTTGACTTGGCGCGTCGGATGGAACGAGATGGAATTGTTTCAGCGCCGTTCAACGGGCTAGGCCCGTTCGTCGACGCGAGATTGAGCGGTCGATGCGTCGAGTGTCGAGGAGAGTTGTGGGTAGTCCCGGCACTAGAAGACAGGAGTACGACCAAAGCACAAGGCACCCGGCCGGAATGCTCTGTCGCTGTTCGCTGCGCTGTTCGCTGTGGCCTGTTGGCTCGAAATTGACAAACAAGGTTGGTGCGGTCGGCCCTGTTGTTTCAGGTACACCGTAGCTGCGTCCGGTAACGCTGTCGCTGTCGTCGTCTGTCGCTGTGCCTCGGCCGTCGTAAAAGTGACACCGAGAAGGAGTAGGCGATAGGCGATACAAATAGTTCGGAGCAGAATGTACGAGGAGATGGATGACAAAGGCGACAAAATGAATCGAGTGGTCGATGTCATGCCATGTCGTGGACACACGATGTGGTGTCGATGTCGACCCAAGCTACTGGATTCGGGGGTGTCCAGTCGTCGGCGCATTCACCCACATGTCACTGGCTCTGACTTCACGCCGACATGCACTCGTTGCAGTATATCTGGCGTTGCGCCTCACGCGCCTCTCCCAGCGTCGCTCTCGTCGATCTGCCGACGCAGCGGGGAGCAGAGCAGGCAGAGCAGGCAGAGCGCAGAGCCAAGCGTCCTGCGTCCTGCGTCTGCGTCCTCAACCCTCGAACACCTCCGAGACAAGTCATTTTCGATGGCCAAAGTGGTGACGCTGACGGTGACTGCTGCGAGTCGCCCCTCGCCCGGCCCCCTCTCCCAGTTAGCATCACTGTGCTTGCGCCGTAATAATGAGATGTCGATCGACATTGTCTCGTTGCGACGCAAGAGCAACGCCTGCCTGCCCTCGACCCCGTCTCGCCATTTTTAGTGTTGCCGGTTTGGTTGAAACGTCCAGGGTCCATCAGGGACAGCAAACAGGGGATGCCGACGCCGGAAAGGGTAATCTGAAACAAATGCGGCACATGTCACGTGATCAAACAAAGCATTGCTCTTACGTCAGCGTGAATTCACCAAATTCAGATAGATCTGTACAGTGGTCAGACAATCGATGCGTCCAACTTGATGCTCAAGAGCGTGGGTCATGGACCCGATGTCAGAGGACAAGGCGAGCAAGGGCTGGCCAAAACACCCTCCGAAAGCCCTCATCAGGTCTCCAGCAGGCACCCTCTTTCCACGGCCCATTCGCGACGACAGCTGTACGACTGGAGGTACCGGCAAGTCTTTGATGCATCGAGTTCGATTGTGCTATGCTGTGACAACAGGTGTATGATCCGTTCCCTTGCTCCCCTGCTCCATTGTGCCCTTGCTCCCTCGCTCCCTCGTTCCCTCGCTCCCTCGCTCCCTCGCTCCCTCGCTCCCTCGCTCCCTTGCTCCCTTGCCTCTTCTCCATCCCCTCACACCGCGCCTCTCCGCCACATCGCACTGAGCGACCTGCTCTTGGCCTGCGCCGTCACTCTGCCTCCTCCGATGTGCATCCCGTGCTCCGCCGCAGCGAAGTACTCCAGCCTGATCGAGTCCGGGGTACGAGGCGTCGGGTCGACAATCTCCACGTTGAGCGAGAGGTTGGAAAAGTCGAGCGAGGGGACGCGAGAGGAAGTGGACAAGTCGTCGGGAGGGGTCAGTGGCTGGTGCGCGTGGTCAATGTTGAGCCCCTTGATATCGCCTGTATCCATTGGAGTGATTGGTGGAGCTGCGGACAAGGGTGAGGGGACCCGTGTGCGGGATGCGGTACTGGGAGCTCGTAGGAGGGTTGAGCGGGATCCAAATGCCGGAGCGGAGGTTCCCGGGGTGACAACTGCCGGAGCGGTGGATGGGCGGGCACGTCGAGCCCTCGTCTTGGAAGACTCGGCGTCGGACTCGGGCGTGGTCGGCGGCGAGATGGGTGGGAGGGACTGGGGCGAGAGCTTTGTGTGGAGGGGTGCAGATGGGTCGGGTGAGAACGTCATGGGGTATCTGAACAGGGGCGCATCGATGGCCTGAGGGGAGAGTACCGGCGCGAGAGACGGGGCGACGGAAGCGTGGATCCACAGAGAGAGGCTGACCATGCGGCCATTGGAAGACGTGCCGGAAAAGTAGTGCGAAACGGGTAGAGACCCCTCGGCGAGTTGTGTGGGCACGGTGGCGGTCGGGGGATATCTGCGGCGTCAGGACGTTGCTTTTCCCCCTCGACTCACGGCCATGGCATCTGACCACCTCTGAGCCCACCCCGCTCCTCAATCACCACCATCTCCTCCTCGCTCATCTCCACTCTCCACAGCTTGATCCTCTCCAAGCTCCCCGTAGCTCTGCCATCGGCTTGCAGCGCTTTCGACTTGAGCGTGTCCACCGAGAGGCTTGGATCGATATCCACTACCGCGGGTGGTCGGCGGTTCTTCCGTTCCGACGGAGCAGCCGAGGACGACTTTGGTCGTGCTGATCTTGGACCGTCGACAGGCGCAAAGTGGACGAGAAGCGTGAGCGGTGTCACATCTGCCGGTCACAAATCAGCAAGAACGTCGACCCCCGCGCTCGGCTCGTGCTTACTCGAAGGGAGGTCCTGCGATGGACGGACAAGGACCGAGATCATGTCGGCTTGAATACCGTTTCCTAGAGGGAACCAGTCCGCGACGGTGTTGGTGGACGACTCTGCTGCCTGCCAGCCGGCAGGTCCGAGACTGGGCGCGAGCTGCGAAGGGTCGTCCAAACAAAAGGAGGGAAACGATGTGATGAGGTCAACCCGGACGCCGTAGCGGGCGGTATACGTCCTCGCCTGGACCTGCGCTTGCCACGGAATCGACACCTGCCGATCAGCGTCGCCCTCTCGGACACGCTCACCTTGAACAGACTCATCGACACGTCGCCCAGCCGCCGTGAGATCGCTTTCCGGATCTCCGAGACCTGCTCGTCCGGGTTCACTTCGATGTAGAACAGCTCATCCTCGCTCGGGTCCAGCGGCACCGGGTCGAGAGCCACGCGAAGGCGCAGAGTCGGTGCGAGCTCCACAGGCGCGAGGTAAGGGGATGGCAAGGCAGTGGAAGTGGTAGAAGCGGGCGACGAGGACACGGAGGCTGACTTTTTCTTGCGGGTGAAAAGGCCCATTGCTTCGGGCTTGAGCTATGGAGGGGCACTTGACTGGGTCAGAGATTGCTCTCGCTCTGCTCGATGTGAGGGTAGTGTTGAAGCTGATACAGAGGAGTAGCGTGGTGGGGACGTGTGCTGGCGTAAAGTAGTGATGCTGGCGATGATGATGAAGTCTGCGGGGTGACACGGTGACAATGTGATGATGTATATGAGTCCAGACTCTGAGGCTCATGCTCAACCAAACCGAGCCTGCTGAGCCTGCTGACGCTGCCTGGTCTCGGCCTCGGGCTCGGTGCGGAAGAGGCGCAGAACGTGGCGTGGACGACGCGACCGACAATATCCTTTCATTACGGCTCATTTCTCACAACGACGGTGACTCCGCACTCCCTCCGCCTCCTGGGATAATCCAATCCTCGGTACCTGCGTACCTGTCTGCATTGGTACATGAACACGGCGTATCGGTTAGGTGTGTGCGCGCCCTCACCGAGTGGGCTCACGCCACCCGGTAGACAGCCGAGAGCCTGGAGTACGAAGGGGAGGGTTTAATGGGGGGGGTCGGGGCGTATTCCTTCCCGTCTCAGCCGCATGGGCGTAACCAACGCAAATCGTGTCGTTCGCCGATCACCGCGGCGGTACGGCCGGGACTTGAGAGGGCAGCGGAACAGCAGTGTACCCTCCACGTCAGACGCCGACGACGCCGTACGATCGAGGCCGGGAACACGGCGCATGACCTCCTCCTGTTCCCGGCCCAGAAGGATGTCTGCCCGACGAGGTATCCCAGCTAATGCTCCGTGACCGGGTTCTGGCCGGGAAAGGCGTCACCGCCACGCCCACGCCCATGGTGATATGCGTTATACGCTGAGCACTTGTGCCTCCCCAGGGTGCTTCACCCAAGGCAGCTGAATCAGGTTGCGCGGTTGCGGCGGGGCAGGACGCCCAGTGTCTCGATGAGGTGACGAGGCAAGTGGACTATACAGAGAGGCTGGGAAGGCGCTCGCGCTCGCACTAGCTCTGACCGAGCACCCTCCGTCGTTCATCATTTCCGTGCAGCACTCCAGGGAATCGCCTGGGCCCAGCCTCGCAAGCCTGCGAGATCGCCGCGTTGATTGAGGGCGGATGTCTCAGATCAGTCAATGGCCAAAATGGCAAGTATGCGGGTTAACAAGGGAGAAAACAGAGAACAGCCGGAATGGGACAAAAATCAAACGCGGCGGGATGGCCGGAAAAGGAAATAATGGGGATCCGGTGGCGGCGCCACGGGGATCGACGTCGTTTCCCTTCAGCCGACCGAACAGCGGAGAACGTAGGATGGATGCATGGGACATGGGCTTGGACATAGGCATGGGCTGAGCGAGCCCATCCGAGGTAGCAGCCTGCCCGCGGATGATAGTGGTAGAAATCCACATGAGCGACCACTGACGCCCGCTGAGTGGCGATGGCAAAGGTCCGAGGTCCGAGGTCCGAGTCCTCTGTCACCACCACCACCACCACGGCACCGGGGCTGGTTGGGCTCACCTCACGGCTCTTCAGCGAACTGGCGGCAGGGCGGAAGGGCGCACGTGCCTCCGCCTCCTGGGGCGGGGTAGGGATAAATGGACGCAGCCGGCGGTGAGTCGCTGTTCAAGGACCAACAAGTGGTCGACACTAACCACATCAAATTCATACGGACCAACTCGTAGCCGTTTCGGGAACACCACAGGAGTAACACGGCTACGATCCGTCGATACAGCTTGCTCGCTTTCCATGGATGTGACACGGTGTCACCGTCTCCGTCACGGCGTAGTGTGTTTTTGGCCCAAAACGGACTTACGCTCTGGAAGCATTGCGGTACTGCGCAATACCTTCCCACTTCCGCTGGATTGTCGCGCTGTCAGTTTGTCAGGTTGTCAGTCATGTTCACAGTTCCCGAGACCCGGCAATTATCCGGTCATCGGTCATACTGCTCCGTCGGACAGACCGCTCCGCGCGACATGTAACACGGGTTGTAGACGTCCTCATGTCGTCTGATAGAGTAGTATCGAGGAGCCGGTCCGTCGCGTTCGGTGAGTGTCTCAGATCGCGGACGGTCTCGCCTGGGCCCGACGAGGCCTGAGACACTACTCACTCGTCACGTTCACGTTCATTCCCCGAGGCGGGTACGAGTACAACCCCGCTCCCGCACGCCGGGGCGGCTTCATGCTCCTTCCTCGATGCATACATGCATGTATCGATCGGCTTGCGTCGGTGATGACTCCCGACTCGCTCGCGACTCACTCGCCGCTGCGCCACCCTGAAGCATGAGAGCCACGCGACTGATTTGCGCACCGACCGTCGCGCCAAACGCGGAACAGACTCAATCTCCTTCAAACACCATCAAAACATCTCGCGAGCACACGACCGTCGTCAAGTGAACCGGGGTCGTGTATGGTGTATGCTGTATGCTGTATGGGTGCATCGGTGCATGGGTGCATGGGTGCATGAGCGCCGCAGCAGCAGCGCGTGTCGACCCCTCGTGCGGACGGATCACTCATGCATCGTATCATCAGCATCGTACTCATCGCGGATACCATTCACCCACGCTCGTTGATCGAACTGACTAGCTGTGTTCTCACTAAAGGCTCATGTATACTTGACCGCACCATATTCCTACCCATTGCGCACGACCGATCCCTGGTGGACAACTATGCAGACCTTTCTCGGGGCGAGGTGAGTCCGAGTCCGAGGCCTCCGAGTCCACCTCGAGTCGCATTCCCGTTGACAGCATTGACCGTCCAGCTCCCCGGTACTGCGATACGCGCCATGTCGCTCTTGCTCGAATACCTCCGGCTGGGAGACCGGAGACCTCGCATTTGGTACGAACAGCAACGGGACCGATAGCGGCATGGTCCTACGTGGGAACGGCAGTGTCTCGTTGAACTTCACTGGTGAGTCCCGTTGTCGCCCACCCGCTCAACCTATAGGTGTCGGTCTGGCGTTTGATATGTCCTACTCGTCGTCTCCCGCCTGGAGCACATCCTTTCTCGTCAACTCTACGAGCCCCCCCTCCTCCGCCTCTATTGCCAACTCATCCATCACCTCGCTCCCCTACGGACACCATCTCATCACTCTCAACCTCTCGCCCTCCTCCTCCTCCTCGTCGTCGTCGTTGTCGGATGAGCCATGGGCCAGACTCAACGCCGCGCAAGGGGACATGGGCGTGCTCGTCTCGGCGCAGACAACCAACCAGACGATTGACGATACGGCGTGGCGGAACTGGACGGTGATACTCACGCCGGGGTGGAACATGCTGGAGAAGAACGCCAGCAACTGGATCAACACGGTGAGTCGTTCTCGACCTTCGGCCTCGAGCTCGAACACCTCTCTCTTCCGCCCCACATTCCCCACACCTTCCGGGCGAATACGATCGGCGCAATACTCCAAGTCAAACATTAATCCTGACCCTCGCCCAGACGCAATTCGACAACGAGGAGAAGACCGCTTTTCGGGACTTCAACTCGTCCATCTCGTGGACCGAGCAAGCCAACGCGGGGAACGCGGTGCTCTTCAACGGCGAGGCGGTGTGGGCGTACGGCGTCGTCGGCGGGGAAGCTGGGTGAGCAGCACCTAATCCTGATGTCCCGGCGTGAGCCGCTGACGTGCTTTCCAGCTCGTATGAGGTGTTTGTCGACAACGTCTCTCAAGGAGTGTACGATGGCTCTGGTGGATGCAGAGTGTGAGTACGACCACAGAAATAGAGTCCGCGTATCTCCGTACCCTCACGAGATTGCCGGGCCTTTGGTATCGACAGTGCCTGCGCGTGCTCACGCTGACGCTGATGCTGGGAACAGCTATGACTCCGTCCTGTTCCACGCGTCCGGCTTGAGCCAGGGCTCACACAACCTCACACTCCGGAACGTCGTTCAGGGGCAACGTCTCTCGTTCGACCGCCTCGTCTCGACGTCCAACCTGTGAGTCCAAGTGCAAAGGCACTGGGTCAGGCGCGGGTCAACCCTGTCACTCAATCCTCTGACCTTCCGCTGCCTTATGAAACTCGCACCAAAAAGTCCCGCCAAATCCCGCCAAGAGGGCCAGCTATCCTTCCTGGCTGCCCGTACTTGCCGCACCCACTGGCAACGACAGCATCCAAATCCCCTCGAGTATCGCAACCAACCCCGCCCCTCCCTCCACACCTGCCGCCTCGGCCTCGACCTGGGCCTCCTCCTCGACCTCGGCCTCCTCCTCGAAAGGTCTTAGCACCGGTACCCAGGTCGGCATCGGGATCTCCGGAGGCGCGGTCATTCTCGCCTTGATCATCTGGGCCATTGTCGCTTGGACAGGCTGTCGAGCGCGCCTGCGGAGAAAGCGTGACCCCGACGTCAAGCTCGGCGACGATGACCGGCGTCAAACGGTGAGTTCGGCGCGAGTCGGAGAGCGGCGTCAGTGTCACGAAACCTCTCTGATCAATTGCAGTTCTTCCGCTGGTCCAGACGCGAAGACCGTCCGTTCGTCCCCCTATTCGACGCGCCAGGAGCAAGGGTCACCAGGATCACTGCGCCTCTGCCCGGTCGTTCCCTCAATCCGGACTTTGTCTTCCCCTCACCACCCTCTTCCGCCGGTGTAGGGACCGGCGGCAAAGACCCGTCGAAGCACACCAAGCACACGGTCAAGGACGTCCCTCCTCCGGCGGGAATGAGCTTCTTCAGCTTCTCGCGCAAGTCCTCGACCAGGAAGGGTCCCCGTCTAGGGTGGTTTGGGCGGGCAAAGTCGAGCAGTAATGGGAGAGTCGAGATCTCGAATCCCATACCCCTTCGAAGCGAGGTGAGCGCCATCAACTTTGGAGGTGGCGAGAAGGAGAAGGACGAGGGGATAGAGCGGCTCGACGAGTCAAAGGGGCAGGGAGGGCAGGGCTTGGGGATCTGCTCAGGACATGGGTTTGGAGATCACGCTCCGTTGGTCGATGATGGACAGCGAGGGCTGAGTGGTGCAGCACTCGCTGCGGCTGTTGCCGGACGCACCACCAGTCCTTTGTCGGCACTTCAGCATCAAGCGAGAGTCGTCGACGTAGATGTCAGCTCCTCTGTACCGCCGCGGAGACCAAATCCGACCGCCAAACCGCTGAAATCCGCCATGAAGTCCTCCCAGTCTGCCAAACCGACTACCGACCTCCCCAGCCCCGAGAACTTGCACCGGGACGACGAGTCCTCTTACTCCTTCCAGACGAGGATTCGGGACGACACGAGCGGGCGAGATACCCTCGGAGGGATCCTCTCTGCTTATGGGAGGGACTCGACCGGAACAGGCCTCGCCATAGGTTCACCGGGCGATGCGGAGAGGTATGCGTCCCATCTCGATGCGGGACCCATGCCCAGTTCCGCCATCGAGGAGCGCAGTCCGCGAAGAAGGTTCTTCGGCAAGGCGTTTGATAACGGTGAGTGCGACCCGAAGTGAGGGTGCGTGAGGCCATAGCTGAGGGTGAAACTCAAAGATAAACGAGCCTCGGGTGGGTCTGGAAAGTCGGTAAACTCTGTTGGTTCAGGGTGGCGCTACATGTGAAGCTGGACGACACATGGGGGGATCGAAGCCTCGAGATTGGATGATATCTGTGACTCTCGAGTCCAGCGGATGCACTTGCTACTCGCACGCGTACAGTGGTACAGTGTTGAGCAGCTCGCCCATCTTTGGTCGTTTCGGTGTTGAGATCCCTCCGAACGACCGAGCGCGACAAATGCCATTGTGTTTCTCCGACGATTATCCTCCTCCTCGGCCCGAGAAGGTTGCCGATCGAGACTGTTGTTCTACGACTATTCACTTCTGGACTGGCTTCATAGCGCATCCTCCAACTACTCGTTGGTCGTTCTGGTATCCGCTGCTCCGAGGTAGGTTGACTCAACAGACAGACCCGACTGGCACCTCCTCACTGAGCCACAAGCTCCGCCACCATGAGTTTCCGACGGATCGTGACCTCGCATGCAGACGGAGACGAGGACGGCTCGGATGTGCGAGTCTTCGACGACAAAGTGGAAATGCGGCCCGTTCTCGAGGGTAACGCTCATATGGCTCCACTCTTCTCCAGCCTGGGACTACCAGCTACCAACTCGCATCACATCTCCTCGTCAGACATCGACGCCGCCGCCTCGAGGGTCAACGCCGTGGCACTCCCCGGGGGCGTCAATGCCCAGGTGACCGACGTGGCTCCCAACTACTTCATCAAGATGCACCGGACCTACTCTATCGACTACAACATCATCCTCGCCGGGTCGGTCACGCTTATCACCCCCACAAAGGACGGAGGCGAGAGCAGGACCGAGGTCAGAGCAGGCGAGATCGTCATCCAGCGAGGAACACTTCACGCTTGGGAAGTAGGCCCGGACGGGGCAAGATGGTGCACGGTGGTCGTAGCCGCTCTGCCGGTGCAAGTGGAGGGAGAAGGAGGCGTGCTGGACGAAGTGGACTTCAAGTGATCCTCAATGAGTGTACCGGTATACTTACTGCGGGATACATTCATGCTCCGTGTCGCCGCGGCATTCACACGCATGGAATCTCGTACTGTACGAGTGTATATCCATCATCTCCATGGACTCCCTTCACAGCGCATCGAGAGCCATGATAAAGTCCAGCGGATCTTGCGGATCCAGTCGGGGCTGTATCGTCCCTACAGGTTCCGCAAACGAGCTGTCTCCGAACCACGACCAAATGTCATCATCCACCCGCCCCGGTTCCACCGCCGTCTCGATCTGGGGCCATGATTGCGCCTCGGCCACGATCTGAGCCATCATGTCGCCTGCCGTGCCCGCGCCGGGATCCTCGGGCGCCGGGGTCGGGACGTTCAACTGCGGACGCATCGAGAGATGTGTCCGGAGGTGGGAGAGCATTTGGCGGAGAATCTGGGCGTGCACTTGACCGCTCACATGGTCCAGCACATCGATGACACCTTGGATCTCGGCGAAGATGAGAGTGACTTGACCCATGGCCGGAAGAAGGCGGATGACTTTGAGCAAGAATATCGCGGCTGACATGAAGATGTAAAGGGTTGTTCTGGGGATCGGACGTCAGCAGCTGCCGTGGACACTGGACCTTCTGAGACCTCGACCTACTCTCCGACAAATTGGATAGCCGGCGGCTGGAACTCTTCGGCGCAGAGCCGGCACTCTGCTCGAGCAGAGTTGACTGTGCAGTTGTCAGTGGCCGTGTAGATCCCTGAGCAAGGACAAACACACCTGACTGATGGAGGTATTTGAGACGGGTCTGTGTGATATCCTGCGCCGTCTTGACACCCCGCAACGCCGTAGCGTTCAAGGCGAGATGAGCGAGATGAAAGTGAACTTTGATATTCGACAGCGTCGTGGACATGGCCGATTCCTCGGCTAGGCTTACTGAGACCCTCAGCCACGGAACTAAGCCGGGACGACGTACCGCTGATGGGAAGCCATTTGGTATACCACGCATTGAGCGCGTCGCTGCGCCGTTGGATCTCGGCTTCCCAATCGGGGGGACACCGCGCGTGACTCCACTCGTCCTGTATGGAGTCTGCGGGGTCACGGTCAGCGAATACGCTCTCCGCGAACCGGATCAGACCGGATCAGACCGGAGCTTGATGGGTCGTTGATCGAACGAGCCTGCTACTCACGGGCTATCTCCTCGTACTCGTACGTAGCGACGAGGCGATTGTCATTCGGCAGCGAGTCCGACAGCGTGAGCAGCCACTGGGCCTGCTCGAACGCGTCCTTTCGGTGAGGAAAGTGGGGTGGGCTGCCGTGGGCGATGCTGTGACTGCAAAGAGGTCAGGCAGCTGATTTTGATGTCGCAACTCGACTTACAAGTAGTCCTGGATTGTGATGGTGACCCACAGCCTCACGTCGCGGACTTCAGAGGCGAGAGGTTGGCGTTTGTCCGCAATGTTGGCAAATGTTCGGTGCAGTCCCAGCTCGTATGCCATGTCCACGATGTGTCCTGGAAATCAGTTTCGCGCGGATCGCATGTCCTCACCGATAGGCCTGATGGGTGAGAGCCATTTGTTGTATACCATAGCCCCGCAGAGATCCCAATAGCTCACAGGAGGCCCCGCGACCGTTTGTCGTAGCAGATCGATGGTATTCGCTTGGGCAGTGGTGAACAGGCCTTTGAGATTCGGAGATTCCCTGGCTCCAACGGTGATCACTGCCCAGTAGAGGAGTAGCGAGCGTTTGAACACCTCCTCATGCGTAAACGACGGGTCATTTGGATCGAAGAAGATGATTGCGGGGAGACATCGGACCGTGAATCTACGCAAAGTGAGCAGTGAGCAGTGAGCGGGGTGAGCGATGAATCGATCCCTCTGAGACTTGGCTCACATCGTAAACGCAATCCTCGCGTCACCTTCATAGTCATCCCGCTTCCGCTTGCCTCCATACATCGCTACCGTCGCCGACGACGACATGTTCAGCGAGGACAGCATCCGAGCATCCGCACCGAGCTTCGTCGTGGTGATGTCCCCGTGCTCGAGCTCTTCAATGGCTGACTGGGTGGGTTCGACAGGGTCCGGTAGCCGCGGCGTCGTCCTCGTCACGGCACTATCCAGAGCGGAATGATGCGACAGTACTGAAGTGTTTGCGGGCGACTGGGTACCCATCGAGGCCAGGGACGTCGATGCGCCATTGACGGAGGCGGACTCGAGGGCGTAACATCGCCGTTCGAGGGCATCGATCATCGATCTCATCTGAGAGATTGTAGAGATATTGTCCCGCAACTCGTTGCTCAATCGCGACGTGGCAGCCTCCTGCTCGTGGACCTTTCTGAACGATCAGCACCAGGTCTCCTGCGGCCACCCACAAGCTCAGCGAGGCAGATTCCCGCTTCCGTTTCTCCAGGACGACACATTGTGATCTGCTGCGTCAGTTCCCACCAGTGCTTGAAGGAGTTTTCGGTCGAAGCGCCAGCGCCAGCGCCAGCCCAGAGGAAGAGACCTAGCCCGCGCACCTCGATATGTCCGCAACGGCGTACTCACTTCGAAACCTCGCACCTCAAGCAAGGAAGGTCACCAGTGGATCCCCGTCGACAGGCAAGTTTCAGCTCGCGACATCGACTGCAAGCCTTGGTGGCCTTGGCTGGCACAGCTGCTCGTGATGGTCCTGCCAAAGCGCGAGCAGATGTCAGATCCGCCGGGGAATTGGGCGACTCTGTACTCATGATGGGTATTGTAAGAATACATACAAATGCAGGATGACAAGTGTGGTCAGCTCGGTGGTGGAAATAAACAGATCGGTGCGAGAGCTGACGGGCCGGAAGGCCCGGAGGAAGGGATTTACCCGTGATTTTTCCCGTATCACTGGCCCTCGACATACGGAGAGGTACATGTTCGTCCTCAATACATGTGAGTTGCAGCAGTATGCTTCCCAGCTTAGTACAAAGCAGCGACAACACAATCGTCGCTATGCTGTGCATCGGGGTCGTAGGAGTGAAATGCAGCTGGATATATACGATATCACTTAACGAAATGCCACTTCGACGACATGAGCCATATCTCGCGCGTGGCGTTGGCGGGGACCACGCCGCTCGCCTCCTTCCCATTCCACTACATCGATCATCGACGCATCAAGAATCGATCATCGACGCATCGAGGCCCTGACATTGGCATCAGCTCGGTATCAAGTTCACTTGGCAAACAACTCACCAATCCGTTCAAGAACATGTTGACGTTCCGCAACTTTGCTTCGGCTCTCTGTGGCATGGTCGCCGGGTTTCTCGCTGCCTGGACAGTGTGCAGGATCTTGTCCCTCAATGCCGCCACGAGGTTGGTCTGTTCCTCCTCTGGCGCATTGACCGCCAATCTAAACTCGACGTCAGCCATTGTTTGAATGTAACCACGCAACCACGCGCCACTCACGCCGCGGCGAGACCCCAGACTTCGGCCTCTTGTCGCTCCATCTCGTAGCCCTCTCGCTCGGCGTCTCCCGCAGCGAGATACGCCGACGGTCCAAACGCGGCCTTTTGCGCTGCGGACATAGGGAACAGGTCGGCGAGGCGCGGCAGGAGCACGCTGAGGAAGTACGCATAGGTTTTGTTCCTGCGGAATCTGTCAGCTCGCTCCGTTCCCCCGGTTCGCCCCAGTGATCTGCGAACCGCAAGGCGGCGCTCACCATTGGTCCACTTCGGCCGGGTCGGGAGCCTGGACGTGCTGCGGGTTGAGCGGGTCTGGGGGCGGAGCACGAATGATACTCTGAGCACGTGATAGCAAGGCAGTGAACAACGCGACACCCGGCTGAGAAGTCATGAGCACCGCATTCGGTCCACGCCGGTGACACAATGGCTCACCCTGGTAGCGGCTACCCGCGCCACATCCATCCGCTGGGCACAGATGCCGAGCAGTCCCGCGACGAGACCGAGGTTGCACCTCCCGATGAGCATGTCCACCCCAGGGATCACCATGTGGAGGAAGCAGTCCGTCTCTGCCTCGCGCCTCGCGCGGTCGGCCCGGTCCGCCTTGGTGAGGAGGGACGAGTCGGCCACGGGTGGCGGAGGAGGGCGAGCGACGACGTCGAGCTGAGGGTAGGTCGCGATGAGGAGGGTGAGGAGGGTGAGCGCCTGCTGCGGAGGAAGGTGTCGGAGAAGGCGAGGGAACAAGCGCTGGCCCTTGGTGGGGTTGATTAGGGAGATGAATGGGTGAGGGTTGCTTTGACACGTCAGCAACAGGTACTGAAGCGTGGCAGGTGATTCCTCACCTGACATCCAGTGGCTCCATAACCATAAGCCTCCTCCAGATCACTTCGACCTTGCCCGCGCATTGCGCGTTCCACCCCTCGCTCTCCTCAATTGCCACCGGAGGCGGCATCTCTCTCCTCAGCTGTTCCAGCTCCAGCACAGCGTCGTATAGCTCCTCGAGCGCAACCATGACCTGCTTGCGAGTAAGGGCCTGGCGGGTGATGCCTGTCTGCTGGTTCAAGGCGTTAACAGGTCGCAGCTCCGGCCTGCTGGTCGGCACGGCGAGAACCGGTCGCGGCGCGGCCACGCTTCCCTTTGTGACTCGCCCAAGAGCGCCTTGAAGCGCGGCGGTGCCCATCGTGGTCTTTTGGTGGGCCGCACGGGACTCGACGAGCTTCTTCACCTGCGACGAGAGCTTTTGCATGGTCGTAGATCCCATCTTGCCGAAACGGTTGCCTGCCGGACCGGACACTCCGAACGCAAAGCCCGGTGCGACCTGCACAACGGTCGGACCGTCCTCATTCTGACCCGCGGCCGCGGCGGCCTGTCTCCGCTGGAGGGCGGAGAAGACCTGGGCATAAAAGTCCGAAGTGTAGGGATCAGCTGTAGCAAGTTGTGAGAGCTGGATACGGGTGATAAAGTCCTTGTCCGAGTTTCCCATCAAGTGGTTATGTTTGCTCATCGACTCGATCTTGGCGCTGATACGATCGTGTAGGGCCTGCATCCGGGCAATCTCCTCGGGCGAGTGTTGGGGCGGTCCGGACGGCTGACCAGGAGGTCCAGGAGGGAAAGCACCGGTGGGTTGACCGGATGGAGCGGCGCCAAGTTCCGGGAACATGCTGTCGAGTAGGGCCTGCTGCGACGCGTACCCCGATCCGGGAAGCGAGGGGAGCTGAGTCGGCGTGGGCTCGCGCCGAGGTTGCTGGGTGGGAGGAGGGGCGGGAGCTGCGGCGGGGGCTGGAGCGGGTTCCGCGGCGGCCATCATCTGGCGCTCGATCTCCTCCAATGACACCACTTGCGGCTTTTGCGGCTCCTGCGCTGGGATCGCCATACGCGACATCTCCGCCTCAATCTCCTCCAGCGACTTGATCTGACCCGGCAGCGGCGGTCCTCGGGATGACGGTTCGGGCTTCACCGCTACGCGCGTCAGCAATCGTACAAAAGCCGATTCTACCGGGATGTGTCAACCCACTTGAGCTCGGCGCTGCGCCCCACATCGGTCTCGGTGCCTCTGGCTTGGCCCACAGACTCTCGACTGGCCCCGACGGTGCTTGCGCGGCAGGTTTGGGCGCGGCGACCGGCGCTTTGGGCTTGGTCGCAGGCTTAGGGGCTGGTTCTGTCTCGATGAGCCACAGCAGATGCAGTTTCATCAGGTACACGAGGATCGGCCTGCTTCGACTTACTGGCAGGAGCACGGCGAGACGAGTAGAAATCATCCTCGGAGAAGGCGAAAGGGTCCGCGACGGCTTTGGGCTTGTACCGCGATGCTGTCGAGGCGATCTTGGATTTAGGTGGTGCGGCGGGGGCGGGTTGAGCAGAGAACTGGAAATCGTTTCCTACACGAGTCAGCTGGCGGTCCTGCGCGCGCCTTCGGAGTGTTTTGGATCGTCCTGATCATCCTGAGGCAAGTGTTGATGCGCCAACTCACCAACATCACCGAGATCGCCAAACGTCTCGTCGTTCAAGTCATCCCCTCCCTCCATGAGACTTCCGCCCATCCCTTCCCCCCAGGTGTACACCGCCAGATCCTCCTCTTCCCCCGCTCCAGCTAGGTTGAACGTCTCATCGACGTTGCTAGGCTGGAATCCTCCGAAGCCGTGACGCTGCTGCTGCCCGTGGCCCGCCCCGAGGGGGGTTGGCCGGGCCGTCGTTCAGGCAGAGACGAGTCGAAGCCGAAGAAGCCTGACATGGTGGCAGGTGCCGTTCGCCGAGGGGTTGTGCGATACTGGAGTAGCTGCTGTCTAGGGTGCCAAAACGCAGACGATATTTGGCGCAAGCCAAGCACTGAATGAAGAGGGTGAGAGATCAGTGGTTGGAGGATAGGACAGAGAGATCGGTAGCGGTAGTAGGAGTAGTCGTCACAGCAGAGGCGGTCAGCCTCAAACTGCCACACTCGTGCGGCAAGATCTGCCTGTAAATATATCGCCGCAAACGCCGAGCCCCATGGTTGTGGAGTCTCCAAGGCTCTTCAAGATTTCACGAGACCTGGTAACATTGAATGCGCGACTGGCACTTGCGCTTTTGACAAGACACATCGTCGCAACACGGTCACCAAACCACCTCGTCATGCCCTTAGAGGTGACATCCGCGGCACCGGCGCGATCGGCCAACCGTCGTCAGCGGAAACGGAGAAGAAGAGCTCAGTCATACGACTCCGGCTCCTCCGACGAAAGTTCCTCCTCTGGTTCTGAGCGGGGCGACGAGAAGAAGACGGCAGCCAAGAAGGATGACGGGGGAAAGATGGATGTTGATGGGGAGGAGGAGGAGTCTTCATCTTCATCCGCGTCGTCCTCGGCGTCCTCGTCATCCGCTTCGAGCTCGTCATCTGGCTCATCCTCAGAATCCTCGTCAGGCAGCGACGATGACAGCGAGAGCGACTCGGGTTCCGACTCCGACTCCGACTCCGACTCCGACTCTGGCTCCGAAGAGTCTGAAGCGAAAGGTGCAGCGGCGACCGTATCGGCCATATCAGGACCATCACGCCAACGACCCCGGTATCCCACCCTGTCCCCAACACCCCCACCAGCGGAGATACCGTCATTCCTCCCTCCCCGTCCTTCTGACGAGGACGAGTCCCGTGCTCAAAATGAAGAGGACGACAGGCGGACTAGGTTCAGGAATGTGTACATGGAGAAGCTGGTGGAGGGTTTCGGGGGAGATCTGGAGAAATTGCGAAGTGTGGGTGTGGAGTTGCTTTCAACACCTTCCGTCTGTCCCACGACCTTGAAACGATCTGCATGTGCTGACCCATCTGTTAGTCCGACGCCACGCTGAGCGCCGCGCGACTGCAAAGTCTAATCGACTCGCTTGCTGCGGGTAAGTGGAACTCCGTCGCTACCATTGGATCTGAGCGTTCGCGTTCGCGTTGTTCGAGCATTCAGGCTGATCGAGTTTAGGTACTGACGTCTTCAATGACCCGGAGAACCCAGGAGAGGGTCAGGATGCAGGGGGGTTGACGAGGTCGGCGTGATAGTGGGAAGCTCATAGACCATGCTATGTTGTATACTGCCTCTCCATTCTCCGCCGGCTCGTGAAACGCCGCTGTCGCCCGCAAGACTCTGCTGTGATTGCTTGATGTGGCGACTTGAATATCGGCTGCGCTATGTCGTCAGACTGATGGGCAGCGTCGGTCGGCTGTACGAGAGTACAGCATACCGCTGCCCTACGCCGCTCAGAGCGAGATTGGCATCGAATCCACAGTGGCAGATGCCCCTGCTTTAGTCCCAGCCTGACTGAGGCTGACGCATGACTGATCCTGTGGCGGGGTGCAAGCATTGCCAGGGAGGTCACACAGCTTCTGGGGGATCAATGTCCCTACAGCCCTGTCAGTGGATACATGAGATCGGATCGAGCTCAGATGTCTACATGTCAGGGGAAAACGACCGACGGGTGCAGAAGTTTAGCTTTCCGGCTACCGAGAGGCACCCGGGAAAGGCAAAACAAAGTCAAAAGTTGGGACGTCGCGTCCGACCATGCTATTCACTTGGACCCGAATCTCTCTGCTGTCAAAGTAACTTACGGTCTGTCCGTCGTCGTGCTGGGTTGCATGTGCGGAGTTGGGCCGGACGTGACGGCGTGACGAATGTGGCCGGAGTGACAATGGCGGACGTCGTGGATGTTATGTGCGGTGTTTGTTTCTGGCTGCTGTCTGTGGGCTACCCTGAGTGGGGTTGTTTCAGAATTCGATCGGAAAAGGACAAGTGGAACAGAGGCAACACACACCGCACAGCACAGCGCATCGCATCGCAACGTAGCAGTGCATCCATACACAGTGTGCAGTGCATGTTGCATGCTGGCTGCATAAGCACCATCAACGGCCCGACGACACCTCGACTGGTCAAGTCCAACTCGGGTCACTTGCATCACGGCGTGTCAACAATGCGGGCGCAGCGGTTCTCGTAAAGAGCGATCGACCCTCGCATGGTTAGTGTTGCCGCTCGGACACTGCACCCACACCAACACCCACTCCACATATCATATTCAGCTCCTTCTTATGCTCTCACAAGCACCATGTCCGCAAGCATACCCATGCCTACACCCTTACCAACGCCCGCACCTCTTCCCCCCTCCGCACACCGACCACCACAACCGCACCCTTCCCCTCCCATAGACATCGTCACCGAATCCACCCTCGCCGCGCTGAGGCTCACCGACTTCTCCACCCCTGCTTCCCCCGCCCAGACCTCCGCCGACCTACCCCCGCCCGACTACTCGTCCATTATCAATCGTCCAGCACCTACGACGCCGAACGGGATCGGAGCCCGTCCCGAGCTGTCCGCGCAGGAGATCAGTAACAGGGAGAAGCAGGCGATCAGGGATGCTCGGCGACGAGAGGACGAGGCGAGGGAGCGGGGCCAAGTGATGGTGCTCGGTGAATCTCTCTATCCACCGCCAGACTCGGTAGAACCTTCGTTATGGGACAAGTCTCACTCGGATTCCAACACAGTATCGAGCCCTCGGCGAGCTGGAGCTTCCCCACGCGCGAGTACGTTTGATCAACCCAATGGCAACGGCAGCACCAACGGCAACGGCAACAGCACAGACACTGGCGTGATGGAACGAGGAGCACGGAGATCCCGAGGAAACAGCGGTGCGACGGCACACACGGCGCAAACGGCGCACACGCGCAAGATCCTACCCGAGGGTCTGCAAGTCAAGGATGCTCTGGCGAGATGCGAGGATCCGACTCTAGGTTGGAGTTTGCAGTTCTGGATCACCATTGCGGACCCAGTGGTGAGTTTGAGCTACCCCCTTGATTGATGCGCCGAAGCGTATGGTTGGTTGGCTGCACTGCAGCGGCGGTGCTAAAGGTGGAGCAGACACAACATGTTTTCTTGGCTTGTCCAGCGACAGGTGAGTTGTTTACGAACGGCACACATCGGGTCTCTCAACACACACATCGGGTCTCTCAACATCTTGGTGTACATTTCTGCGTCTCCTATCCCATAGCCCCACACCCATTGGCTGATCGCTTGCCCACTTGACCGGACCCCCACTGATCAACCAGGTCAAACCTCGTGGAGCCCTCCCGAAGGCGTGTTCATCGTCCCCCGCCAAGCCGCCGGAGAGTGGTGGGAGCTCGCCGATACGTCGCGCGGCAACCGTTCCTACTTCTACAACACCTTGACAAAGAAGACACAGTGGACTCGTCCTGGCGGCGACGCATTCGTGATACCTCTTGGACTGATCCAGGTGAGCTTGATGTAACTCGTGCGAGCCGACAATCCTGCAGCTCCTCGTCCGCGCGTGCTGACAGGGTCGTAGCGCAACTCGTTACCAGAAAGAACTCGAAGACATCGTTCGCAGCGTCCGCAGCCGGGGCCGAGACAATCATCACTACCTCCCGGCGACTTCCCAAACGGCTCCGCATCTGCGTCAGCGTCCACAAACGCCACTCCTTCCGAGCGAGAACGCCGAGCATCTACGTCGGTGTCCATTGTTCAGAACGACATCCCGACATCCTCGCCTCGAAAAGTCCCCGGCTCGTCGCCCGGATTGTCACGCGATCACCCCTTCATGAGCTCCATCGCGTCTACTTTGGCCAGCTCGAGCGGTCCCCTCAACGGGACCGGCGGGACGACTGCGGAGCATTCCAATGGTCACGCTTCTTCGACTTCTCCATCGGACACGACAAGGCATTTGCGCTGGTCTGAAGGTGGATCGGTGAGCACGAACGGCATTCCACCGGAGGTGTCTACCGCGTCGAGTCAGTTGGAGAACGGAGGCAGCAGCGGAGCAGCTGTCATGGACAACGCATCGAAGAGCAAGGAGAAGAGAATCTCGAAGGGAGTCTTCGGGGGAAGGTTTGCAAGAAAGGGCAAGGGCAAGGCGTCGGACATGACGTCTCTCGACGAGGAGGGGGTGCAGAGTGGGTCACATCGACTTGGATGGGAGTGACAGTCTGGGATTGACCACTCGCAGGCCCAGCTCTCATGTCTCCCGTACAACGCTCAGCGCACACAGAAATCGGAGAGTCGAATGGCGTTGCCGAGATTTCTCCTGTTGGCGACGTGACTCCCTCGACGGAGCTGCCGAAGACGATGCCCAGTGAACCAATAGCTGTGGATCAGAGCGTTCGGGTCAAGCGTCTCAGCACTGGGTGAGTTGGGAGTGGCATCTCCAATCACTCCTGGGTGCCCAGCAATACCCCTTTAGACTCTGTACCGTAGCAGTCGCTGAAACAGTCCAGACTGCATCCCTTGCTTCCCTTTGATATCAGCACACAGATCCAAGACTTTCGGACGGGCGATTTTGCCCAAAAGTACTTTGCGACGAAGCGTACCGGTATGCTGCGACAGCGAGTCCCCCTAGAGCGTCTCCTGGAATGGCAGCGTACGCCAATCACATCCCCTCTGCTCGTGCACTCCAAGTCCCTCGCCAAGGAAGCGAGCACGACGTTCAAGGTCATCCAGCACGTCATGGGCGAGCGGGACCGGCCTGTAGAGGGTGCCGCGGTATTGCGATCCTCGGCGAGCTGGGGGAACCTCGCGGGTTTCGTTCCCGGACACAAAGACGATGTGATCAATGGAAGAGGTGGAGGGGGGAAGAACGGGATGAGCGCAAAGACCGTCGTACTGGAAGAGGTGCGATGGATGGTGCATCTGGGAGTGAGCGTGCCGGAGATGAGGGACGAGATCTACTGTCAGGTCATCAAACAACTCACACAGAACCCGGACCAGTGAGTGGCGCCGTGGCGAGCCAACGTCGAGGCGAAGTCTGCCAGACATAGTCTCCATACTGGACGAGTACTTTTTCTGATGGCTCGATCATAGTGATGCCGCGGTACTGGGCTTCCAGCTGTTCTGCGTGCTAGTCAACGCTTTTGGACCCAGCAAGGAGGTCGAGCCGTTTGTCCGGACGTTCCTGCTCAAACACGCATCCGACAGGGCCGGCGGCGTAGGGGTCATGTCGAAATGTGAGGCGCTGGACAAGCTGATGGCCCCGCGCCCACCTACCTCTGGCATGGAACAGCGTGCTGACTCTGATTCAGACTGCCTCAACAAGCTGCAACTCATGGCGACGAAGGGCGGTCGATGCCGGTCTCTCACCTTGGGAGAGATTGAGCATGCCTCGGTGTGTCGATTTCGTTCCAACCCCGACCTCGAGCCCAGACCCAAAGCCCATCTCGATCTACCGAGTCTGACGCACACCTCATCATGACCCTTCTGACCGCGGCTGACTCCGACTCAGGACGCGGCATTCTACCCCTCCGTATACGGCGAGTCGCTCGAGCAGATCATGGACCTCCAAAAGCGCTCGCACCCGATCGACAAGGTCCCCGTGATCCTTCCCTTCCTGGCCGACGCGATCCTCGCGCTGGGAGGGACGACGAGCGAGGGGATCTTCAGGATCCCAGGGGATGGGGATAGTGTGAGCGAGTTGAAGTCGAGGATTGACAGGGGCAATTACGAGCTGGTAAGTGTTCCAGCGTGGCACCCATATGCTTGTCGACGCTGTCATCAAACCCAAATTGGCTATGCTACCGCGGCTACCCCCCATGATACCACACAAACATCCTTGTTGTAACCACACCCCCGCACGGGCCGCCACGTTCCGACTTCCTCCTTGACCTGTTCATGTACCCCTCGCCTGCTCTGACCCTGTCTCCTTGGCGGTGCGCTGACAACCCAGAACGGGATCGACGACCCCCACGTCGCCTCTTCCCTCTTCAAGCTCTTCCTCCGCGAGCTCTCCGACCCACTCGTTCCTTCCTCGCTGTACAACGATGCCCTCTCCTCCAAGTCGCCCGAGGCATCCATCGCCTTCGTGCAGCGCCTGCCGATATGTCATCGGAGGGTGTTGGTGTTTGTGATTAGCTTCCTGCAGCTGTTCATGGAGGAGCGAGTGGTGGAGCAGACGAAGATGACGCCGTCGAATCTGGGTGAGTGAGATTCGAGCGTCGAGGTGGCTCGTGACTGGATCGATTTGGATCGCCTGCCAAAGTTTGAATCTTTCTTCCATTCGTCATAATCAGTTTCACCCCATACGATGTGGAGCTGTTGATCACGGACCGTGAAGAATACGCTGACTCTGTGTACGTAGCTCTGGTTCTCGCGCCAAATATCTTGAGGACCACGTCAAATTCCCTCGCAACGGTATTCACCAACTCGTCGTTCGAGAGCAAGTTCGTACTGCAGCTGCTGGAGAACTTGGATCCCAAAACCGTCGATCCAGACTACTTCCCAAAGCACGGTCCGATGCCAACCACGGCGTCGACGACGGCGTCGACAGTGACGACGGCTTTGTAAGGCAGAATGAAACTCTGGCTATGATGTGATTGGAGGGTACGGTGCAGCTCGTCTCATGTAAATTCATCCAAGCATCGATGTCAGGCGGAGCGCGAGGATGTTATCTGTCCGTTAAACATAGCGCAGACTTCATGTGCAGTAGTATCTCGTCGTCATCGCATGGAACACCCTTATCCCTATGCATATTCGTGACTTCGTTACAAGTCGTGACTGGATTAATACTGCGTACTGAACAATGGACAACTATGTACAAGTGATGTTTGTTATGTCTGAACAAGAGATCAACCGATTCTGACAGATGATGCGGGGAATGAGATAGATACGAGGTACGAAGCCAGCGAAAGAGAAGCAGCCAGATTTAGACCTGGGGAAGAGGTCTCGTCTGCACCACCGAGTCAGCCTTATCCAGCGATACAAAGCGGTGGCGCAAAACGCGGGTGCACAAAGACTTGGAGGGATGGACTGGGATGGACAGAGATGGACTAGGCTGGACTGGGTTGAGCTGGCTTGGGCCGGATAGAACGGACGAGTTGTCTGGAGTGGCACGCCTTGACTCACCGTCGACGCAGGGGGAGGAGGCGGTACCGCTCCTGGAATCATAGACATCTGAGCGAGGGTATGTTGGTTGCCCGGAACAGGCAGCGGTCTCGCCGGTCCACCAATCACGGGTGCAGACGGTGGTTGGAACGCAGACCAGTACGGTACCCCTCCAGGACCTTTGGGAGGTCCACCGCCGCCACCACCTCCGCCCGGGGCGGCAGGCTTGGCGACTTCCTATATGATCTGTGAGCTTGGTTCGTTTTGCGCCAAGTCCGGAAGGGCGGAGGGCGGACTGGACTAGACTCACCTTCTTGCCTCCCGGTGGGGGAGCTTTGGGTGCGGCCGAAGGGTAAGGTATCACCGCCATCAGGTCCCTGCGTGAATCAGCGTTCGTCCAGGTGAAAGAACCGTCACGAGTCGAATCGCACTCACCCATGCGACTGTCGGCCCTTCATGAGCAGCAGCTCCGCGAGCTCACTGGGACTGTTAGCACCGAGCATTTCGCCGGAGACCGTCCAGATCCGTGGACACTCACTAGTACAGAGCCCGCCTGATCTCGCGCAAATCACCAACCTCCTTGAGCATCGTCCGCACTTCGCCCTGCGTCGCGTCAGTCACCTCTTCATCTCTCCGATGGCATCACGAGCTCGCCGATCCCGTCCTGACCCGCTCACCGAAAGTGCCTTGGAGAAGTCGTCGAGGCTGGCACGACCGAGTCAGCGCATGAACAACATACCCCACGACATCGTACTGTACTCGTACAGTGATAACCACTCACTATCCGCTGAGGTTGAAACCGACCTGCTCCCTCGCGCTCTTCTTCATGTCCTCCCGAGTCGCTTTGTGCTGGTTGGCCAATTGATCCACGATCTCTCCGACCAACTTGCGCAAGAATGCGCCCTGACCATCTCCGAACGTCCTGCAACTCATCAGCCTCCTCCAATGGATCAGATCGCCAACACAGGTTGACATTCGGTCCACTCACTTGAGAGCGTCCAGGATCGCCTGGGTACCGGGCTTCTTGCCCTCCGCTGCGGCCTTCTTCTTGTTCTCCTCTAAATCCAGCACGAGCTTGTCCAGCGCATCCTGGTACTTTTTGTCCCTCGTGGCCTTGTCGGCGCGTCGTTTGTCCTGAACCTTGGCCTTCTCGTCGTTGCTCGTACGCCAAGTCTTCTGGTCATTCGCCAGTGCGTCCTTCGACAATCAGCGCGATCTTCTTCCATATGGATCGAGAATAGGTGATCGGTGCACATACGAGAGCCTTCTTGAGATCTGCCAGCGCCGCGGCACTCTCCTTGTGCCTGTCCTCGGCGAGCTTGGCCTTGTCGGCCTTCTGTTTCTCCCTCTGCTCCTTCTCGGCCGCCTCGGCAGCTGCACCGCGTTAGCTTCGTCCCCACCGACCCGCGACCTCGTCCCGTCTCCGTCGCACTTACCTGCCTGCTCCGCCGCCGCTTTTTGCTTCGCCGCGAGCTTCCTCACGTCCTCCATCTTCTCTTCTTCGGGCGACATGGCGCTTCCACCTCCACCCATACCCTTCTTGAGCTTGTTGCTTCCGTTCTTGCTTCCCGGTCCAGGCTCCGCCACAGCCATTGCCTCGCCGGGGCCAGCCTCCGCCGCCGCCGTCGTCATTGGATCCTCCAAATGACTCATCGCAGGCGCTGGTGGGGGCACCGACTTCTTGCCCTTTGAAGAAGGCGCTTTGGGCGCGCCTCCCTCACCATGGCCATCTTGGTGCGCACACGGCTCGACTGGACCTCCAGCAGTAGTCTTCGGCCCGTGGGGGCAGCACACCGAGCAATGTCCCCTCCCGACCTCTGACTCGTGCATCGCAGGTCCATGAGCCGTATCGTGAGTGTGCACGCCAGAGGGATCTAGAGGGGGGATGGAGTTCTTGTCCTTCCTGGAGAGCTTTGCCGAATCCGCCGACTTGGCTTGGTTGGCAAGATTCGCTTCCGCAGATGATTGATCGGGCGACTTCTTCTTGATATAAGCGACAGAACCGTCGGGAAGGTATACCTCCTCGAGCTGAGACGGCGCGGGCAGCGGAGGCGGCACTGCCACGCCTCCCCCTCCGGCTCCAGCTCCGGTGGGATCCGCTTCGGCAGAACTGCCCTTGCCCTTCCTGAAGAGTTTACCGATGCTTGAAGGTGGTGCCGTCGCGCCTGGTGGAGTAGCCACGGCGTCCTCCGCCGGAGCGGCGGGTTGGTCTCCTCCGTCGAGCTCGACGAATCCACCAGATGATGCGGGGGTAGGCTTCATCTTCGACCTGCCAGAAGTTGCCGAGCCTGCAGGGACGGGCGGTGTGGGGATGTGTTCTACTGGATCTCCAGCCGCTGAGCCAACGCCAACGGTATCGGAGAATCTCGTGTCTTTGCCCCCGGGAACGAGCGGTGCACTCTCCCCAATCCCGGCACCCGGACCAGCAACGAGTGGAGGACCTGTCGCCGAGCTCTTGTGGCTTCCCTTGAGCTCCTTCGCACTGCCGGTCTTGCTCTCGGCCTTCGAGGGCGGGGCCGGTCCAGCGAGCGAAGCAGCACCCCCGGCCGGGTCGGGAGCGTCGGCCTCGGACGTGACAGGGTCGCCGGCCGCACCGGACCCTGCCGGAGTGGTATTAACCAGAGCGGGATCGGCTGCGCCTGCTGAGCCCGCAGGGGTGGAATGGACCAGAGCGGGATCGGCTTGTGCACCAGATCCTGGACCGCCGCCACCACCACCACCGCCACTACCACCGGTCTTGGGGTCGTTGTCCGGCATATCGCCAAGAACACTGATCATCATCAGTTTGACTCCGCGCTTCAGATCGTACAAAATCACTCACGAAGTCTTTGATGGCGGCCCGGTGACGTGTTTGTGAGGCATCCTCGGGTCCCAGTGAACGCCTCTCCCGTTCTTGCTTGACGCCGCGGGCAGGGGCAACGCTTCGAGACTTCCTCCTGCTGGAACTTGATCGCCATGGTCGCCTGGACCGCTTGGATCGCCCAGATCGCCCGGAGCACCCTGATCTCCCATATCACCCTCCACAACATCCTCAGCGGGGTGCTCGGACGGGACGTTCTGCACACTCGTGGGAGGTGGAGGTGCACCGCCTGAACCGGCCCCGGCGGGGTCTGCCGCCGTCGTTCCTTTGGACGGCCGAGGACGAGGATGGTTCGTGTCCCAGATTTGAGCAGGAGGGCGTTGGGATCCTGCGCCGGATCCTGCGCCGCCAGGGTCCGCGAAGGAGCCAGCTGGCCCAATTGCTGATTTACCGTTTCTGGAAGGAGCGCCGATACCACGTCCGGCGGTGAGCTCCTCGTGCTCGCTGTGCTGGGTCGGTACCCCGTGAGTGGGTCCCGGAGCGAACACCTCGTGGTCGGAATGATGAGATCCCGGATCGCCGAGTGCAGTCGGTGCGCGGCTACCCATGCCTCCCTGGTCACCCGGGTCACCGAGAACAGTTCCAGGAGGAAGAGTCGCGGCTCGACCAACGTCTCCGAGTTCGACAGGATCGACAGGATCATCGCCGAGCACAGTGAAGCGAGAGCCATCTGGACGAACATACGTCCGCGAAGTGGTATGCGTATGAACCGGCGGTCCGCCGTTCAGACGATGAATCACCTGTCTCTGTCAGCTCGGACCGCTTCTCGCGTTTCCACCAAACTTGCTCACCTCTTCATGCTCCTCGCGAATCAACTGCGGACTGAAACCATCGCCACCCTGCTCCTGGATCGGGGACGGGTCATGAGGGGAGAGCGAGAGCGGCTTGGGCAGAGAAAGAGGTTTGCCGGTACTTGGGTTGACTCGGGTAGGAGCGATACTTGCAGGAGGGACGTTGGACATTGCCCCGTCAGGAAGAGAACCGGCAGGGGCTCCTACAGGGATAGCGGGAGGAACATTGGTGACCATATCCCTCTCTAGCTCGTCCTCCATTTCACGCTCCTTGTGCCGACCGCTTGGACCCTCGCGAATCACCTCGCGCTCCTTGATGACCGTCTTCTCGCGCGTGATATCCGTGTTGGGACCTCGGGGAGTGGCTGTGATACCCTTGATCGACATCTCTTCGAGCGGTGTATCCGGCGCCTGAAGACCATCCTGAGATCGAGGCTTGGTACGTTGCATGAGTTCCGCAACTGTCCTTGTCAGCCTCTAGCCGGAGACAAATGAACAATGAGTGGAACGACTTCGACTCACCCTTGTCCATGAGAGACGCCAGTTTCCTATCCTGTTCCATGTCCCGGAGCTGTTGAGGCGAAGCCGGCTCGTCTGCGATCGGCGGCGCAGCACTCGGCGCGCCTCGAATACCTTCGACAATCATATCTCCCGCCATGACCGTTCCGTCCGGCAATACTCTTCCCTGGAGGTGCGTGGCCATAGGCGGGGGTGGAGGCGGAGGTGGAAGACCAGGGATCGGAGCACCACGAATACCATCGACGATATCACCGTTTGACAATTGGATCGTACCGTCAGGGAGGACGTGACCGTGCACACGCTTCGGCTGGAGCTCGGAGCGAAGCTTGCCTATGTCCGCGAGGATGTTGGCTAGTTCTTTCTCCGTGGCGTTTCGGCCGTCCACGATCTGATCAGACATGCCGTGGAGGTAGCGAGACATTTCGTTGGCGTGTTCACCTTGAGCCGCTGCCATTGCTTGCGCATTGTCCAGAGCTCGGCGGAACGAATCGTCCTGCTTCGTCAGCCCAGACCCAAAACATTTCATGCCATGCCATAAACAAGTTCAGTCGACTCACTGTTTCCATAGACGGCTCGTGGTGCTCGTCGGTGACCACTTGCGGCGAGTCGTGGAAGTGGGTGTGCACCTCGTGCGCTGGAACGTCGGTAGATACGATATGAGGCGGAGCGATGGGCGCGTGACCGGTAGTAGGAGTGACGAGCTCCTCGGTTGTAGCCGAAGGAGTTGTCGACTCGCTCGTCGTGTTGCCAAGACCAGTATCGGGAGTAGTTGCAGTAGGAGCCACACCGGTGCGACCGGGACCAAGATCGTTACCATACCGAGCCGCTGCGGGGAGGCCGTAATCACCGGTTGTGCCGGTAACACCAGGGGGGAAGAGACCAGGACGACGAAGAGACGGGGCGACGTTCTGGTTTGTCAGCGACTACAAGCAGAGTGCAGGTGCGAGGACCTCGTTGAGTTACTTACCGGACCAATGGGACCACCGAAACCACCAAGACCGGGACGAAGACCGGGCATGAAGGGACCCATGCCAGGGCCAGGGATACCCATAGGTCCGGGGAACATGCCCATCGGCGGCATGCCCATAGGACCAGCAGGAGGGAAACCACGGCGGAAGCTTGACAAGTCAGCAAGAGGACCACCATCATAAACGAGACACCCAGCACACCTCCATCGTGATTGAGACGCCTAGCACTCACTAGGTCGTCGAGATCGGGTCACGGACACCAGCGATACGGGGAAGCGATGGACGGGGCATCTCCGTCATACCCGGAGGCGGAGGGGGCATGCCACCGGCAGGGTAAGGCGGGCGCATCGAACCACCGAACGGAGGCGGGTACGGCTGCTGAGGAGGCGTGCGGACGGGTGTTGGCAGGTCGACAGGTTGAGGTGGAGGAAGGTTGCGAGTAGGAGCACGGTCATACTCCTCATCATCGTAGATGGAGGGGTCTTGCTCATACTGCTGCTCATCATGGTACGTCTGAGGAGTCTCGTCGCGATACTGCTGAGTCGGCTCGGCTGGTTCCTCATCTGGAACGGGTGGAAGTTCGGGCTCGGGCTCGGGTTCGGGCTGCTCGTCGACGTATTCCTCGCTGGATTGGTACGGCTCCACGTAAGGCCGAGGCACTGGCTGCGCCGGCGTGGGCGCAGCAGCCGCAGGCGGCTTGCGGTGGAGGAGTGATCTCGGAGGACCGGGCGTGCGAGTGAAGACTTGCTCCTTTGGCGGATCCTGAGGCGGGAGATTCTGCATCGCGAATTCCTCGTCAAAGTCGCCTTCGGGTATGGCTCCGTCGAGAAGTGATTCCGGCACACCGCTGAAGGGTCTCTTGCGCCTCTCGTCGTAGCTAGAAGCATAGCTGTTAGGCGGTGCGAGGTGCTTCGGTCCGATGTCATCAGTGAAAACGGATCCGGTACCGTTGTACATTGACCCTTCGCGATCGTAGTCTGCCTCAGTCGGCGTGCGAGACTCGCCGTGATACACCGGCGGAGGTCCTTTCATGGGTGAATAGTCCTCCAGGAACTCGCTATCGCCGAGCTTGAGCAGCGCTCGGCGAAGAAGATCTTCAAGCCGTCGGAAGCCCGGACCTTGGTTTGGAAACTCGACTTCGAGGGAGCGACGCCGAGAGGCTTGCTCGAGAATGTCGTGGTTTTGACCAATGACCGTTCCAAGGAGCTGGCGCATGTCGTCGAGTTGCAGAGTGATCGCATCGGGGATGATTATCGGGGGAGGCGTGACTGGCCTGGCCGTCGACGTGGACGAGGTTGTCGAGACGGGAGAAGCAGGAGACGAGTCCTCGTCGAGCTTCGAAGGGACAGGCGGTGGTAGGTCCGCAGCCGTAGGCATGGTATCTGCTATATGCCCCACTCTGCGCTCGATCCGATCGAGTTGATTGTTCATCCGCGTCTGGACGCCGGAACGAGCTTGGTCCTGACCATGGAGGTAGTTGAGCATCCGACCCAAGTCATATCGGAGGTCCACGGAAAGGTGGGTCGAGGTCGTAGCAGACGTGGTGGTAGCGGTGCTGCTGGACGAGGACGAGGTTCCAGTAGGTCCGCCGACCGACGATGGGAATGACGGAGATGGCGGAATCGGAGGTGGCGGGACCCTTCTGCTCCTGGAGCTCGCCACGGACTGCGCAGTCGAAACGCTTGGTGGGCCAGGCGGAGGCGGAGGAGGTGGTCCCCCTCCACCTGGAATCGTTTGCGACGTCTGCGCTGTGTGATACGACCTGAGACATCAGCGGTGTCTTTGTGTTTTTCGCTGGAGACTCACGATGCGGGAAGCGCGGTGGTCGCGTGGGTTGTATTGGTGCTCCAGGATGGAGCGGTGGTATAGGCACTATCCCTCGCAGTCTCATAAACAGTGATGGGCACATCCGTTCCGAATTGGGTATACACAGTGCGAGGCGGCGCGTCGCCGAGTTGACCGGAAAAGGCGGTACCGTAATACGTGTCTGGCACATCGAACGACCGAGTCCTGGTTTGAGGGTATATGGCGGATCGTCGCTGAAGTGTGCGCGACACCGCACTGCCGTCAGATGACCGACGCTCGAGATCCGAGATGAGATTCTCGTCCGAGTCGGGCTCGCTGATGTGCGTGGCGGTCTCGGCTTGTTCTTGGATGTCCGAGGAGAACGATATGGAGCGTGAGATTGGCGGAGGTGGCGCCGTGCTGTACTGGGATAGAGTACTCGGCCTGGACACGGGAGAAGCGTATGTCGAAGTTTTCGAGGGACTCGTTTGAGTTTTGAGCTGTCGGACCGTATCATAGCTGCTCTTCTCCTCTGCGGTGCCGAACGCAGCGTCCGACGATGACGGGTATGTCGGCACAGGATTGTCATGGAGTTGGTATCGTACCGGGGTGGGCGGAACCAGCTCGAGGGATCCCTGCGACGGTGTGGCGTACCGCGAGTCGTGCGAAACTGCAGGTGGCGGAGCGGTGTCGTACGAACCGGAAGCCATCGACAATGATTTGGTCGTAGGAGTGTGGAACTCGGAACCCAGACCAGAGCTCGCGGTGGTGTACATGGACTCTCGACCGGTGACGCCACTGTCATGCGAAGTGGCGGTGGCATACGGCTGAGAGGTCGACAAGAGGGATGGCGATGGACCATGCGTGGACGTGTGCACGTCCGGATGGTCTCGCCTCACTGTGCCGTCGGATGTACTGGGCGAAACACCCGTGATCGCCACTGAGGGAACAGAACCCCGAGCTGGGGTGACGAACGATCCGGGAACAATCCCGACCGTCGACTGAGGAGCGGTAGCTTGCGCCGCTTCGAGAGAAACCGTGTTGCCGGGTACGCGGACTGTGCTCGAAGGCGAGGCGAGATCCCGAACCGTCTCGTACGCTGATGCGGAAACCTGTGACGGTGCAGTGTTGTAGATTGCGGACTTGCCGGAGGTGGACGGCGCGCCGGTAGACGGAGGGGACGGAGGCCTTATGCCAGTATGGTACGCCGAAGAGGTCATACCGCCCACGGAACTCGGGCCCATTGGGGTGCGGAACCGGCCAGTAACGCTTGGCGAGTCCAGACTGCCTGCCGTGCCGTACAGCGTGCCTTGCTGAGTCATTGGCGTAGAGTACGTGGGAGGTAGCGACGTGAGCGTGGGGGGTTGAATCCCTCGGGCGAACGTGAAATCCCTCGAGCCGGGACGACTGCGGGCCTCGTCGACTGTAAGAGGGATATCGAGGATGTTTGCTGTCGAGTGGCGTTCGACCGCGTGGAGATCTTCCCCGCCTGCAGACTCTGATAGATCCGCCTCGCTCGCCACGCGACGAAGAGACCGAGCTCTCTTAAGACCGGAAGCGGCGAGTCGCCGACTTCCTCGCTGGACGATTGGCGCACTGAGACCGCCAGTGGTAGGGATCACCGCGTCGTCGGTGACATACTGCGGAAGCGGACTCGAAGGGAGAGCGGCGACTCCAGCAGATTGAGGCGTCCCGGCGGGGACAAGCTGGTGTTGCGTCGATGCAGAGCCATCCGCGTCGCTCGAGGAGTATAGGGACGAACGATTCACTCGAAGGGACGTCGCCCGATAAGGATTGGCTCGGGTCCGTTCAAGGACCGTCCAGATGGCGTTGACCCAGCGGACTGGCCAGATCAGCACGAATCATAGGGGAGGACACAAGTCCCTCACCTCTCTCTCGAGCGCTATCGCATCCCAGACGCTCTGTCCCATCGTCATAGACCTTTCCAAATCAGCGAGCTCCTTACTAACATCGAGACCGGCTGGACTCACAAGCTTGAAAGGATACAGGTTCTCGGCCAGATCGCCTTGCCTCCTGGCCGCGGCAGCGCCGATATCCCCGCCAGCCATGGGGTTGAGCGGACTGTACGTGGACGCGACCTCTGCGACCGGTCAGTTGGCTCTGACCATTACCATGACCCTCCGAATATGCTACGCACCTTCACAAAAGTCCATATCGAGCGTGACCATCGCCTGCGAGCCTTCGCGGGTGCGCCACACGAGCTGCAGACCTTCGCTGTACAGCCTCGCGTCGGTCTGGATCCACTCAAAGTCTGGAGCCATGGCATAGTCATGCACGTTGAGGTAGAAGAGCGGACCTGTCCGAATTGGCTGCGGCGCGTCAGTACGCTTTGCTACGATGGGGAAAATATCTCGTACCTCTCCGATCATCGGTTTGGGCGACAGAGAACCGCCCATGGCTCTCAACGACTTGACGGACGGGGTCCTCTCCGGCTCTGATGGAATGTGCGTTGCCAGCCGATCGCTAACACGAGAATCCTCGAATGGATAGTTGGAAGACGATGAGGGATTGGGATTGCTGTCCTCGCCCTGCTCGGCGAGACCGACCTCTTCGCCCTCGTTCCGCCTTCGACGCCGGATACTGACGTTCCAAGCGCGATCGCCTCCCCCAAGCTACGCGGTGCAACACCGCCACGACCCGAGTCGGTGACTTGCCGACTGGGCGAGCCAGACCTAGACTTCCACGACGCGACGAGCGAGCGGAAGGACGCGAGCGGAGATCCGGATTTGGGTGGTGGGGTAGGGGCAGGCGGAGAGACATCACGCGCAGTCTGACCTTCCGTCGCCGACGCCCATGGAGAGCGATATGACGAGGGGGGAGCGTCTTGTGCCGCTTGCTCCGGCCTAGACTGAGCGGGAGCGATGAAAGGTGTGGGTCGAGAGAACTGAGGTTGGGGCGGTGGCGGTTCGGAGCCGGTGCGAGACTCGAACATCTTGATGAGATCGCTAGCCTTTTTGGGCGAGCTCTGAGGGGTACCGGCAGATCGCGGACCCTTGACAGGACTGGGGGGAAGGGGGTATCGAGTGGCGATGGAGGAAGCCAGCAGGTTTTCGTTGAGGGCGGAACGAGCCGGACCTGGCGGCGAGGGACTGCTACCTTTGCTGCTCGGCGGTGCTGAGAGGGGTTCGGTCCGCTCGCTCACGGGCGCCAGACGAGTTTCGGGGAAGTGTGAAGGACGCGACGAGGTGGGGATCGGCTGCGCAGGTGAGGGAGAGGGAGAGTATCGTGAGGCTGTCTGGGAGGGATAGTCGACTTGGAGAGAAACAGGGTTGGCTAGCTCGTCGAGTGCGGAGAAGACGCCCTCGTACGCTCTGTCAATGGTCGACGTGGACTGCCCGGTGCTCTGAGGAAGAACATGAGATGGCTCTGGAGCGGCTGCGAGTGTCAGTCCAGTCTCTGTCTTGATTTCATACAGAGAGGTTCAAACTTACCCGGCGACGAACCCCTCAAGCTTGAAGCGGGCAAACGCCTCATGCGAGCGTGAGTGGGAGCCGGCGCGTCGTTGAAGAGCATGCCTCGACTCGGAGGCGGCATTAGTGGGCTGAGTCTTCCCTCGCTGGACTTGAATGATGGCGCGGGCGACGCTCCACCTCCTCCGCCAGGACGTTGCGGGGAAGGTGAAGTCGTGCGGATCTCAGGAGCGACAGAGCTGCTCCCGCTCCTCTGAGCGGGAGAAGCCGGAGCGGTGAGGAAGCTGTCTACCTCGGACTCGTCCCGCCGATCACGATCGTCAGAACGAGACGGTGAAGCGCGAGGTGTGCGCCAACCGGGGAAACCGCGATCCTCGGACGAGCCGTCCCAGGAGGACAAGAGGGCGGCGAAGTCGGGGTGGTCGACGCGTCGCGGGGTAGGCGACAGGGGCGGTGAGGTGGGCATGGTAGGGCTAGGCGAGTGACATGCTCGAGACTGGAGAGGGCGGCGGGGTTCAGAATGGGACCAAGGCTGCTCAGAGTCGATTGGGTGGTGTCTGAGCGGTAGTCAGTGAATAGTCAGTTGTGAGTTGTTGACGTTGATCGAGGTCAGAAGTCATGCTTGTCGTTCTGAGACGCGCCATGGAGTCGCTGGATGGTGTTGTGTGTGTTCTGATGCAAGTCAGAGTTGTTTGCATCCTTTGGGAGTGGGGCAGCACCCGTAGAAGGTCAGCCAACGACAACCACACAGACGCAGACAGACACGGCGACCTGGCTACCATCAGTACTACTGTACCACCCCTTGG
Source organism: Saitozyma podzolica (assembly GCA_003942215.1). Classification (NCBI taxonomy): domain Eukaryota; kingdom Fungi; phylum Basidiomycota; class Tremellomycetes; order Tremellales; family Trimorphomycetaceae; genus Saitozyma; species Saitozyma podzolica. The sequence goes on along the minus strand of RSCD01000021.1, from coordinate 323,422 downwards.
AGTGATCTGGTCACCATCTTTGCCGGTGGCGCGTCCGTTCCCGTGTCTGCCTTGCATGCAGCAGCAGAAGCAGCAACCAGGGGCATGTGATGTGTGATGTGTGACTGTGGGGGTGTGATGTGTAGTCTGCAGAGGATCACAATCAAGACCCAATCGCACCTCGTCAACACGCGTTTTGCTTCCGTCGCTGAAGCCTGCGGGCCTGGGAGCGGAACAGTGTTATCGACTACTTCAATATTACATAGTCCCAAGGGGAGCAAGGAAGCATGCACGGGCGTCTAGCTGTCGAAACGATGGGATATGAATCATGATACAATGACACGAGACCGAGAATCAAGACCCTCCAGCCTCCTTCTGCTCCGCGATGACAGCCTCTGCCACCTCGTCAGTCACAGCTCTCTCCGGGTCATTCAAACGGGCGAGGTCATGTTCGACTCACTCTTCCTTTCGGCCTTTGGCTTCTCCTTTCCTGCTCTGGTATGCTTCCTCCTCCTGTCCTCCTTGACCTTCTGCGCCTCGATCATGTCCCTCTTGAGCGTCACCGTGTTGTGCACGCTCGCAGGAACGTGACGCCTCTCCTTGACGGCGCGGACGTCGCCAGAGGAAGACCACTTGTCGACGAGCTTCTGGCGGTACTCGATCGCCTGTCTCTCGCGCGTCGACATCGGAGCGATCTTGGCGGACGCGTTGGACTTCCATATTCTAAAAGAATCAGCTGAGTCGTAGTCCGCTTCTGGCAAATGCGGGGATAGAAGGCAAGACCCACCGGACGTTGCCGTCATCAGACGCCGAGAGGACAAAGTCTGCTGTGGGAGTGAAGGTGACGTCGAACACGCTACGAGCGTAAGCGCCACGTCTGAAACAGGGAGATCGCAACGACGTACCGCTGCATCCGTTTTGTGTGATACACATCACGCGATTTGCCCGCGTCCCGGTTCCACAATCTGATTGTCCGGTCATACGACCCAGACACGAACTCCTCTCCCGTCGGACCTGATCGAATCAGTCAGCGATGCACCTTCTCCAAGCAGCAGTCGCTCACTCCAGTCGCAGCCCATGACCCCTCCGACATGGCCTTTGTAGATCTGAGACGGCGAATTGAGGTTCCGAATATCGAATGTGTACAGGTTGTGATCTTCCGAGCCGAGGAGGAGGACCGTCGGCAGGGTAGGGCACCATGACAGGCAGTTTGATCGGAACTGGTCCCAGCTCGTCAGCTATGAACAAAATCTTGCGGGGTCTGATGACAGCTCACCTGCATGACGATTCTCCTCTCTGCCTTGCCCGTCCGGATGTCATAGAGACACAGCGTCCGGTCACTGCCCACGCTCGCCAACACGCTTGTCTCGCTCTGGTTGAATCTGACTCCGGTGACCGTCTCGAGCGAGCTGCCGAAAGCAAGTGTGGATACCGGCGCTGTCCTCCCCTCGTCCCATACCTGCACGGTGTTCGACGCCGTCGCGAACAGCGGATCCGTCCTGTGGTGATCGATGCCGTTGAATCCGTTCTTGGACGTGTAGGTCATGCTGGGTTCGAGATTCTTTCCCAGTAGATCCCGCTTAGCGGCATCCAGGGAGAGTCCTCCCCCTGCTTCCTCTTCGAAATCCATGTCGAACCCGGACTCTCCAATCGCCCCGGCGGTATCCAATACTGCCTGCGAGCTCTCACCAGCGCCCGAACCAAACTCGTTACCCTCAAAGACCTCCTTATCCCTTATTCCCGGCGCGAAAGCCTCGCTCCTCCAGATCTTGATGGTCCCATCGAGTTTCCCGCAAGAGATCAAACCCCTCTTCCCATCCCTCGCCTCAGCTGACCAACATAGCCCTCCAACCATCCCTCGATGGGCATTCGGGATCTTCAACAAAGGCCTCCGAAGCGCAAGCGAATGCACGATGACCTCTCCATCGCCGCCTCCCCCCGCGACCACAGCCACCCGCCGTGGGTCCTTTCCAAGAACATAGACACCGTCCTGGTGGCCGCCCAGAGCGCCCACAAACGGCTTGGCGAACATCCGATCCATCTTGGCGGCGGTGAGAGCGCGGGTGTACTCGCGAGGCTTGGCGAATGGGTGGAGATGAGGAGCGAGGTTTCGCTGGATTGGGTGTGGGTCGGTAGAGCTGGAGGGAAGGTGGTCGTCTAGCGACCGGCTTATCATTTTGATCTTCTGCAACGGGGTCAGTGGCTTGCTCTCCATCCCCTGACTCAGCCTCACCATCTTGGGCGTTGTCACTTGCAAGACTTGAGAGATGTTGGCTCGGATGAATGAAGCAACAGAGCAACAACGACCTCGCAAAATCTCGGCGAGGCGTTGTGGAGGTGGGAATTGACTTGACTTACGTAAATTGACTGTGCCTTCGTCACTCTCGTTGCCACCGACTTGACTTTGGTCAGCAGCAGCTCGTCAAGAGCCCATCGACAGACATCTTCACTCGCTGCGTCCTTCTCCTACCTCTTTCCCAGGGCGTGTGTGGAGAAGAGGCCAGCCGTCGTCTCACACCCCTTCAGCATGTCCCGATCGCCTTCCCCAGCTTCGTCGCTCGACTACTTCCAGTCCTCCGGCTCGGCTTCTGAAGACGACTATGTCCCACGGAGTCGCGCACCGGGCAAGCGCAAGGGCGGCGCAGCTTCGAGCGGCAAGAAGGCCGGAGCCGGACCGAAGTTGAAGATTAACCTCTCTGCGCTACAGCGGGCGAGGGACGTTGCCGCGGCGCACCCGCTCGAAGGGGACGTGGATGAGGATGAGTACGGGGTCGATGACGAGGAGGCCGGATACCTCGATGGTCTGTTGGGGCGGAAGGGCGTGGATCTGTCGAGTCTTGAGCTCAAGGCGGATCACGCGGCAAGACCGCTCTGGGTGGATGAGTATGGCAACATGTATGTGCAATTCTCAATGTTCAGGTCGTGAATTGCATCAGCGGTTTGGGACGGTGTTGATGCTGCGATAGCATCCTCGAGGCGTTTGCGGCGTTCGCGCAACAGGCGCAAGAGTTTCTCATCGCCATAGCGGAACCGGTGTCTCGGTAAGCACGGCGCCCTTCTCTCTCTGGATCATGCTCATGACCAGACCTTCTTTGATACACGAGTACCGAATCACGAAGCCTTCTCTGCACGCGGCCATGTCCGTCGGGCTGGAGACCAAAGACATCATTGAAGTTCTCTCTCGACTGTCGAAGATCCCCCTGCCGCAGCGCTTGATAAACCGCATCGAAGACTGGACCTCGTCATACGGCAAGATCCGTCTCGTGCTGAAACACAACCGGTACTTTCTCGAGTCGACCGTTCCAGAGTTCCTGCGTACCCTGCTCAATGATGAGGTCATCGGGCCGTGTCGGGTGATAAGGGAGAACGAGCAGGGCGAGCAGGTGTTTGGTGTCGAGAAAGGTGCTGTGCCGAGGAGAGACTACTTGATTCCAGGGACGGAGGAGGCGAGGAGCGCAGAGCGAGGGGAGGAACCGTTGCAGCAAGGCAGGGAGAGGGACGATGTAATCGGAGCGGTCATCGGGATTGATCAGAGTGGGTCGGGTCTCCTACAGGCGAATGGTACTCAAGCGGCGACGCACTGACAGAGCAGCCGATGAGCTCGACGAGGACGACGCGGTGCACTCGTTCGAGGTCGCCGCGGACAAGATGGAGGACGTCCGTCGTCGTTGTAAGGACATCGACCTGCCCGCACTGGAGGAATACGATTTCCGAAACGACACGACCAATGCCAATCTCGACATCCAACTCAAGCCGATGACCGTTATCCGACCGTATCAGGAAACGTCGCTGGCAAAGATGTTCGGTAATGGCCGAGCAAGGTCGGGGATCATCGTGTTGCCTTGTGGTGCCGGCAAGACACTTGTGGGCATCACCGCGGCGTGTACCATCAAGAAGAGTACCCTGGTTCTGTGTACTTCCGCGTGAGTCGGAATCTATATTACCGTGCTGAGCCGTATAGCGTGTCGGTGGCGCAGTGGAAGCAGCAGTTTCTGCAGTTCTCCAACATCTCCGAAAGGCAGATCTGCGCATTCACGCAGGGCGAGAAGGAAATGGTGAGTTCTGATGAGATGTTCATCGCTCACGTCAAGTTTGTTGGACCGGCAGGCATCGTCGTGTCGACCTACTCGATGATCGCCAAGACGGGAAAGCGGGCGCACGACGCCGAGAAGATGATGCAGTTTCTTCGGTCCAGGGAGTGGGGTTTTCTCCTCCTTGACGAAGTGCACGTCGTCCCGGCAGACATGTTCCGCAAGTGTGTCAACGGGTTCAAAGTGCACGCCAAGCTGGGTCTGACCGGTGAGTTGTGTCGATCTGCGGGTTCGGAATCGTCGTGATCGATGATCGATCCGATCTCGAGCTCGAGCTGGAGCTGATGTCGCAGCCACTCTTGTGCGCGAGGACGACAAGATTGGGGATCTGGGATACCTGATCGGCCCAAAGCTGTACGAAGCCAACTGGATGGACCTCGCGAAAAACGGTCATATCGCCACGGTACAATGCGCAGAGGTGTGGTGTCCGATGACGCCCGAGTTTTACCGAGAATACTTGCGCAACCCGTCCCGCAAGCGCATCCTCCTCCACGCTATGAACCCGAACAAGATCCAGGCGTGCCAGTTCCTGATCGAGTACCACGAGAGTCGAGGGGACAAGGTGATCGTCTTTTCCGACAACGTGTATGCGCTCGAAGCATATGCCAAGAAACTCAGCAAGAGTTTCATCCATGGTGGTACCCCGGAGGGGGAGAGACTGCGCATTCTCTCGAGGTTCCAACATGATCCGCAGCTGAACACCATCTTCCTTTCCAAGGTGAGCCCGCTATGACCGATCGCATCGAGTTCGTGGTGAGCCGCGAGCTGACGTGCAGGTTGGCGACACGTCGATTGATCTGCCCGAAGCGACGTGTCTGATCCAGATCTCGTCGCATTTCGGCTCGCGGCGTCAAGAGGTGCGTGAATCTGCATACCCCTTCGCGAGATGATGGACGATGGATGTCAGGCTGTCAAATCCGTGCTGACGAGCTTAGGCTCAGCGACTTGGGCGGATTCTCCGTGCCAAACGGCGTAACGACGAGGGCTTCAATGCGTTCTTCTACTCCCTCGTGTCCAAGGACACGCAGGAGATGTACTACTCGTCCAAACGTCAGGGATTCCTCATCGACCAGGGATACGCCTTCAAAGTGATCACCGAGCTTCACGGGATCGACACGATGCCGAACCTCGTTTTCCCGACCAAATCGCAACAGATCTCGCTGTTGGAGGAAGTGCTCAACACGGGGGACAATGCGTGGGAGACTCAGGACCATTACATGCGGATGAACCAGGGGAGACATCAGCGCAGACCGGCCGGGGATCAGCCCCAGCTTGGACCACCGCCCGGCGGTGTGGCTCCCGCGCAACGGTTCACCGCGCCACTGGAGTATCTCTCGGGCGGTCAGCACCTGAGCTATACCGAGAGAAACAAGAGCGTCAAGTGGGTTGAGGTCTGCATGTGGAATGTGTACCGGGTAGAGCTCACGAACCGTAGTAAGGAGCTGGCGAGGGAGGAGAGGCAGAACAAGAGAGATAGAGCGGGCGGGAACGCGCAGGGGGGCGTGGTCAGTCAGATGATAAAGAAGAGACGGGTGGAGATGAAGCGGGCACAGCAGGGCTAGGGAGCGGGAAGCGCACGCGGCGCGAACGCGGTTTCGGATTGGTATCGTCTCGTGATTGTGGTCGAGACAGGTACACTTCATTTGTAGCGACTCATGTATCTGTACTGGTATCACCGTTTCATGGCTGTCGTGGACCAACTTGCCTTGTGCAACTGCGTGACAATGTGTGATGATGACGGTCTTGGCGCGCGCCCGAGAACGATGGGTTGTGGCTGTGATTGACAGGGTGAAACTGACTGAACTGGCATCGATCAGATGCGCCGGTGCCGTGCCGAGGTCGACAACCACAAGTACTCGTACTGTACTCGTACTGTACTTTTACCTGCGTATGTAATGGATATCGTCGGCCCACACACGCGACAACACCACACTACGCCACACTAAGCCCCGTCCACCTCGCCAATATCCTCGTTCCAATGTGTCTTTCCCCCCGGACTCTCGATCCAATCTTTCATCATCCGCGTGATCTCCCCGTCTTGGAGGTTAACGACGTCGACGCCGCGGGATCGGAGGAGGTCTTCGCCGCCTACGAAATTGGTGTTTTCGGCCATGACGAGGAGGGGGATTTTGTACAGCAGGCAGGTGCCCGAGCACCTGGAGGGGAGGGAGGGTTAGCGATGGTGCGAGTGGTGCGAGTGGGGTAAAGAGGAATGCAGGATCCAGGCCGAGAAACTACCAGAAAGACGGGGCATGCAGGTGGCAGGAGGCAGGAGGCAGGGAGCAGAGAGCCGGAAGCTGGAAGCTGGAAGCAGGAGGGAACGGGGAGGGATGGCGGAGGGGAAGGGAGTGGCAATGGAAGTAGGACTGCACGACGGGCGCTTGCGGGGAGGTTCACAGACATGGTGATATGTATATGTGATAGTACCAGCTCGCGAAAACGAAGCTTACTCCGAAGACAACGACGAAAAGAGAGTATGAAGAGTATGAAATGAGGAAGAGCAGAAGACACGATTGCGACACCGATCGAAGTCACCGCCGTCGCTCACATGATACAAGGCGACAAAGTCGTCCACATGCCACACTCCCTCAACAGGCCCGGCCCGACCCTCCCGAGGTTCTCGAGACAGTCCGTCTCGCCATGCCGGATATTACTGCCCATCTGGACGCGCTGGTTGTGCCCCACCGAAAGGACTCGGCCGGTGGGGAGGTGGATGAGCGCGGCGCCGATGGGGATGCCGCCTTCACCGAGGGATTTGAGCGCTTGGGAGTGGGCGCTGGGCGGGGTAGGAGTAGGTGAGGGATGAAGAACGGTGAGGGAGGTGCGGTGACGGGGTTGGAGGGGAGACAAGGTAGGTTGCACGGCGACGGATGGAGTGAGCGAGGAGCGATGGACGGAGTAAGGGAGGAGCGAGGCCGCATGGGAAGGGTGGTCGGAGCAATGTCAGCACGCACCACCATGACGAGGGTCGCGCACGAGACCGTGTCAACCAACCCCCGGGGGAGAAGCCGATGGGAGGCAGTAACGATTGGAAGTGAATACGACGAGTAATGTCGATAGAGGATCGCCGTGTCCGGCTGGGTCCCACCCAACCGCGCAACCACTCACATCTTCATGAACTCGCCATACTGTTCCGGCGTCACGCGCTTGCCCTCGGACATGGTGCCAGTGCGAGGTATCGAGGAGGTAACGAAATTCCAGAGAATGCCGTTGCGAAAGCGAAATCAACGGACTGGTCTTGACTGTCGTGAAGCGGCGTGTGGACTTTCAAAGTGGAGGGAGGAGAAGGAAATCGCCGCGTCTCATCTCCGTTCTTCTCGGACGCGACAGCTCGGGCTCGATCCACGAAGGGCTCGCAATACTTGACGGATCTGTGAAGACCCATCATCGCTCAGAACTCCGCACCGCAATCACGCGTCTCATCTCGTCATGAATCCATTATCATGCGCATGAACATCAAATGTATCTCTCGTTCCCCTCAACCCCCGTTCCCGACATATCTTTCACGCTTCCGCTTCCCGCTTCCCGCTTCCGCTCGGCGATCGAGGATCGTCTCGCTTCGTGACCCGTCTTCATGGCCCCTGCATGTCCTCCTCGCCCATGTCGAACAACATCGACGCGGCCAGTTGCTCGTTCTTGTCGCAGAGAAGGTACGCCTGCAGCACGGACTGGCGTCATCAGCTCCAGCTCCAAGTCAGACTCGTGGGTTGAAGACAAGCCGCTTACCTGCCTATCAAAGCCAAGCTCCTCGAGCTACACACGCTATTTAGCAGATATCGCACCAACACAGCCCCGGAAGGACCCCGCTCACCCTCGCCACAGCAGCCGCCTCGTCGGGGGTCAACTCGATCTGCATCACTCCCGGTCCGCCAAAGTCGTCCTCGCCCTCGTCGCCCTCGAGACCCGCTCCGAGGAGCTCGTACAGCGCCTGGGGGTTCTGGTTGATGAGCTGGGCAAGCTGGGGATTTTGCGCCGTGATCTGCTGGAGCAATGGCTGAATGAGGGCGGGGTTTTGCTGGACCATCTGGATCGGGCCATCAGCAAGAATGCGATCAAGAGTGATGCCGGTGCCACACTCACTTCGCGGAGCTGCTGCATGTGAGGCGAGTTGGCGAGCGCGGCGAGGCCCGCACCTCCTGCTGCACCAGCACCAGCGCCTGCACCCGCACCAAGACCTGCTCCTGCACCAGCTCCAAGGCCAGGCAGACCTCCAGCGCCAGCTCCAGCGGGAATCCCTCGATCGCGGTTCACTGGACGGTCAGCACCGGTGGGCCACGGGACCCAGGGCCAAGGGACAGAAACGCACTGGCAGCTTCCGCGGCCTGTTTGGGTCAGCCAGCACGACCCGCAGATAGGAGACGGGCACTCACGGCAAAGAGGTTCTCGGCGCTTCCTCCGGGCGCGGGAGCAGCCGGGGCCGGCGCAGCGGCGGGCGCAGGAGCAGCTGGGGCGGGTGCAGCGGCGGGCACAGCGGGGGCGGGGGCAGCAGCGGGCTAGACGGATGAGCATCGAAAACGGGGAGCAACTCGATGTCGGAAGGAGACCATACTACTAACCTGCGCAGCTGCTGGCGGGGCGGCAGGCGCCTGCGGTCGCGGAGCCGCCATTCCCTCGACCTCCGGAATGTCACCCTGAGACATCAGACCCATCGCATCGCAGCGGCCAAGCTACACGAGACCCGACGCACGCTCATGAGGTATTCGACAGCGCGGTCGGGATTGTTGAAGCTAGCTCGCAAGGCCTTCATCACCTAGGCGTGAGGTCAGTCCCCGATCGACTCTGGCAGTGCCCAGTGCGAGCTGTTCAAGTTCCGAGTGAACACTCGCCTGTTCCCGCTCGAAACCCATCTCGACCATACCGTTGATCGCAGCCTGCAGTGCAGGTCCCGAGACTGCGTCATCAGTACGATCCCAGGCCACGGAACACGAAGCTGGTATGACCCGGCATGAGACAGTGAATCACCAAAAGATCCTCCCCCAAAGCCTGACTCGATAGGTTCGCTCGCGGCGGGGGCGGCAGCTTCGGAGGTGGGAGCAGCGGCAGCGGACGCTTCGGGTGCCGGGGCGGACGTGGGCTCTGCGGTGGCGGGAGCAGGAGCATGAGCGGCCTCCGGTGCGGCGGAAGTAGAGGCGGAAGCGGCAGGAGCAGCGACGGCGGCGGCGGCGGGTTGGGCCTTTGGCTGTGAACGAACCATCAGCATCAGAGCCCGGCCTGGATTGAGTGGGAACCCGAGCCCACCTTGGAGACCATCACCACGAGGAAGTCCTTCTCCTTGATTTTGAGAGATGACACGGTAGCCGCATCTTGCAGGATCTTGCCTGGTACACCATCAGCACAGGCTGCGATTCCCCACGTCGACGCCCACGCCGACGCGAGCAAGACCCAGGCTCGGGCTCACCAGAGTAGATGAGCTTCTGGTTCTCAGCTGGGAAAGTCTGAGTCTCCTGGATCTTCTTCTTCAAATCCCCGACCTGAGGGGTGTCATCAGTCTCGTCCTCTGTGTCAGAAGCAATCAAAGATCGTTGCCATTGCGCACCGTCTCCGAGTCCTCGGCGTCGATCGTGAACAACTAATCACGTGGGTCAGCGATGTCTCCCAACGAGTGAACCGTAGGAGAGCGCCCGACCAGACACGAGGGGGACACGCAGGCCCACCTTGTTCTGCACGGTCTTGAAAGTGATCTTGACCATTGCGATGGGTGAGCGACGGCTGAAAGGTGAAGAGAAGGTGAGAGGAGGGTGAGGAGGCTGTTGGCCAGAGGCGTGGTGGTGGTGCAGGTGTGGTGGGTGGGGTGGAGGGTGGCACCGTCAGCGTCAGCGTCGGTATGGTGTGCATAGATAGATTTGATTCCGCTGAACGCAACTCGCGGGGCAACATCAATGCCACATCAGGGTCCTGCCGGGGGGTCACCGCCACAAACACACACCTTATTCGGTGTTTCTCGGAGTTTGGTTTGCAGTTTCGTTCCCGTTACCACCACCACCACCACCACCCCTCGCTCGCTGCATCCAACAAAATCGTCTATACGTCTGGGTGGTGACCTTTCCATCCATCAAGCCCACACTCGGAGTGCATCGGTCTCACCTCGTCTCTTGTCTCTCGTCTCATCCCGACCGCTGACACACCGCTGCAGCAAGATGTCGTCTTCTTCGTCCAAGATCCGCGCTTTCGAGCTTCAGTCCAAGTAGGTCGAACGACACGCACCCGATGCTTCCCCGTTCGGCTCTGCCGTGCCGTGCCGTCGCTGACGCTCCGCAGGAACAAGCAGGACCTCCTCACCCAGCTGAGCGAGCTCAAGACCGAGCTCGCCAGCCTCCGGGTGGCGAAGATCACGGGCGGTAGCAGCAGCAAGGTCAACAAGATGTGCGTGGGCCTGGCGTGATCTCGTGTCGTGTCGTGTTGTGTCGTGTCGTGCTGGCTTTGGCGAGGGTGGTGGAGATGCGAGGGGAGAGGTGTGAGGGGCGAGGGGCGAGGGGAGTGGAGCGGGGACCAAGGGAACGAGAACCAGACTCTCTGGGACGCAAGGCGCGGCGAGTTTGGTCTCGGAGCGTCGGAGATGGATGGTGAATCCGCGAAGCCGACGGAGCGAAGGAGGGAGTGTGATGTTGGCAGTGGACGAAGGAGTGGACGAGGCAGTGCAGATGACTCGGCCCCGTTTGGATGGTCCGAGAGTCGATGGGTCGAGAGTCGTGCCAAACACAACCATTTGCTCCCCTTCTGACTCCCGCAGCAACTCTGTCCGCAAGTCGATCGCTCGTGTCCTCACCGTCATCAACCAGAAGCAGAGGGAGAACCTGCGCTCGTACTACAAGGGCAAGAACTGTGAGCGGGCCTGTTCCTCCCACCCTCCCACGAAACCGTCTCAGCCCACCTTCCCCCTGTACATGCCGACAATCTTTCCGCATGTCATCATTGTCGACCACATACATGCCCTTGCCAGTGCCGTCGTGCCCCACTGCATGTGTCCCGATACGAGACGAGCCGAGCCGACCCGAGCCGACGTCGCTGACACTCGTCGCAGACCTCCCCCTCGACCTCCGCTACAAGAAGACCCGTGCCATCCGCCGACGCCTCACCCACAAGGAGGCCTCCGCGAAGACCGAGAAGCAGAGGAAGAAGGACATCCACTTCCCCGCCAGGAGTGAGTGCGGCGTGGCCGAGTCTTCCGTTTTTCTGTGTTCGGTCTGTCCGTCTAGGCGCTGGCTGACTCGCCTTGCAGAGTTCGCCCTCAAGGCATGATGTGTCGGCTCCTCCGGATTTAGCGCAGGGCATGATGCATGGTGTACCATAAACGGGCCGTGGCAGCGCACGGCAGGGCACGACAGTGCGCAACAGTGCGCGACAGTGCACGACTGTGCACGACTGTGCGATCGAGGCTGTGATCTGTTCCGTTTGCATCGGACAGTTGACTGAACGATTGAACTGGGGTTGAGCAGCAGCGTGAATACGGCGTGCGTGACCGTGGCACAGAGGTTGAATTCTCAACTCAATGTCTCCTGGGCTGGCCCGTGAACACATGAGAGGGACAGGGACGACGGTCTGCCGAGTGTGGCGAGTCGTCACCCGTGTCGGCCGACCACTGTCCTCTTTGCTTACTCCGGACGCGACACAACTGCTCATGCTGTGCATCGAATCGTCCACCCGGGCCCGCGCCAAAGCGATGAACTAATGCTACTCGTGATCGTTGGTCGTGGTCCCAGCTCAGGAACCCCGTCCACCCCGCCTTCGCTGGGCATGTTGACTGATCGCCCCGATCATCAATCAATCTGTTTTGGCAAAACATGTCCATCCTGCCCATCCTGCCCATCTATTCACTACTGTATCGGAGCATGATCTCACAGCTCCCCACTCCTCTGCATGTTCAGCATGCCGTCCACGGGGCGCATGTCGGGGCGGTAAGCTTTCAGCTCGCGTCCGTCGACCAACGCGCCGCGGCGAAGCTCACAACTCTGTGGCCCCTCCCACCCACTCGTGTTTGCCCTCGCCTGTACTCCCGCCCAGCCCCTCCCCTTAAGTATCCTCCCAGGCGCCCCTCCTCGACATCCTCAACACCACACTCCACAGCTCCGACAGCCTTCACCGCCTTGACAGCTTCGACAGCCTCGACTGTCTCGACCATCTTTGTCGTCCGCCTCGACAGTCTCGACCATCTTTGTCGTCAGCCTCCTCAGCATCAACACCCCTCCTGGCTCTACCCAAGCCCCGCTGCTCCCTCCTCCACGCCCCAGCAATGTCGCGACCTCGAACCCGCCTCGCCACACCGCCGTCTGACCCCGACCTCGACTCTGAGTTCGACTACGATTCCGACTCCACGGATCTCCCCTTAGCCCCGCTCGTCACGACCATCAACGTCTATGAGCTCGTCCGCACCGCCGCCAAAGCGCGCGTCGGGTTCGCCGTCTGCCTACGGATCAAGGACGTGGTTGCCATCTGCCACAAGATGGAGAAAGCCTCCGAAGACTGTTCGGTCGAGATTGCCAAGTTGCTGCGAAACGTTCCCAGGACGTGTTTGCGTGTCGAAGAGCTCACGCACCTCGGAAACGGGTACTTCAGGTCATCGATCCGGTCGACTCTGAGTGAGTTCGAGTTGCTTCCCCCTCGGTTTCGGTCCCGTCGCCTACTTCCGTGTCCGCCTGGTACGGTATCCTCTTTGTGATTCAGAGATGTGATGTGGATGCGGGTTGGTCGTGGAGACGACTGTTCAACATCACGCGCTGTCGGCGTGTGCCCGCATCGTCACCATGCTCAAACCGCTCACACCGCTCACACCTCAGTTGCGTCCATTCTCGACGACTCGCGACGATTCCTCCGCAACCGTTTCCTCACCCTGTCCGAAGCCGCCTCGCAGTGCTACATCAACTGCGCCGTTACCCTCTCTCCATTTCCCCCGGCCCTCGAAGCGTTCTGCGAGGCCAACCCGAAGTTCCTCCATTCCAAGGATATGTGGGGGACGCCCAAATCGCTAAAGGGGTTGGTCTACCCTTCCGAGAATCCCTGCCCGCACGAGCCGATGTGCGAGGGTAACAGGCTTCCGCTCGATGAGGACATCGCGGAGGCTATCAACAGATTCATCGTGAGTACCGCGATCTCGCCTCGGATCGAAGTCGAATAGTCTTGTCGAGTTCGGACGCGGGTTGAGATTGGACAACGCTGATACTTGTTCTACTGTATCATGTTGTAGCGCGCAAAGGAACTGTATGACGATGTAAGCACGAATCGGGGTGTACCTTCACTACTGTATACGCCCAGGGACTGGGACTGACGCGAATCCACGCAGGCATGGCGCAGACGCTTCGAGCAGGAAGCGGCGGCGCTCCGTCGGGCGATGCCGAGTTTGGTCGGTTACGAGGACGACGAGACGACGTTCACATATTGCCTAGAGGTCGAGAATGGCGGGGAAGCGAGTCAGCAAGGGCGACGATTCGAGTCGTTGACCTACACCTGCGAGGACTGCGACAATGATGACGGCGAGGTGGGAATGGTGGACAACGACGAAGGCGAATGCGACGGCGACGGTGACGGCGAAGACACCAATGGCGAAGACGATGGAGATGATGGAGACGATGAGGAGGAACGGCCGGATGGGAACAGAGCGAGGTACAAGCGCCGACGATTTGCGGTGAGTGCGAGGCGACGCGGCGGCACGGATCGCGGTGTCGGTCGGAATCCATACAACCTGTTCTCCGTGTCGACGCACCAGACGTGTGTTGAAGAAGCCAAGCTTACGGAGGTCTGCAGCGGGACACGTCTGTACGCCAAGCTAGCACATCGGTGCAAGCGGCTTGAGGGATTGTGTCGTGCCACACTCAGCGCGCCACGAATAGCGGATACCATTCAACAGGTCCATGTCGGGGTCGGGTCGGGGTCAGGGCGTCAAGGGGCAATGCGGTCCGTTGCATCTGGGACGAGATCTCTTCTGCTTCATTATGCAGGTCTATGCTAAATCGTGCCAAAGAGACAAGAGACACCACCCCCATTCCATCGCGGCGGGTTGGGGCTGGGGTTGCGGATCTCAAGCGAAGTGTTGAATGCATATCTGCCGTCGCTATGAAAAGCAACCGCGTGTCTTGGATCGAGGTTTCAGGGTGAACCAGCTTGGACTCGGGATGAAACGATGAAACCGTCACAGCGATGAACGATCCGATCCGATCCCGCTTTACGACGCGCAGCCGCCGTCAGCCATTCAGGCTTCGGTTCCAGACTTCACGGTGCCTCTGCAACTCTAGTGAGGGGTGGGATGCTAGAGGGGTTCGAGGGTGTGTGTATTCTTTGCATGGCGGGCGATGTCACTGAGAGACGAGCCGCATCGACGTCAGAGGCAAAGGCGAGAGGAGTGAGAGCAGTAAGTGTTGAGCTTGCCCTGCCGGTGAAGATCGTCCGGGCAGGGAGCAGGCGGGATGGATAGGGATAGGTGTGGTCCTCACTCGTCCTAGTTTGTCGCTCGTGCAGCTGCACCTGCACCTGCGCCTGCCGTCATAGGCCCGGCAGGAGAGTCACAGAGTGCGGGGTGGGCCCTTTGGTGGTGCGGTGGATTGGCTGGGCGGGACTATTCCTGGCAGGGCCAAGAGTTAGGCGTTTTGGATTTCCAAACTTACCCTGACACACCGCGCGGGGGCGCGGGGCGTGGGCGGCGTGGGCGGCGTGTGCGCAGTTTGTCCTGGTCCACTGACGCGCCTGCCTCTGTGCACGCTCCCTCCCTCTTTTTACAACGGCACAGCCTCGAGATCCACCCACCCCCCTTCAACCACAACACCACACCCATCTCCATCGCCATCTCCCTTTCTTTGTAGTCCTCTCCATCTCTCGTCCTCTCGTCTCCATCGAACCACATCGTCGGCCTCAACCCACATCCGGACTCGTCTCTGTCCATTTTCATTTTCCTTTTCACCACCTATTGTAAGCACTCCTCTCTCGCCCTCACCTTTCGGCGCTCGGCGACGGCTGCCTTTGCGCCGCCGCAGCACCGCCAAGACCTCTCGTTTTGCCCGTTGTTATTTCTGGCTGACCGTGCTTCTTCTCTCCTATTTCAATCTCTCTGCATTCCTCGTACCCAAACCACGCAGACAGAAGGTGAGCTTGGAGGTTTTGGTCATGTTGAAGACTCGTACAATCGTGGGTCGATATGGGACATGCGCTGACCCGCGTCTCAGACCGTCGACATGTTCGCTTCCGCCCTTGTTGCCGCCGCGGCTCTGATGGCCGGCCAGGCCGTGAGTCCTGGTTCCTCGTCTTGCCAGTAGACCCCTCTTGCGCCTGGTGAAAATCAGCTGAATCCTCGCAGCGCGCCCAAGTCACCGCCACCGGCACGATGGGCCCTACCAACCCCTCGTCCGCCGCGCTCAATACCGCCGTCAACCAGACCTCGATGGCCCGTCTCATCTCCCTGAACGGCATCAACGACTTGTGAGTGTGGCGCGGCGTGAAGCGGCACGGCCCGGCGCGGGGTCTCTTCTTCACCGCACCGTCTGAAACCATCCTAACCACCGTAGCTGTGTGTTCGCTCCCCCGGAACCGAACAGTGTCATCGGTAACACTGAGCAGGAGGAGGTTGCCTGGTGCATCCGTGAGTGTTTCGCGATGAGCGCGAAATCCTCGACTAGTCTCCCGAGGCCGGGGCGGCCCAAACGACCTGGACCTGGACTAGGACTGATCCGTGTTCTTGCAGAGCCTCGAAACAACGCCCGTGTCATCCCCGACGGAACCTTCCAGGCCGTCCACTTTGTCAAGACCCCGCTGTACTGGCAGGTCATGGGCTGGGGAGACTTCACCAAGATCAACATCGCCAACGGCGACTTTGGCGGTGAGCTCGACCCTCACGGTGCCACCGGCGACGGTAACCCCGTCGGCGGTAACGTCACGGCCAACGCCACCGGCCAGGACGTTCACTACCAAGAGTGGATGAAGTGAGTGACGGTGAACTTGAACGACTCGACCATGCAACGTCGCGCTGACGCGCGTGACAGCTACATGGCCTACAACCAGTTCTGCCTGCGCATCTGTATCTCGGAGAACTCGACCTACTCTGCCGCCAACGAGTGCCAGCACACCCTCGACGAGATGGGTTGCCAGTGGGTCATGCCCGGAGAGTGAGTTGACTAGTCTCGTCTCGGACGTGCTTGGTGCTTGGTACTTCGCCCGTGCCCGTGCCCGTGCTCACGCCGTCTCCAGCTACACCAACAACTCGTTCACCGAGTGCGACGCCGACTCTGCCTACCCGCCAGGCTGGTACCCTCAGGCCGGCGGCTCCATCTCGACCTTTGCTGAGCGCTACACCGGGACGTACACCGCCGGCGGTACCGTCGGGACCTACACCATTGGTCAGACCGTCACCCTCAGACTGCCTACTCGACCCCGGCTTCGTCCAACTGCATCACCTACTCGACGGTCAGCAACGGCATCGCCTCGCTCGCTTCCAACGCCGCCTCTGTCTCGGGTTCTTCCGGCGCGTCTACCACCGGCGGCTCTTCGGCCTCTGGCTCTGCCTCGGGCTCCTCGGCTGCCAAGTCGGGGTCGGCCTCTGGCTCGGGTGCCGCCGCGTCTGGCTCGACCTCCAAGTCTGGCGCCATGTCTGCTTACACTGGCGCCAACTACGGTCCTGCCTTTGCCGGCGTGTTCAGCGTCGTCGCCCTCGTCGCTGGAGCCGGTGCCGTCTTCCTCTAAATGGACAATCCCCAGTGTCTTGTCTTTGTTCTCCGACCACGACGACGATCAATGACGACCCCCTCACCTCGGGAAGTGGGAAGTGGGCGACGGGCGATGACCTGATATCTCCTTTTTCTTAGAGTAAACAGAACTCGTCCGTTCATTGAAGATCACCATCACCATCATCACTCGCAACGAAACGACTCGAGCCATACACAACTTCCCTTTTGCCTCCCTCACCATCGCTAGTACTGCTACTTCTACCCTCACACTCACATTCACGAATCCCGAGCGTATCTCCTCGTACAAGTACATACCTCGCCATGGACGTTGCTTGCACGAAACGGGGGTGGGTTCATCTGTCCGCAAGTTCTGTGCACCAAGTGACAATATCCATCACTTGCCCGACGGGGCAGCACTGAGCACTGAGCACTGAGCACTGAGCACTGAGCACTGAGCACTGAGCACTGAGCACTGAGCACTGAGCACTGAGCACTGAGCACTGAGCACTGAGCAGTCTCTCCGCACAGCACCGCCGGTTACCACTGGACTGGCCCGACACTAGGCTCGGTCTGGATTTGCGGCTGGGTCTGCGGAGTAGCAGGCAGACTCGGACGCGCTCGCGCACGCGGACGGAGTGGAGCTTCGTTGCGTTGTATGCAAGAGTTCTGACTGACTGCGACTTCGCAAGTCACGAGTTGTTGGCTGCCGTCAGAAAGAAAGACTCCGAGGGTCAGGGGAATCTGGCTTCCGTACTCTAACCATCCAGTGAACGGCGGGGAGCGGCGGGGCGCACCGAAGTGATCCATCCCAGCTCGTCGACATGTGCAGTAACCCCCCACGCCCCACCTTGTTCCCAGTTCCCGATCCAACCATGGTGACGGATGGGCAAAGGGGTAGCCGGGGGGAGAGGGGAAGACGACGAAGTCTAGTGTAATGGAGTGGGCCACCACAACCAATGGGATCGTGTCATTCCATCTCGCACCCCTTTCCGTCTCAAGCTCTGCCCATCTGAACCCAATCCAAACCATTCCACTCTCACTCTCACTCTATCATTGCGCAAGCACGCTCCAATCGTCTCCGTTCGCTACATTACTTGATCTCATTATAATCCGCAGATATCCGGCGCCAAGGCCTGGCAAGGGTCATTCTGCCCGAAGTGAACGACCGTGGTTGAACCGATCGCGAGGTCCGAGGCGGTGCTGCCGGTACAGGTGCTGCACCGGTTGTTTTTCCCTTTGCCTCGACGTCACGGCTTGGACCGGCGACACTCCTAGTGCTACCCAGCTTTCCACTCTGTTCGTTCCTATTCACATCACACATCCACATAACGCATCCACACCTTCATCCGCCCCAGCACAGCCTCCGCCTCGGCCTGGGAGCGCCGATACCCCATCCATACACCATACATCGACGTCTCCTTCGTCACCATGTTCAAATCCCGTAAATCGTCCAACGATCCGGACATATCCCCTTTCACTTCTCCGCCCGCTTCCTCCCAGATCCCCAACCAACAGCAAGGCCGACCCGAATCGCAGCAGTTCCAAAATCAAAATCAAAACCAACGATACCAGCAACACCCTTATCCCAACGGTAGCAGCGGTCAGGGGACGCGGAACATGGCGACAACGACAACGACAGCGACCGTTGCGGGGCCGGTGTATAACGCTGGGATACCAGTCGATAGGGTCAACACGACGGACAGTACCGCGACGGGCAAGAGCGAGAAACGGAGGAGTTTCTTTGGGATCGGCAGGAAAGACAAGGACAAAGACAAGGACAAGGAGAAGGATAAAGGGCCGTCGCCCTTGCAGCAGGAGCAGGTGAGTGCGAGTGCGAGTGCGAGTGCGAGTGCGAGTGCGAGTGCGAGTGCGAGTGCGAGTGCGAGTGCGAGTGCGAGTCTAGGGTGGGACGTCGTGTCGATCTGCCAAGGGAATGAGAATGAGGTAGACCCATGGGATGGGCCGGGGTGAGGTAATTGGGTATTTGCGAGACACCGGCAGTCAGATCGCTCGGGCACAGCTCGCAGTTGTGAAGGAACAATGCAGTGATGGGGAAAGGGGAAGGGACGGACAGGAATGGTTGAGGTCCCGAGTTCCAAGCGATGCCCAGGTGTTACTCCTGTTCACCCGACTTTGACTCTTGCTCCTGATCGCGTCTCGGTACACCGCTGACATCTCATCCCAGCGACAACGTCCGCAATCCTTTATCGTCTCGCGCGACCAATCCCACGCCCACACCAACTCTCCGCTCCAACCTCAAACGGCCACCGCAATGCGTCCTTTCCCGCAGTCGCAGGGAACGTCTTCCACCCCGCCTCCGGGCGGTCGGGTCGTCTCGCAGCCGAATGATTTCGGTCCGGGCAGAGAAGCAGGGGGAGGAATGAGCAAGAGCCAGAGTATGGGGTTCAATCGTCCTGGAGCTGTGCCCGATACGCACCCTTATCGAGGGTTTCTCAATGCCCAGCAACAACAACAACAGCTACAGCCGCCACCACAACTTGGATCGATGCCTCGCTCCAACTCCATGCCTCTGGATAAAGCCGCCCTTGCCTCGTCCAACGGTCATGCACCTCCCAGCGATCGGTCATCCCCCGCCAGCACGCTCTCGCGGGGCACGGGTCCGTCCGTCCTCACATCGGACGATAGGGGGCCTGCACTTCTCCCAGAGGGTTCCCCAAAGCAGCGAGCGCAGGCTCAAGCGGCAACACCGGGGACTGCTTCACAGCAACCATCTGCCTCGGCAGCCCCGTCAGCCCCGTCAGCCCCGGCGGGGACGGCAGCGCAGCCGGCGTGGATGAATCAGTTCAACGCCGTCGTCGAGTTGATAGGCATGCAGCCTGCCAAGACGTATGTCTCGAGTCCGCCCGAGCTGGAGATGATCCTCGCGAGGACGTCGGCGGGAGGGCAGCCAAAGTGAGCAACGAGCATGCGAGGGGTACAGGAGATACTGATGCTCCCCAGACAAGGACAGCCCGGTAGCGCTTCGAACGACTGGGACGCGATCTGGCTTCAGCTCTCTGGCATCTCGCTGTGTAGGTACTGCGTCCCAGGTCGAGATGTGCCGCCAAACTAATCATGACCGTAGCCATGTGGTCGATGAAGGAGACTCGCGCTGCCGCTGCCAGAGGCGAAAAAGTGCCTCCGACATACTTCAACGTCATCGATTCGTCTCTCGAGCTCCTCGCGCCACTTCCTCCGCCACCCCATCGACCCAACTCGCACCCACACCACTACGTCTACTCGCTCAACACGGCGGGTTCCAACCGGCTTCTCTTCTCCTGTTCGTCCGAGAGGGATCTCGCGAGGTGGACGACCGGTCTGCGTCTTGCCGCTTGGGAGCGATCCCGACTCGAGGAGATCTACACCGGCCACCTGATCAAGAGCTCTGGTCGGGAACCCAAGTCCGAGGTCAGCCGAGGTCGGATGGAAGGCTGGGTCAGAGTGAGGGTCATGGGAGGGGTGGATTGGAAGAGGTTGTGGATGGTGCTTTCCGCACCGCATTCGGGGCAGGAAACGAGCCCGGAGGATGAGAAGAAAGCCAGAAGAAGGAGCTTCTTCGGGATGGGAGACAAGCAGGAGGAGAAGGTCCAAGAGCCAAATGTCGGTTTCAGCATGGCCAGCTTCTACCCCGAACCAAGGACCCAGAAGAACAAGACCTCCCCAGCGGTTCTATCCATCACCAACGTCACCCAAGCGTGAGTGTTTCACCATCTGCCCGCCGCCTGCAGTCGGCTCTATACGTGCTGGTCCGTTGACTCCGCAGCTACGCCGTCTTCCCGGAGCGCCTCGACGTCATGTCCCAGTCCAACCTGATGAAGGTGGTGGGACGTATCGGCGGAGAGCTGGTCACCATCGAGGGCCGTCTGCGCGACTCCGGCTGGGCGCTCGTCATGCCAGAGGCTTCCACCGAGGGGTCATCGTCCCCTCCAGGTCGCACAATGACTCCGCTAGCACACATGATGCGATGGGTAACAGGTGAGCAGAATCACCCGAAACGGTGCTGACGGCAGGCTTCCACGACGTGTTTGGACTGTACGGCAGGCCGGACAAGTACCATTGGGACACCCAGGATCCCAGTAGTCTCTTTTTCGCCTACCCAACCGGCATGGAGCGAGGCGTGAGTACGAGTAACAATTGCCTCTCGCGGCCTCGGTCTCTCGGTCGAATGGCTCCTGAACCTCGCTGACTCTTCAGCGCCTCTTCCTCGACACCGACGAGGCCCTCGTATCTGATTTCCGGGCGACATCGCTGCCTCAGATCCGAGCGCAGTTCAACGCCATCATGCAGCGCAAGATCCGACCTCCGGCGGAGCAGTACCGCGACGAGTCGGATGACGAGAAGCCCACGCCTCGTCTTGAGGGCGACTATCGTCTCCCACCGCTCTCGTTCGGCGAGTCCGCCCCGCAGCAACCGCATCACTCGGACCAATCTGTTCCCCGATCCCTCACTCCGATTACGGAGCGAACCGACGTGGCCTCGCGCCAGAACTCGCAGCGCACGGCCAAGAGCGATTTCTTTGGAAACAGCTCGAAC
Source organism: Saitozyma podzolica (assembly GCA_003942215.1). NCBI lineage: Eukaryota > Fungi > Basidiomycota > Tremellomycetes > Tremellales > Trimorphomycetaceae > Saitozyma > Saitozyma podzolica. Next base: position 302,175 of record RSCD01000021.1, on the reverse strand, counting down.
CGACAGGTCAGCGGTGGTAGTCAGAAGCAGAGCAGTGGGGGGTCGACGAAGCATCCGTCGGGCGATCAGACGGACAGATTGGCCACGATCGATGATAGTGAAACGGCTCCAGGTCATTTGACCGAAGAGCCAGAACAGGTCTCGCCACCAAAACAGACGTTGCCATCCGTACCCTCGCCTCCCCCGTCGGGACAGAACCGAGCTCCGCAGGGCATCACCGCCCAAGTGCACACCCCGGCCGCGGGTGTTACCTCGGCTACCGCAACGACCGGAACCACCGCGCCAACGCCAACGTTCACCACGCCCACGACCGTCGAATCCATGACGGGAGGTACGATCTGGTCTCAAGATTCAGCGACTCCCACGCCCCAGCAGAGCAAACCGTCATCCCCTCTTCCGATCCACCATTTGCCTGCAGTGATCCCCATCCCCGCCGGAGCAGGAGCTGGGACCGGAACCAAGGACCTGCCCGATCTCCCCGTTACTTCGCCCGCTTCCAAGCCCACCCTCCCGGAAGCAACGCCCCTTCCAGTCCCATCGCAGCCTTCCCCCGAAGTCATCTCGCCTACGCCACGACGAGTCGCTTCGGGCGGCAATCTCAAGGACGGGTCGATCGATCTGCACGAAGAGCCCGCAGCGAAGTATCTCATGACCATGGTGGAAGAGCCGGTCCAGGGACTCTCGCCGCCGCCGGTTCAGGCTGCTAAGCTTTCCACGCGCAAGTCTCCGTCCCCGGAACGACCGAGGATCGTGACTTCCTTTGAGGAGCAGCAACAGCAGCAACAGCAGCAGCAGCAGCAGCAGCCGCATCAACAACACCATCGAACCAATGAGACTCTCGGGCGGAAACCCTCCGGAGCGAGAGCCCTGCCTCCGAAGAGAGGATCAACCGGTCCGAGGCTGGAAGCTATCCCCGCCGAGGTCGAAACCGATGCGTCGCAGTCGCAGTCGCAATCCCAATCGTCCACGCACCCGCACACCCGTGATACGACCAGTGCCACCACGGCGAGCACACAGCCGGACCTTGGCGAGGACGCCGCGGCGTTCATGTCGTACGCTGAGCAGCCCTCTCCGGAGAAAGCAAAGGCGGCGGCGTTGCCCATCGCCCCTGCCCCTCCCGCTGTTGCGCCGGAAGAAGAGATCCGCTCGTCATTCGCGCCCAGCAAGGCTGCGGCGGAGAGGAGGGCGAAGGCCGAAGCCGCGGCAGTGGAGAGTCAGCGCGCCATGAGCATGCCGGGAGGTGGAAAGCGAGTTACCTCGATGGCGGGCAAGACTGGGCATTGGAGTGGGAGTGATGAGGATGAAGACGAGGAGGAGCAGGAGGAACAAGATTCGCCAGTCGTGGGACGGGGACAGTCTCGAGGGCTCCCCCCACCTTCACAAGCGCCTGAACCGTCTGCCTTGCCTGCGGCTCAGAATCAGCTCCCCGCAGTCGAGCGATCAGCTTCGCGCACAAGAGCGCTCCCGGCCATTCCTCGTGTGCCGGAGCAGCCGCAGCGAATGTCCAATGGGTACGGGTACGACCGCGGATCCCACCCTCTGCCCCAGCCCCACGCGCAACCTTACATCGATCGCCCCCGTACTCAGTCCCCCGCGGCTCCACCTCGACAGCAACCCCAGCCTGGACCATCGTACGGCCTCGGTCCGGGTCAGGCTCACGCCCATGCTCCATCTGCGCCACCACTCCCTACCAGCCGCACGACCGTGTGGAACGCCAACTTCTCCGCAGAGCACGGTATGCCCGAACAGTCCAAATCGGGGAAATTCGTCGATCTCGACGAGCCCCAGGCGCACCTCACCAAGGCTTTCGCGCCCCACGGGCTGCTCCAGGCTGGAATGCAGGACAAGGAGGATCGCAGCGCCAAGAAGCAAGAAGAGCTGGCGAGGGAGACGGGGAGTAGTCTGATCAACGTCCCGAGCAAACCGCCGCCGCCCCAGACGGGGTTGCTGGGAGCGGTAGCGGCGCACGAGAACGAGAGGAAGAATCCGGGTGGGATCGGTGCGACGCTCACGGACAGAGAGAGGGAGAAGCGGCTTGCGGTGGGTGGGAAAGACGATGCTAGCGTGTGAATTGAGTGAAGTGCTGATTTGTCATAGGAGGAGAGGCAGAGAGAGATCGAGAAACTGCAAAGGCAGCAGGCCGAGCATATGAACCGGTTTGGAGGCGACTACTCGGGCACACCCGGCGGGGCGGGTCAGTACCCTTACGGCGGGATGAATATGGGCATGATGAGTATGCCGCCCATGGGATCGCCTATGGGCTACAACGTGGGTCCAGTCAATGTTGTCGCCACGACTCTCGCCCAGATCGTGACACCGCTGACGGGTCGCAGCCATATCAGGGCGGATACAACCCTTACGCCGCGCAGCAACAGGCGATGATGGCAGCTCAGATGGCTTACCACAACGCGATGATGGCGATGTCCTCGAGCGGCTCGCAGCACGGCGTTGCGGGCACGCCCGACCGTCCAGCCTCGCCCTCGTCGACTATCGGCGCGGGCTCGCAGTTCGGGCATAATCCCAACCCCAACGCCTTCCCGGGCGGTTACGGTGGCTACCCGTCGATGGGTATGCCCAACATGCCCTACGGCTGGCCAGGCATGATGGGTTGGCCGGGCCACAATGCTCCTTCCCCTCCGCCCGGGAGCCCTTCCATGTCCCCGTTACCGACTGCTATGGGCTTGCCCATTCAGGGCATGTCACCTGGTATGTCGCCCATGGGTGGATTGCCTGGCATGAACATGCCAGGAATGAACATGCCAGGTATGAATGGCATGCCCGGGTTCGGAGCCGGAGGCGGCGGTGGCGGGTACGGAGCCGGAGGGAGCTCGGAGTGGTTGCATCCCCAGATGAGCGGGAATGCCAATGGGAACGGAAATGGCAACGGGAACGGGAGTCTGGGAGGAGGAAGTCAGTGGGATCAGAGAAGTAGAGTGCAAAGTATGGTGAGCGACGATGGGCTAGGACGGGATGGGAGGGATCACAGGCAGCCGGCGTCCTAGTGGTCGGAGCGGCCTTGGCACGGTCTGAGGGTGGCCTCGGTCCGGGCTGGATGGATTGAGGTGAGGTGTGAGGTGAGGTGTGTAGAGGGGCTTTTATATATGCGTTGTTGGTATGCTTCCAATTCCGAGTATTATATACGAGACAAGGCCGGAAAGGGTGGATCTAACGATTAACGACGTAATGCGAGTCGAGCCGTATGCTAGTGATGGATCCGGTGAACAGGAACAGCTCTGGCAGAAGACTTGACATGTTCTTGTGGTCATTGGTGATTCGGTGAGGTCGGAAATCAAGAGCACCTCGTGCATCACACAGAGGATTCACAGGCTATGGAGTCTGCAGTGGCAGAGGCAGAGGCAGACGACTGGGTACTGGGTACTGGGTACTGGGTACTGGGTACTGGGTACTGGGTACTGGGTACTGGGTACTGGGTACTGGGCTCTGGGCTCTGGGTCTTCTGGAACGTCATCTCGTGGTGCGAAGTGTATGTGGTCGGTCGTTGCGGAAGGAGGTATCCTGGACGTGACTTACTTGGTCTGTGGTAGTGGGCGAGCCGGGATACGGCCGTACTGGGATCCAACCGATTGGCCACCTCAAACCAGCCCAAGAGGGACCGAGTCATGGCGCATGAGGTGGACAAGATGGGGTTGCGCCAGGTGGAAAGGACAGGAAAGCTACAGCCACAGCTGCAGCCACAGCTACAACCACCACAGGTTCAGCCACAGCTACAGCTACAGCTACAGCTACAGGAACAGATTGACAAGAGGCTGGGCGCCAGGAACGACGAATAAGACGGAACGACGGACGCGGTCTCCTCAAGACTGCAAGACTGCAAGACCGCACGACAATGGACAATGGACAAAATGGACAGTTTGGGCGTGCCCGAACGTGCGAGCTCTCACATGCCGTGCGAAGCTCTTGTCCTCGCTGTTCCCTCGCGGACGTAATCATGCAGTGGATTGATCGACTATCGACCAAGTGTACAGCCCCCCATCGCCCCTCCCTCGACCCATCCCTCGCGAATACGCTTAGAAGCGCAGCTTGGAGAAGACTGAGAGAGTCAGTGATGCTCAAACGGGCTAGGGGCACAGGGAGCGGGCAAGAAGCGGGAGGAAAGAGGCAAGAGGTAAGATATTTGTGGGATGTGAGAATGTGGGTCTGGGTGGGAGCAGGGCGTGATTGTGAGGCCATCAAGGAGGGATCAGAAGACGGTGACAACAAATCCCTCCGCCGCATGTCTGAGTCCCATGTCCTTTGCGCGCGAAATGGCAGATGGAGAGAATAGCGTAACACCCGAAAGTGGATAAGGATGGTTGATATGATGATTGATATAATTGGTGCGGGACTCGGGAAATCACTCACACCACCTGTTGTTGCCCTTGGCGTACCTCTCCTCGAACGCCTTCTTGATGTTCTTCTTGGCGTCCTCGCGCTGGGAGGGCTCCTTGAAGGTGTCGCCGTTGACGGAACCCTTGAGGGTCTCGAGCTCGAGCATGTAACGGGTGGGGAGGAGGTGGGCGTAGTTGACGACCTTGATGAACGGCTTGACCTTGGATCGCTTGGCGACCTTCTTCTTGCCCATCGACTTGGTCACCTTGAGGGGGTAACTGGCGTGGCGTCTCAGCGGGGGTCGGGGGAAACGAGGCAGAGACAGGTATGGGGGACCATAATATGATCGGGAGTGTGGAAGTGTGGAAGAGTGGGAGTGTGGGAAAGTGAGAGAGTGAGAGAGTGGATGAGTCGGAGTCAGAGTCGCCTCGCTCACCGCTCGATACCCGCAACAATGGCGTGGGGGTAAGGTCGCTCCTTGGTGCCCTCATCCCGCTGCTGGATGACAACCACCTTCTTCCCTGCCTGTCGGCCAGAGAGAACGACGGCGACTTTTCCGGGCTTGTAGACTGCGAGCGGTCAGCGGGAGCGAGAGGCCTCGTCGGGTTGGCCCGAGGCTGCCAGAAGAACGACGGAAGTCGGCGCAGAGACCGTTGAGCCAGGAGGGAGGGATGGGGATGGGACGAGGTGGGCTGCAGGTGGGCGATGAAGCTTGAACATCGATAGAGGCGAAGGAGACGAAAGGACGGCAATCCAGCTTCGACCCCTTCGCTCTCCGTCGCTGTCACCGCGACAACCAGCCCGACCAGCTCCTCCCCAAGTTTCTGTTCCAGCGGGTCGACCACCGTCGCCCGACCACCGCCTCCCCAAATTGTTTCCCCATCCACACCTCGGTCACGCTTGTGCTCAACCCCGAGCTCCATTCCTCGTCACGCCAGAATGGATGTATCCGTATACTCACCTGAACGGGATATCAGCTCGATATTCATCGCTCGGGAACACGGGACTGCGCAAACTCACTCTTGACCATCTGCACGAGACAAAGCGATGGCGGAGAACGCGACGAGAGAGAAACACAGACGTCAGCGATGTAGCCAAGGGCGAGTGGTGCCGAGTAGACAGGAGGAGACGCCCGACTCACTGTGAAGACCTATAGAAACGTCGTCAGTTCTGAGAGAGTGAGGAGTTGATGTGTTGGATGGAGGTTTTGATGAATTTGGTGCTGGCGAGTGAGCGAGAGCGAGCCAGAGGGAGCGAGGAGGGCAGCAGCCAGCCAGGGTGCACGGATGGTCGGGAAACCGTACGGTGAGCGGAGTTTCGAGCTGGAAACTGTCGGCGTTTGGGAAAAATAAGTGTGGCGGTGGATGGAAGGGCGACGGGAGCAATTTGGATGTAGGAGGATTTGCTCCCGCATAGGGTCGGGTCGAGCGGAGATGAATCCTCAGTCCGCGGGGTGTGTGGTGTTGTCCGGGGCAACAAGGTACACGCCCTTCCCACAGTCAGCTGTGGGGGGGGGGGGGGGGGACTAGATGATGGAATCAGTAACATTCGTCCCCTCACAACACATCACACATACCTTAGTCCCCATCTAGAGGCGCAGCGCAACCTGTCGCTTAGCGCCCGCGCCAGTTCCTCTCCGCCACCGACTGGACGCGTCGAGGTCGACGATTCATTCCCGCGAATCGAATCGTCGGGTGGCCAACTCGACCGGGAGGCAGCCGCGTCGTCCCCGATTAGCTTCCTGCCTCCAACCCCACGTCAGCGCGTTCACTCCCGGCAGTCGACTCTATTCCACGTCTCATCGCGGCACTACTACCACTGCTCCTACTTCCCCTCGCTGAGCCGAGGTGGAATCGCTGCGCTGCATACTGTACCTCTACGCGCATCGCATCACGCCTCGGATATCGGTACCCGCTGGGGAGCTGATCCGGGCGCCCGTCTGTGTGTATACGCCCCGTGATTTGGACTGCGATCGCGACCACGATGGTGACCTCGATCACGACATTGTTCGCACGATAGACTTTCCATCCCCAGGCCCGATATTGGACCCACTCCCCCTGCCCCCTTTCTCTCCCCAACCCACTCCCGCCTCCACCCTCAACATGTCCGTAACGCCGCTGCGGCCGGCTTTGACCCCGGTCCGCCCATCTTCTCGCGCAGCTTCCAACCCCCAGTCTCCACTCGTCTTATCCGTCGCCGAGAGGATGGGCGGGTCAGGATCCGCTTCGAGCTCCGTGTCCACCGCATCGCCGTATAGCAAGCAGGACCAGATCATCCATCGGTGTTACATCAAGACGGTGGGGGTGCTCGTTGAAGGTCGCCTGACGCATTATGGCGCCACCGCTGCAAAGGGGGAGAAGAGGAAGGACAAATGGGTAGGTGATCTAGTCCACATCCACTGGCCTAGCGCAGGCATGCCCATTTTCGCTCGCGGCGTGTCGTGCTGATGATCCCAGTTCAATCTGACCATACCCGAGGTCGACTTGCACAAGGCAGATCTCAGAATCTACCAGTCCGTCTCGTCGTACCAGCCCATGCCCCGGTCTTCGCTCCCTGCCGCTGCCGATGCCGACACATGCACCATCCCTCCGCTCCTCGTCGCGTTCATACTCGACACGAGCGACCTGCCCAATGGTCAGGCGCTGCTGTGGAATCGCGATGCCGGAAAGGTGCCAATCGATATGGGGTTGTTAGGTTCCACGAAGGGCAAGGGGAAGGAGAAGGAGCGAAGAACAGGCATTGTTCTGGAGCGATGGACACTTCGTGCGAGGTGAGCAGCAAGAGGCAACCGATCCATCCGTGGTGCACGGAGCTGACAGTCACATCAGCACCTCTCCGACGGACCAGCCTTCCACCTCGCAGCTCCCCCCGCACACCGCGTATCGCCTAGGAGTCACCCATTTCCGCGCTCTGCATTCGCTCGTGCGCCTGATGCCGGCTTACCGTTTCTCCCGCCGGTTGCGTCGCGCCAATAACGGGCTACGGATGGGCATCAAGCTCTGGGGACCGGAAGGGTATCCCAACTCTGCAGAAGGATTGGCAGAGGCATGGGAGGTCATGGAGAGGGGTCTACTGGGGCTCGACGTTGGTCTCGAACAGCTTGTTCCGGGAGAACAGGTCGAGCCAGAAGAGCGACAGACGTATGATCTTCCTGCGCTCGACCTTTTCGGGGTGCGATACTCGCTCGGCGTCGAGTATCGATCCGAAGTGGAATTCCACGTGGAGGACATGGAGTCGGTGTTGAGTGAGAAGTTTGTGGATATGGAGGAGGATTGGTTCACCCCGACAGTGGCGCGACATCGTATGGAGGAGGAGGCAAGAGCGGCAGAGGCGAAGCCCGTGAGGAAACCCGCGGCCAGCACTGCGGTGATGGCCAATCCTTCGCCCATACCACCACGGCAGCAGCCGGCGTCGATCGGATCGTTCAGATCGTCTCTCTCCAGGCCGGTGGGCAGCAGGTTGTCGTCTGGGACCACCACACTTGGCCCAGCAAATCGGCCGGGTCCAGGTAGTCAAGGCGGAGATAGGTGGGGAGCTCTCGGGGAGGGACTTCCGTTCGCTGGCGCTGGCTCTGCGCTGGCGACAGGAGACTCCCAGACCAAGGAACCGACGTCGCCATCAATAGCGCAATCAGGAGCAGCGGTTACCGCCCGAAGGCTATCAGGCCATTCGATCCATCCCTTTGCTCTGTCGTCGTCACCTTCCACGTCCCTCCTTCGTTCAACGCCGCCAGGGGTGCAGCAGCCCAGTCCCGTCACCCACCAGCGTCCGTCTCTCCCCGGATCCAAGCCGTCATCCGTCGGAAGGACTAGTTCCTTCCTATCGCAGTCGGGTCGCTCCTTCACCCACGCCCAACTTGCCAACATGTACCCTGGATCTGCATCACCTCCAGTGACAGGTATCATGACAGGCCTCGGTACAGGTGCATCTCCGACTACGCAGTCTCCCGTCTCGCCCTCATCTCTCAGCTTCAGCAAGCAGCCCGTCCAGCGCTCACTCTCGGGTCGACCATCTTACGTCGCTGCCGGGTCCTCGCCTTTCATTCCCGGTTCGCTCGAGAGAGACGCCACTATCCTGGCCCCCTCACCCGGCGCTCCCCCACAGATCATCAAGCGGTACTCGTCTTCCTACTCTCAGCGGCAGGGTCGACTGGCTGGCAGCGCCGGCAGCGGACCGCCGCTCGCGCCTGGCTCTCAGGGTAGCAGTGGCGAGGGGACGAGTTTCCCGGGGAGTGTCGGGCAGGGGCTTCTCCGTCGGACCAGTACGCGCATGTCGTCCGAGAGCGGACTCCGGCACAGTGTGGAGAGGACGACACCGGGACCTGATGACGATGACATCCAGGCGTTTCTCAAGACACTCGATGCCCTACCACAGCCGCCGCTCGTCGCTGCGCAGGCTGCTCAGGCCTCCCGCTCGCATTTACCTTCGACCTCGTCGTCATTGTCGAACACGTCCGGCCCACTCTCGCCATCGATGCAAGCCTCCAGCTCGCCCAATGCCGGCAGAGCACCCATGACCAGAGCTCAAGTGAACGACGCGCTCGCGCGCATGATGGGCAGCTTCACCCTGCAGTCGAATCCGCCGGTCACCGCCTCGAGGAGCGGTTCACACAGTCCATTACCGCAGACGACGACTCCAACGACTGCGACATCGTCTTCTGGCAACACTCCTTCCGTCGGTCTTCTCACGGCAAGCAGGCCCTTGTCTGCCGCACGCAGGATCTCGTCGGGTGATTCGGACCCGCCAAAGCCTCCGCCGTTCCGTCGTCAGACGTCCGGGCCCCGGCCGAGCTCTGTGAAGACTGGTAGCCCCCTCGCGCGGGACGCATTGTCCGGGCAGACTGTGGAAGTATCGCCGCGATCCGCTCAGGTTTGCACGGCGAGGAGCCTGCCTGGTTCCGGCACGGCTCCGCTTGTGGACGACGCGCCGATGCCGCTCCCGATTGCCGGGATCGACGTGCCTCTACCTCCTTCTGGCGTTCTCAGCCCACAAACGACAGGCGGTACAAGCAACACGTCTCGTCGCGGTCCGGTACTTCTCCGTGGAGGTTTTGGGGAGCAGCGTGGCTCTTCGTCGAAGGCCTCGACCAGCTCGTCGCCTTCACACTCGCCCATACGCGATTTTGCGCGGCTGAACCACCGGGAAGCGCGTGGGGTGTCTCAGGGAGAACGACAGGCAGAAGAGGAGCTGGGAGCATGGACGGGAAGACAGGGGAGGTACAGACCTATGAGCGCCGTGGCCGCGAATATGGGTGCGGGTTTCGGACCCGCCGGAGCCGAGAGCAGAGGCGGAAGCTCGGCGAGTCGGACCGGGAAACTAGAAAGACGTACGGCGCCGAGTAGTCTTGGTGCGGATGCCCGCGGTCAGGAGGAGGATGAAGACGAGGCAGAGGGAACGGAGGGATCGCGTGCGTATCGCGCCAGAGGAAGGATGGGCAGAGTGGCAAGCGAGGGTGAGGGCTTGTGAGGAAGCGGGTGATACGTCGTCGTCGTCGTCCTTGAAGTCTGTTCACCTTACCATACCACCTGGATCCGGGGTCATACGTCTCTACGCTGTAGCGACGAAGACGAACTGTTGTCCATGCATAGAGCATCTCTACTCCGCTGCAACCTGCAACCTGCTGTGAGGGTAACGGTGCTTTGTGTTGAGAGATTTGCTTCCGTCCCACGTTGTGACGCGTTCCAAGTTGACGCGACTCGGGGCGCTCTGTCTGATATTACCGAAAGTCAACCCATTCCAAGTCGATTTCGACACTCTACTTCCTCACCACTGTACTGGCTGCTGATTTCGAGTCGTGGGAGGGACCGATACTCGATCGGCTCCAATCTGTCGGCGGACCCACTTGCGTGCCGCAACCGCCCTCGCTCATTCCGATTGTCTGAGTGAGGTCTCTCAGCCAACATGGTAAGTCGCAGCTCTCGTTGCTCGTTGGTAAGACTGACGCTTTTCTCCAGCCGATGTACGGGAACGAAAGCGTGTCGGCTCCCAAGCCGCAGTTTGAGATGGGTGAGTGAGATCAGCGATGAGGGCTGGATGTGGTGTGTAGCCCAGTAGTGTCAGCATCTGATGCGGGACAGACAAGGAGGCGGAGGATCGGTTCTGTCGATTCGTAGAGAGGATGCCAAAGGTATGTCCGCTTGGGCATGTCGTCGATCATGGATCGGGGATGATGGCTGACTGTCATTAGGGGCCGGATGGTACGGTGCGGCTCTTTGACCGAGGCGTGAGTCGAGCCACTTGTTGCTTTCGCTGGTCATTCCTGTCTTTGGCTCAGTCTTCTAGGACTACTTCTCGGCGCATGGCCCGGACGCTCTCTTGGTCGCTCATCAAGTCTTCAAGACCACCAACGTCATCAAGTACCTTGGTTCTGGATCTTCTTCATCCTCGTCCTCCACCTCGCCCCGCGGCCTCCCGTCCGTTACCATCTCTATGGCACTCACCAAGGCCTTCCTGCGCGAGTGCCTCACGACGAAGCAGATGCGCGTCGAGGTGTATGCTCCCGAGGAAGGCGTCGCCGGGCGAAAGAACAACGCTCGCTGGGAACTGGCGCGGACCGCTAGCCCGGGGAACATCTCCCAGCTCGAGGATCTGCTTTTCAGCCACACCGACCTGCTTTCCAATGCGGTCAGCATGGCGATCAGGTTGCAGGTCAAGGAAGGCGGTAGGACGGTCGGCGCGGCATACGTCGATGTTCAGGAGAAACTCATCGGCGTGGCGGAGTACGTGGACGACGATAACTTTGGGAACACCGAGGTGAGCACGGAACGCGACGGTCAAGCTGCCGAGGGTCCATGGGTGCTGATGCGGCGCCTTTTACGGTGTAGTCGCTGCTCATCCAACTCGGCGTGAAGGAGTGCATTATCCAGGCGGATGACAAGCGCGGTGATCACGAGCTCACCAAGCTGCGTACCCTCATTGAGCGATGCGGTGTCATCGTCACGGAGAGGAAGGGAGGTGGGTTGACAATGATGGCTATGTGACCGACGGATCGCACTGACCACGATTCAGCCGATTTCCACGTCAAGAACGTCGAGCAGGATCTCGGCCGTCTCTTGGAGGCCAGCGACTATGGCGTTGCCCTGCGTTCGTACCATCCGCCGCAGATATGGCTCACACTGATCCCCCGTAGCCGAATTCGACCTCAAGATCGCCATGTCTGCTCTCGCCGCGCTTATCCTGTACCTCTCACTCCTCTCGGATCTGTCGCTCCAGAATCAGTTCCGACTGCACCACCACGACCTCGCCCAGTATATGAAGCTCGACGCCTCGGCCCTTAAGGCGCTCAACCTCATGCCCAACCCTCAAGAGCTTGGCGGGAACAAGAACATGAGCCTATTTGGCCTGTTGAACCGGTGCAAGACCAGTCAGGGGCAGAGGCTTTTGGGGAGATGGTTGAAGCAGCCGCTTGTGAATCTGCATGAGATCAGTGAGTTCGAGTTGCACTTGGCGGTCAACCCGTTGAGTGACGGACGCTGATGAATGTTTCAGAGCAGAGGCAGAGCATCGTCGAAGCCTTCTTTGACGACTCGATCACTCGAAGGGACCTCCAGGTGGGTTAAGTGCCGGACATCCGACGCCAGGAGCTGACCAGGCGTAGGACGCGCACCTCAAGATGATGCCCGACTTCCACCGTATTTCCAAACGGTTCCATCGGGGCGTGGCATCGCTCGAAGACGTCGTGAGGGTATATCAAGCCGTGCAGGCTGTGAGTGATGACTCGCTCCAGCCACACCGGCAGAGACGCTGAATTCCCCAGTTGTCCAAGATGATCGATTGTCTCGACAATATCAATCCGTCGAGTCTCGAGGCCAAGCAGTTGATCGAGGAAGTCTACCTCAAATCACTTCGCGTACGTCCACTTGTTCCTGTCGGAACGAGCCTACGTCCTGATAGACCGGCAGGAACACAGAGAACAGCTCGAAACGTACTCGAGCATGGTGGAAGATACGATCGACCTGGATGAACTGCAGAATCACAACTACGTGCTCCTGCCAACGCTTGACAACGACCTCGCGCGGTTCCGCGACGAGCTCGTTGCTACCCGGGACCAACTGGATGCTGAGCATCGTCGAGTGGGCGAGGATCTGGGAGTTGATATCGAGAAGAAGCTTCATCTGGAGAACCATCAGGTGTACAAATACTCCTTCCGGATCACGAAGGCCGTGAGTCGACATGTTCTTTGCGGTGACACGCCGGTACTGACGACCCACTCCTCAGGAGGCCGGCCTCATCCGAAACAAGAAGCAGTACATCGATCTCGCCACGCAGAAGTCGGGATCGATCTTCACCACGTCCAGATTGAGAGACCTGAGCGACGAATTCCATCGTTTGCAGGACGAATACGAGAAAAAGCAGCGGCACCTGGTCAAAGAGGTCGTCGCGATTGCTTGTGAGTCATTCTTTGTCATAACGCCGCGATCAAAGATGCTGACGCAGATGCGACGATAGCTTCGTACACTCCAGTGCTCGAGGTGCTGGATCACCTCATCGCAGCGATTGACGTGACGGTCAGGTGAGCCCGGCCATGATCCGTATTACAGCACCGACCTGATGCGTATCCCAGCTTTGCCCACGTCTCCGCGAGCGCACCCATCGCGTATGTCAAGCCGACTCTGCACGAGAAAGGTGAGTGTCAGGGCGTGTTAGTTACCCCCGGCCAGGCTGACTCGATCAGGCTCCGGTGACGTGGTCGTGCGAGGAGCTCGACATCCCTGTCTTGAGGTGCAGGATGACATCGAGTTCATTTCTAATGATCACGAGATGCGCAAAGGTGAGTCGTCATGGATTTGGAGGCTCCAGGACGAGGAGCTGAGTTTTCGGCAGATTCAAGCGAGTTCATCATCCTCACTGGGCCGAACATGGGCGGCAAGTCAACCTACATCCGCCAGATCGGGGTCATCGCTCTCATGGCGCAAGTGGGGTGCTTTGTCCCTGCCGACGAGGCGGAGCTGCCCATCTTTGATTGTATCCTCGCCAGAGTCGGGGCGGGAGATAGCCAGCTCAAGGGAGTGTCCACATTCATGGCGGAGATGCTCGAGACAGCGACGATCCTCAAGGTGTGTTGCTGATCTCACGAGACGTTGTTTCAAGATGACACCGCCTGACTGTCGCAGTCTGCAACCAAGGACTCGCTGATCATCATCGACGAGCTTGGTCGAGGCACGTCGACGTACGATGGTTTTGGTCTCGCCTGGGCCATCAGCGAGTGAGCAGAGTCAACCCTTTATGATCAGTAGAATTCACCAGGCTGACTTTCGTCAGATACATCGCCCAGCAAATCCGTTGTTTCTGCCTCTTCGCAACTCACTTCCACGAGCTTACCACGCTCGACCAGAACCTGGGTTACGTCAAGAACCTGCATGTGGAGGCGCTCGTCTCGCAGCGCAAGCCGCAGGATGAAGAGGAGAAAGCCGGGAAGCAGGACAGGGACATTACGTTGCTGTACAAGGTCAAAGAGGGTGAGTGACCAGCTCAAGTGCTACTTGGTACGACCAGCTGACGACGGTGCAAGGTATCTGCGACCAGAGTTTCGGTATTCACGTTGCGGAACTCGCCAATTTCCCGGAGAGCGTGGTTAAGGTGGGTTTTCGCATTGAGGCGGCTCGGTAATGGACTGATGTATTTTCGCAGTTGGCCAAGCGAAAGGCCGAGGAGCTCGAGGACTTCGGCGAAGGAGCGGCTGACACGGTGTTCGCCAAGCACACCAAGCTCGAGACGGATCAGGGGACGCAGCTGGTCAAGGAGTTCTTGGATGCGTGGAAGGGTCGCATTGGGCAAAGCGGGGCCGGAGGCGGAGAGGACGAGGCGATGATGGATGAGGATGCGCAGGTGGAGGAGCTGCGCAAGGTGGCTGAGGAGTTTCGGGAGAAGTTCGAGGCGAGCCCGTGGATCAAGAGCTTGCTTGAAGGGTTCTGAACATGGACATGCTCATGATGATGGTGATGCTGCCATGCATATGATGTTATGATGACTGTTTGTGCTGCTGCTACAGTAATCTCGGGCGTACTTCCGTTGGAAGATCAGTCAGCAGCACTCTGGTAGAACGCTTTCCGGCGGAAAGGTGTGGCGCGCCACCCTGGGAGAGGCCTCTTACTCGGCGATCCAGCGATATGCTTACTGTGCAAGTACGATGCGCACGATTGCGCAAAGTTGAGACCACAGCAGCTATCCTGCCAGTGGCGTGCTTGAGTTGCAAGGGATGAGCAGGAGTCCAGGACTACCCGACGATCTATTCGGGCTCATCCGTGCTACCTATCAATTATTCGGCCATCTGACGGCCATATGTATCTATCTTTCGGCCATCTGAAGGAGTTGTCCTCGTTCTGCACCATGGTGTGAACAGGCTGGTCCCAGATTCACCGACCAAATATATCCTCGCGCTTTGCTATTGTGATCTGCACACGTACATCTTTGTCTGTGACCAGCATCTGCGATTAGTCACTGCGATTAGTGTTCAGGAGCCGCTACGATCCGTCATGTCCATCGAGTCACGCAAAGTCGCCCTCGTCACTGGCTGTTCCGAGCCGCATTCGCTCGGCGCGGCGTTATCGCTCGACCTCCTCCGAAGGGGATTCAGAGTCTTCGCCACTGCGAGGAGCATCAAGACGCTCGCGCCGCTGCAGGCGAAAGGCTGTGACGTGGGTTCCGTTCCCACTCCGCGACTGTCAAATGGCCCTTCAGAGCTGAGCAGATTTCTTTCCGTTTTGTGTGTTTGTGCTGTAGATACTCGAACTCGATGTTGCCGATACCGCCTCGGCTGAAGCGGCTGCCAAAGTCGTGCGGGAAACTTGTGGCCGCTTGGACCTGCTCATCAACAACGTGAGCTATACCATATCGGTTGCCGCGGTTATCGTGACTTGCCAGGGTAGAACCGCGCTGACGCTCTCAGGCCGGCGTGAACGGCTTTGCCTCAGCGCTCAACACCGACCTCGACGCGCTGCAGCAGATGTACAATATCAATGCTGTCGGGCCCTTACGAGTGACTCAGGCGTTTGCCGAGCTGCTGGTGAAGACGGCGAACTCCACGACTCTCGGGGTGGGGAGGACAGTGGTGGTCAACATCGGGAGCACGGCGAGGTGGGGTACGCCATGGCAGGTCGGGTATGCGGGTTCCAAGGTGAGAGCTTTATTCTGCGCTGCATACTGTCCCAAACACCTCCGGAACGAGCACAACTGATTCTCGGTGTCATCTGCTGATGGATCATGGATCCGGCGGCGCAGCACATCACATCCACGGTGATGCGCCTCGAGCTGGACAAACTGGGCGTGAAAGTGATCGATGCCGAGCTGGGTGAGTGGATCGTTGCGGCACTACAGTACTAGTACTGGACCTTGGCCGCGAAGCTGCGTCTCAACGATATCGGCCCGCTCTGGTCCGCTTGGCCATCCTGCACTAGGAAGGACTCGCAATATGTACAGACCGAGCATGAATGACATCCGAGTCTTGGTGCTTCTGAACCATGCTGACTCGTCTTCACCTTTCCAGCTCTCACCGGCGGCACAGCCATGGTTCTTGGGACCAAAGACTTCCCCGTGTCCGGCCCTCACCCGGACAAATTCTACCACAACTGGTCCGAGATCGACAAGACGTACCACGACGGCCTAATCGAGCATGTCGAGAAAGCGCCTAGCGTTTCCAGTTCGGTCAAGACGATCCTCGATGCTGCGACGGCCAAACATGTTCCCAGGGCGGTCTACGCGGGGGCGGGGGCGGGACTGTTTAAGTGGGTGGTACCGTATCTGCCCACTTCGGTTGTGGATTATCTATTTGGGAGTTTCTTCCGGGTGGATCTGATCCAGCGACCCCGGTTTCTGGAGTAGGAGTGGGTGATAATCACTGTCATGAGACACACCTGCTCCCTGTAAGTGATATCCGGGAGGCAGTTGCATGGGCAAGAAGCGCTAACCAACCAGTTTATGTACTATGCACAGAGTACAGCTCTTTCTCGTGCGGTGCACGGTGTCCCAATCCCCGTGCGGTGCACGATGTCCCAATCCCCGTGCGGTGCACGGTGTGCCAATCCCCGTGCGGTGCACGGTGTGCCAATCTCCGTGCGCCTTCTAACACTCCCCCTCGAGGTCTGCGTCCTCGCCGTCGAGGACCAGACCGAGACTGGCTCGAAGCGAGCGATGGGGCGCAGGAAGGAGGGCCTTGGTGAAGATATCCGCCACTTGAGAAAAGGTGGGGACGTATCCAAGCCGAACCACACCGTCCTCAATGAGTTCCCGAATGAGGTGCCACCTTATAGCAATGTGCTTGGTGCGTCGGTGAGTACCTGGGTTCCGTGCAAGTCGTATCGCACCCTGGTTGTCGCACCACAGGGGAGTGGGTTCCTTGGGGGTTACACCCAGCTCGTCCAAGAGTCCCTTGAGCCACACCGCTTCACGAGCAGCTTCTGACACCGCCACATACTCAGCCTCAACTGTCGACGAGGCCACCGTAGCTTGTCTGCGGGATGTCCACACGATTGCAGAGCCGCCGAGCATGAAGATGTGCCCAGTGGTTGACCTTCGAGTGTCGTGACAGCCTCCCCAGTCTGCATCCACCCAACCCTCTAGCTCTGCTTTTGCCGTCTTGCCGCCTAAGGTGAGGCGCATGTTGCGGGTGCTTCCGAGGTGATCGATTACCTCGAGAGCAACCTTGAGGTGACCGGCGGTGGGGGCACTGGTGTACCGAGCGAGCCAGGATGCGGCAAATGCGAGGTCGGGGCGAGTGCAGGTGGCGATCCACTGCAGGGATCCCACGATCTCTTGATAGCGTACCTTGTCCGCTCCCCTGCTCCTCCTGCTTCCTTTTCTTCCTTGGCCGCCGCCAGGTACTCTGGTCCCAGCCTTTTGAGGATCGCGAGAGGTGTTGATCTCTTCTTGCCCGACGGGGTGAAGCGCTCGAGTAGCTTATCCACATACGCAGGCTGCGAGAGGGTGACAGTGCGAGAGGGGCGGTCCCGATCCACACGCATGCCGAGGATCATACGCACCTCGCCCATTTCCGTCATCTTCCAGCGATCCTTGAGGGCAGCCATGATGTGGTCGATCGTCTTGCTCGCGGTCGCTGCGATGAGGATGTCGTCCACATAAGCCAGGAGAAAGGCCTCGCCATAGTCACTGGTCGCCGTTCTGTAGTAGAGACCCGAGTCCGATTCGAGCTTCTTGAACCCAACACCCGCAAGGGCGGTGCCGAGTTCGATCCACCAAGCCCGTCCGGACTGCTTGAGGCCATACAGCGACTTGACGAGTCGCAGGCCTGTGGCGTGGTCGTTCTTGGGCTTGTAGTCCTCAGGGAAGGCCATGTAGATCTCTTCCTCCAACGTACCGTTGAGATATGCACCCTCGACATCGGCCTGTCGCAATTCCAAATCCCTTTGGGCTGCGAGGGTGAGTAGGATGCGCAGGGATGTTGTGCGACCGACGGGGGCGTAGGTCTGCTCGAAGTCGACACCGGGGACTTGACTATACCCTTTGGCGACGATGCGAGCCTTCCATCTCACCACCTGACCCTTCTCGTCCCTCTTTCTCTTAAAGACCCAACGGACACCAATGGGTGTGCGGTTCTCGGGAACCACTACCTCTCTCCAGGTGCCCTTACTCTCGATGTTGGCGATCTCGCTTGCCATGGCTTCGAGCCACTGCTTTGCCTCGCCAGTGCGCTTGGCCTCGTGCGGGTTGGCGGGCTCGTCATCGAGGTTGGTCATCACCAATGCCATAGCTGCAGAAGACGCTAGATGGTGCTCTTCCGCTTCGGGACCTTGCCAGTTGAGCCAATTCGCCTCGCCACTATTGCCAGTGCGTCCGCTGCGCGTGCGGGTCGGCAGAATCTCGACCTCAATGGCATTGCGCTGCGTCTCCGGCGTGCGCACCTCGTAGGTCCAGCCGTGTCGAATGCGAGGAGGGGCCGATGTTGCCGTCGGTTGGGTTGCAATATCTTGGCTTGGGGGCGGCCGATGGACGTTGGCTTCGGAGGGGACGTACTCTTGGGTCCCATCTTGCTCGTCGCCGTTTCCCTCGTCCCCCTCGTCCCCAACGGAGCCGTTGTCAAGGTCGCTGTCATTGGTGTCGAAGGAGGTGCTTGGTAGACGTACGGTGTCCGTCTGCGGTGTCGACACGGGAATAGCGCCCATGTGGCGCCATCCTCCCGTAATGCCACTGTCGCCGGCGCTCGTTGTCGTCTTACTCACCTCCTTGGTCTCAATCACCTTGCCATCCTCGAGCTCCACTATCCAACCAACTCTATCCCAACGCTGGCCCAGGAGCGTCCCCCTGACGCCGCGAGCGTTGGTGAGAGACCCTTTGGTTCGCACCGCTCGCGGGATCGCGACCGGGATGCTCTGGCCGAAGACACGGCTTGTCGGGAGGGTCGGTTCACGTCCAGTGAGTCTCTCCCATGCCGTCTTCCCTTGCACCTTTGTCGTCTTCATGATGATGCACGCCGCATGCCGAGCCGCATGCGTCCAGTACTCGTGAGGTAAGGCTGACCCTTTCAGCATCGCCGTGATCATCTCCTTCGCCGTGCGCATAAAGCGCTCGACTACACCATTGAGCTCAGGTGTGTATGGCAGCGACACCTGGTGCTGTATTCCGGTCTCCCGGTACCAAGCTTGGGCTTCCAGGCTGCCAAACTCGCCACCGCCGTCGCTGCGCACAAACCGCACAGCCCGAGGGGCAGCCAAACGCGCCATGATCGAGACGAATGCGCGCAAATGCCGGTAGGCCTCAGTCTTCCCGCCCATTGGTACCACCAAGCTGATCTTGCTCCAGTCGTCGACCAAAGCCAGGAAGTGGTCCTCGCCTGCCTTCGCAGGCTGGAATGGACCCGCAATGTCGACATGGACGAGCTCGCCGGCGTATGCTCCCCGGGGACTTGTCCCCGCCTTCGGTTGTTTCGTTGCCTTCGCCTCTGCGCAGGTCGAGCAACCTTCGGCCGATCGCATAACATCAGCCACCTTGAGGCCCGCTTGGGCCGCGGCGTCCTCAAGTTTCTTGCCTCGAATGTGGCCCAGTGCAGCATGAAGCGACTCTGCACCGGTTGTCACAAGCACGCGACCATGGGTTGCCTGATTCGCCGACTTGGCGGTGAGCACCCACAGCCCCTTTCGCTTTTCCAGCGGAACATCGACCTTTCCATTGCTGATCCGACCACCAGAGGGCGCTAGGGATATCGTCCAACCACGAGAGAGCAGGCGGCTAGCCGACAACAGGTTCAGCCTTGCACTGGGTGTGAAGTAGACGTCTTGAAGGCTGAGTCCGTGACCGGATGGCAGACGCAGAGGCACTTCCCCCATCTGCTCGGCAGTGAGAGACCCCTGTCCCGCCAGGGAGAAGCTGAAGGGCTCAGGCAAGTCGGACCTTGAAGCAAAGACCTTTGGGTCACCCGAGAGATGGTGAGTCGCACCACTGTCGATAACCCATTCGCTGTCGAGTCCAGTCGCATCTTGCACGGCCTGGCCAACAAACGCCTCAAATTCCGCTTCTACTGCAGCATTCGCCTGGCCGTCCGTCTTGTCCTTCTTGCTCGAGTCTTCGGCATCGGGGCAGTCGCGTTTGAAGTGACCGGTCTTCTCGCAAGTCCAGCATTTCACCTTCGACATGTCCCTTTGCTTCTTCTCCTTCTTCTCTCCCGTCTTCTTCCCTTTCTGGCCATGGTTCCCTCCATGAGTCGCCAATGCGTCCCCATTCGAGTGGGATCCCTTAGAGGTTTCGTACCTCTCCTTGTCCTCAACCTTGCGGTTCCAGAGCCTTTCGAGCTCAACCCAGGTCTGTCGGTATTCGTCCAGCGCTGCATAGGTGTCCTTCCACTGCTCCATGGCGGCCGGGAGACTGTTGAGGAAGAGAACAATTTGCTGACTCTCTGGTAGGATTCCTCCCGCAGTCTCATACCTCGAGAGAGTGACAAGGAACGACTCCATATGCGTCGTCATCGCCTTCGAATTGGCTGACAAGAGGCGGAAGGAGGCAAGGGTTTGGAGAAGCTGTCCCTGTCGCTCAATGGTACGAACCATGTGAGTGTTCTCCAGGTGGGACCACATCTCATGGGCAGAGAGCATCCCCATGATCGAACGCTTTGGTCCCTCCGTGCAGGTCATGCGAAGCCAAGCCTGGGCTTTGGACTCACGCTTCGACCAGTCCTTCCACTGCTTCACCTCCACGGCTGACAGAGCTTTGGGAGCATCCCCAGGGTCCCCTGTACCACCGGTTGGCATGACGGATCCCGCCCTCCTCTTCCTCACACCCTTCTGACCGAATGGCTCTTCCTCCGTTCCCTCGACTATGTCGAGTAGGTCATGAGCCAGCAACTGTTCCTCGATGGCTTCTCGCCACTCGATGTAGTTGGCGTTCCCGCGCAGCTTCGGCACGGCCGACAGCGTAGTGGGAGTAGCAGAATCGGTCGACATGGTGGTGACAGGCTTGTTGTAGGTAGGGCAGCCGACTCTTAATCTGTAAGTGATATCCGGGAGGCAGTTGCATGGGCAAGAAGCGCTAACCAACCAGTTTATGTACTATGCACAGAGTACAGCTCTTTCTCGTGCGGTGCACGGTGTCCCAATCCCCGTGCGGTGCACGATGTGCCAATCCCCGTGCGGTGCACGGTGTGCCAATCCCCGTGCGGTGCACGGTGTGCCAATCTCCGTGCGCCTTCTAACACTCCCCGCAGCAAAGTACTATATCTGTCCTGCGCACGGAGATCTACATACAGCCGATCCCAGTTGTCTAAGTCTTTTGATATAACGTTATGACGCGAGACATACTTGCGTGACAAGCCCCTTCAGTAGAGGGCGAGAACTGCTGCATAGGCGCATCGGTGCATGCGGGAACGATGAGAGGAGAGACTCTGCTCTTCAACAGTAAACTCCCCGTGCGAGTTTCGATCACTCGCCAGGGCTGATAGAAACGGGTCGAGTACCACACGCTTCTGCGTGTCGCAATCGACACAGGTATTGGATCGCCCTCGTACCGTAGCTGACTCTCACAATCCACGCACCCCACAACACGCAACATGTGGTGAAAGTCCTTCATCTGGAAATCTCTGCTCTAATTATACAGGATTGTCCGACTATTTGTTCGAGACCAAATTTATAAGTAAGAGCAAAAGCAAAGCGAAAAGAAAGAGTAGAGGGGATAGCGTTGGCTAGGAGAAGCTACGGGTACAGTTGACAATGTCGCGTAGACCATCATGTATCTGAGAGATCACGGGCGGGCGGAGACTTGTCGGGCGGGAATCTGCAAGCGCGTCAGCGACGATTCTCCGGATTCGTCATGTTGAAAAACGCGTCACTCACACTGCCGACTGGTTAGGAGCCCTTTTACGCCGCTGCGGCTACGACAGCAGCTGGCACGGGAGCCTCGGGGGCAGCGTCACGAAGGCCGAGCTTGGTGCTGCCGAGGTTGAGGCTGACGAGGTTGCTTCCTCCCACTGTCAAGCCGACGCCGGAAGAGGCCGATGCGCCCGTACCGAGACCGACGCTGATGATGGGCGCGGCAGCAGCGGACGACGATGCCTTGGCGGTGGAAGCTGCCGACGTGGCTGCGGCGGAGGAAGCTGCCGAGGTGGCCGCGGCGGAAGAAGACGAAGCGGCCTTGGAAGTCGCAGCGACAGCCGAGCTAGAAGCCTGGGTAGCTGCGGCAGAAGAGGAAGCGCCACCAATGTTGAGTCCGAGGTTGAGGACGTTGCTCGAAGGTAGAACAGCGGCGCTGGCTCCCACGTTGAGGCCGAGCACGTCGGCGCTCACGCAAAGATCAATGAGACCACCCTGGTTGCACGAGGCCGACGCCGAGGCCGAAGGAGAGGCGGTCGGGATGGCGACGGACACTGCTGGGATCGAGACCGACGGCAGGCCTACCGAGACGGAGGGGAGGCCGACTGAGACGGAGGGAAGACCAACCGAGACGGAGGGGAGACCGACCGAGACCGATGGGATCGAGACAGAGGGGACACCGACCGAGACCGGAGGGATCGAGACGGACGGGACGCTGATCGAAGGAACGCCGATCGAAGGAAGGCTGACCGAAGGAACGCTGATGGACGGAACCGAAACGGTGGGGATCCCCACGGACGCCGCGACAGATTGGGATGCAGCGCCGATACCAAGTCCCACGTCCAGCAGGCTGCTGGAAGGAAGGACCGCCACGCTGGCTCCGACGCCGATGCCGAGGAGATCGGCGCTGACGCATAGGTCGATGAGGCCGCCCTGGTTGCACGAAGACGAGGCCGATGGGGCGGCGGTGGGAATGGCGACCGATCCTGCCGGGAGGGACAGCGAAGGGAGGCCGATGGACGGGAGGCCAAGGGACACCGACGGGATGGAGACCGCAGGGATGGAAACCGATGGTAGGCCAACCGAGATTGATGGGAGGGAGATCGAAGGAACACCCACCGAAGGCAGCGAGATGGACGGGATCGCCACGGACGGAAGCGAGAGCGAAGGTACCGGCAGCGAGACGGACGGGAGGCCAACTGAGACCGAAGGGAGAACGACCGAGATACCATCGCTGAGGCTGACGCCGACCGAAACAGCCGGAAGCGAGACGGACACAGCCGGGAGCGAGACAGAGGGGAGAGCCACCGATGGGAGGGCCACCGAAGGAAGGTCCGAGGGCAGAGCAACGGACGGCAGCGCGATGGAAGGCAGCGCAATGGAGGGCAGCTCAACCGAAGGTAGGGCAATCGAAGGCAGAGCGATCGAAGGGAGAGCCACGGACGGTAGCGCGAGCGAGAGCGAAGGCAGGTCCGAGGGCAGCGCGATGGAAGGCAGGCCGACCGAGGGCAGGTCCGAAGGCAGTGCGACGGACGGCAGCGCGAGCGAGATCGACGGCAGACCGACAGAAGGCAGGTCCGAGGGCAGTGCGATGGATGGCAGGCCGACCGAGGGCAGGTCCGAAGGCAGCGCGATGGAAGGCAGCGACAGCGACGGCAGAGCAACAGAAGGCAGCGCGACGGACGGGGCGGCGGTCGGAAGTGCACCAACGCTCAGACCGATGCCGAGCAGACCGCCACTCGAAGGAAGCAGGTCCAGGCCAGCAGAGACACCGAGGCCCAGGACGTCAGCACTGACGTTGATGTCGAAAGGCTGGGAGTCGGCGAGGCTCGCAGACGGCAGGGCAGTCGGGAGTGCCACCGAGGGGAGGAGCGAGCCGATGTCCGAGGGCACCGCAATTGACGGGATGGCAATGGACGGAAGCTCAATTGAGGGAACGGCAATCGATGGAAGCTCAATCGAAGGAACCGCAATCGAGGGGAGGGCGATTGATGGGAGGTCCGAAGGCAACGCGATGGAAGGCAGGATCGAGCCAATGTCGGAGGGCACAGCGATTGACGGGAGCGCAATCGATGGGAGGTCCGAAGGGATGGCGATGGAAGGCAGGATCGAGCCGATATCAGAGGGCACCGCAATCGATGGGAGCCCAATCGATGGGAGCGCGACCGACGGAATCGCAATCGATGGGAGGTCGGACGGGATGGCGATAGAAGGCAGGATCGAGCCGATATCAGAGGGCACAGCGATTGATGGGAGCGCAATCGATGGGAGCTCAATCGATGGGAGCGCGACCGACGGAATCGCAATCGACGGAAGATCCGAGGGGATGGCGATAGAAGGCAGGATCGAGCCGATGTCAGAGGGCACAGCGACCGACGGAATCGCAATCGATGGGAGGATGCCAATCGGGAGCGAGAACGAAGCTACCGCGGAGGGGATCGAGGGGATGCTGAGCGAGGGAAGAGCCGTGGGGAGCCCGATCGAAGGGATCGAGGGGGAGGGCAGTTCGATGCTCGCGCTGAGGCCGAGGCTGATGTCGGACGGAAGAACGATTGGCGGCACAGCGAGGGATCCCGAGGGCAAAATCGAAGGGAGAGCGATGGAAGGCAGCTCCGAAGGGATTGCGATGGACGGGAGAACGATGGATGGTAGGTCCGAAGGGAGGGCGGATGCCAGACCAATCGAAGGGAGAGCAATCGACGGGAGAGCGATGGATGGCAAGTCCGAGGGAAGCGCAATGGAGGGGATGGCGATAGACGGCAGGTCCGAGGGAAGCGCCAAGGACGGCAGAGCGATGGATGGCAAAGCCACCGTGGGCAAAGCCGAGGCGTCTACGAGCGAGGCGGACGGGAGCTCAAGCCCGATGCTGACGCTGATGATGTCGGAGGGCACAGCCAAGGACGGGAGCGCGATGGACGGAAGCTCGATGGACGGCACCGCGATGGACGGCAGCGCGATGGAGGGGAGGTCCGAAGGAAGTCCGATGGAAGGAAGGGCCACCGAAGGAATCGCAATCGATGGCAGGTCCGAGGGCAGCGCGATGGAAGGCAGAATCGAGCCAATGTCTGAGGGGAGAGCCACCGACGGAAGCGCGATCGACGGCAAGTCGGAAGGCATCGCGATGGAGGGAAGTGCGATCGACGGCAACTCAGAAGGCAGCGCGATGGAGGGAACCGCAATGGTCGGCAAGGCAGAGGCATCGACGAGCGAAGCGGACGGGAGCTCGAGGCCGATGCTAGCGCTGATTCCGATACTCAGAATATCCGAGGGGAGGATTGACGGGAGCGCGATGGACGGCAGCGCAAGCGAGGGCAGCGCAATCGAAGGCAGGTCCGAGGGGAGGCCGAGAGACGGAAGAGCCACCGAAGGGAGCCCAATCGACGGGAGATCCGAGGGGAGACCGAGAGAGGGGAGGGCCACTGACGGAAGAGAGATCGATGGTAGATCCGAGGGCAGCGCGACCGAGGGCAGAGACACCGAAGGGAGCCCGATCGACGGTAGGTCCGAAGGGAGACCAAGAGACGGAAGAGCCACCGAGGGGAGCCCGATCGAAGGCAGGTCCGAAGGGAGTCCGACGGAGGGGAGGGACACCGATGGGAGTCCAATCGAAGGGAGAGCGATCGACGGCAGCGAGATGGACGGAAGACCCAGGGAGGGGAGGCCAATCGACGGTAGGTCCGAAGGGAGACCGATGGACGGGAGCGACACGGACGGTAGTCCAATCGAGGGGAGGTCCGAAGGCAGGCCAATGGACGGAAGACTGACCGAAGGAAGGTCCAACGATGGGAGACCAACCGATACGGTGGGGAGAGCAGCGCTCGGGACACCCGTGGGCAGCCCGATACCGATGCTCAAGCCAAGGACTTGCGAGGGGTCAAGAACCCCAGCGCTGACTCCAATGCCCAGGCCGGCAAGATCTGCGCTCAATCCCAGATCCAGAAGGCCCGAGTCGGACAGGCTAGCCGAGGGGAGAGCTGTGGGGAGGGCAACGGATGGAAGGCCGACCGAGAGGCTCAGCGAGGGAAGGTCCGAAGGGAGGCCGAGAGAGGGGAGCGCTACCGATGGGAGTCCGAGTGATGGGAGTCCGATCGACGGGAGTCCGAGGGACGGCAGACCCGAGGGGAGCCCAATCGAGGGGAGTCCGATCGAGGGCAGATCCGAGGGCAGTCCAATGGAAGGAAGCGCCACCGAAGGAAGCCCGATGGAGGGCAGCGACAGCGATGGGAGTCCAATGGAGGGGAGGTCGGATGGCAGTGCCACTGACGGGAGACCCGTGGGCAGACCGACTGATACCGTTGGCAGAGCGCTGCCTACGGCGGTTGGAAGTCCGATGCCGAGGCTCAAGTCGACGAGCTGCGAGGGGTCAAGGATGCCTGCACTGACGCCGATGCCCAGACCGAGGAGGTCCGCGCTGAGGCCGAGGTTGAGACCAGTCGAGTCGACGAGGCTCACGGAGGGCAGAGCGGTGGGGATGGCGACTGACGGGAGACCGACGGAGATCGAAGGGAGACCAATGGAGGGCAGTCCGAGGGAGGGGAGAGCCACCGAGGGGAGGTCGAGCGAGGGCAGCGCAATCGAAGGAAGGTCCGAAGGAAGACCAAGGGAAGGCAACGCGATCGACGGGATCGCAATGGACGGCAAGTCAGAGGGAAGTCCAAGCGATGGAAGCGCGATGGAAGGAAGGTCAGACGGGAGTCCAAGCGATGGAATCGCAATGGAGGGGAGCCCGACAGACGGGATCGCAATCGAAGGGAGGTCGGACGGCAGGCCGAGCGATGGCAGAGCGATGGAAGGCAGATCCGATGGCAGGCCGAGCGATGGAAGCGCGATCGAAGGCAGATCCGAGGGCAGACCGAGCGAGGGAATCGCGATGGACGGAAGCCCAATAGACGGGATCGCAATGGATGGCAGGCCGATGGATGGGATGTCCGATGGCAAAGCGATAGAAGGCAGAGAAATCGACGGAACCCCAGTCGGGAGGCCAACAGAAGGGATGGTGACGGACGGGAGGCCAATGCTGAGCCCTTCGCTGATCCCAGCGCTGATTCCGAGGCTGATGGAGGGGAGAGCAACCGAAGGCACGGCGAGCGAGGGCACCACCGAGGGGATCTCAACGGACGGGAATGGGCCCGAAGGGATGGGCAGCGAGGGGACGACGTCCGAAGGGATACCGACAGAGACGGAGGGCGGGACCGGGATCGACACCGAAGGAAGAGCGATCGACGGGATGCCAACAGAGGGAACACCGACTGACGGAACAGCCACCGATGGGAGGGCGATGGAGGGAATCGCGACCGATGGGACTCCGACCGATGGGACTCCGACCGATGGGACTTCGACCGAGGGAACTCCGACCGATGGGACAGCGACCGATGGGACAGCGACCGATGGGAGCGCCACGGAAGGTACAGCGACTGATGGCGCGGCAGCAGCCGAGCTGGGAAGAGCCCCAGTGAGGTAGTACTTGAGGGCGTCCTTGTAGCTGAGCGGCTTTCCGTTGTAGATGATGTTGAGCAGACCATTGTATTCGTACGTGTTCGATTCAACTACCGTCGTAGTCGCTGGCGGGGCAACCGCTGCGGACGAAGGGGGAGGGTTGGATCCGGCGTCTGCAATCGCCGTGGAGGATCCCGCGGACGAGGAAGTTGACTCGGGGCACGGCGTAGAGGTGGTCGTCGGCTTCTCTTCGCAGTCACACTCCTCGTCATCATCGTGGTTGTCGTGACCGCCGTGACTGGAGCCACCGTGATCGCCGCCCCAGCCTCGCTTGCCAGCAAGGAGGCTACCGGCGTGGGCGCCAAGATTGGGTTCGGCCCGCTTGTCATCGGCGACCTCGCGGAAGACGAGGTCGTCAGAAGTAGCGCCGAAGAGGTTGGGTACTCGCCCGTCGATCGGCGCAGCCAGAGTCGACGAGGTCGCAAGGACAGTGAGCACGGCCCAGAGGGCGGTGCGCATGTTGCGAGAGTTTGACTGTAAGTCGGGGGTCTTCCCGACTTGAGAGCTCAAGGCGAAGAAGAAGAAGGAGACTGAGGAGAAAAGGATAAAGAGTGACTTGCTGGAATGGGTCAGCTAACAACGGGCGGAGGACGTTAGAAGAGATTCCCACAGGAGGGGATCGGCTCGTCAGCTATATACATTGCCCAGTCGCTGGGGGTGAGAGGGCACTGCGTTGTTTAGATCGACGATGATTGACGTCGTGGTCGACCATCGTGTGTTGGTGTCCTGGAATGAGCATGTCATCGGCACCACATGACACGGTTGGCGCCAATCTTGATACAGACGTCCAGGACGCCATCCTCGAGATCAGAGACATTGATCGTGATTCGTGAGGGTCGTTTGCTTATTTTACCGCCGAAGTGGTTACAGGACCGAACCGGAACACAGCGTCGTGGTGCGGTGCGAATGCAGATGGTCCACAAACGTTCAGACGCATTGCAGAGTGAAAGAGAGCAGGGAGCGGGAGGAGGATTGAGGAGAAGGAAGAGAGAAACAGGTCGCTAACCCGGTGGCCCGCAAATTTCCTTTTGCAGCCGTATCC
Source organism: Saitozyma podzolica (assembly GCA_003942215.1). NCBI lineage: Eukaryota > Fungi > Basidiomycota > Tremellomycetes > Tremellales > Trimorphomycetaceae > Saitozyma > Saitozyma podzolica. The sequence continues at coordinate 274,059 of RSCD01000021.1, read as the reverse complement.
GTATCAATGGACCGTCGATCAGTCGGCACGGCAGAACAAATTGCGCCGACGTATCAGTAGTAGCCCAACTTAACCTTGAACAGTCATTCATACCTCATAGTCATAGTCGTTATCGTATGCCGCACCGGGTCAAGCGCAGAGTGCCTCAGGCAGCTGGGAGCTGAGAGGAGCAACTCTCCGATGCATAAATATAATAAACGCCCTGACTTGTTCCCGGGTCGCCCGGCAACCTCTATGCTTTCATTATGGAAGAAACGCCTCTCGGCCCGGTACCACCCTTTTTACTCCGCGGGTGGCTTGGATGCTACCCTGGCTGAGCCTGTGAGGTGGGCTGCTGACCATTAACCATTTCAACAGTCGAGCGGAGCCCTCAAACTGTCGGAGAATTGGGATGCAACACCAGACTCGTCTGTGACTCGTCTATAGCAGATAGCCGGCAATGCCCAATGTCTCAGTAAGGCCTTGATCAATGTCCTTGCACGATTTTGCCCACAGGATCCACCTTGCCTTCCTCTACTGACTGTCACTGAGGAGAGTGCCGGCCCCCTTGCTTGCTCGCTCGTTCGCTTGCTTGCTTGCTTGTTTGCTTGCTTGCTTGTTTGCTCTCGCCTCACCGGGGACCGGTGGAATGGCGATCAACGGCGGGTCAAACCCAGAGGGCCGGGAGGAACGGATCTGTTTGGTTCTGAGACAGACCGATCGGCGCCAACGATCTTCAAGCTTTTCTTAGCTCGTTGCCGCCCCGGAATACCTTGCACACATGCCCGCAAACTGTTTCGAGTAAACAAGGCTGGCTCGCTCTCTTTCTTACCGATGGCGACATCAGAGACAAGTTACAACAAGGTCAAGCGCCTGCACCACTGTATACACGAAAGATCTGGTCGGTGGGGTGGGTGAAGTTTCCAGCTCAATGGGTCAAGCCACTGCGGACTAGGCAAAGTTGATTTCGGATTGCAGCTACTCGAACTTTCCGCTCATAATCCAACTACTGATGTACCGCCATCACTGGTCATTCCGTTTCCGTCTGAGTTCCGACGCTGTGGGTGCTCGCCGCACGCCGTACCGCGGCATCTGTCAGAATATAATCGAAGGGATCCAAGACAAGCAAAATGGCCGCTGCTTATTCTGCGCCATCGTATCCAAGACGAAGCTGCTTTGACCGACCAGACCTTCGACCGCACAAATCACACTCACCGCCGGTCTCGGATGAGCAAAACGACCTAAGTAGTCGTTGGTGACGCTCCTACCAGTCCACGGCAGAAACAAACACCGACCGCACATACCATGTGCACCCCAATCTCACAGTCACTCGACTGGGGAGCCCCCCTATGCACTCTGCCTGGACCTCCACACGTTCATTCGAGCAACTCGTCAGTGGCTTGCACTCACGCCGGCTCGTCCAGTACAGTAGCTTCCATTGCCGCCGAGATGTCTGAAGTTCAAAGTTACGAGTCGTCCCAATCAGCTGCAAAAGGCAAGATTTACATGACGATCATCGTGATCGTATACCGTACGTACGCCACCACCCGCCAGACGCATGATGTTCAACACACAGTTGCATGGCCCCACTTTTCATTTGTCTTGCGTTTCCAGCGAACGCGCACCGGCTCGTTCAGACCTCGTCTCAACCACGACTTGGAGGTGTCCTTGTCACGCAAGCGTCGTTTGTCGTTGCTGCTACCACGATGCGCCAGATCCGCAGCGGTAGTAGGAGATCAGCTGTCCATCTGTCCAGATTCCCAGCCGTATCTCGAGCGAGCACCTCTGCTCCTTCCGTGAATACCGGACCGAAGATCCACCGCCAAGCGCCCAGGCGCTCTTCTAACAGTGTCTCGGTGTCTCGCCATACGTCAATAGCGCACTTGGTATCTACCGTTGCCCCTCAAGAATCGATTCAAGCAGCTGTCTCGCCATTATCTGTGAACAATCACCGATGTGAGACGACACTGGTCCAGAGCTCAAGTTTGTTCCCGCTCCCCTCGTCATTCTGCAAAACGTGAGGATTCGTCGCATGCCGTCGCTGTCTACTGTGTAGCATCCTGCTTCGCATTCTCGGCAGAATGCTACTCGCCTTGCCGAACTTGCCGGACTCGCCGGACTCGCCGGACTCCACAAAGGTTACATCCCGCCGCCAAGTCAAGTCTCGGACGGGGAGGGTGTGACTCCCCTCGACGCTCTTCTCTCCAATGCAGACCCGACCCATCCCGACATATCCACCTCGGCGTTCCTGTCAGCTACGAGGAACGGGTGTTCCAGCAACTGAGCATAGGTAGGTCGAGCATTCGGATCCTTCAACAAGCTACTCGCGTCAGCGGCGGTTGGCAGTGTCAATTCCCTCTGTCCGGACCAAAGCCATTGATGTGTTGTACTCACCATCGAGCGACAAAGTCGTGTGCCTCGGCCGAATAGCCCTTGGGCAGGGTTGGCGCCGGTCCGCCGACAATTGCCTGCAATTGGGCGAAGACATTGGCGAATGTTTCGGGAGGGTAGGGGTAGCATCCCTTGGCGAGCTCGATGATGGACAGTCCAACGGACCAGACGTCGGATGATACAGTGTACGTCGAGTTCTGTCCCACCGATTCTCCCTTGATCCGCTCAGGCTAAGGTGTCGTCAGGGTCATCACTCTCATCAAATCGGGGCAACTCACCGCCATGTAACTCTGGCAGCCAATGTTGGTCTTTGCCAAACTCTTCTCCAGCTGACCTGAAACCCCAAAGTCGCACAGCTTGACTTCGCCCTTCTTGTTGATGAGCAGGTTCGTGGGCTTGACGTCTGACCGAAGATTAGTATTCTGGAGATCCCGGAGGACGACGCCGACTCACCTCGGTGCATGATCTGCAATTCATCCTTGAGGAATTTGAGTCCGCGGACGATCCCAGCCGTGATCCGTCTCAACACCGGCTCTGGCACTCGGAGCTCTGCGCTCTCCGTGTCCTCCGTGACGTTCTTCGCCGGCACGCCTCCTCCCGTGAGAGTGTCCAGACTGCCTGCGTCCATGAACTCCATGCAGTAGTAGACGCATGATTCAATGGTGAAAGCACCAAAGAACTCGACGATCTCTGGCGCGACAGCTCGGTGCAGAATGTCGAGCTCCATGATGATCCCGTTGAGTTTTGATTCGTCGAGCTCGAGGCGAATTTCCTGGTCGCAGTCAGCAGCAGCACACAGGTGCACGTCGCAGAACCCACCTTCATAGCCATCATGACACCTGTTGGCCGGTGGTAGACCTGCTGCACCGAGCCGTAGTTGCCCTTGCCCAACTCGCCGACGACATCCAGTTCGTCCATGTTGATCTTGAAGCTGGCGCCATCCTCGAAATCAACGCCCTTGGCAGTGAGGACCGCCTTCTTGGAGAATTTGAGAGAACCTGATGGGTCTCTTCGGATTATTAGCAACGGTTTCTATTGAACTTGACAGGGCGAGATGACACCCACATGATCTGTCCGAAATCACCAAACTTGCTGCCTTCGTTCTTGGGAGCTCCGGTCAACCCACTAAGCTTCAAACCGCCGGGTGGGCCCATCCTCCTAGCTCCGACGCCTGCCCGCGATCCTGAAGCCCCGATAGAGCCAGGGGCGCTTGGAGGCAGTGCCATGGAACCGAGATTGGGCCGGGCACCACCTGCTCTCCGAGCAGCGAGACTAAGCGGTCCGGATGCGGGTCCGGGCAGCCCAGAAGAGCCTCCTCCACCGCTGGTGCCAAGCGCTTGCGAACGTAGGAGGGCACCCATGGAAGTGGCGCTAGGACTGGGACCGAACCCGGAGTGTGGTGATGGAGCGGAGGCACGGGAAGCAGCGACCTGAGTGGATTGTCAGCACTCAACGAGGGAGTAATCAGAGTAATCAATTTGTGCAGCACTCACCTTGTCCATCTTTGCCTGCAAACTTGGTGGTAGCTTCGTCACCATTGGCTGCTGTCCTCCCATCGCACCTCTCATTCCCATAGGGCCTGGCATACCGGGTCTTCCCATCATAGGCGGAGGTCTTCCCGGGGCGGGGGGAGACCTGACTCCGGCAAGGACCGGCGCGGATGCGGTCTCGGCAGGAGGTGGAGGGCGTGGCAGGGCACTGGGGGAGACACCATTGGGCTGAGATGGTTGAGGAACGGAAGGAGGTGCGGCAGTCACCGGAGGGGCAGGTGTGGATGGGCCGGGCTCGGAAGGTGCTACGCCGTTCGAGGTGGGCTCGGCAGGGACGTCTTTACCAGGGAGCGACGGCGAGGCGTCGCTGTCAGACGAGGAAGTGCCTGGAACAGCGTTGGTGGTAGAGGAAGAGGTTTCTTCTGACGCGGGGGGAGTAGAGATGTTGAGTGTTGATAAGCTCGGTGGGGACGACATGGTGGACGGTGACGAAAATGTGAGGTGTGCGATGTGGGTATCGTTTCCGCGGGCCCTGTGAGCTGATGGCCAGCGTGTGGTAGTGCCCAGAAGGTAATGGTCGCACCAGAGTCGAGGCAGATGCTGTGAGTGACGTTGCGTTGGATGGAGCTGGGGAGAGAGTGTAATCCGGCAGCCAAGCGCAGTCGGCGGGGCCCACGTCCGTCCTCGATTTGTCGGGTAGCGATCGGACGTTGTTCCCGATTGCTCCAGGCGGTGAGACTCTCTGCTGCAGTGAGAGAGGTGGACTGCGTGGTCGTGAATGTGGGTATGTAACTGTTTCGGTAGGTAGATGTGTGGAGAAGAGGAGCTCTGAGCTGAGCTGGACGACTATGCGAGGGCGAGAGAGGATGACAGGAAAGAGTTAGTGAAGGGGGGAAGGGGGGGGGGGGGGTGATGGGATGGGCTGGGCTGGGCTGGGATGACGACACCGCCCCCTGAAAAGCAAACAGCCCAGCTTATGTAAGTGGGCGAGTTCCTTTAGTAATGCAACGAAGCCGAGTTATTAGCTTTTCGCCAACGACTCTGTAATCTATGCTAATCACTAATTACCAGTTACCAAGCTCGGCCATTAGCCTTTTGGCAACAATTCTTGGCGTGGTTTTGTTAACGCCGCGACACTCCGGCTGCTGAGTGGAGGTGGTTCACCAATCGACTATCGGAATACAGACTACTCTACTCGTTTCCGCACTTCCATCTCAACCTTTCCGCCTGCGGCTCAGTCAGTGCCCAACATGAGTGCCTCACCCCTCAAGCAGTACCTCGATCGCTCGCTCAACATGCTCCGGCGAAACACAGCCAAGGGTATGTATCGTATCCGTTGTCTGGCTTCGATCGACGGTATCCCGTACTCGTCCTCACTGACCGTGTCCAGTGGTGCGGATGGACGTGTCCCCGTTACCTCCCCCACACACCATCTTCTCTTTCTCATCCGAGAGACCTCCCGTGACGAGTGTCAAAGCCTTCGCGACAGGCTCAGACGCCGATATCGGCGGGTTATCAACGTGCACCCTCACATCCGTACCGAAGTTCGCCACAGCCCCTCCCGTGCCAGGTAGCGGAGAGTCCGCGCCAGAGCAGTCAGAGCAGTCACACCTCGCCTTCCACGGTAATTTATCGCTCACGTTACCCCCGGCATATCAGGGTAGGATACGGACGGGCTACGCCGCGTTTCGCAATCGTTCGCGACCGAGCTTGTTCGGCGAAGAGACGTGGGATCTGAGCTTGTATAGCCACTTGAAGGTCGAGGTGGGCTACCGGGGCTGGGAAGGTTGGAGGAACCGCTGGGCGGTCAACATCCAGACTGATGGGCCGGTTCGGTGAGTCGTCTGACTCCCTGACTGACCAATGTCTGATTCCGATGCTTCGAGCCCGCAACTAATCCAACGAACTCGTCTGACCAACTGTACAGCTCCGACTTGTATCAACACCGTCTTCCTCTGTCCCCTTCATCCACCTCGACGCCCTCCCGCATGCCTTCCGACCCACTCCTCACCCCCCTCCCATCTTCGAGACCCTCCACATCCCCTTTGCCGCCTTTGTGCTCACCAACTCTGGCGTCCCTGCGACAAAGCAGATTCCCATGATGAGCGAGAAGATCCGGACCCTGGGCTTCGCACTGCTCGGTGGAGGCCGTCAGGAGAACACCCCTCCCCCCGGTGTGATCGGCGAGGACAAGAAGCGTGCTGGTGCGGGGGTTGGAAAGGCGAGGGAAAGGTAGAGGTTGATCCGGAGCTTGAGCAGCTTCTGGCTAGCGAGGATGCCGCGCACGAGCGGCCGATCGACATTGAGAGTCTTCAGGGCGCCACACTGCAAGCGAAGGAGTTGTCCGATCTGCACAAGAGCGCCGATGAGATCGCCGCGGGAGCAGGCGGCGGTGAGGGGTACTTTGAGCTGTGCATCAAGAGCGTCGAGGCAGTGAGATGGAAACCTGAAGCAGAGGATGCGGACGGTGTGGACCCAGAGTACAAGGATGCTATGTAGGACGCGACGCGACTGCGTTCAGAGCTAGACGCATGCATCGATGCATCCTGTGGTTGTGCGGGCACGTTTAGGGATGGGCACGTTTAGGGATGGGCGAGTGTGGCGGTTGCGGCAGTTGCTGCGGGGTTGCTTGGCGGGTGGACCGGTCTCCTGGAACGGTGCATCACCCGCGGGCGGCCTGCGAGGCTGTCACCTCGGTTCTCTCGCCGAGTTGTTTGGCGCGTTCTGCGCGTCGTTCTGGTCGCTCCGATTGCAAAGTGTGCGCGGCTCTGCGCCGTGTGATATAAAAGCCGACGACGGATTGATTGACCGGGTGTGGGTGTAGGCGATAATATCAAATGACGCCATCCGTCGCACTCCGCCTGGTGATGTCCGCCACGATTTATTTGTCCAATTTCTGACCAAAACTCTGATCTGACGTGCTTCCTTCTCGTCTGGCCCCTCGCTCGGGCTTGTTCGCGACGAGAGGGGGAGGGGGAGGTTCCGGGAGCTATGGGATATCTGGAATGATACCTGTGTCATGCGCATTCCAAATCCCCCTTTGACGTTCTGGAATCGATAAGTCGAGCCCATCAGCCGAGGACTCGAGCCTCATGGGAGAGGACATTGACTGGGCCAGCGTCTTTGCGGCCATAGACAATTCGGCGGGAGTGGGGGAAGGTGGGGCAGTGGCACCAGGTCGTGGCGAGGGAAAGCGGCTGCAAGGAGGTGGTGATGGTTCCGTAGCGGGTTCACACCAGCACCAACAGCAGCACCAGCAACAGCAACATTTCCAGCACCACCACCACCCACAACAGCACCAACACCAACACCAACAGGCATCACCTACGAACACGGCCAAGGCAGGTCCAAGTTGGGCAGTACCGCAGAGGCCAGTGTCGACCCCTGGCGCAGGGAACAGCTCGGCTTCGAATGGATGGCACGACCTCCTCGTGCAGTCCCAGTCGCATTTCCGGACGCGTACACCCCCGAATCAAACGCTCACGGGTGACGCCAATGTGTCCCCCTCGACAAATAACCCCAACGGTGTCGGTGGTCCCAGTAGCGCCGGACCGTCCTCCCGTCCCGGCTCCCATCGTACTCTCTCTCTTCCCCATCCGGCGGTACCGCACGTTCCGCCCCATGATCGGAACCTCTCGTTCGACCTCACAGCGTGGCCATGGACATCTTCCTCCGCGTCGGCCTCGGCGTCTGCCAACGCCAGTACCAGCGCGAGCACCCATGCCTCTCCGCAGATCCAGGCTCAGGCGCTGGCTCTTTCCGGATCCTTCTCCGCTCCCGGATCAACGACCTTGCCGGGTGTAAATACCTCTTCAACAGAGGCAGCGCGGGAACTCAATGCGAGGGCGCTCAAACGACAGAGCCAGAACTCCTCGGGGCTCGCATTGAATACGAACAGTGAGTGACGTGTCGAGGGAGTGTAGCAAGTCTCAATTGGCGCTGCGCGCCGATGCGTTTTGTATCGTTGCCGACCGTGTATCGATACTAAACCCCTTGTGCTCAGCGGTCTTTCCCAACCCGCCTCTATCCGCCCCGTTACAAGGCCAAGGGCAGGGACGATCAAATTCCCAATCGTCCTCTACCGCCTCAACCCCACTCACCCAACTCGACTCGCTCCCTCTCGCGTCGGACAACACCCCCGACACCCTCGCCGATAACGAGGACAAGCGTATGCGCAACACCTTAGCATGTGAGCGACGCTCGAAATCCTGGACATTGATATAATCGCGGAGACTGATGGACCCACTTTCGCTTAGCCGCCAAGTTCAGGGCGAAGAAGAAGCAGCACATAGCCGGCGTGCAACGCACCATCTCGGATCTCGAGACGCAGCATACGGAATTGCAAAAGGACGTGGTGAGCTTACGCCAGGAGAACGGACTGTTACGAGTGAGTGGGAAGGGGGATCGGATCGTACTTCACACCGATTCTTGCTCTTGGTCTTGGTCTTGGTCTTGCTCTTGCTCTTGGTCTTGGTCTTGGTCTTGGTCTTGGTCTCGCTTATTCCCTTCGAAAGATTTCTTTGACATCACTAATCAACTTCCGCAGGAGATGGTTCAGATCAAGTATGGTCTAGATATGAAGAAGCCGCAATAGAACTCAGGACCCAGTCACGTTACAGATACAGCACATAGCATACGACGCACATTGCACATTCCTTGTGTGTCGATCCCCCGCACCCAAAACCCCTTTATAACTCACTCCGACTTGATCACCCACGCGCATCGTCCCATCGTTTGCCATTGCCGGAGCGCGCATCTTGTTCAGGTTCATAACGCATACATATGCAGGGTGTCGTCGATGATCGATGATATGCTCGTTAATACCGGGGAAATGGCAGCAAGGAAAATCGAAATCACAAGTGAAGAAAACACCTCCATCCGAGACGGTAGCAGCCCGTCACGTCGCGTTACCATCCTGTCCGCCTGATCCCCTTCTCCTGCCGGATATCTTGTCATTCTCACTGCAGACCCATCTCCTCGCCAATCACCTCCAAACACCTCCTGGCGATATCCCTCGCGTTGACCTCTATCAGATCCCCTCCGTCGCCCGCGCTGATCTCGGCGTGAGACTGAGACTCTCCGCTTGCTCCGCTTGGCCCGCTTGATCCGCTTCCCTCAACCGACCCCGTCGACCCCGTCGAGTTTCGCAACGTGTCTTCACCATCCACACTTGTCCCATCTGCGAAGAGGGATCCGAGGTGGGATACCGCCCAAACAGCCTTGCCTGTTCAGAAGGGAATACCCACATGCTAGGCAACGGACACCGAACAAAGGACAGGTCGAGCAGCATGGGGTAGAACCGGAAGAGGTGAGATCGGGAGGAAGTGGAGTACGCCGCGGAGAGTAGCGATGAGGCTTGGGCTGGAGCAACGGTTTCTGGCCATACCCTCAACGTCGCCAGTTGGCGCAAGACAAATAGGAGCTCCTCTTCCCGCACCCTGAGATGCACGGTCAGCCGCAAATCCCTGCCTGCCCCAGCGCAGGAGACGACTCGTTCCACGCCACTCACCTCGAAAAAGGCATCTGACCCCTCATCTTCGCATCCTCCAAGAAAGCCTTGATCGACTCCTCAAATCGCCACATCAGAGCCGGCATCACGCCTCTGGCGACCTTCTTCCTCCCCTCCTTGCCGTGCTCGTCGATCTCAGCGCGACCCATCCCCGTCCCCATCCCCGTACCCGTTCCCGCTCCCGACCCCAATCCCAATCCCTTGCCGTCGCCTTGGGTCGACAGGGCAATGATGAAATTGAAAGCCCAGTACCTCATTCTCTCTTGAGCGTCTGAGATTGCCGGCGCAGTAGTCCCTCCTCGAGACGGCACGTCCTGGCGATATAACCTACTCGCCTTTCGAAGCGTTTCTCCGAGGTGCTCGATCGTGTGGTCCGGTACCCGAGGATCACCAAGGCGAGTCGCAATCGACACCTTGAATCCATCGAGCAAGGGTAACACGAAGCTCTCGTCCTCCTCGATTTGCTCGGCCTGGGTGTTGTCGCTATCGGCAAGTAAGATCCCGGAGAGGATATCGGTGATCTGCGACCAGATCGCCTCGAAGCGCGCGGAAGGGATCTCTGCGAGGCATCATCAGCTCGATCCGAATCGAGTTGCCGGACCAGCGCACCTAGTAACCCGACCACGGCGACCACCTCATCGAGGACCGGAGCAAAGTTGGTCATCGCCTGAAAGTGCATTAGCGATTTCGCGGAACACTTGTTTCACAGCAAACCACACATCAACGCACAGTTCGCCAGAGCGGCTGATCGTTGCCATACCTGCTCGGCGCGGGGCAGTCATACTTCAATTTGATCGGAATCCCGTATGCCTTGTGATGTCAGCTTTGACTCTCGACTCTCGACTCCCGCATCCGCATTCGCCGACCCCGGCGCAAAGAGCAGAGCTGGCGAGGGGTCGGCGGTTCGAATCGTCCACTCACTGCCAAGACGCTTTCCACCGTACCATCCTCATACAACTCCTTGTCCTCTCCGTTCCGCGCAAAGACCTCCTTCATCCGCGGCATGGCGAACTTCGACACGGCAACATACGTCAATTTACCACTGGCCGCGTCACCGACATATGCCAACGAGGCATACTCGGCAAGGTCGGAGAGCACAATGCTCGGACCGAGTTTTGTCGAGGAGGCAACGAGCTCGCAGATGGAGGATTGGAGAGGGGACATGACGTCCACGTCTGGACGATATTCGGGGGATCGGGAGTAGGTCATGATCCCCCTGAGGATCGTGGATAGCTGGCGAAGACGGTCGGGATTCCATGATAGTTGTTCGTGCAGAAGAGAAGCGATCTGGACGAGGGCAACGAGATTTTCCTGGGTGTATGGTTCGCCACTAGAGTTGAGTGCCTCGCCCATCTCGACGAATGTGAGCCAGGTCGAGTCGAGGATCGAGGCGGCGGTGGAAGGATTCGTCTCAGCGAGGACATCCACGGCCAGGAGCACGCGCTCGAGCGCCTTGAGCGCGGCGGTGCAGCACTGCCTTGGCTCGACGATGAACGATTGCTTGAGCCGGGCGAGCAGGCGGGTGTACACCTTCTCGAACGAGTCCAGGGCGGAGAGTGGTTGGAGGAACGAGTTGAAAATCGTGCCGAGCGAGGTCAACGCCAGGATCTGACTTTCGTCCGGGGTGGTCGTGTCTAGGAGGGGGAAAACGACTTTCCACAGAACGTCCTCCCATAGTTGCGATGAGAGTGACGATCCGTACAGCTCGATACAACGGAAGAGAGTTTGCATCGCCGAGCTCCGGACCTCGAGGCGGGAATCGCGTCCGAGCTCGAGGAGCTCGGTGAGAAGGCAGAGCCAGAGGTCCTTGTCCGTACCCTGAACCGCGTCCGATACGTTCCACAGCAGTCCAATAGCTGCAAGCGTGATGTTGACGTCTTCCTCCTGTCGACCAAAACACCCGAGGCAAGTGATGCACTGCCGCATGGCATCCCCGTCGAGCGAAGACAGAAAGTCAGTGCAGATGAGGTTGAGCGAGGGGAACGCTATCCGCACCAACACCGCATCACCCTTGGAGTAGAGCGACGTGGGCCGCTGCGCCTCCGAAGCAGAACGGGACGACTCGGACCTATTCATCGAGACGGATGTAGACTCGCTCGCCTTGTTCGCCTTGTTTTTGCAAACCGCGTTGAGCATGTTGAAGATGGTCTGCCAGCCGACCTCGAGTGAATGGCCGGAGGACTCAAGGATCTGATTGAGGGTTTGATACCCCGCCGAGCGGACATCGTAGTCGGTCGCGATGATGCTGCTGATCGGATTCGGGTCGACCTGTCGGACCAGCACGCTGAACACCTGATGTTGCACTCGAGGCTCCTTGCCTATCCTGACCGCGGCGAGTAGGATCTCGCCGAGGGTGTCAGATGCTTGCATCCGGATGGTCGATGGCGCGGTGACGTGGCGCGCAACGGACAGGAGATGTTGGGTGATGACATTCCACCCGATCTCCGGATCGCAATTGACTAGCCTCGGGAGATTCAGTGTCGCGATAGTCCGAAGTTTGGTCAATGAGAAGGATCGTTCGCCCGATTTGATGCTGTGCGAGATATTCAATCCGCTGGTTCTCCTCCTGCCCCCCTCGCTGGGCGACAGCGCCATAGTTGGCGACATGGGCGATGGCGGACTTGGGCCGACGGGGTCCGCTACCGACGTGGCAAAGTTGTTGAGACCGATCATCTCCGAGCTGAGTCGACACAGAGCAGCGACAAATGTGCTGAAAGCCTTGTCGTCCAACTCCTTGGTGCCGTCAAACAAAACGTTTATGGCCGACTGTATCGACTCGGCGTCCAGGTCGTTGAACGCCTCGTGTCGCCCGTCGGTCGATTCCATCGATGTGCGCGGCCCACTAAGCGAGGGCGACTGCAATTGCATCGTAGGTCGTCGTGCGAGGTTGGGATTGACCTTCTTCGCAGCGAGGAGGAAGTTCGCGTTTTGCAACACCTCGAGCACGTCGTGCCACGCCTCGCCAAGGCTGCCAGAAAGGACTCGAGCGGTGGTCACCGTGCTCTTGAGACACGCGAGGTTCCTCTCGGAAAGACCAGGTGGACCGATCGGCGCTCCCACGCCCAGTGCCGCGAGACCGAGCGCCTCGGCACCAATCACCGAGTTGTTCCTACCCGTGTTGGGAGCCTCCATGTAAGTCTGCATGGCGGAGACGACCGGTGGAGGGACTGCGTATTTACCCAGTGTGGCGAGGAAGGCGTCTCGAGGCGTGTTCAGCCCCAGCAGCCCGCAGGCGATGGTGAAGTCCTGCAGTGCTCCAAGCGCTTCGGCGAAGAGGCCATCGGAGAGATTGGTCCCGATGCAGTACGACAGCGCCGCGAGGAGCGCAGGCCAAGCCGATTGAGCCATGCCCTTGATCGCAGGTGGTGCTTCCGTAGACTGCGCAGTGGTGTTGAAGATACCCTCGGAGATCGCGTCGAGGGACTGAAGGGCAAGGAGGTATATGTACGTCTCCGGTACGGCTGGCGCCTCGGCTTTATCGTGCTGCTCAATCCTGAGATAATTCAGCACCGTTCCTCCGTTTCTCCGATGGTTCACACCACTCACAATCTCAGCTTGAGGCCCGAATGGCTCCCCAGCCCTCCGCCCATGGTGCCCATCATTGAGCTGACGGTGGAAACACCGACACTCGCGGCGGAGGCAACCATGCCCAGACCCATGTCAAAGTAGCCCGCGTCCTTGCTCGGCACGTCTGTGGAAGGCACGCCGACGCCGTGCATCTGCGCTCCAACACCGAGCAGAGCGGGTTTCTCGCTGACCAATCGGCCAAGCGAGGAGACGAGCTTCGTGAACAGCGCGGGTCCCCCTGGCTGGTCGTATTGGTTGAAGAGCTTTTGTAACAGCGTAATGTCCCCGCATATCCTGCAAAGTTCAGTGGGGCCCATAGCATCGGCACTAGTCACCTACCCTCTGAGGATCTCTAGCGCGAGGACTCGTAGCCATGGAACGACGTGGTCTTTCTTTGCACCGGCGCCCTCCTCGCCCTCCGCGTCCATGCCCAGGCGTATGAGGACCGACAAAAATGTCTCAACCTCGAGGGGAAGTTGCTCGCTGAACGACCGGATGAGGAGGAAGATGAGGCGGCAGACTCGGAGGGCGATGGGGAATGTTGGTTTCTCCGCTTGGAGCTTGAGCAGTAGGGGGGCGAGCGAATTGCGCATGAGGAACAGCAATTCCGGCCGCTGATCCGTCAGCGGAGCGGCGTGTTGGTTCTACTCACCTTTTTGACCCCCTCCTCGTAGCCGCTCAGAATACTCTCAATGAGCTCGAGACCGAAAGTACGATGCAACGAGCTCAGCCTGAGTATCTTTGGTTTCTCCTTCTCGCTCGTGGCCCAGAGTGATAGCCCCGACCCGCCCGATCCGGAGGCGGTGAGGAGACACAGATCCGACAACAGGCTGAACGCGTCCATCGCCGAGGGGGTGATCGTGAGTTCGACGGGCGGGTCGGAAGGAAGGTGCAGGGGGATAGAAGGGGTTTCGGTCGAGGTGGAGATACGGTCGAACACGACCATGACGGCCTGGCGGAGGGTAGCTGCCGCTGTGGAGGAAACGACCGAGACTCGAGAATCCTGCAACTTGAAGCACAGAAGCAGGGCCTGAGACGAGACGATCAGCGGTGTTTAGGAGAGAGGAGAGAGGAGAGGAATACATGAACGACTGCGCTACGATACGTACCTGCCCGAGGACTTCCTCATGTACGTCTCGGTTGAAAGTGAGAATGGAGAGAAGGGTCTGGAGGATCTTGAGCTGGATGTCCACCGCCTGGTTGGCCACGCTGGTGAGGGTTTGCAGAACCCCAGGTAGCGCTTCCTGCGGACGTGGATGTCAGCGCTCAGTCTGCGGCCCGACACGGGTTGATCCGCGACGTACCGTTGGAACGCCGCCGAGAGCTACCAATCGCTGCAGCGCCGCGATGCTGATCCCTACAATCTTCGCAACCTTGGTCTTGCACCCCAGCGTTATCGGCGCCAACAGCTCTCCGGAGTGCGCTACATCCCTCAGCTCGATCCGGCTCGAGCCCGGCGGACTGATCATACACTCGCACTCTCACTCGCACTCACCGACCGCATCCTCCTTGCTGAGCGGGCCGCCCTTGAGCAGCTCAAGCGCCCGTTCCCCAGCCTGAACAGCCATCAACACCCGAGAGCAATCGAATCAAATGACGGAGTATCCACTCACATCCTTGACTTCGGGATTACGTCGCTTGCTCTCGAGCACCAACGACTGCAGCTCCGAAACGAGGAGGTTGTGGTCCTACAGAACGGGTTTGGGCTGTCAGCGCGACTGCGACTGCGTCTTCCACGGCCACGAGCCACGAGCCGCAATTGGACGTGGACGTACCATGGCGGACGGTCACCTGGATGACTTGGGCATACGCCAGAGCAGCAGCTTCAACACGACCTCGGATCAATGAGCAATGTTGTTGTCGTAGATCTCAAAGAGAGCAGGCTGTTAAATCGTGAGTACGTGGAGGAAACAATCAATACCTGGTACGCCTGGGCTGCGCGTGCTGGCGCGCGGTGGCGCTTCCGACGGGACTGACGGAACTCGCCGCCGCCGCTCATTCCCAGGCCGGAAACGGTAATGGAAGTGATCGTGTACGACGCAGAATCGCGGCATGCATGCGAAGAGGCGCGCGACGCATGCATGATGCAGGCCCGGCACAGTCAAGCTCTACGTTCTACATGATCGATGTGATATTCGCCAGGGTGCCCAAGAGGAAAGCACTGAGCAGCAAAACCGACCGCTATTCCAGACCTTCACGCCTCCGCCACTCTAGCCGTATAGACTCGCACGTCTTTGCTTGATTCCGGCCGATGTCCTCGGCGTCTTCCCATCGGTCCACCTCTCTGTAGTCGACGGTAGATGGCCTGATGGGGTGAGAGTGTGATACGAACTTGGGAGCGGGGACTTTGGTTGAGGGCAATAGGAATGCCTCGTCGATTAACGCGGCGTACACCATTGACGTCGCGCCGTCTGTCGCGTCGATGGGGTGATAGGGCGAGCCGATCAGTCGGGTCTATCCTCGTCAGCGAAGTGATACGACATTTCCAGCCTTTGTCTTTGAGAGCGGTCTGGTCTGGTCTGGTCGCTATCACTTACCAGAGCGAATGCCAGCCAATAGAAAAACTTCATGATCCTCTGGAACCACAACCACGGTCCGAACCCTCTGTCGAAGATGCTCGTCGCGACCGCCCCAGGATCGGCAGTGAGGCATCGTACCGACCTCTCGCCGCCTCCGAGCTCCCGATCCAGCTGACACATCACGAGGTCCCCGAGATACTTGCTCAGCTTGTAAGTCGCCTCGTGCTGGACCAGCTGGTAGTCGTGCACCAACTCGGCTTTGACAGCGTCGTATTTCGCGGTTGCGCTCGAAGTGTAGATCACACGAGGGGGGAACGGGAGAGTATGCGGGGAACGTTGCAGCATAGGCGCGAGTTCTTTCACCTGTCCCAGCGTAAGCGGGGGTCGGGAGAGGTGTCAAGTGCAAGAGGACAACAGCGACGGCGAACGCGACGGCGACGGCGACGGCGACGTACCAGGATATACCCGGCGAGGACGTTGACTCCCCAGACTTTGCCGCGTTCCCCATCAGCAGTGAGCACGCCCGGAATCTCGATGTTGAATTCCGGGTGACTGAACGCAATGGCCGGTCCGGCTGTGAAGACCTGCTTGGCGACCTTCCAGTAGTCGTTTCCCTTGAAAGCCGCCAGTCCAGCGTTGAGGAACAGACTCGTAACGTGGGGGTATCTTTTCGACTCGTCAGCGGTAATCCATCTGGGGTTCAAACTGGGTCGGACTGACCTGTCCTTGATGCGTTCCGTGAATGAGAGTATCCCATTGTCCCCTCCTACAGAGTCCAAATCCACCGTCTCGATCACCACCCTCAATCCCTCCCTCCATCCCTCCCTCACCGGCATCCCATTCCGGGCGCGTTCCTTCAGCTCACGATCGTGCGTTTCGAGAAGTATCTCCCGCGCATTCTCCCCGTTCGTCCGTGATCGGCAGGCAAGGATGAGCGTGAGGGTAGGCGGCGGCGTGGTGGGGACATGCTTCGTCGAAGCCGCTGCTGATTTGGATGTGGCCGGAGAATCAGCGGAAGGAATGAGATGTCGTAATGTCGATGGAGTAGCTGACGATTGGGGCGTCGAGATGGGTATGGAATGACCAGGAGGGAGAGACAGGGCTCGGATGACCTGGTTGCAGATACCGAGGCCGAACCCGCTAGAGACAGGTAGGTCAGCGAGGAGACAAGACGACAGTGCGGGTGATGGGAAATACCTATTGGCACCAGTCACGATGACCACCATGCGGTTGTCCTCCGCTGGGACACCGCTGCGTCTCGACCGTGTGGACACCATCGTTGCGTTGAGCTGTTGCGTGCACGTAGGCGGAGTCTAGCTACCCAGCGAGTCTATGTTCAAGCGGTTATCGATGAGACGATGCGACGACAGCAGATTCCGTGTCGCCCGGGCCAAAACAGGCGCGAAGCCGATCAACGGGATCAAATCCGGCCTCACGTGACCCATCATCCACCGCCAACTACCAACTACTCACCGTCAACGAGGAAGCCCCTCTCCTTGTCCTTTCATTCATCCTCGCCAGCCTCGCAGAGTCCACCAATCTCATCACTACTCGCCATGGACGAAGCGGCCAACGCGGGTATTTCCGAGCCTCTCGACCTCGTCAAGCTCGCTTTGGGAGAGTGAGTCGGGTCGAGCGAGTCGAGCCGAGCCGAGCAAGGCTTGCGTTGAACGACTCCCCTCGATTGCCCCGCTGATACTCCTTCCAGACGCGTGTTCGTCAAGCTGCGAGGTGATCGGACCCTCACCGGTGTCCTCCATGTGAGCCAGCTATCATCACCACGTCTTCACAGCAGACATTATACGTTCTGCTCTGCGGAAGTGACGGGGAGAAGCTGATGCCGATTCGCTTCGTTCTCAGGCGTATGACGCGCACATGAACCTCGTTGTCTCTCAGGTGGAAGAATCAATACATTCAGTGGACGTGACCGACGATGGTCAACCGCTACCACCAAGAGTGAGTCATGGTTCAGCTCGAGAGATGCATCAGGATGGCCTGGATGTATGTCGGCTAAAATCGTGGCTGACGAGGTGGTGCACCAGGTGGACAGGCGGAACGTCGACATGCTCTTTGTCCGAGGAGACGGCGTGATTCTGGTGAGTTCTCGTAGGCTGGTGATTGGAGTGCGGAGTGTGGGGTGTGTGCTGATCCGCCGCAGATCTCGCCTGCACAACAATGATACCCGCAAGGCGACGGGATCGAGCTATGCATGCGTACATATCCTCCCCATCACGATGGCTAAGCGTTCCGCCATCGGATCCCATTTGGAGGAGGATTTTCATGTTTCTGTCAGCCGACGGGTTGAGGTCTCGCCAACTCACAGTCTGTTTTGGTGGAAGATGTGACTCTGCCTCGACTGCATCGCGATCAGCGAGTCATCGGTGATTGATGGGCTGGCATCTCCGCACCTTGCTCAAAATGGATGGGCTGCTCTGCTTCACCTTCTCTGCTTTCGTCCGTTTCCTTGTCCTCCTCAGTCTGCTTGCCTCACTCACGTGCAAATGCTCCCACTTGCGGTACCAAGAGAGTGTGGTACTCCTGAATCCTGATACATCCCAGCTAGGAACCCCATGACGAGCTCCCGGCATCGAACCTCCTCAAACTTGAGCAGACTCGGCGAAAGACTTGGTTCGCGGCAATGAGATGCTGGAGCTCGCTCGCCTGATCTTGAGTGGACTGTTTGGCGGACCCCTGCCGCTTGTGTGGATCAATCACTCCTGCTGCGCTGTAGATGTTGCCACCACCACCACCATCCGAAGTACTCGCTCGCTTTCGATCGCTTGGCGGCGACCTCCGCCAAACTGGTGGTCGACGACGACGCTCCGGTGTTCTGTCCATTCCATCATCCCATCGCCCACCCAACAACTCGTGACTAGCAACTACAGACTGCGTGCATAGCCGACCAACCCCTGTTCCTCAACTCTCACCTCGTCTCACATTGCATCACATCAACCTCCCAGCTACCACGAGCTACCCACAAGCATCGCCGCCCAATCCATCGCCTTAGCACCAGCCTGCACCACCACCATGCCGCAATCACGCCGCCAACGTCCGTCCTTCACTGTGCCGGACGACATCTCCACCCTCTCCCTTCCCGAGGTGCGCCAGCGGCTGGAGCGCAACGAGCGCGTCCTGAACATCGGTCTCTTCTCTTCCCCTCCACCTTTGGCATCTCAATCACCATCGCACTCCCCCATCCCAGCTCAGGGGCAAGTGATGTTGTCATCCAGCCCTTTCTCGTCCGCGTCACCCATCGCCGGGCCGAGCAACTCGGCCGCAATGATGCTGGGGACGTCCCCGACCGATCCTGTGAGGGAGAGACTGCTCGCGGCAAGGGAACAGCTCCTCGCGAGGGAAAAGGAGCTGCTGCTCGAGGAAGCAGAGGAAGGGATGGAGGACGTCAAGCTTGAGGATGGTAAGGGAGAGCAAGAACCGGCGCAGGCGCAAGTGCAATCCCCAGCGCAAGGTAACGGGGCTGGACCGAGGAGGAGGAGTTCGGCGCAGAGCGGTCAGCATGTCCCGCCGGGCAAGGCGACTAGCGGCAAGAGACGCGCTCTCGAGACGATCGAGGCGGGTGAGAAGCATTTCGGTACGAACGGCCTGATACTGTGAGTGTCACCACGAGGATTCGGCCTATCGTCCCTTACCGTTACGAACACTTGACTCGATCCATGGCAAAACTATGTGTTGAGAGATCTGGCCGCATGCTGACGCATGCCAGACCCATGGCCCAGACAATCGCTCTTGCCGACCGTGACTTTGACGCTGCCACCGCCGACCAATTCTCCGCCATGACGCTCACCGCCTCTTCCTCCCCCAAACCCCGTCGTAAGCGGGACGACGCCTACCCCGACCGGCCCCCCGCTCCCGGTGGTGTCCCCACCCACCTTGACTTGTCCGACGAGATCAACCGTGCCGCTTACCTCGCTCGAATGGGCGCGTTCATGGGCTACAAAGGCGAGCAGGATTCGGACGACGACGACGACAATGAAGACGACGACGATGAAGTCCTCGATAGGAGACAGAGGGGCGTGGATGGGATGTTCGACTTCGATGCGGATGACGGCCACTACCCCGGAGAGGACGGGACAATGGCTTTGCGGCGTCGTATCCGCCGAGAGCCCGGAACGGGGGAGGAAGTCGACGCGTTCGGGGAGGATGACGAGGAGTTCGCAGAGGGGAATGACGATTACGAGCTCAGCGGAGCAGACAGTTTGGAAGCGGGTCCAGATCGCATTGGCGACAGGCAAGATGTTTAGGAGGAAGCGATTGGAGCCGAGTGCATGGCCTACGGCCGAGACGATGGAACCAAGAGCAATCGCAATCAGTAACGTGGCGGCAGCATAGCATGGCATTTGAGCGCGTCGTGACCAATACCCTGCACCACAGCGGCCAAGCTACTCGTATCGTACACGTATGTAGCATGTCCACCAAGGCGAGGCGGAAGAACGACCACAATTGTAACAGACAAGAAACAGTGCATGCTTTATTTTTGATGTTTGTTGAAATACAAGTGTGCCTACATCTCCGCGATCCAGCGCCGCGTTGAGGCGGCAAGTTCAAGGGCATTTTACGAGCTGCTATCTTCCATTGTCTAGTCTGCAAGCGGGAGTCAGCTCATCATCAACACAGCGGAGCAGGGCTAATTGTCACAGCGCCGATCCACACTCACACAGCAACCTGGTGAGGATATTTGCCTGGGTTCGCTTGATCTGGGTGTAGATGTCCGCGACCTCTTCGTGACCGACGCCCGAGATGTCGGCCATGAGGTAGGCAATGTCCCCCTTTGAATCTGAGAACTGCTTCTCGATGTTGTGGTCGGAGAGGATGTTGTTGACGACTTTGAGCACACCTGGCTCGTTCCTGTGCACGAAGCACAGCCGGATGTGTCGCTCGTCCTGGGCCGTGATGGCACGGAGGTCGACCTCTGGGAAGTTGACCGAGCCGAGGGTGGTTCCGTAGTTGAGATACCGGACGAGGGCGGTGGCGACTTCTGAGCCGATGGCGCGCTGGGCCTCCTCGGTCGAGCCACCGATGTGCGGGGTGAGGATGAGGTTGTTGAGCTGTCTCAAGCGGGGGATGAACGAGCCGAGAGAACCGTCAAAGCCGGGACCGTTCGATCCGGGCTCTCGGGGGAAGACGTCGATGGCAGCTCCGGCAAGATGCTTCGACTCGAGCGCGTCGGCGAGCGCATCGAGATCGACAACCTTGCCTCGGGCGTTGTTGATGAAGTACGCGCCGTTCTTCATCTGCGAGAACTCCAGTGCACCCATCATGCCGATCGTGTCCGGGATCTCGGGCACGTGGAGGGTGACAAAGTCGGATTTCGAGAGGAGGTCTTCGAGCGTGTCGACCTGTCGGGCCGTACCGAGTGGCATGATCGGGATCACGTCATAGTAAATGACGCTCATGCCGAATGCCTCGGCAAGGACCGAGAGCTGAGCGCCAATGTGGCCGTATCCGACGATACCGAGCGTCTTGCCCCGGATCTCCCAGCAGCCCTTGGACACCTTGTTCCAGATACCCTGCTTGAGCTCGCCGGAGCGGTCCGTGAGCTGACGCGAGAGCGCGATGATCTCGCTAATGACGAGTTCGGCGACGGAGCGCGAGTTGGAGAACGGAGAGTTGAAGACGGCGATACCCTTCTTGGCCGCGCTGTCGAGGTCGACCTGGTTCGTGCCGATGCAGAAGCAGCCGATAACAAGGAGCTAAACGCAAGTAGTCAGCGGGCGGAACCAAGCTTCACGAGGCTGAATTTGCATCCGGGCTTACTTGCGGGTTCGCATCGATGACTTTCTTGGTGATCTTGGTCTTGCTGCGGATACCGATGGCCTGGTAGTTTGGCAGCTTCTGCAGCAGCTCCTCCTCGCTGTACGCCTTGGAGACGTGGTCGACCTTAGGAATGATTCAGCTGCGTCCTCGTCCGAGTCCCTTATCCTCGGATTTGTCACTTCTCGACCCACCTCGTAGCCCGCGTTCTTGAGGAAGTTGGCCGCGTCGAGGTTGATGTTCTCCAACAGCAACACCTTTACTTTCCCCTGCTTCTTGGCCGAACCGCCATTGGGACCCTCGTGCTCTGGCTCCTCGTCCAGCGGGTAGTCGGCGGGAAGGAACGCGGTGAGCTGTCTTGCGATCCCGAAAGCAGCGGAGGAGGTGCTGCGTTGACGGTTGTGCGAGCCGGGACCCTGGGGAGAGGTCCCGTACGAGGCGTAAGAGGCCAGAGGGGACGTCCCGGTGGTCGCGACGGGTGAGAGCGGACCGAAGGACGAAGCCGGGATACCACGGGTGTTGGCGGGGATGGGGATGCTACGGAAGCGTGTCAGAAGTTTTGCGTGCGGAGCGGTGAGGGCAGGGTGGGTGGTCACGTACAAGGTAGGCGGGTCAGAGGCGGAGACGGAGGGTCTTCGATTGGCGTTGGACGCGGACATGGCTGGCTGGCGGTGTTCGATTGCTTTTTCGACGAGGTGATTTGCGGTCGCTGAGGCAGTAGAGTCGAGTGGTAGCTCTGCGATGGGTTGTGATAGATGATATGCAGAGCGAGTCGAGCTGTTGACGCTGTATAAGCAGGTGTTTATAAGTTGCAGGAAAGACGACTCGATGTCATGACTTTTAACAGCAGCATTCCGAAACCTCAATCACGATTCCGGCCGAGCGATGGCGCAAGAATTGATTCCGAAACCCGTGTCTCCCGAAATATTTGATTCCGTCTGCCAGGCGGGCGCACGTGACTTCATACCGACTCAACGGAAGCAGAATTTCTTGGGTGGAGGAGAGCGAGCAAGCGTTTTGCGAGCAGAGCAGGATGTAAGTATTGCTGCTCGACTTGTCCTTGCGTGGTCACATCAATTACAACCTATACGTCGGGCACGACAGGCTGGGACTCGCATCGCTCACCTCCGGGATCGCTGATTCGAAAGCTTGTACCCGTCTTTCGCTGGCGAGCGACTTGAACGCGCTCGGCTCGGCCCCGCTCGATCTCTGTTCACATCTAGTTCTTGCGCCCTTACCATGAACTTCCTTCCTCTCCCCTCCCTCCCCGCCCCTCCCAAACAGCAGTCCACCCTCAACCCCCACTCGCGCCACTTCCACACCTTCCGTCACCCCCTCTTCATCAAGCACCCCTCGGCGATCACCCACATCCATTTCTGCCCTTCAAAACCGCACCGATATGCCGTGACCTCCTCTACGCGGGTGTTGATCTACGCGCCCAAGACGGGTAAAGTGGTCAAGACCATCTCGCGGTTCAAGGACACGGCGCGGGGCGGCGAGTTCAGGAAAGACGGGAAGCTCGTGGTCGCTGGTGGCGATGATGGGACAGTGCAGGTTTTCGATGTGGCGAGTCGGGCGGTGCTTCGGTCGATGAAGGAGCATAACCAGTGAGTGGGGTCGGGGCTACTCGAACTCGAGGCATTGGCCCAGATGCGTTGTGCACATGGTATCGTGCTGACGAGTAATCGTGTAGACCCGTGCACGTCACGCACTTCTCGCCTCATCTGCCCCAACTCCTCTCCGCATCAGATGACACCACCGTCAAGCTGTACGACCTCTCGACGCAAGCTTGCATCTCCACATTATCCTCTCATACAGACTACGTCCGCTCCGCCTTGTTCCACCCGACGGACCCCAACCTCCTCCTCTCCGCATCGTACGACACCACCTTCCGGGTGCACGACGTCCGTCTCCCCGAGCCGTCTGCAAATGTCATGACGATGCGGCACGGCGATTCGCCCATCGAGGATATCCTCGCGTTCCCTTCGGGAGGAGTGGCGGTCTCGGTAGGAGGGCCGATTCTGCGCGTGTGGGACATGGCGATGGGGAAGTGTATCCGGGCTCTGAGCAATCACCAGAAGACAGTCACTTCGGTGACGTTTGATGGGACCAAGGGGAGGGTGTTGACGGGTGGACTGGATATGATGGTGAAGGTGTACGATGTGGAGGACTGGAAGGTGGTCCACACCATGCGGTATCCGGCCCCTGTTCTCTCTCTTGCAGTTTCAGTGAGTCCGGGCTGCTTCATGCCCAGTCGCTTCGTGCGAGCCGCTTCCAATCCTTGTTTGTCGCGACGCTTGTCTCTCTGCACGTCTTCCGCGACTTAACCAACATCCGCCACTTAACCAACATCCACGTCCTCACGACCTGCCTCCACTCCACGGCTCCTCCACGACTCTACAGATGTCGTCTCTCGTCGGACCCAAGCCCTCGAGTCATGCGAACCCGCCTAACCATCGTAGCCCGACGACACCCACATCGCCGCAGGCATGACCGACGGCACCCTTTCTGTCCGTCGGCGCGAACCCAAGGCCTCCGAGGCCTCCGAACAGGAGATCAAATCCTCCGCGCTGGCCGGAGGGGCATACGAGTACTTTGCCGATATGGAAGCGGTCTTTGGCACCGGTCACATCAAAGCCAAAGGCAAAGGGTTGCCGCCGGTCATTGGCGCGGCGGATGAGATTAGGGTGGAGACGAGACGGAGGGATAAGCTGAAGGAGTATGATCGGATGTTGAAGGCGTTCAAGTATTCGGCGGCGCTGGATGCGGGGTTGAACAAGGTGGGTACGGGGGCGTAGGCGTGGGCGTGTGGTTCTGCGATCAAGGAGAGAGCCGCGGGGGTTTCTAGCGGCAGCGCCGCACTGTGGAAGAGGAAGAGGACGAGGGATGAGAAGGACGTGCTCTGCACACCTCGACCTAGCCAATCATTGGCACGGCAAGGCAGAAGTCGGGATGGATCGAGACGGAGTTCATGCGAGAGGCGGAGGGGCAGGGTGTGCGCGCCAACCAATCGCAAGTGCAAGTTTCGCTGACACACCCCGACAGAATGTTCGACCATCTACCACCTTCGCCCTCATCCAGGAGCTAATCCATCGTGATGGCCTCCGAATAGCCTTGTCAGGCCGGGACGAGACCACGCTCGAGCCGATCCTTGTCTTCCTTGTTCGGCATGTTACCGATCCGCGCTTTGGCGAGCTCGCATCGGAGGTTGCGGGTGTGATCATCGGTGAGTGAGGGGCGTGTTCGCGTGTTCGCGTGTTCGTGTTGCTCGACACATGTTCTTGTCGCACCTGCTTTTGTCGCACCTATCCATGTCGCCGGCTTGTTTGCGTCGCACCTCGTCGCTGCAACTGTGTTGTGCCATGACCATCGTTTGGTTCTGGGGTTGCGGCACCGTGTGACGCCGCGCTCCTACCCTTGCGCTTGCCTGTGCTCGCGATCATCGCTAACACCCGCATAGATCTGTACACCCCCGTTCTCGGGCAATCGCCCGTGATCGACGAGATGCTCGGCAAGATGCAAAACCGGATAGAGCGGGAGCTCGGCTTCGAGAGGGATCTGATGAAGCTCCGAGGAGCGCTCGACATGACGCTCGCACAGGTATGTGACGGATACGGCGAGGCGTGTGCACCCCACGGATACACACTTTCCCTGTGTCTGTGTCGACAAGGGCGAGTTTGTGTGGACTCGAGCTGATGTGATTGACTCAGGCGGCGATGAGCCAGATCGAGGATACTGCATAGCATTGGGGGGTGTATGGTGCTTCACATTGCGTCGCATCGCGTCGGGTCGGGTCGGGTCGTCGAGTTGGTTCGGGGCGTCATGCATCTGTATCAGTGTACCGTCAACACAAGTGCATCGCGAACGCAAGTGCATCGTCAACGAGCGCGTACGGTCGCTTGTCTATCGCGATACACACCCGGCCCAAGCTCCAAGCGTGATTTGATGATCACCTCAAAACCTCTTCTGGAGTGGGCAGTGATATACTCGTCAGTATCCGTATTCGTACAGTGGAGAGTCTACGAGGTCTCGACTCGCTCGTACCTGCCAGTGAGAGTGGGGCAAAGCGTTTGGCTCGACTTCGACGCAGGTACGAGCGAGTCGTGTGATGCAGGGACGACTTAGAAGGGCGCAAGGCCCGTTCTTTGCGCCCGTTACTCGTATCTGATTTCGCTGACTCGTGGACGTGCTCTGCGCTCTGTGCTCTGTGCTCTCTGCTGGGCTCGGTGCGCTTCAGCATTGTCGCATGGAAAGGATCCGGAGCGTGACGACCAGCGAGCCGGTCCCGGTGTCCGTCCGGTCCCAAGCCTCCCTGATTTTGACATTGACGGCCCGACTCCCTCTTCCTGGTGTAAGAGTACCGTAATCTCGGCAACGAGGACGAGGACGAGGACGAGGACGAGGACGAGGACGAGGACGAGACAGCACGACAACGGAAGCTGCGCGAGGCTGCCGAGTAAGCGGGTGCATGCATGGGTGCTGCAGCGATGCAGAGCTGCAGACGTAGGCAGACGGGGAGGGGTCAGAGGGTCCGAGTCGTTTCATGCTTCTTCACCGGGCTGTGCCTGTACCTCTGCCTGGCTCTCTCTGTGGCTCTGGCTCTGGCTCTGGCCTCTCTCTGCCTTTGCATCGTATGCCTACTTCTCTTCGCCGGGCTCGGGCTCGGTCGCTGTGACCATGCACATGTCCCCATGTCCCCCCGACCCATTTACGGTAAACCACAGCATGGCGACGCCAGGAAATCTCGCGGACGCATCCTGGATACGGTACGCGGTACGGGATACGGCACGGTCAAATATACGTGACACTGGGTAACTGTAACCATCGCAGAGTGTTTGGGTGATGGTGGGGTGATGCGATGTGCTTCCTGTCGTCGAGGTTGGCTCGACAGCATTCACAGCAACAGCGACAGCAAGTTCACGACCAAGGACTTTGCACCGTCACTCCACACCCGCACGCGCACCTGCACCTGCACATCGCCCAATATTGGACTTGACGATTGAGAGTGAGACCCACCTGACGTACTCGTACTCTCCACCCGCTGCTCGGGTCCCCTAGTTGGTACAAGAACCGATAGGCTTCTTCACTCCCACGCCGACTCCTCCAGCCGCACACGCCCGGCCCGGCGGGATGATGGGATGGCCTCCGGCTCGGCGACGCAGTGTCTCTCGGTGGTGGCGAACTTGCGGTGTCAAGGGCTGAGCACGAACGATCGGATTGGTGCGTGATGGAGCGGCGACGGAGATGGCGATAGCGAGCAGAGCAGAGCAGAGCGGAGCAGTGCGGAGCATAGCGACAGAAAGATCTGCCGTGCTGCCGTGCTGCCCGCGCAGACCTCTTGCAGATCTCTGTCTCGTGAAGAGGGACCTATCCCATGGGTGATGTTATGCCGACGCTGAGTCTTGGTTTAGGCGCTTTTATCCCTTCCGCGGTAGAGACGGTTTTGGCGCCATTGCTGTTCGCGGCGGCGTGGTATCAACCGACCGCGTGAGTCGGCCGAGCTTGCTCGACATTCGTCACTGCCTCTACCTCTTCCAGCGCGTTCGTCGTCGTCCATGGTCACACCCAGAGTCCGGAGCGCAGACGTGGCACAAGTACTTGTACTTGCCCGGATGCCTCGAGGCGGTAGGGAGTAGAAGTGTGGCTGATGCTCTTAGCCCGCTCATCCTCCTCGCTATTGAGATACTACTCCACACCGCCCTCGCCACATGGGACTTGCTCTTCGCTCTGGGGCCGCCTGGTCCAGGCTCCTTTGCCGTGGAGGATAGCGCGCTCGGTGGGTCCTGACCGACCATCCTAGATGTTGTTTCCTCCAATGACTCATGCTGGTTGCGTTATCAGCCATCACATCCCCCTTGCCTCTGCTGTTCCTGCACCTCGCGTCCCTCTCGCACACCCTCGGCCTCCGTGCTCACCTCCCAACACCGTTCCGCTCCGTCCGTTCCGCCATCCTCTACATCACGCTTGCTGCGCCACTCGTCCCCGCCGCTGTATTCTCTTCTCTCCTCAGCAGCTTCCTCGGCGTCCAATACCGGACGTTCCGGGACCACGTCACAGCGTCGTTTCCTGATGGACAGGGCGTCCATACCACCCTCGCGTTTCTCGGCGCAGGAACAGGAGCCGGGTTTCTCCTCATCACCGCCATCTTGGGTTCCGTGGTGGTGCTTTCCCCGCAGGCTAGATCGCAGTGGGTCGAGCGAACGGGGACGGGAATCGCACCATGGATAGTGGTCGTGCTCGGTTGGATCCTCGCTGCGGCGGAACTGCTCCTCACTTTCGCGCCTTCGTTCTACGGCGTCATCCTCACCCGGCAGATCCTCCGACTCGTCAGCCATACGGTCCTCGCAATAGGTCTCATATGGGTATCTCGCTCTCCCTCCTCCGCTTCGGCATTGGGCGGCACCGGCTTCGGCGCCGGCCCCAAATCCCATCGCCCACCGCCATTGGAATTTGCTCGGGACGCACGCAGCGCAGCACGCAGGTCGTTGCGTAGGACCATCGGTGATCCCGTCGCAGGCACTTTCCGTGTCCTCGACTCGGGTGGTACACAGGCGTTCATGGCGTTGAATTCGGCCGAGACGGGTATGACTAGTGGGAGTGGCATGGGGTCTGCCATACCCGCTGAGAGGGTCGTGTTCCGAATGGTGAGCCCAGCTGTGGCCGCGTCGCGCTTCTTGACGTTGGCCTGGTCAGGATCGATCAATCGAATCGAGCTTACTTGCCGCAGCCTGCGAGACGAGCTCCAATGCTGAGTTTCACCGGCTCAACATTCGACAGTCTCGCGCTTGACCGCCTCCGCCTTAGTCCGAGTCCTGGTCTTCGCGTATCGGAAGCGGCACCAGCCGCGCAGACGGACAGCAACGCCGCACCGTCGGCTTTCGCTATCGGCTCTCGAAAGCTGGTGGGTCGTGCGGGTCAGGGTCAGCGTCCCGGTGGCGAAATGTCGATAAAGAAGAACGTTGGGTCGATATACGCTCCTCGGCGGGTCACCGTGGACGAGACGGACCTACATCCGTGGCCTCCCCAGCCGCCTGCTCCGGCACATGTCCCATCGGATCCGGACACGGATCCGCACTCGGACAGACACTCGCGCGTGGTAGAGGCACATACGAGCCTGGCGGAAAGTCTTGCGATTTCACCGTACCCTGCCGCTCCGTTTCCACTCCCTCCCTCGACCCTGCCGCCTGGTCTGGCCGCTCGCGATCGGAGATCGATACTTGGTCAAAACACTCAACTTGCACCTTCACCGACCCTACTCCCTCGTCCGAGACCGCGCCTCCACCACCCTTACAACTTCACCGCCGATCCACCATCGTCAAGACCCGTCTCCACGTCGCATTCTGACCACGGCATTGACTCGGGTCCTCTGCGTGTAGGGGAAGTACCAGTATTCCGTACGGGGGACGTAACGGTTTCCAACGCCCTTCCTCGGGTTCCTTCGGCGAGGAGAAAACCGATTCCCACCATCGACGAGCCAGATACGCTGGAATCGGCGGGACCATCACTTTACCCTTCTCCTTCGATACACAGGTACGGCGTCGGGCTAGGTCTGGGACTCAGGCCACAACACGCTCGGCAGAACTCCCTGCCGCGCTCGATCCGACCGGAGATAGGCAGGCGGAGGGAAACCGATCCGGCGATGGCGATCGATCCGACGTCCATCTCCCTCCGCAGATCCACATCAGGTCGTGATCGGCACCGCAGTGACATACCGGCATCGGTCTCGGTCTCGGTCTCCGGGTCGGTCTCCGGGTCGGGGAATCGACCCCGGTCATCATATGCCCAGGCCCAACGCGGTTCGAGACGGGATACGGGTTCCAATGTATTCTCTCCCGGCTCTTCATATTCTTCTGGCGACGGGAGGCTCTTCTTCTCCACGCCGATGAACAGCCCCGAGTCGAGCGCCAGTCCCACAAAGTCGACGAGGACAGCGTCGTTCGCCAGAGGGTCGACGGTCGTCCCTCCTTCCGTGTCCGTGGTTGACGATTCGGCGCTCTCGCAGTCTGCCGCCGATACACGTGGGGTCAGCGAAGCCCAAGGGCAGGGGCGGAAGTTGGGTAGGGAACAGGGGAAGCAGAGAGAGCAGAGAGAGCAAGAGAGGGAGCTGGAAGCGAATGTGGAGACATTACTGGTCAGCCTTGGCAGACTGCGACGTGCCACGGGGCTCGAACTGGATTCGAGTAGGCTCGATAGCCCCGGTCCTAGTACCGGGGGAACAGGAGGCAGCTTGGAGGGAAGGTATAGTATGAGTACGATCAGCGAGGACAATACACCCCTCGCTAGCGGTGTGCCGTGGGACCATGCCGGGGACCAGGACCGGAATCGGATAAAGGGGTGGTGAGCGGCGTGTTGAGGGAAGGTTGAAAGGATTCCGAGGTCCCAACATCTTCTCGAGCATGTCAGTATGTCATGCAGAACTGCAATGTCCATTTAGTCGATCAGTACGGCTTGAGCAGCGAGACCATATGAGAAAGGGAGGCGCTGGAGGTCAGTGGGTATAGCAAGGCCACTACTATACATCATTCAACTCGTCGGACTCTTATCCTCTTCGCGACATGCGAAGCGAAGCACTACCCCATGCCTTCATCCTCGTCCTCCTGCTCGACTTCGACGTCGTCCTCGTCGAACGCGCCATCTACTGACACTGTCGACGGCGAAGAGTGCGAAGATTGCGTAGAGTCCTGATCGTCTGATTTGTCTTGGTCAGATTTGTTGCCGTCCGATTTGTCCTCGTCGTCCTCGTCCATCTCCATCAGGCCGTCATCGGAAATAGCTTCCTCGTACGGAGCATCGATCTGCACGAAGATAGAAATGAGCTTCGCCACGGACAAGGAGAACTGCATCCTTCTGGTATTTGGGCAAGAAGACGGGGAGGCTTCGGGGAGGCTTACGTACCATCTTGATGAACTCCTTCGCCACCTGAATCTCCGGATCCAGCTCGAGTGCTTGGACGAACCAAGCCCTCGCCTGGGCTAGTAGTATCGGGTTCGTCGGTGCGCGCGGTCGTCCTCGATCTGACGCAGGCGGCGCAGCCGAAGGGGAGCGAGAGCTGGATGGACTGAGTGTTCGGGGCGGTGTGCGTTCTTGATGAGCTTGAGAGGGGCTGACGTGCGCAGTGTGGCGCGCTGATTCGGGATAGGATAGGTAGAAAGATAGAAGACCTGCGTAGGTGTGCAGAGACGACGAGAGGAGGTATGGGTACGAGGTGAGATACCTGGTAATGTCAATATCCCGGCGAAGCAATGCAGTCGGACACGAGCCCTGGAAGCTTCTCACGTCTCGAGTTCGTCTAAAGCATCGCGGTAGCGGGAATGTTTGATGAGGTGGAGCACGAGTGCATGAAGAAGGGCCGGCCGCTGCGGCACAGAGGCGGACAGTCAGCGACATGAACGCCGGAGAGTGCCACTGAAGCGTGCGTTCGCCGAGTCCAACACTCACGTCTGCTTCTTTGGCGGATACCCTGAGCGTGCGGAGCCACCGCTCGGCATCTCTGCCCTCATCCTGTGCGGCCCGATACGTCAATTCCTGCGAGAACGGTCGACTCTGAGTCTGCGTAGGATCCGAGTCGTTTGGCTCGGTGGAGGAGAACAGGGCGAGACCCCAATACCAACGCTCCTTCCAGTCGACCTCACGGCATCGTATCTGGTCGGGTCGGGTCAGCGGTCGCCGGCAGCTTGGTCTTCATATGCCTGCTCACCAGGATGGCCCATGCCCTCCTCGCTCGGTCGAGTTCGCCCAGGAGGAGACAGGCGTGCAGCAAGTCCACGAGGTTCTGGATGTGGAGCTTCCTAACCCCGTTGGTCTATAGGCTGTGTGAGGTTCTATGGGCAAGATATTGGGAGCCACTGAGAGGAGGCGAGCGCGTCAACGACGATACCGATGCGGTGTTGGACAAGACCGGACGACAGCTACTCACTACGCGTCCATTGCTGGCCCCCAGAAGCAGAGAGTGAGCTGAGGATGAGTAGTGTTGGTGGTGCTGCAGCAATTCTGTACGAGTACTACTACTCGGGTAATATGGTTTGCTCATGCGTTGTCAACAAAAAAAAGCTTCCGCATCAGGCTCCGGTGCGCAGTGCCACATTCGGCAAAATGGATTTGAAACGCCGTGAACTTTTGCCGGGCGAGAGGTACAACCCTGAGGGGCAGCCAGCGAGCCAGAGTGCGGCGCGTGGGACAGGCCCTGTGACGGGCGGCGGGGGAGATTTTCATAAAAGAAATCCCTTGTCCTCCTCCTCTTTCTCCCATATCTCCTCCGGGAACCCCAAACACTTTACAACACCTCACCACTCAAAAAAACGCGCACGAGCTCGCTTTGTCTAGAAGACGAAGCGCTCATCCCAAAAACAACCAAGAAAACAATCATGGCTGAGTGAGTCATGGCGGATGAACGGGCAGGGCAGGCGAGGGAGGGAGGGGAGGGTGGTCACGCGGTGGCGATGGCGATGGCGATGAGGATTTGGGTGGTTGGTTGGTTGGTCATGAAGGTTTCGAGCCAATGCGTGGACAAGGAGTGCAGTTGAGGAGGAGCGGATCCAGGCTATAGCAGAGGTCCGATAGCGGACAGGCGGTGCATGAGGCTGGCTTTGGGATTGGCAAGATCAGGCAGTGGTTTGGACAGAGAGTCGGGGCGGCCTGAAATCCCCAACATCACCCTTTGTCCGTTAGCCGCTGACACAGCGACAGCACTAACAACCCTTCCGGCGAGGCCGGCCTCGAGATCAACGAGGAGCTCATCGAGTCCAACTGGGACCAGGTCGTCGACAAGTGAGTGGCAACGGCAACGGCAACGGCAATGGTGCCCGCAGCCACCATCCGGCGATGGTGGTTGAAGTTTGGTAATCTCCTTTGTGTCGTGGTGGCTGACGAGGACAGCTTCGACAACATGGAGCTGAAGCCCGACCTCCTCCGCGGTATCTACGCTTACGGTTTCGAGCGCCCCTCTGCTATCCAGCAGCGCGCCATCATGCCCATCATCACTGGCCGCGACTGCATCGCCCAGGCCCAGTCGGGTACCGGCAAAACCGCCACCTTCTCCATCGCCATTCTCCAGCGCGTGAGTGATCCGCCCCTCAACCTGTCACCAGCTCTTGTCAGCTCTCAGCGTGGGCGTGCCTTGTTAACCCCGTGCAGATTGACACCACGGTCAAGAAGACCCAGGCGCTCATCCTCGCCCCCACTCGTGAGCTCGCCCAGCAGATCCAGAAGGTCGTCATCGCCCTCGGCGACTACCTCAACGTCGACTGCCACGCCTGTGTCGGCGGTACCGCCGTCCGCGAGGACATGGCCCGCCTCAACGAGGGCCCTCACGTCGTCGTCGGCACCCCCGGCCGTGTCTTTGACATGATCAACCGTGGCGCCCTCAAGTCGGACTCCGTCAAGATGTTCTGCCTCGACGAGGCCGACGAGATGCTCTCGACCGGCTTCAAGGACGCCATCTACGACATCTTCCAGCTCCTCCCCGCCGAGACCCAGGTCGTTCTCCTCTCGGCTACCATGCCCACCGACGTGCTCGAGGTCACCAAGAAGTTCATGCGTGACCCCATCCGTATCCTCGTCAAGCGCGACGAGCTCACCCTCGAGGGTATCCGTCAGTTCTACATCGCCGTCGAGAAGGAGGAGTGGAAGCTCGACACCCTCTGCGACCTGTACGAGACCGTCACCATCACCCAGGCCGTCATCTTCTGCTCCACCCGCAGGAAGGTCGACTGGCTCACCCAGAAGCTCCACGAGCGCGAGTTCACCGTCTCGGCCATGCACGGTGACATGGACCAGGCCCAGCGTGAGGTCATCATGAAGGAGTTCCGATCCGGCTCTTCCCGTGTCCTCATCGCCACCGACCTCCTCGCCCGTGGTATCGACGTGCAGCAGGTCTCGCTCGTCATCAACGTGAGTACACAGGGCACCGTGCATTGTTCCGCTTCCTCGACTCGCATGCTGACATATGTCAGTACGACCTCCCCGCCTCCAAGGAGAACTACATCCACCGTATCGGCCGTGGTGGTCGTTTCGGCCGAAAGGGGTGAGTAGGCGAACCACCGTCTCATTTCTTGTAAGGCCCAAACTGACGAGATCAGTGTTGCCATCAACTTTGTTACCACCGAAGACGTCAAGATGCTTCGTGAGATCGAGACCTTCTAGTGAGTTGCCTCGGGTTGTCCGTGATTGGGAGTCATCGCAGCATGTTTGCTAACCCCGTCGCAGCAACACCCAAGTGGACGAGATGCCCCTTAACGTCGCCGACCTCATCTAAGCGCATTGCATGGGTTTCTTTGCATTCTCGCTCCCGCGTCTACCCAAAATTATCGAATCGTCTCGGTCTGTCCCCCTCCACCCACATCATCACCCTCAGCAGCAGGTCGCTCTGTCTACCTCCCTCCCTCTCCACTAGTCTTTCATAGCCGCTTTTCTCTACTTGCTCTCTCTCCCGTATCGCCATGTGTCCGTCATCGTCGTGGAAGTGCCGCCGAAGGGGTCGGAGGCCAAAGCGGCTGTGCGGAGGCAGGGTTACCGCTTTCATAGAGGCCGCGATTGCCTCGTCATCTAGACTTGTGAGAGATGAAGGCATCGTTTCAATCCATCGGGTCAGGTCGGATCTGGAACCACGTCCATGTTTCATGATCTTGGCTCAAGATTGCCTCAACACTGGCTCGGGCCATTTCGACATTGAATCCGCATCTGCTGTCCACAGTCTTGAGCGTAGCCATAACTGAACTCTTGGTGGAAGTGCGCTGCCCAGCGCTGCACCGCGCTGCCCAACGTGTCACAAGATGGAGGAGTGTACTCGTGTGCATACGATCAGACCCGCCCAACCAGATCATACCAGCCGTCTCGTCGCCCCCGTGGCCCAATCCCATCTCCCACCTTGTCCCGCTGTCTGTCCAGCCACCGCACCCTCCGATCTCTGCCCTCCAGCTGTCCCAGGCTCGGCCGATTTGGACGTCCCTCGCGCCTTTGCCAACTCCTCTGCCACTTTCCCGCCCGACATCGCACCGACACCCTGCCCTGCCTGCCCTGCCTGCCCGGCATGTCCTGCCTGTCCTGATTGCCGGGCAAGACGTTCGGCCTTGAGACGCGCAAGCTCCTCGTGCAGCTCTGCGGTGGATCTTGGGGGTTTCTGCATCGCAGGGTCAGGTGGTGAGCCCAGGATCGTGTCAAGCGAAGAACATAAGCCGATGGTTGGGAGGGTAGAGAGGGAAGAGTTCAGAGGGAGCGGAGGAGAGAGTCAAGAGCGAGCAAGGACACCTACATGTGTAGACTCGTATGGCGGCCAGATGATCTCCTTGTACTGGTACGGATCAGCGCGGGTCGAGGGGGACTCTACTGTCTCCTCAGACTCGTGTCATATGGACATACGGGCTGAACATAGTCATTGTACCTGTCCGAGTGAGCTGACGAGTTACAAGGCACAAAGACGACGAGACGAAGCCGGGGCAAAGAAAGGAAATGTTGCGGGATACGGACTTGCGATGAAGTAAAGAGAGATGCGACTTACCATTGCGGGTCACCGAATTTGAACATGATGTAGATCGGGAAGAACATGTAGAAGCCGAACTTGAAGACCTCGACTGAAGGGGTTGTCATAGGTCAGCGGGGCAGCGGTGTGTCTTTGCGGGGACTCACGGTTCGGACCTGCCATGGTGGTTCGATATCAGACCTATAGGTGGGCAGAAGTGAGGAAGACGGGGATGTGAAGTCGATACAACGTCGAGCGCCAGAGATATGCTCTACGGGGAGTCTGCAGAGTAGAGAGAGAGATCGGAGAGGTCGTCTTTCGCGGCCGGCTGCCGAAATCTCGTTGATTATGTAATTATGGGCTGACACGTGATCCGAGTGGGTCGACGCGTCGATTCCACCGGGGATGGTTGTGATTTCTTTCGCAACAACACTCGTTACTCGTTCTTCCTTGCCGCCTGTTGTTCTTCTCCCGCTCTTTACTTGTGGTTTTGACGAGTAGGGACTCGCTTTGACAAGTCGAGTATCACGCTAGGTAGACACAGACAACATTCCGATCCAGTGAGAGAAGCGTCTGTGCCGAGTCAAGGCACTGACCGCGCATGTCAAGGTGAGTACCGGCTCCGGCGTTATCCAACTAAACCCGCATGAGCCTCGTTGCAAGGTGGACGGCGTCTCCTGCACATCTTCCTGGTCTGTATCGCTAGATGAACGTAGAACAGTCCGGAGGATATACTGACAATGCGCCCCACGCTGTAGACGCCGCGAAGCAGCCGATCTCGCCCTCGCGCTCCGCCTCTCCACGCAAGAGGTCCGAGGAATCTCCGCACTCTCGCCACACACCCTCACCCTCTCATCCTCCCATTCCGGCACCGCCGACTCGAGGGAGATGGAATTGAGGCCGTTCCCCGCGCACGCACATGGCGCTGTTGTGGAGGAACCACCAGCACTCGCACTTGGAGAGCCGCAGAGGGGTAGCGCGATGGACCTCAGGGAGGCGTTGAACCCGAGTACCGTGGCTGTTTCGATGGGAAGCAGTGCGATGGAGACGATGGAGCACATAGATACCATGTCCTCGGAGAGAGGTGGGTCCGGCTGCACAACACCTGCCGTAGCCCGTGGCTGAGTGGCAAGCCATGGTTGGCATTGGGCGGGACAGCTAGCGCTAACGTTCATAGCCGAGGCGCCCAGCGCCATCGAGTCATTTGCCCCTTCACATGCCGCTGTGGTTGGTCATTCCGGTACAAACTCCATGCCACCGCCTATCCACCCTCACATCTCTTCCCCTGCCATGCCCGCCGCGTCCCGAGTCGCCGGGACGGAGAAGAACGACTCGTCCAACAGCGCCGGATCCGGCTCCGGATCTTCCCGCCCCATCTTCTCGCCTACTCAAACTTCAGCGAGGGACGATCATGGTGTACCATCCGTGATGGAGATGGGGACCACCCATGTTCCGAAGGTGCTCCGGACGTATGGTACTCGACGCAGCGCTTCTCCACAGAAACAAGAGTCTCATCCTCACTCGAGACGACGTTTCGTCCTCTCTTCGTCCCCGCCGGTTGAGGACCCAAAGCCCTCTCACGAACCTGGCAGGTCGCATGACGACGGACTCATGTCAGAGTCGGAAGTACAAGAGGAGATTGAAACTCCCAAACCGAATCGCACGAGGGGCAGTACCCTCGAAGTCGTCCTTTCCGCACGCCCAGCCCCCAAGAGAGCGATAGAACCTCATTCGCCCGACCCACTCGACTCGCTCCCCAGGGGATCACACCGTGAAGCTTCCTCCAGGGCGAGGGCGGCGTCTCATGCCCCGACAACCACCACCACGACGACGACATCGCAGAGTTCAGTGCGACCTGATGAAGTTGGGGGAAGACGGGAATCGACGAGGGTGAGAGATAATAGGGAGAAGATGGAAAAGGAGAAAGAGGAGAGGAGGAGGAAGAGGAGAGAAGAGAAGGCGAAGAAAGAGGAGGAGGAGAGGACGAAGGTTGAGAGGAAGGAAAAGGCGAGGGTGGCCAGTATGAGCCCCGCGAAAGTGTCGGCGGGCGTCACAAGGCCGGATCCGCGGGCAAGTGAGGTCGAACAGGCAGTCGAGGAGGTGGAGGTGGAGGATGACATGGCCAAGACATCCGAAGGACCGAAAAAGACGTCGGCGGCCCAATCTCGAGAGCGGGAGCTTGATTCGACGTCGACGCAGAAGGGCAAGAAGAAAGGTCAAACGGTCGCGAAGGGGAAGAAGCGCAAGATGATCGAGATCGAAGAGGATGAAGAGGGCGAGGACATGATATCGGCGATTCCGGCTGGACCGTCGAAGAAGGCCACGCGGTCACCCAGTGCCCCGGCAGGACCCTCGCGGGACGGGAAGGGCCCATCGGTCTCGCCGTCAAAGGCGAACAACGAGGACGCAATTGAGGAAGAAGGCGCAAAGGAGATGCCCGAGGAAGCAGAGGCTGAGGCTGTCGAAGAGGACGATCAGGTGCGTGACATTCCGAAAGTGTTGGACGAAGAAGGTGGGATGGGGGAGCTGATGCCATATTCAGCCTCGCGGATCTCCGAAGCCCGCCTCGCCGCCGAAGCTTGCGCGACGATCACCTCTGAAACACGTCGCCATGCGGGTCAACTCCCCGGCCGTACATCGTGCGTCGCCCGGGCCCACCAACGCGAATGGGACGCCCCTCAAGCCCGGCGGTATCCAGTGGAAGACGTGTAAGTTGGCGGCGAGCGATAACATCCACCGATCTTTCATTGGGTCCGCACGTCCCACTTCCGATCGCACCCCACGCTTCCTGGTCGCGTTGGCGCGTATGGATCCGTCCATCATGATTGAACTGACTTGTCGATCTCGTCCAGCCCGAAACGACCTCTCCAGTGTTCTGGCCAAATTCCCCGGGTCGAAACCCTCGGGTATGTCCCGTCGTCTCAGAATCGCTCCACTCCACACCAAGATCGGACCGCCGGCCAAAGCCCTTCCCCCGGTCCCGCAGAAACCGGTGAGGAAGAAGAAAGGCGAGAGCGACGAGGACGAGGATGAAGACGAGGAGGGAGAGGAGGAGAGTGATGGAGAAGGAGGAGTGAGGAAGAAGAAGGGAAAGTCAAAGGAGAAAGGACTGGAGTGGTTCATGGTGGAGGACTGATCGGAGCGTGGGACCATTGTCTGCCAGAGACTTGGGCAAGCCTGGGCAAGGGAGGGAGTGTCGAGAATAGAAACTATGAGAGTTATGCGTTGTTACTAGGTGGCGTTTTGGAGAGCAATATTGTATAGCGAATAGCAGATATGCATAGTCGGGCGTCGGCCTCGTGCTTGCTCCTAGTCACGTCGGCATTTGGCTCTTGGACAACCATCGCATTGAATGCAGCAGTGAATACAACCGCCGATGCGAGGTCGGCGCCACGCCGCCATGTTTCCTCTCCCGCCGGTTCCGGTCGCGTCAGGCACGCCGGTCTGGTCGCACCGGGGCGAGGGTGTCCAACTTGAATCTTGACATCTCGACTTGACGGCGAGGGGACTCGCGATCACCACCAACACCTTGCATATACAACAGCGGTGTGCTCTCATCAATCCGGGAGCATCCCAGCGGACGTCTCTTTACACTTGTCTCATCCTGCTTTGGAAACCGACCGCATGCTTC
Source organism: Saitozyma podzolica (assembly GCA_003942215.1). Taxonomy (NCBI): domain Eukaryota; kingdom Fungi; phylum Basidiomycota; class Tremellomycetes; order Tremellales; family Trimorphomycetaceae; genus Saitozyma; species Saitozyma podzolica. The sequence continues at coordinate 235,748 of RSCD01000021.1, read as the reverse complement.
AAGCCGGGTCGACTCTGCGTCTGCGTCTGTGACTGTGACATATACGAGCGCCTGTACGTCACGTCTCGGCGAGTTCCAGCTCTTAGGTCTCGACCAGACTGACCGTCCAACAGTCCTACACAACTGTCAATCATCCTGAGCGCAACATACCTCTCTCTCTCCTCTGGTCGCTGCGTGACCATCGCTTCCAACTCCTTGCCGCGGCGACGGTCGTCCCATCATGGCCGGACGGCATCGACCAGACCACCCGGCCTTTGCGCCTATGACCGACGACGAGCACTGGTCGGGCTTCACATCTGATTTCGCAGACTACGATCTCGGTCCGCCCATAGGTGAGTGACTGGTTTCATTTCCTCTGTTTGATCTCTCATCTCTCGTCCTCAATGTGGCATCGCTGATGACGGGGTCGCCGGGTCGCAGGCTTCGGCGCATCGTCCACTGTCTACTCGGCGGTATTCCGTCCACCCCCTCCTCGTGCTCGTTCCGGTTCTGCTCCGGAACTTTCTCTCGCACCCTCATCTTCAGCCTCGACTTCCGCGAAATCATCGACCACCCCATCCCAATTCCAGTCCCAATCCCAATCCCGGCCACAGTCACAGTCACAGTCCCATTCCGGTCCCTTACGAGACAAGAGACAAGCCAGTGGGGATGGCCTCCGGATCGTCATCCCCCCACAGGAGCCACGAGGGAGTGTCACTTCCACTGCATCGGACGCGAATCAGGCGAATCAGGACCAAGAGAGAGTATGCGCCATCAAAGTCTCGAGCTCGTATCCTGAAGTGGATCAGATGTGGAGAGAGGCGAGGCTGCTTGGCCTCAGCAGGCATCCGAATGTGCTACGGTGAGCATGCTCCGTGCTTCCTTCCTTTCCTCTTTCCTCCTTTCCTTACTTCCTTCTTTCCTTCCATCTTCCTTGTATGATGCGGGTTCCGAAAACCCTCGATCCAACCCGCTGACTCGCTCACCCCGACTCGCTCGTTCCCTACCCATAGAGTCCTCGCCACATTCACCTTACCGCCCGACCACCACCGCATCGCGATCGTCACCCCGCTCGTCTCCGGCGGATCTCTCTCGGGGATATTGAACTGGCGATCCCGTCTGGCAGACGTGCCGAACCACCGACACCGATTCCGCTTCGGAAGGAAAAAGTCGGAGGACGAGTCTGCGGAATGCGAGACTGGGCTGGGGAGGCTGGACGAGGAGGAGATCAAGGGGGTGATGAAGCAGGTTCTGGAGGGATTGGTATACCTCCACGAGCGGGGGTTTCTGCATGTGAGTGGGGCACTCCCGCACTCCCCTTGCAGTCTCCAAACCATTCCACAGAAGCATCCCTCACATGGTGTGATTTTGGATGACGCTTATCCTGAACTCGAACTCGCAGAGAGATCTCAAGGCTGGCAACATCCTCGTCTCTGCCGACGGGACAGTCCTACTCGCGGACCTCGGCGTAGGGGCGATCTCAACGAAGCGCTCGCGTCGAATGCCCGCGCTCCGACACATCCCCCAACCGCGGAGAACCTTCGCTTTGACCAGCCCACGACCACCATGCAGCAGGATGCGGGTCTCTTGAGTCCAACACCGAACGCGCGATTGCCATCTCCATCACCATCGCCGTCGCCGTCTTTGAGAGCTGCAGAGATCTACGGCAGGCGGGCGAGCTTCGTCGGCACGGTGAGCCATGGATGTGGTGCTTGGGGTATGATCATATGCTCACACCTCGTAGCCGAGCTGGATGGCTCCAGAAGTGATTATAGGGCAAAAGTACGATGCGAAGGCGGACATCTGGAGCCTGGGAATTACCGTTCTCGGTGGGGTTTGCTCTGTTCCACGGAACCGTCAAGAGGTGTACTGACCCGTTTCCCCCCAGAGCTGGCGCACGGCGTCCCACCGAGCTCTCGTGGTACCCCATCGGATATACTCACTCAAATAGCGATCAGTGCTGCGCCTACCCTCGACAGAGAGCTAGGAGGGTACAGCAAGCAGATGAAGGAGTTTGTGGATGTGTGTTTGCTCAAAGATCCTGCGCAGCGGTGAGTGCGGCGAGCTAAGTGGCCTGGGTCGACTGGGTTAGACCTGTCTGTCTGTCTGTATGCTGAAGCCGTGGCAGACCCAGTGCAGTGCAGCTGTTGGGCCACGCATGGCTCAAGGGGGCCAAGAAGAAGAGTTTCCTCGCCGAGTCGCTGATGTGTAAGTATGCACGGTTTGCAGATGGTCGGGGATCACTTGGGCCGCGCTGGTGGAGAATTTGCTGATGGACATTTCCAGCCGAGATCCCACCATTGGAACATCGCCAGGAGATTCGTGAGTTGAAAGCAAACCGTCCACAATGCCTTCGATTCTCCGAGACTGACGACTCGTGCCTCGTCAGGCCGCGTCCCGACCATGTCATCCATGGCGAGTCACGCCTCCTCGTGGGACTTTGCCTCGACTCCGACCATTCCAAACTCGCCCGTCCGGTCGTCCCTGCTTCTTCCGCTCCGATCACCCTCCCTAGCCTCCCAGCTCGCCTCGGACTACTTCCCCTCCGCGAGCAGGGCACATTCGCGCAACTCGTCGTACTCTGCCCTCCCGCCGTCACCTCGTGTGCCTCTGCGGCAATGGGCGGAACGCACGGCGAGCCTCGGTCCCGACGATGTCGGGATGGGACGACGAACGGGGAGTGAACGGGGGAGTAGGCGGACGAGTCAGGTGGGAGGGGGTTTGCGCAGGGGACAGAGCGTGTCGTTTGATGAAGGCGCGCCCTCGCCTCGTGTCGGGAGCAATGGCCAGGGTCAAGCGCAAGGAAGACCTTGGTCAATCGTGGTTGATTCGGCAGGTCATTCGCGCGTGAGTTCCACCTACGAGATGATGGAGCCGTCCGAGTCGCTCTCGCTCGACGCGGTTAGAGGTGTAGGCGGTCTCCCCGGTCCTTCGCCTGGCACTCCCATGAGCCCCCTGCTCGAAGCGACGGTATCACATCAATCGACCGAAAGGCCGCTCTCACCCACCACGCCGCCCACATCCAGAATATGCTCTTCGCCAGAGACGATCGAGTCGAGTCTCCCCGCACGGTCGAATACTGCCGATACTGCCGATTCGTCCTTGTTCGAGGTGACCCCGCCGGGGACTTCGGTGTCCATGTCGCCGAACGCAACGGCAACTCCGGGACCAGGGGATGAGGGCGTTTCCCCCAAGACGGTTTTGTGCAAGGTCGGAGACGAGTCAAGACGGCCACCGCCGGGACCGGAGTCGGTGATTGCAGAAGCTCCTGCGCCCGCGCCCGCGCCCTCGCCCTCACCGGCTGTTGGAGCAAACGGACCACGCGGGACGCAGCAACAAATCACGACGACAGCACCATCGTCGATCACGTCAAGGGACACCACGCGGTCGTTGTCGATGTTGGCGGAAGGGTCCAAGGAGAATGCCCCTCCGGTTCCTGCTGCGAGAGGGGAGGACGAGAAGAAGGCCGGGGCTGCGTCCGGGACCGGGACCGGGTGGCTCGGCAGACGACTCAGCGTGAAGAAGAATGCCAGGGACAAGGAGAAGGAGAGAGAGCGGTTGAAGGAGGGATGGGAAGGTCTCGTGGGGACTTTCAAGGGGATGACGGCGCATCGTGAGTTGGTCGCATTGATCTTTCCGATTTGGCCACGGAGAGATAGATGCTGAGTGATCTGGAGATAAACGGTAATCACGACGAGGAGCGGCCGCGCGCAAATCTCATGTTGAGACATTGCGTCTCGCACAAACAACGTGCACCGAACACCTCGCAACCCGCTCCGAACATCAAAGACGAAACACCAAACACCGAGCACTGAACGACAGACAACTCATGCCTTGCACCAAACACCTCAGTACCACGCACCAAGCACCAAGAAAAGGATCCGACACGTTGCGTTGCATTTGTATAAGTGGCTCTAGACGAGTGAAACGCGCAATCCCCCACCAATCACGACCCACCTCCTGCACCATGTCCATAGTATCAGTTGTAATCATAAGGAGTCTCGGAGACCATCACACGCCATGTCATGACTTTCCCATGCCGATGCCCCTGCATGCGATGCGATTCAAAACAACCTAGACCTGCTCCAGTCTCGTCACCTCGACGTCGATGCCCACCTCCCTAGCAATCCCTGCCTCCCCTGCCTCCCCTGCGACTTCGCCTCCGACTGCTCCGGCTGGACGAACCACCACCCCCCACACTCCGAGCTCCTTCATCCGCTCCGAATCGTCGTGATCGCGCCACGAGACTTCTACCGAGCCAGGGACGAGTCCGAACTCGGTAAGCCGGGACTGGACGTCGCCGAGCGTGAGAGAGCCGTGGAGGGCGGAGGAGGAGGGCGAGGTCGTGCGGAGCGGGAAGGAGAGGGTGGGGGGAAGGGAGAGGAGGAGGGAGAGGTCCAAGGGCGCGGCGGGGGAGGACGTGGAGGAGGGGAAGGCGGAGAAGAGGGATGGCGCTCGGGGCTCGGCCTGGAAATGGGCATGGGGGTCAGTAGGTCGTAGTGAGGTTCGAAGGAGACTGCGGTTGACTACCGATTGGCAGGCATCGAGGGATGGTGGGGTGAAGCAATGAGGGGGCGATGAAACCGAAGAGTGAGGCGAGGTGGGAATGAGGGCAAGAAGAAATTGAGCGGATGAGGGCATGCGAGCGTGAGTGGAAAAGACTAGAAAACAAGAGGTCGTGAGGATGAGAGAGTAAAGCAGTTACAGCACTGCATGGAAAGGGGCTGGGACGACTGGGAGACAGCCTGGAGTGCAGGACTCGAAGTCAGACTCGGTGTCGGGCTCGGTGTCGGCATCGGGTGTGGCTACCACGTTACGAAGCAAGAACTCGACTCGGATCGATCGATAACTCACCTTCCGCGGCTCTCGTTGCGAGTTGCGCTTCCAAGGGACATATCTCGCCTGTCGATTGGGAAGCAGCTGATTCCTCGCTCGTCCGGGCGCGACGGCGACTCGGTCCTCTGCGGGAGAGGAATTAGCGATGAGTAGGAGCGAGTACACACTGGGCGCTTCTGCGCTTCATGTACAGGGACCATGGAGGATGCTATCCCTGTCATGGGCGATGTCGGTCGCCCTTCGCTATCCCTGATGGAGATATTCAAGGTGTCCGTCCGGGAGATCGTCGCATCGTCGCATCGTCGCATCGTCGCATGTTTCACGGCCGTATCAACATTCGTGCGCACTCACGGATCAGACCCAGTCCGTCCACATCTTCCAGAAGCTCAACGATGACTTCCCGCTTCACCAAGCTCCGTGCAGAGGTCTACCACAAGTCAGCGAGGCCCTCGTCATTGCACAATGAATCGTTGGGGCCGAGTGACGATCATTGCCCTCAGAGAGGTTATGGGTTGACATGGACGACCCCACGTACAGAGAAAGAAGACGACGCAGCCAGACTCCGGGGGATGAGAAGCGGTCGGAGGACCGAGAGAGAGGTCGAACCGATCATGCTGAGGGACACGGGGAGATGGGCGGCAGCGGGAAAGGCGGAGAGAGAGCAAATCGTGTCAAGAGAACAGTATCCAAACGGGCGAGGAAAGAGCAGAGCAGGAAACGGTCAACTTTCGGTTCAAACCAGCCAATGGCGGTGGGGATCACGTGACATTTGCACTCGGTTTCACGAGTTGAGCAAGATTTCGGTCGATGGCTTTCAATGATCGCTGTCGTGCTGTTGCTATAGCTATCCCACTGTCCCACAGATCCTTTTCGCTGGTACATCACCATGGACCGCGGCGCAGCGAGGAGCAAGAAACGATCCCAGCAGCTGCAGCAGGGACGGGAACGAACACGGGCTGCGGCTGGCGGCCCGACACCGACACCGACACCTCGCTCAGCGCGCTCGGCGCCTGGCTCTGACCGACCGACGAAACCACTCCCGACGAGCACCTCTGGGCCTTCGTCGAAACCTCGCAGTGGGAATGGCTCTCCTGCCCATTCCCACACCTTTAACAAGGGCAAGGGCAAGAGCATGGGCAAGGATCAGAACCAGAACCGTAGCCAGAGCCAGAGCCAGAGCCAGAGCCAGAGCCAGAGCCAGAGCCAGAGCCAGAGCCAGAGCCAGAGCCAGAGCCAGAACCATTCCTCCCGACCCCCGGCTCTCGGCTCATCAGCACCTACACGCCAACCCCATCCCGACCCAAACCAATACAAACCCAAAGCCATCCGTACTTCCGCTGCGCTCATATTCTCCGAGTCGCCCTTCCCCCTTCCTCCCACACCCGACATGCTGGTCAATGTCCGCAGAGTCGATCTGGCGGGAAGTGGGGTCGCGGATGTGTCGTTCCTCCAGGACACGGGGGTGACTTGGTTGAGCCTCGTGGGGTGTCCGGTGGAGAGGGGGTGGAAGGCCGTGGCGTCGTTGAAGGAGCTTGCAGGTGGGTGGGAGTGGGAGTGTTATCCTCACATTCATCTCATTGGCTTTCTCGCTTTCTCGCTTTCTCGTACCTGGCGGTCGCAGTTGACCGCTTATCAACTGGTCGCTGGTGCTCGCTGCGTGCTGTGTGCTGCCTCGAGGCGGGGCCGTAGCCTTTTATCTTGGGAGGTGCAAGGTGCGAGGTGCGAGTGTTCGCTGACTCGACGCCCCACTTAGTCCTCAACATCAGTAATTGCGGGCTCAAGGCGCTACCAAAGAACCTCAAAGGTCTGAAGAAGCTCAAAGCCCTCGTGGCGATGAACAACGACTGGGAGTCGCTCGACGACGACGTGGTCTCTGCATGGCCAGAGCTCAACTCGCTCAGTGAGTGGCGCGTGGCGTGGCGTTTAGCGGGAAGTATCTCGCATCTCCGTGACTCGACTCCACGACTCACGACTCCACGACTTCACGGCTTCATGACTTGACGACTTCCGAGTCACGACTCGTGTGATCTGTCACCGTTCCGACGTGTGGGTGGGAGCAAACTGACTCTCTTTCTCTCAGTCGTCTCTCACTCGCCCAACCTGGTGTCCCTTCCCGAAGCACTATCGACCCGAAACCACCTCGCGAAACTGACGTTCTCCCACTGCCCCCGCCTCGCGGCCGGTCGGATTCCGGACCTCTCGGCCCTCCCGCTCCTCCGGGATGTGAAGATGAACAACCTGCCTCTGCTCAGCTCCCTTCCCGCGCACATATCTTCGTGGGGTACCGGCGACTTGTCGATGGCAAGGAAGGGCAGTCTTACCGGCGGTACCGGCGCTACTTCCGCTGCGGGTGTTGCGGGTGATTCCGCTCCAGCGAAGGGTAGTAGCAGGAAGGGCGACGGCCTCGAAGTCCTCGATCTCGGAAATTGCTCTCTCACTTTCGAAGCCGTCTCGACCGTCTTCTCCCAGTCCCAGTCGTCCTCTTCCACCAAGTCCAAATCCCCAACGTGGCCACACCTCCGATCCCTCTCTCTCCACTCCAACCCTTTGGGCGTCTCCCACCCAAACTACCCCGACCTGCTGCAGGCCTCCGCAGCCCTGCCCGATCTGCAGATCATCGATGCCAAGCGCGTCAGGGAGCGGAAACGCAAGGGCGAGGTATCGGAGAGTAAGGCGGAGCGGAAGATGCGCGAGAAGCGGGAGAAGAAGATGAGGCCGAGTGGAGCGAATCTGGGGGGCGGCAAGATGCGGAGTTGGGGCGGGGACGGGGACGGGGACGGGGACGGCGATGCGGATGGGGAGGACGGGCGAGGTGAGGGAGAGGGAGAGGGAAATGGGAAACAGCAAGGGGAAGGAGAGGGTGGTGTGGAGAAGAGAGGTGCTGCGGGGATGGAAGGAAAGGGCAAGTCGAAGAAGAAGCGACGACGTGAGGATGGTCATGACACCGGTGTTGGCGTCGAGGTCGAGAACGGACCCGGATCAACGGAGAGGGCCGAAAGCAAGCGACCAAAGCATGGTGACCACAAGCGCGCCAAGTTGACGACCGCGACGGCGACGGCTCCTACGGACACAGCCGGTTCTGCCGTAGTGGCACCAGTGAATCGCGCGGGGAAGAACGAGTCGTCCGTTCTGCAGGTCATCGAGGTTGCTTCCCCTCCAGAGGAGAGCGCAGGCAAGGCGGGCAAGGCGGGCAAGGCGGGCAAGGCGGGCAGGGAGGGGATGGACAAGGGCAAAGCGAGGAAAGAAAAAGGTGGGAAGGTCAAGGTGGAGCAAGGTGCCAAGTCCAAGGGCGGGGTGGACCTGCGGGAGGTTCTCACCAAGCCTCAGCCGGAGTCGGCAGGGGATGTGGGGGGCAGCGGTCTGGGCGTCGGCGGGTGGTAGCTGGCTATATGTTCCACTGTTCGCGTAGTCATTTCGATGCTGGTCTGTCGCGGCGTCCATAAACTCTCCTTTGTGGGGCAAGGTCTCCATGCATAATGCCAATGCCACTCCAAGATGCCTCTTCGAAACTGCCTCGTATCCCGACTGCCTCTCATTCCGTCTCTGCTCTTCGCTCTTCAGTCATCGCTCTCATCACTACTGTCATCATCCTCCTCGACGCCCTCTGCCAACCTCCGCATGCCCACACCGCCCTCCACGCCCGAATATTCCCTGTACGCCGGCGAACTTGCCGGCTCAAACGGCAACGCCTCCATCCCGCCCGCCATCGCAAAGTTGTTGAGGGCATTGTACGCATCTGCTTGAGCCTGGGCCTCGGCGCCGGGGGTACCGACGGACATTGCAGCGGGGGACGAGTCGGTGACGAGATCGCCCAATTCCGCACGGAGCATCGCGGCCATTTCGTCCTCTTCTTCATCGCCCATCCCGACTCCTTCGTCCCCATCCCCGTCATATTCTTCTCCGTCACCTCCTTGTTCCCTTGCTGCAGCCCCAACGCCTTCCTCATCACCTTCACCTTCTCCGTCCGCGTCATCATCTCCACCTTCCTCGTCCCCGCTCGCATCCTCCCCTTCCTCGCCGCCGTCTTCCTCTTCCCCTTCAGCATCCTCCTCACCCTCACCGTCATCAATGCCATCGCCGCCTTCATCGCCCGTCCCCGCGGCCGTCCCATCCTCGGTCCCTTCATCCCCGAACAGATCTTCCTCATCCTCCTCCTCAAACGCGGGTGATTCCCCGTCCGGTCTTGCCGCAGCCGGAGTAAGCCCCTCGTCTTCGCCCTCTGCATCGGCATCTTCCATATCCACGTCCTGCAGAGGAGTTTCGGCGTTGCTGGGCAGTCCCGAGGCCGGAGCTGAGGCTTTGCCAGGTTCGGCCGAGGTTTGGGGCGGAGGTTTCGGTTTAGCCGCCTCGAGCTCGTCGATGAGCACCTGCCTTGCCGAGACCTTGGTCTGGACGTCGGCCTGCATGCCCGCGATGGTCTCTTCGAATCGTTTCTGCGCGACATCAGTGCCCAGAGCTCGAGCTCGACCACGTTGCCAACAGCAAACCCAGCAGGAAGTCTGCAATCCACACTCACCATCATGATCGGGTTGCCACCAGTGAAACCTGCCCTCTTCTTCTCAATGGCCGTCTCGAGCGCCTTGATCTCGCTCGTGAACTGCCTGATCTTGGCCTTCTTCTCCACCGTCTCCTCGTCGTCCTCCGACTCCTCATCTTCGTCCTCACCCTCATCCTCCATCCCCGACAACCCGTCTTCTGATCCTGAACGATCTTCCGAGCCCGCCTCCATCTGCTCCATGAGCGCCGCGGCGAGTTCCCTGGAACGACAATCAGCAACTTGCTCTTTCCTTCGCGCCCGATAGAGGATACGACGCACTCGTCAAACCCATCCCCTTCTTCTTCCTCTCCTTCTTCTTCTTCGCCTTCCTCCTCGTCTCCTTCCCCGCCCTCCTCGCCTGGGTCGCCTTGATAATCCCCTCCTTCCTCCCCCCAGTCATCGGTCCCCGGGGGCAACACACTGCCCGGATCTTCGTACATCTCCGAACCACCGAACTCTGAGCCGTCCTCCGGTCCCCCGTTCTGCCATGGCGCATTCGGGTCGTAGTCGATGTAGTAGCTATCTGGGACGTCCGGATCTGGGTGCATGTCGATCATGTCTGCGTCGCCTGATCAGCAATGGTTCCGGCAAATGTGTACACGAAACGCCACACGCCACGTTGAAGAGCATTGAGTAAGGAATGATGGACGTGGACTCACCATAGGTCATCTCGTCCGCCTCTTCGTCTCTCATGAGGAGCTCTTCTACCTGCTCCTCAACCACCTCTATCGTCCTCCTTGACATCCTCTTCCTAAATCTCCTCTTGCGGACGTGACGCATTGGCGGCGTCAGTCCATGAGGCCATATATAGTCGTCTGGGTTTGTCGAAGCGGGAGGGATTGCCGCTTCGCTCGACACAGGCTGATCGACGACCAGCATTTGCGAGATATCGGCGATCTTGAAGAGGTGTCGGTTATCATCCGTCTTCTGGGCTTCGATGATATTGGGTAGATCGACGAGTTTGGCCGAGTATGTAACGCCATTGATCTTGAACGCTGCTCTCCGCGAGTCTGGATGCCAGCTCAGCCTCGCTTCTCCCTCGTCTCCTCAAGAGAGATACCGGACTCACCCAGGAACTTGAACTCGACGCCCTCTAGACCTTTTCCCTTCCCCTTGATCATTTCCCTCAATCCCGTCCCCGTTCCTTCTCCTTTACCATCCGCCACCTCCCTCGGTACTCTGAGTATGAACTGTTCCTCGAACGCCAGTGGTTCGTCCGGATTATCGTCCAGCTCGCGGTCGTATTCGCCTAGGAAACTCATCATCCTTCCTCCGGCCGCCTCGGCGGCTCCGCCGGTCTTGAATGACAACTTGAGTTTCTGGACTTTACTAGCCGCTGCAGCGGCTCTCGAAGAGATGCGGGATGATGCACGCGCGCCGTACGCGCCATCTCCCCCGCCGCCGCCGCCGCCTCGACCCCTGCCTCGACCGCGCCCACGACCACGCCCTCGCCCGAGACCAGTTCCGCGACCGCGTCCTCGTCCCCGCCCTCGTCCTCCCCGAGAACCAGGTCCGGAAAGAGGCAGGGTAGGGGTGGCGACTATAGTGTCCCCATCCACAGCGGCGGATGAGAAGTATGCTCCGCCCGCTTGATACAGTGGCTGGTGGGATGAGTTAGGGGAGTTGAGCATGACGCTCGAAGAGTCGGGAGCGGGCGGGGGATTCGAGCTCGTCGGGGCTTGGTACGGCGCGGACGAGGGGCCGGCAAGCGACGACCCGCCAAAGGAGAAAGTGATGGGTCCCATCTTCGCCGGGCCGAGTACTCCTTCCCCGGAGCGATTTGACACTGGAGCGTTGCAAAGTAGTGGTTGAAAGAGGAGGAAAGGTGTCTCGAGATCAGTTTACGCTTGAAGGCGGCCGCACTAGCCGGCTCAAGCTGGAACACGCGGTGGCGAATTTGCTTCCGCCAAGAGCTCGTCCATCCATGGGGTCGCCCACCTGCTGACCACTGACCGAGGCGCAGAGCTCCGTCGCATCGAACAAGACACTAGAGGACAGTGTTGCATCTCGGCGAGCCCCCCGCCGTACATGAACGAATGTAAGATATGGAAATATAATAGGTAATCGCGACACAAAGTGTGGTGTATACTTTTTGGCGAGCCACTAATGGCTCGAGCAGCCGTGTCTCGTCCTAGTCTATCTATCGGTGGAGGAAACGCTTCTCGCCGTACCTAAGGATAGGGTAGGTGATAGCGGTGAATGCCAGGGCGAGCTCGAAGCCGACGTCACCACCGAAGGGGTCGGCATCACCACCGACGAGAGCGCCGATCTTGCCAATGTACCAGATCTGGGCCATACCGAGGACGGCGCCCATGACGCCAAAGCCGGCGGCGATGACGGCGGCGAGACCCCAGGGGAGGAGGTCGGAGCGGTTCCAGGTCTCGGCGGCGTTGTAGTTGTCGTAGTTGCGTCTGCGGAAGATGAGGTGCTCCTCGATGACGACGGTTGAGTAGATGGCAAGCCAGTAGCCGAGGACGTTGAGGAAGTTCTCGAGGGCAGAGGAGAACGAGTCGGCGCCGACGATGGCGAGGGGGATGTAGATCGCCGAGATGAAGAAAGGCCAGAAGAGACGGGGCACCGCTGCGAGGTAGACCCAGACGACCGAGATCGACATGCCCATCGAGTAAACGTTGACAATGTTGTTGGCGACGACGGAAAGCACGAGGAGGACCATGAAGAACTTGCCGCCGTTGCCCATGGGGGGAACCATGACGGCGCTCAGGAGACCGCCCAGCTCGTGCTCCGCGTATGCGTCGGTCCAGTCGGGGAGGACCATGGCGGCGCAACCGACGGCGGCACCGAGCCACTGGATGAGGACGTTCGGCACAGCGATACCGAGGTAAGTCCACATGAAGACCTTCCACGAGCTGGCCTCGGCGGGCATGTAGACGTTGTAGTCCGACGAGAGCGAGGCCCAGCCGACACAGTAACCAAAGATGGCACCGCCGAAAGAGAGCACGGATGCCGCCTCAGCCTGACCGACCGGCATCTCGAGGTTGACGAGGTGCTTGGCCGAGACGCCGAGGAGGACGAAAAAGGTGATCAGGGTCGGGATCCACGAGAACTGCTCGTACTTGTGGACGACCTTGTAACCGAACAGGCCGACCAGCAGAGTGATCACAGCGATGATGACGACACCCGCCGCGGCCGAGATCTTGTAGTCGGCGACGGCCTCGAGCGTTTGGGCACCGGCAATGGAGTTGACGGTGGACCAACCGACACAGGCGATGCAGTTGAGCAAGGCGACCAGCTTGGCGCCGTACCATCCCCACGAGTAACGCGCAGAGGTCATCTGGCGGAGTCCGAGCTTGGGGCCGAAAGTGGACATGAATGCAGGGATGATAGTCGAGCCGGTGACGAAGAAGAAGATGGTGAGCCTGGACACGGTGTCAGCGCGGTTGCAAAGCCATCGAACAGGTCGCGGTCGGTATGGGATCCGCAGACCCCAGGTAGAAGCACTGCACTCACATGGAGTCACCGAGCCCCATGTAAAAGGTGACAGGACCGAGCAGACCCAGGGCGAACGTCGGGAGCACACAGTTGGCCGCGAGCCAAACCATGAGGTTCCCCCAGAGCCTCTTGTCGGGCCTCTCCGTCTCGGGGACGCGTTCGATACCGCGCTGGGCAAGATGTCAGCTCGAAATTCCGATGCGATGCCGAACCGCACTCACAGTCTCGATGCCCATCTTGTGCTCGAGCTTGCGGTTGTAGTAGTCGAACTTTGCCCAGACACCGGTCGAGGGCGCGCCCGCGTCGTGCTTGCCCATGTAGACGCCCGGGTCGACCGCGGGGGGTCCCTCGTAGGCGTTGGGCACCGCGGCGGCCCCCTTCTCAACGTCGTATGCTTGCTTGTCCTCTGCCATGGCTGTATTTGTCGATGTGCCTGCGACCGATGATGATTCTGGCGTGATCTCGCCGCTGAACCTGTGAGGCATCCCGAAAGGAAAGAAGAAGAGGGGGGAGGTGTGGAGCGGGGAGAGGTATATATGCGTGGAATCGTTATCTGACAGTGGTGTGTGGTTGGGTGGAGAACAGTTTCGCTATCTCTGAGCGTTTGGTCCGGAGGTCGTGGGTTTCGTAGTGTATATTTTTCGTGATACGACCAAGTCGGAGGGGAACGGGGGAGCCAAGGGGCGAGTGGAGCGGGCAGGACGGGCAGAGACTCAGAGTCGGGGCGACGGCATCCGAGTAGGCGAGCGACGCAGCCAGTCTATGCATTGCTCAAGGTCGCGTGGCCTACGAGAAACTTTTTTTCGCCTTTGCCGTGTTGTTGTTGACCTGGGCATGAAAGCCGAGGGGGACGGTTCGGACGTCGCCTGTTTCTGTTTCTCCGTTGTGACCGCATGCTCTCACTCAGGGACAGAGATAACGACCCTTTGACAGACTCGCTTGCGTCTGGCCACAGACTTGCATTATAGAAAATCCAGACTGGTCCGCCTGGCCTGGCCTGAGTCTCTTGTCTGGGCCAGCCTAACGCGCTCTAGTCGGGATGCGACTCGATGCATAGACGTCTGTTGTCTGCTGAGCAGCTCGGTGGGCTTGTGCATCTCGCAGGTAAGCAGGATCACCGGGATCGTCACAGGCACACTTCGACTGACTGCGCGGCCACTACCCACCCAAAACTTTACAACGCAGCGAGACGTGATCTGATTGGCTACCAGCGGCCTGTCGCTTGGTTGCCAAGAGTGGGAATCCAAAAACAGCTGCTATTGTGCAAGTACTGGGTGTGGCGTGTGGCGCAAGACTTCCCTGTCTCCCCTGCAACTGCAGCCCCCGGTTCCGATCGGGTCGTATCAGCACACCGTGTGGGAGACCATCCCCGCTTTTCTCGGACTGGGTCGGACGACGTACCACAACGCGTCGTCCCTAATGTTTGGGCTGGCACCGACGCGATGTCAAAGGCCAAAGCACTCCAAGAGTCCACTGAATACAATCGCAACGACAGTTCAGTGCGCTCATCACTGCTCCCGATTCACCAGCGGACTGGGTACCAGCGTGCATGCACCCACACCGTCGCATCTGCATCAACGATTCCACCTAGCGCAGTACCATGAACCTTGGTGTCCTCGTCCTCGTCCTCGACTCCGAGCTCGACTCGCGTCGAGTTTCAGTCGCGCACCACCGTGTCCACCGTCAAGGTGTACAAGACCGCCTCTTCCGTGTCGAGCGTCTGGACGTCCTCGTTCGTCGGGTGCTTGAACTTTCCACACCCCTTGATATCGCCGAGGCGGTACGCTGTGCAGCTCGGAGCCCCGTCTGCGTTACCATTGGACATGTCGAGCTCACTCGTGTAAATGCGTCCAGAAAAGTTCTCGGCGCAGAGCTCGTTGACCAAAGGTCTGAGGACGGACAAAATTTGTGTGCTGGGTCGAGGCCTGGGCGACAGTGCGGGCCAGTACACGGTCAGCGCAAGACGATGCTTGTACGTCCTCGATTTGGAATTGGACGCCGAGGGCTCGGTCAACCACGAAGTGCTCCCTTGCACCTCGTAATACGGCCTCCGTCCCTTGGATTCGGGGTAGTAGAGGACATGGGACGTCGCCTCCATCGAATCCTTGGTGCTTGGGTCTTGGAGCAGATCTTCCAGCAACGAGCCATAATACAGCTTGAGCGGGGCGCTACATGTTGACAGGGGAGACTGCACAGAGGAGGCGGACGTGGGCGAGGTAAGTGCACCTGACGGAGCACCGCTTGGCTGCCTGTGCCGCTTCCAGACGACAAGGGGCGTTGGCTCTCGAACATTGCGATTGCAGCGTGTGTGCGAGCGGTTGAGGGAAGGAAACACGATAGCTCGCGAGACAGTATGTACTGGATGGGTCGCAACGCTTGTGATGTCCTCCCTTTTGCACACGAGTCTCACCTTCCCTTCACGGTGAGGTTCCGTGGTCGGAGCCGGAAACGAGGCGTAACAACTCGCAACAACCTTTATGTACTTGTGCAGTATTGTACGAGGACATACCTTTGCATCAGGTTTGGCGCGGGATGGCTCGGCGAGGACTTGTTGGCTCCGACACTTTCTTCAACACTGTTGCCACGGCGAGCTTCTAGCGCTATGCAGGCCAAAGTCTGAAATCTATGCATAGGTCAAACCCTGTCAAGGCCTTCGAGCGATTCGCGATTCTACATGTACCTGTACGAGTGCAGTACTCGTACACGATCACTTCTGAATCATCGTCTTGAGCCCGATCCATCCTGCCCGGAGCTCGTACTCGTCATCCTCCGGGTCGTTTCTGCCTGTCTTGAGTGCGCAGCTCTCGCTCACTGGGTGGCGCCCCACGACAGTGCCAGGGAGAGTGCACATGATGTGCATCTCCTCTTCCGGGCTGGGGAAGGGCTGGAGAGAACCAGAGCGGAGGTCGTACCTCCCCGAATGGGTCTGATAGGGGCCGTACCTCGTGTCGTGGACCGGCACGCCAATGGTCGAGCTTGACAGCAGGCCATGTGGATCCAGGCTGGAGAGCAATTTCCCCAGTGACGGCGAGCCGAGCCGCATCATCAGAAGAGCGCCCGGGTCGTCTGACGACGCGTCCTCGGACTCGGTGTCCATGAAGATCTTGAGCTCATGCTTGTATTTGCGAGGACGAACCGAGCCGGAGGTCGAAGCAGAGCTACCCTTCTCGTCGACCGTGGGCGTGGCCAGCTGCTCGGTCAGCATACCAGTGTGGACTTCGAGGACGAAGCCAGCTGAACTCCAGACCATAGGGTACTGGGTGCGCGTCATGCTGCCCTTGGAGCGGTCAGCGTTGACGAAGTCTCCAAGCACACTTCCGTGCTGGAGTCGGAGGGTGCTGGCTTGGGATTCTGAGGCCGAGGAGGACTACAGTACACAATCAAATCCAGATCAGGTCAGCTGTGCGATTCGTTCTGACCTTGCATGGTAGGTCAGAGGGGCATCGCCGCGACTCGCCATTGTGTACGTCTGTAAGGTAGTGGTTGGGCTTGCAGCAACAATGAGGCGTCGGGTGATGGTGAGGGCGAGTTGAGTCGGGTCGGGGGGACCAGTCCCATTGGTCGCCCTGAAAGACTGTACATATCGCACCGCTGGTCGGTCAGTGAATTCCGCGACAAACCTCGCTTCCCTCCTCACATAGAAGATGTAGGGCGGAGCAAAGGGCGATGCAACAGCCCCGAATGACGAAAACGACTGGAGGAGTTGTCTCAGCCAACCTGTACCAACCTTTGATTGCCCGCACCAACCTTTGATTGCCCGCACCAACCTTTGATTGCCCGCAGTGTCCTTTCTTGCTGGACCTCCACCGTCCATCTTTCTTCGCCAATGTCCCTTCTCACCATTAGGTCTCCCTTGCCCTCCTTTCGCGTCTCCGCGGCGATGCACTCCCTTCAACGAAGATCATGCGGAGCGCTTCGGCCATCAAGGGCTCAAGGTCGGCGTCGTGCCAAGCGGAAGGGAAGACAGCCCTCGTGACCGTCGGCCGCACAGGATGTCTCGGCCTACCTCCTCGACGATTATCGCGCGGCTGCGAGCAGCGCCGGTACACGCCGACGACCGTACCAACCTTCCAGCATGACATGCATGAGTGTACTTCACCTCTACACCTCCACCGGGCTCCGCACCTACTCCCGCTGTGATCGCCCCAGCCTTCGTCTTCGACCCACTTCCACCAGCCCCTGAGCGACGTCTCTCCCAGCGCACCGTCCGGCGTGGACTCGCCTAGGTGTGCTTGATGTGCTTGATCTTCTCGACGAGCGCCTTCTCCGGGTCGAGCGGCTTGCCCTTGTTGGCCTGGATGGAGAGGAAGGTGTTCCAGGGGACGTTGATGGCGTTGACATAGAGCAGGCGGAGGTGGAGGGGGATGAGCTGAAGCGAGTCAGACTCAGACGGCTCACAACATCATCCGTACTCCCTCGGCGGAGGATGTTTCGCAGCGAGGTAGGAGGGATCGAACAGCCGCGAGGACTCACTGCCATGTTGATCGTCTGAGCGGGGATCCAGACCATCCAGTTGGTCTGGAGCGTGGGCAGGAACGACTACGCGAGGCTCGTCAGCGCCGACCTTACACCACACATCACCCTCGCGACGGTTGATACGCGTGCGCTCCGTTCGGACCCGGACTCACCTGCCTCCACTTCTCCTTCACGGCGCTCATGTCCTTGCCCTCAAGCAGGGTCATCACGGTGAAGAAGCCTGAACGTCAGCACGGCCCCAACGCCCCTGTCCTTCCACCTCCCGCGAGGGGACGAGCACGGCCGTACGGCCGCGAGGGATCCGCACCAGACTCTCAGGTATAGGAGAACTCGTTCGTCCGCGACGCTACGTACCGGTGAGGACACAAGGTGCGAATGCGAACTGGTCCAACCCGACCCTCGCAGCCGTCGCGAGCGTCTTGTTCTGGATGGGGAGACGCTCGAGTGTGCGGAACCAGACCGTGACGGCTGGAGCGAAGATGCCCGCGCCCCAAAACACGATACGGCTGGGTTCGTTAGCGCCATATCTCCGTCGAGGGTGGAGACTGCTCCTCCAACCATATGCGGGGTTGACGAGGACCAAGCGCAGTGAACAAGTCCGAGTTTCTGGCCGACTCACCCTGTTCGCGAGAGATCGTGATTGCTTCCCCTCTTCTCGATGGCCTGCTGCGCGATCACTGAGCTGTCAGTCACCTCCTACCTCCTACCGTCTGCTTCCATGATTCATCTCGGTGAGTCATGGATGACCGGAGCAGATGGTGCGTGAGCTGGTGCGTGAGCTCACCATCACCCGTTGCGAAGAGCACCTGCGCCGCTGTCAGCTACGAAGCACTTCAGAGCGGAGGACCAGTCGAGGGACATCCTCGGACTCTCCCCTCTGCACGGGACAAGCCAACACAGCAAGGGCAGGTACTTGTGCAAAGCACTCACCGCCGAGGTGACCATGTTCCCCACAAACGGCCTCGTCTTGAGGAGTCGAGTATAGGCACCCATGAATCCAGCCATTATGACGAGTACCGCTGAGGCGTTTTGATCCTGCTGA
This sequence comes from Saitozyma podzolica, assembly GCA_003942215.1. Classification (NCBI taxonomy): domain Eukaryota; kingdom Fungi; phylum Basidiomycota; class Tremellomycetes; order Tremellales; family Trimorphomycetaceae; genus Saitozyma; species Saitozyma podzolica. The sequence continues at coordinate 217,428 of RSCD01000021.1, read as the reverse complement.
AAGGTCGAGTGTGATGCGAGATGAGCGAGGTGGATGGCAGTCGCAGAGGAAGTAGGCGAGTAGTACAAGATGCTGTGAGCGGAAGAAGACAGAAATGAGAAGCAGTCCCAAGCGGGCTGTCTAGGTCGTCTAGCTTCTAAAAACTTGGGTGAGACGGGGGCCGGCGGTGGACGAGGAATGACACGGGGGCTCCCTGGGGCGTCGACGGGAGCGTGTTTCGTGGGGTCAGAAGGGCAGAAGCGAGTCTACGAGGGGAAGGGAGAGGAGGGACGGTGCGTGAAAGGTATGCAAAGGAAGAAAGGAGGGTTTGATGCACAAAGCTTTAGGTATGGTTGTCGGCCCCACTCTGCACTCTTGGTTCGGTTCACTGATGTCCGTTGGCCCTGGCGCCGGCGCGTCACTGCGGTTTACCAAGTTTATCCCTCGCAACGGATGTACCGATCAACCGCCGACAATTCCCCGAGGCGTCCCTCGCGACGACACAACCGACGCTCAACGCATTTGAAGTATGGCTTTGCATATATCCTATGCATGACCGAGTCGCATGCCCAAGTCAAACCAGGGTCACAGTCATAGTCAGAGTCACCTCACAAGTCGCATTCCGTGCTCGGCTCACGCCAGCTCAAAGTACCTCTCGACTGTTCTCGTCAGCATCATCCCGCTCACCCCGCCCCTGCCGCCAATGTCATTCTCATTCGCTCCGCCCACTCACCCTCCCAATTGGTCACCGCCCGACGGTGCACCTCGAGCTCATGCTCCCTCGTGCCCGCAAAATGATCCACAAAGTAATCGCCCAGCACCTCCCTCGCGAGGCTGCCCTCCCTCTTGAACGTCTCCACGGCGGCTTCGAGGCTTGTCGGGAGTTTGGCGAGCGATGCGCGGGTGACTCCGGGCGAACCGATCGGTCCGGTGGTCAAGGCGAGACGCTTCTCGATGCCTCGGAGACCGAGGGCGAAGATCGCTGAGAGGGCAAAGTGGGGGTTCATCTGAGGGCAAGCGATTTAGCATTGTCCGGACGATGACTCGAGTGCGATCCGAGCAAGACCAGCACGACGCGCAAAACGGGCAAGACGAGGTCGGATTGTCACTCGTCCCTCGTCACTCGTCACTCACGTCAGCACCGGGCACCCGCACCTCGAAGCGAGTCGCAGCGGGGCCGACACCGGGCGGGGAGATGAGTCGTATTGACGCGGCGCGCGAGTCGTATCCGTACGACGAGGTGTCCGGTGCCCACATCGCCTCGCCACCTAGCAAACGCTTGTACGAGTTGATATTGGGGCACAGGAGCGGGACGACTACGGTTGCGAGGTGTCAGCGAGTCTCCGTCTGATATCGTGTCGAGCTCTGATGTTCGAGACGCAGACTCACCGTCTGGCAGCCCATCGAGGAGACCGGCGAGGAACCACTCGGCCTCCTGTGAGATGTACTTCGTGTCCGGGTACGCGGCATTGGCGCGGCCATCTCCCTTTGCCTCCTCGTCCGAGACCGCAAAGAGGTTCTTCCCGCTCTTGTCCTGCAGAGACACGTGGATGTGTCTGAGCGCTCCAGTCAGCGTTCGCTTCGTCGAACTCGTCGCCGACATTGTCAGTGTCAGTTTCCTCACCCTGAACATCCAGGGAGCTACACGGCGTCAGAAGTCGAACGGATGCCTCTCCCATATGATCGGAACCACTCACATCTCCCCATGGCTTGGCCATGAACGTCGGCATGATCCCGTACTTGACTCCGATACTCTTGGCGAGCAATTTGAACAAGATCGCGTTGTCCGCCATCCGAGACACCTCGGTGTACGCCAGAGCGGTCTCAAACACGCCCGGCCCCGTCTCAGTGTCTGCATGCTCAGCCCACACTGGGTCCACCGGGCGTCCACCGAAAGACCAAGCAAGCAGGACAAGCAAGGAAGACAAACTTACGATGTCCCTCGATCTCGATGCCAAAATCGGCGGCCTGGTCGTACAGCTCATGGAAGTAGTCAACGTTGAGCGTAGGTCGGAGAAGGGAGTAACCATGCACTGCGGACTTGTTAGCCTGGTCCGGTGTTCGCCTGCAGGGCTGGGAAGCGATTCTTCAACTCACTTCCGGGGGTCAGGGGAGTGAGGTTCATGAACTTCTTATCGGCAAGCGAGGCGGGGGTTTCCGAGAATTGGAAGTACTATGAGTCGATCAGCGCTCTGACTCGAATCATGAAGCCGATAAAGCCATGTCATATCCCCCCTCCCCTTCTCCCCGCGCGGCGTCTCTTCCATGCTCTCACGTAACATCGAGCTTGGCACGTCTTCAACTGTGACCCACCTCAAACTCCGCACCAGCAAGACACTTCCATCCCTTGTCCTCCGCCCTGGCCTTCACCTCACCCAACACCCCTCTCGGGTCCACATCCAGCGGCTTCCCCGTCTCGGGCACCACAAACCTGACGAAGAAGAAGGGGATGTTCTTCTCCCACGGCAGCCGGCGGTAGCTCGAGAGGTCGATGAGGGCTATGAGATCTCGGTAGCCGTTTGCGCGGTTTGAGACGAGGAGCTCGCGGGAGTATGTCTGGTCGTGCACTGATGTGTGTGAGTTAGAGCGTGACACGGGGTTGTCTGGTGGGACGATTGGAAACATGCGTGGTAGGTGACTCTGGAGTGAAGATTGGAGATATGGGTGGTTGGTGACGCTGATCGGAAGAGAGATACACGTGGTGCTGATGTTGGAGTCTTCCGAGGTCACAGCCGACTCACTGTCCCAGCCAAAAACGACAGAGCAGAAGCCGAACCCGTCCGACTTGCTTGCCGAGAGGAATTTCGCCTTCGACATGATCTTGCCTCGGAGCACACCATCGACGTCGATGCCTGCGAGCGTACCGGGTCAGCGGTCGCTTCCAGTGGGTTTGTGCACTGTGCTACGTGTCCCCAGTGCAGATGGGATCGGAGGTCGCGCCGTCGCGCTGCGACTCACCGGCCACTTTGACCTTGGTGTCATCCTTGAGCAGCTCTTTGAGCTCCTCTTGGGTAGTCGGAGCTCCGGGGGTCGGGGATGAAGGCATGGCAGGTGGTAGTCTGGAGAGGAGGCGATGAGGGCTGGTACGGGTGGTGCGCGGATGAGCTTGAGGGCGGTGAGTGAAGAGGAAGGAAAGAGAGGATTGCCATATAGATTGTGGGCGTGTGATGCGTTGCGTTGTGGTTCTGGCGGACGATGGCCCGCCGACCAGGCACGGCGCCACTGACACCGACAACTCAGCAACTCTCCCACGGTCACAGCAATAATTTGCTTCCGCGTCCTGTCATTTCCCGGCCGAGCAGCGAGCAGCGAGCAGCGAGCATCGAGCACGTCTTCCGACTCAATCGTCTCATCCAGTCCGTTCGTCTCAACTTGGTCTCTTGTGCGACCTCGACATTCTCAACACCTTGAACGCCGCACCATGGTGCACCTCACCTCCCTCATAGCAGCCCACCAGGGCCCCTTCCACACGTACGAGTTCTTCCCCCTCGCACAGACGCGGGTCTCGTCAACCTCCTCGACCGTATCGGCCGACTTTGCTCCGCGCCCTTCCCCGCTCCGCTGGCCGTGTCCGTCACATGGGGTGCTGGAGGGGGAACAGCGGACCGGACGCTCGGACTCGCCGAGGAGGTCGTCAAGCTGGGTGTGGAGGTGATCCTGCATCTGACCTGTACGAATATGCCGAAAGCAAAAGTCGATCAGGCGCTTTCTGTGAGTTGAGTGGGAACGGACTACACTGCACTTGGTATCCATTCCGTCGTCCTCGTTCCTCGCTGCCTGTTGTGGCCCAGTTCTGAATGCCATGCAGAAAGCCAAGGAACTCGGAATCCAGAACATCCTCGCTCTCCGAGGGGACCAACCCCGCTCAGCCGAATACGCAACCACTCCCAACCCCGAGCCCGACTTTTTCACCCACGCAGACGACCTCGTGCGGTACATCCGTGCCGAGCACGGCTCGTACTTCTGCATCGGCGTCGCGGGGTATCCGACCCCACACCCAGACTCGGAGAGTGCCGAGACCGAGATGCACTGGCTCAAGGTCAAGTGCGATGCGGGGGCGGACTTTATTGTGACCCAGCTGTTCTACGATGTGCCACACTTTGCAGAATGGGTCAAGGACTGCAGGGCGAAAGGTGAGCGAGCAGACGTCTCGATTCGTGTCCAGTGTTACGTACTGACGCTTCACGCTCTCAGGAATCACCCAACCCATCATACCCGGCGTCATGCCAATCCAGAGCTTTTCGTCCTTCCGGCGACTAGTCAACCTGACCAAAGTGCCCGTTCCCGACTCAATCATGGCCGACCTGGAGCCGATCAGGGTAGGTCGGCTCGGGACGGGAATCAGTCTCGGGTGTTTGTGCTGACGTACTCGAAGTCCGACGACGCCGCGGTTAAGCGTTACGGCGCTCAGCTCGCTACCAACATGGTCAGGCGGCTTCTCGCCTCTGGCGTCGTTCCCGGTGTCCACTTCTGCACGCTCAACCTCGAGAAATCCGTCCGGACCATCCTCGAGAATCTCGACTGGAAGTCACCCACGCCGAACGCTCGCCAGTCGTCCCCCCTCCCTCGACACAACCAGCTCATCGACATTGACGACGACGGAGCGCACAGCCACGGCCAGCTCGCTGCGGTCCCACAGGAGTTTTCGGGCATGTCCATCTCACCCGCCAAAGCGAGTCAGCTGGCCGAGTGGGGTCTCACGCACAGCGCATTGCCGCCCGCTCCGAAGAAATCGACGGGAGCACCCTCGGGCGCACCAGGACAGGGAGAAGATAGCTGGGACGAGTATCCCAACGGGCGATTCACCGATGTGAGGAGTCCAGCGTACGGTGAAATCGACGGTTGGGGCAGCGGTCTGAAGATCACGGTGAGCCACCTTGTGCTCTTGCTCCATTGCGAGATGTGCTATGCGGCTCCCAGCTTACCCGCACTCCGCAGGCCGCACAAGCTCTCAAAGACTGGGGCACACCCACGACTCCAGCCGATCTGTCCAACCTGTTCACTGCCTACCTGAGGGCTCTTCCATCCACGCCGACCACACCGTTCTGCGACCTCCCTCTCTCCCCCGAATCGACCACGATCCTCCCGCACCTCCTCGCACTCAACTCGGCGGACATGCAGCACTGGACCGTCGGGTCTCAACCCGCCGTGGACAGCGCGCGCTCAGACGATGCAGTGCACGGTTGGGGACCTACGGGCGGGTATGTCTTCCAAAAGGCGTTCGTCGAGTTTTTCGTTCCGGCGCAAGAGGTCGAACGGCTCGAAGAGAGGTTGAAGAGGACCAACAACGAGCAGATCAGCATGTACGCGGCGAACAAGGAGGTGAGGAAATCGCGTGGAAGCGTCATCCCCCACCGCCACCGGCACAAGTCGTCCCTGGCGTCATGGCTGTGTTGCCGAGTCGGGAGCTGATGCTGGCTGATGCTCGGCGGTGTGAGTTGGGTCGCGGTCGCTGATACCTCCGCAGGGCGACTTCAAGACCAACACGCTGAAAGACGCGGTCAACGCCGTGACGTGGGGTGTGTTCCCCGGCCAGGAGATCGTCCAGTCGACGATCATCGAGGAGACGTCGTTCCTCGCCTGGAAGGTGGGTGTGGTATCTGCGCATGACAACAGCTTCACCAGAGTCATTTGCAATACCGCAGCAAAAGCGGGCTCGATCATATGTACTAGGCGTAGACGCCCCGGACCCGCTGACACCGCGCAGGAGGAAGCCTTCGATATCTGGTCCGAGTGGTCGTTGCTCTACCCCCGCAGCTCGCCCGCCCGGAAACTTCTGGAGGGAATCGCAAGTGATTGGTGGCTTGTCAGCTTGATTCACCACGACTACAAGGACACGGGCGCGCTATGGCGTTTCCTCCTTGAGGAGAAGGAGGCTTAGGCGGTTTCCGCGCAAACGAATCTCGCTCGGTTGCTTGGCTCTTATCCCCACCTCTCCTTGACTCCGAATCTCGTACGCGAAAGCCGCTTTCTTTCGATCAATCTCCCTTCCCCCCACCAATCCTTAGCTCCCGCCGTTGTGTTTTGCTTTGTTCTCTCGGCTCCTTGCCAAGTCGTCCCTCATCCAGCACGGTTGTATGACTTCAACGTTGTACAACCACACCCAAAATCCATTTACTACTCCCGCATCGAATATACCCCCTCATCATCACTTTCATACCTCTTCTATACTTTCCATACCCAACATCCAGACCCGAGACCCAATACAATCCAACCCATCCTCGAACTGGCCCCAACCCAACCGCAACCAAACTCGACCCAACCCAACCCAACCCAAGTCACCTTGCATCAGGATCCAACTCATGCTATGCATCGCATCGTAAATGGTACACACAAAGCCCAAGTTCTCGTAGCCGAGCAAGAGTACGCCGGTACAGCGTCACGGCGGTACGGCTTCAGAAGTTATACTCGGCACACGCCCGCCGCGCCGAAGCCCATCCTGATTTTCTACTCGGCACGAGGACGCGTCTAGCGAGTTCCAGATATCCAGACCGCATCGCCTGACCCAGGGTCGGAAATCTGTACTTCAATCGCCACTGCCTTCCCTAACCTGTTATCTTGTCTCTTGGCCCGGCCTATTCCTCGTCGCTCTCTTCCCTCGCCGCGGCGTCGTCCCGCTCGTGCTCCGCCGCATTGATCCCAGCCATGAGGTCCACCTGCGCGTCTCCCGTATCCTTCTTCATTGCCTGGAGCCGTTGTCCTGTGTCGGAATCAGCACGACCCCTCAGCGCCCTGAGAGCTCCCATTCGAGGATCAAGAATCGCGAATCGAGGCTCAGGCGGATCAGAGCCCGCCCGAGGACAAGGATGGATGGACGCACGAGGACGTGTCCGCCCGCCTGTATAGGGACGAACCCCACTCACGGAAAATTGTCGCGATGGCCTCGTTGGTCCTCCGCTCGAGCTTGGCCATGCGGTTGGTCATATCCCGCTTGAGATCCCAGTTGGCCCGTTTGGGTTGGATGTTGAACAGATCCTGTGGGGTGAGCTGGGTACGAGAGTTTCGCAATGCAGGCCGGGTGCAGATATTCCACACTGAGCAATGGGCGACGTCCTCTCTCTCAAAGGATTCGCCGGCCTGTGCTCGCCACGACTCGTCCTCGTCGAGCCCCATGTGCCGTTTTCCCGATCTCATGCCCTCCCGCGGGGGAACTCCATTGAGCCTATCCTGTCCTCCAACAAGCACCCAGACCCTCATCATTTCCTTTTCCACGCGACACATCCAGCGGCTCTCTCGACTCGCCTCGTCGCCCCCTCACCCCCTCGCCCCCTCACCCCCTCGCCTCGTCGCCCCCTCACCCCCTCGCCTCGTCGCCTCGTCGCCGCCTCGCCGCCTCGCCTCCTCGTCCCCTTGCTGTCTCTCGCCCCGCAACTCGACCCGATCTTTCCACTTCGCTTCAACCACCATCCTTCCTCTCGGGCCCTTGCCTGCCTGCGCCACTGCGCCACCCCCCATCCCATCGATGCCGGCTCAACCACACCCAGACCCACTTCCACTCCGCACTCACCAGCTCCTCTTTCCGCTTCTCCTCGTCCTCCTTGATAATCGCCTCCGCAAGCCCTTCCACCGCCTTCTCAACCGTGTCGTCCCCCGCCTCGCCGTTCTCCCGCTTCCGGAGCTGTCTCGTCTCGGGATCGAAGTTGCGTTGCTTGAACGTGAAGTGTGATCTAACAGCGCGGGCACAGGCGCAAGATCAGCAATCAGCAATCAGCCAGTCCCGTAGCGTCCAAACCGATCGTACATGTCGTACGTAGATGGCAGGGCGGTACAGCTGATAGCGGGATAACAGAATAAATAGTGGAATTGGATGGAAAGGAGGTGGTGTCGGACAAGACTGTACTCGTTTTCGGACTCACGGTTCGCCGTTGGCCCCTTCTCCTTGCTCTACTGCCTCTTTCCGCTTCCGAAGAGCGATCAGCCGTTCTTTCCGAGCCGCAGTGGTCGCCGCGAGGTTGGTCTCCATTTTGTCGAGGAGGGATGGTTTGTGGAGAAGGGATTGTGAATGAACAAAGAAGGAACGAACGAAGTAGAAGTCAGCCTTCAACATCCCATCGAGGGCTTCAGTGGAAGTGAGGTTGACTTGTCGACCGTGGGAAAGTTGCCACCAAAAGTCGACTTACCAGTCGAGTTGAAGTCCTAGGAGGTTGCTATGTTTTCGAGCCACCACTCTCCTCCCCTTTCTCATCCTTCTCAACCTCTCATATCGCCCAGGCGCACCGCACCATGGACCCCACCGAAGGCGTCGAAACACCCGCCAAGCCGCTCCTGTCCAAACCGCGAAGACGGTTCGTCGGGACCAGCACGTCCAAGGCTGGGTCAGGGGCAGGCTCGTCCAAGACGCCAGTGAGGAGGGTGGCCAACCTCATCCCGGACGATATCCTACATGACCCCGAGCTGAACGCTGCGATCGCGGGTGAGTCTGCCGGACCCATTTGAGTCGGAATTCAACTCATTATTATTCGTCCTTTCGTCCGCTTCTTCACGTCCGAGTGCGAGTATCTCTCAGGTTGTGCTGTCTCGAGTGGAAGATTGCGGATCGGATTGCGGATTAAGGACTGGCAAGTAGCGACCGACGTCGCTGACGTCCCGCTCGTAGCGCTCCCGGGGAACTACAACTTCGAGATCCACAAAACAATACACCACATCCGGCGGGATGGGGTCCAGACCGTGGCTCTCCAGATGCCCGAGGGGCTCATGGTTTACGGCTGCGCCATCGCGGACATCATCGAACGGTGGGTCACTGTCCTGACGATACGTCGTCTCTTGCCGAGACGTCGCCATACGGACGAAACGCAGATCTGCATGCTGATGCTGATATGTGGGAATGCAGGTTTACCGGGGCGCTACCGCTGTTGCTGGCCGATGTGACCTACGGCGCTTGTTGCATCGACGATTACACGGCGCGCGAGATGGGAGCAGAGATGATTGTGCATTACGGGCATTCGTGTCTTAGTGGGTTGAGCGTGTCCGTTTCCCCAACAGCTCTCGTTGCTCCGGCCCGTCCCCCCACGGTCGACCTACACGCCGCTACACCCAGTACCTTGCCCAGTGTGCAGAATCCATTGTCCTATTCCACCTCCTGACCATGGCTTTACACCACACTGTCCACGCCCCGCTCCTGTGCTGATCATCACTAGTCCCCGTATCCCAAACATCCCTCAAAACACTCTACGTCTTCGTCGAGATCGTGATCGACACGCCGCATCTCGCTCTTTCGGTCCGACGCAACTTCCCTTCCACCCGCTCTGCATTCCAGCGGGTCGTCCTTGGTGCGGGACCTTCAGCTCCGGGTGCGAAGATCCCGATATCGCTTGATGCGGAGGACGAAGTGTTGCGGGATACCGTGGCCACTCCCACGTCCGTCACGAGGGACGCAACCGGCGATGTCGGCCACACGGACATTGGGCTGGAAACTACTACGGGAGAAACGCAAGGATCGGTACCGACGCGACTCGCGTTGGTATCGACGATCCAGTTCGTAGCTGCCGTTCAAAGCCTGCGAGAGGATCTCTCGTCGGAACTCGCCCCGCTTCCGAAGGAGGAGGACGGAGAGGGGGAAGGAGAGGTGGACGGCGCGGTGAGGAAAGTGGATAGGAGAGATGTTGGCGTGTGGAGAGGAAAGTATGAGGTCACGGTGCCGCAGAGTCGGCCGTTGTCGCCTGGAGAGGTGCTGGGATGTACCGCGCCAAAGCTCAAGGACGTCGATGCGCTCATGTGAGTGGTAGCGCACCTGTTGCAGCATCACTTGGAGTCTGCTTCGAGTCCCCCTACGCGCCTCGCTTCGCCCACTACTTTTCTGTTTCCTCTGCCCCCTATCTGTTCCCTCATCTGCGCCTTGACGATTCTGGACCAGGAAGCGGCGAGATCCTTCTTGAGATCATGATGGTCGGCTGACTCCGCGTCGCAGCTACGTCGGCGACGGCCGCTTCCATCTCGAATCCATCATGATCGCCAACCCCTCAGTCCCGGCGTTCCGGTACGACCCTTACTCAAAGAAATTCACCCGGGAGCTGTACGAGCACGAGGAGATGCGGGGTGTCAGGGCGGATGCCGTGAGGAAGGCTAGGAAGACATTGGTTGAGAGCGGGAGTGGGAGTTGGGCGGTCGTGTTGGGGACGCTGGGGAGACAGGGGAGTTTGGCGGTGCTGAAGGTGGGTGGGTCGTGGCACGAGCATGTCATTTCATTCCGCGGCATGATCCTCTCGGGAACGGAGCGTACTTCGCCGTCCGCCGTCCCTTCTTGTCGCAACTCTTCAAAAAAGCTCTTGTAGAGGCTTTTGTGCAGCTGTCGTCACCATGGCCACGCCGTACTGACCGGACGTTCTCACAGACAATACAATCCTCCCTACCCCCAGGCTCCGAGCCCCCTCTTCTCCTCCTCCTCTCCGAGCTATCTCCGGCCAAGCTCGCCCTCCTTCCCCAACTCTCGACCTTCGTGCAGACTTCGTGCCCCAGACTATCGATAGACTGGGGATACGCCTTCGACCGTCCCTTGTTGAGTCCGTATGAGGCGAGCGTGGTTGTTGGGCGGGTCAAAGGCTGGGCGGGGGTCGAGGTGGAGGGCATCAAGGGCGAGGGGGACTACCCGATGGACTTCTACGCGGTGAGTGGAGACGAAGCAATGTTTCATCGTCAGACTAATGAGGGTTCTAGGACGCATCGCTTGGTCCGTGGACGCCTAGACATCGACCAGTCAGAGCGGCGTGATGCACAGGTGGCGTTGCGGTAGCACAAGACTTTGCATGCCTTGTCAGAGGATAGTCTCTCAGTGTATTGGTTTGGGTAGATACGGGTCTAGGAACACTTGCTGTACTCGTAGTCGCAATGGCACTTTGCCATTCATTGTGCAGACGCACCAACAAGTCTGCCTCTCGCTCCCTCGCTTCCTCGCTTGCGCATCCTTACCCACAGTGTGGCCCCCTCAGTCCTCGTCGCCATTGGCGTCGTCGTCGGCGTCTGGCGGGATCGTCATATAATCGTTGAGCCTGTGCCGGGCGTCAGTAGGTCTAAACTCGCCATATTCACGCTCCGTCGCTCACATCCGCACAAACGGTCTCAATACCGCTGCCACCTCTCCGACCTTGTCCATGAAATCTTCGGCCAAGACTTGCTCGTCGGTGAATCTACAGCAAAGGGTGGGGGTCAGCTTCGAAAGCCTCGCCGCTTCCAGGTGACGACGCCAGACCGCGCAGCGCAGCGCAGCGTAGCGTGTACTCGTATAGCGGGCGCACTCACCTATGCACGACCGCCACGCTCCTGAGTTTGAGCAAATCGATATCTTTATGTTCCTTATCCACCCCTTTGGGCGCCACCTTCAACGCGTCTTCGTGTCCAAACACATTCGGCCTCTTGCCCTTGGGATGCGGCTTTGGAGGCCCAAACAGCCTGACGAAATCAGGGTGGGAAATAGTCTCCCGGAAGCGACTTGGATCGGTAAGGATCTGTCGTCGGATCGAGGCGACCTCGTTCTTCCCCGGCATCCAGATACCCGAGGCGAGGATGGAGTTGCCGTTGGGAGAGATGGCGAGGTGATATCCCGCCCAAATGCCCTTGCGGCCCCCTCGGGACGTGGAGAGGGAGAAGGACTTCTTGTAGGGCGTCTTGTCGGATGAGAAGCGGACATCCCGGTAGATCCGGTGCTAAAGGGAAGGATGTTCAGCAATGCTCAGCGCGGGAGATTACTCGATGTTGCTTGAAGACGAATGTCTCAAGGACGCGACAGTGAGTTTTCAAACAGAGCGCAGGTCTGCGAGAATAGGAAATAAACCCACGATGAGGTCCTTCGGAGGCAACACCGGTACCTCATCGTCCGCTTCGTGTATCTTGAGCTGCACAAGCCCCACAAACGCTTGCCACTCCTACATCGAACCCACGTCAGCGCTACTGGAGCCTTGCAAAATAATGATTCGCTCGTACCTTCTCCGCCTGCCTGAACGCCGGCTCGTGCGAGCGGAACCACTCCCGATCGTTCCGCTCGGGCACTTGGAGGTTGACGAGGAAGTCGAATGTGTTTTGGGATATCATCCCGGGTGGCACTAACAGGGCGGGCAGTCAGTCTCTAGAGAGTTCACATTCTGCGCTGCCATTCCCAGGTCCACGCCAACGTCGAACACGCGTCCACAAGGTTTCGACCCTCCTTCCCCATCCTGCTCCAGAACAGAAAACGATGCGTGAACTACGCGTGAAACCGCTCCTCATCCTGCTCCCTTGCGACGTACTCGTCGCACTCACCTTGACCCTTCTTCGGCGCCGGGTATATCCTCCCCTTGATCTCCTGCCCTTCCTCCAGCTCCACCTCATCCTCATCATCCTCCTCGCTGCCGAGCCTCACGACCTTCCCCCTCCCTCTCACCCCATTCATACTATCTCGAGGCTTGGGCTTGACCTTTGCCTTCTTCTTCGCCGAAGCACCACCCGATCCGACGGACTTGCGCTTCGCCTTCCGCTTGGATCCGGTCGCACCGAAATCGTCGTCGTCGTCGTCGTCGTCATCGTCATTTTCCTCGTTGCCGTTGTCATCGAGATTATCGCTGTCAAAGTCTTCTTCCTCTTCTTGCCCGTCCTCGTCCGAGGGCGCAAAGTCGTCTTCTGACCCGCCGCTATCGCTCGAATCATCCGACGATGGCTCCGTCTCCGTCATTCCCGTCGCTTCGTGCTCATCCCCATCGTCCTCATCGTCGCCCTTCGCAGCTCGAGCCTTCCCCCTACTTCCACCCTTGACGACAGCTTTGCTCGTCCTGCTCGCGGTTGCGCCTCTAGCCGAGCGCGAGGCTGTCGCCGGTTTCTTAGCGAGAGGCGATGATGTCGCTACCTTGCTGAAGTACGGCGAAGTCTTGCCCTGGCCCCGACTCTGACTCTCGTTCTTTCCATTGCTTCGTCCCTGCCCTCTTGTGGATGTCCGCGCGATGGGCGTCTCGGATTTGACAGACGAGGACTGGCGCGGCCGGCGCGGGGTGGAGGTTCGAGACATGGGGGAAGATTTGGATGACGAAGCTCGTGTGGGACGGGCCATGGCGGGTGCGAGGTGAAGAACCAATCTGAGGACACAAGGTAGGAGTGCAGATGCAGAGATCGAAAGTGGATGTTGAACATGAACATGACCGATCGACGCGTTGACCCAGTGACGCCCGCCCTCCCACTCTCCCACGGTCAAACTCCTATTCCCATTCCCATTCCAGGCACGGCGTGGCCCACACCCACCGAGATAGCTGCAGCAATAGCAGTAGCAATGCATCTCTCACCTGCATTCTCCTTAGACCCTTCGCTGCATAACTCTGCCCACTAGCATCTCCATCGTCTACGCCCCGACTGTCAACCCCTCGCCCTGAGCGTAGAGCCCTGGGACGCTCGCAGATCCAACTCCCGCGCTGCGCCGAAGGCATCACTTCCACCTCCCTGGTCGTAACGCAAGTCCCGACCTGGCCACACAATGTCGACCGCGCGAAGAAAGGTATGTATCCGGCTGTCTAAGCGGTCTGTCTTGTAACTGATCTGATCACAGTTGCTCCTGATGGGCAAGTCAGGTAAGCGGCAACAATCCACCATCATCAGCGATTAGGTCCATGGCCGAGATGCCTTGACCTAGCTCACATTCCCTAGGTAGCGGCAAAACCTCGATGCGTTCCGTGATCTTGTGAGTGCACCGGCATGTCATTGGCTCTCCAGGTGTACCCTATGCTATATACGTGCTCTGCGTGATTGGCGCTGCTGCCTGTGCTCGCCTGACGAATATCAGCTCCAACTACAGCGCAAAGGACACCAAGAGGTTAGGCGCTACCATCGATGTTGAGCAGTCTGCTGTACGGTTCCTGGGTTCACTCGTGCTCGTGAGTCCTCCGAGAGGTCGAGCGACATTGCCATCCACGACTAACGACCTCCACTTTGATTGAATTCACCGCTGACACCGCCTCCCTCCAGAATTTATGGGACTGCGGCGGCCAAAACGCCTTTGTGGACAACTACCTAACCGCTCAAAAGGACACCATCTTCGCCAACGTCGCCGTACTCATCTACGTCTTCGACATAACTTCCACCGAATGGGACGTCGACTTGAAGTACTTTGAGGAGATCGTCACCGCCCTCCGGGAGAATAGCGGGGATGCAAGAGTGTGGGTCCTGATCAACAAGATGGATTTGGCGGACAAGGAGGATCCGAAGAGGACAAAGTACGGGACGCGGAAGGCGGATATCGTGGGCGTCGATGAGAGGGTGGGGAAGGGGAAGGGAGAGCTGAGATGTTTCCCAACGAGCATTTGGGATGAGTCTCTTTACAAAGTGAGTCGGTCTGGCCTGTTCCCGCCCCGCCCCGCCCGACTCTCGGTAGAGTCAATGTCCAAGCCAGTATCTGGCTCGACATTGGCTTGCCGCACAGCACTCGACTCTGAACCGATCCTGCTCTGCTCTGCACCCTGCGCTCTTCGTGCCCGCCAGCAAGCGCCTTGGATGCCGTACTGACCCGAATTCCAGGCATGGTCCTCCGTCGTCCACACCCTCATCCCCAACATCGGCCTCATCACCTCCCACCTCACCTTCCTGCGCGACCTCTGCCTCGCCGTCGAAGCCGTCGTCTTCGAGACCGACACGTTCCTGGTTATCGCCAAGTCGGGTTCGCCGCTTGATGGCGACTCGTCGACATTGGACGAGAGGGAAGTCGCGGGGAATGCAAAGGTTCTGGACCGGCAGAGGTTTGAGAAGATCTCGGAGATCGTCAAGGGGTTCAGAAAGACTTGCCAGTGAGTCGACGGGGTCTTCTAAAAGCACCGAGGCCGGCGTGACTCGTTCGCCGGAAGGGAGAGAGGAGGTGAAGGGGGGTTGGTGGGCAAGGCCGATTGAGAAGGGGGCGGGATTCCGAGGGTGCGGTGTCATGGGACTCGCCTCGTATCGTGGAGGCACGAATCCAATTACCCCACATATCCAGCTGAAAAGTGTACGCGGTGAGCCTCACGCTGATCTTCCGCAGACGGAACGGCGAGCAGTGGGTCGGCTTTGAGAGCACTTTCGATGAATGCAAAGTCGTTCTCGAACCACTCACGAAAAACACGTTCATCCTCGTCGTCTCGGTGGATCCTATCATCGGTGAGCGAGCGAGCGAGAGCGCGCTGTCATACCAACTCACGCGTCCCTTCGCCCTCCACTTGGCTCATCTTCCCGGCTTCTTGGCTTGGGGCTGATTCGATGACGGCGCAAGGTGCTGATCACGACTCTTGCAGAGGTCGGAATGCTGCAATATAACATCCGAGAATCACAATTACACTTCTCCGAGTTTGCTCAGAAATCGACTCTCGACCGGAAATGCGGGTGAGCCCGAGTCCCCCGAGTTTAGTCTCCTATTCCTCCGTAACGACTCATCTTGCGGAAAGGAGACCGAAATGAAATCCCTGCACTGTGCGCTGTGCTGATCGTAACCCATAGATTGTGCAGGAAGAACAAGGAGCTTCGATACGACGCAAAGGGCGAGAAGGATCAGAGCGTGGCGGCGTGGGATGCGGCGCTGATCGAGGCGAACGGGTTGGACTCATGAGGCGGAGTGGCGCCCTTGCTACTTGTGACTCGAGCGATTGCTCGTGGGGAATAAGACGAGCGGAGGCGAAGGCGGAGGCGGGGGGAGATCATGTTCATATCTGACAGATCGCCGTATTCACGACCTCATAATGCATGTGTTGTATGCGCAGAACGCCACTTTGAGCTGGACCACCTTGGGCTGGACGCGTACACCTGGGCTCATTGCCCCGCCTCTGATTTCTACTAGGTCTAGCCTTGTTCTTGCCCATCACGGACCCTTGGAGCTCAAGACATGATTGGCATAGCACCACACTCGACAGCAATCCGACTGCCGTACAACTACAATCATGGCATGATAACCTTATTGTACCCGTGACGCCCTTCCTCACCCCGCTCCGTACCGTCACGCCTAGTCGAATTCCGCAAAAAGACTCTCGAAATCATCCTCATTGACGACTGGCATCGCGCCGTCCCCAAAGTCGAAATCGTCCATGTCGATCCCGCCTAGGCCGTAGCCTCCCATATTCTGCATACCGAAATCGGCCGTGAGGTCGATCTCGCCAGTCTGGGCGGTTTGGCCCGTGGGATTGGCGAGTTGGTTGGTCGTGTCGGGTAAGCTGGGCATGATCCCTTCGAGACCCGACACTGAGGCTGATGCTTGGGCTGGGATGACTGGAGGCGCAGGTGGTGGGGCTGCTTGAGATGAAGCCTCCTGGGACAGGGGCTGAGTGGCCTGTGGGGGTTGTTGAGCTTGGGACTCGGGCTGAGTCTGCTGAGCAGCCGAAGAGGGCTGTTGAGTCTGGGTAGACGCGGGTTGGGACTGCTCCCCGGATGCCGCAGACTGGGATCCACGGCCTACCCCGATCCCGTGCTGCTGTTGTTGTGGTCGCTGCTGCTGCTGCTGCTGTGTTTGTTGCTGCTGCTGTGATTGTTGTTGCTGCTGTGGTTGTTTCTGCTGCAGCTGTTGTTGCTGCTGTGGTTGTTGTTGCTGTTGAACAGCCGCCTCTCCTTGTCCCTGCCCCTGCCCCTGGTTCTGCCCTTGACCCATCTCCATGAGCCCACCTGCTTGCTCCCCCGATGCCACATCTCCCGTTACCTCGAACAGCCCCGCCAACTCCGACAAGTTCCCCAAATCAAGATCTCCGAGCCCTTCCATCCCGCCTCCAAAGTCGAAATCGAATCCGCCGTCGGCTCCACCCAGACTCGCCAGCATGTCATCGACGTTGAGCTCGCCTCCGAGCTGGTCCGACATTGACAGTTGCGCCGGCTGTTGTTGTGAGACCTGTTGTGAGCCCTGTTGCGAGTTCTGGTGTGTCGCCGTGCTCGGGCCAGCTGCTGGCCCAACTCCGACTCCGATGTTGCTCTGGCCCAGGCCCATCGTCGTCGGTACGGAGGACTGGTTGCCCAAATTCGACGCATTGAGATTCGGGTTATCGATCGTATCCGGTATTGGCAGTCCTCCGAGCTGGGCCAACAGTCTCTCCGTCTCTGCTTGAGTGTCGCTCACTCCACCAATCTGTCCTCCAGCTCCACCTCCACCTGCAGCACTGGCGCTGGCGAGCATCGCTCCGATGTCTGCCGCACTCGGACCACCATTCCCAGTCCCGTTCCCATTCCCCGCCGTCGCCATTTCGCCCGTCACGGGGTTGGGGTTCGCCGCTGCGGCGAAATCAAAGTTCTCGCCATTGATGATCGCCGTCAACTCTGCCATTCCCAGACTCGAGAGATCCACCCCGCCCAGTCCTCCCAGCGCTGAAAGGGCGTTGTCTTGCGTGGGCATGGTTCCGGTTCCGGTTCCGGTTCCGTTCCCGATGGCCATTTCGGTCCCGTTGGGGAACACGAGGGCTTCCAATCCCGCGAGAGCGGGGGGTTTGGTGCTGGCGAGTGACGAGGCGAGCTTTTCGGCGTCGGATTCAAAGGCGAGGAGAGATGAGGCGCCGAGTCCGACGGGTGAGGCTCCTGCAAGTGGGGCCGGAGTCAGGCCGGAGGGGCCGGAAGCGATGACCGGAGGAGGAGGGAGAGTGGATGGCATTGGACGAGACGGGGTCACGGCGTGTTGGGCGCAAGCGAGCTGCAAAGCACGAGGGGAATGATTAGTTAGCCATCATACAGAGCGCAGAGACGGGCGAGGGAGACCCCCACGGATGCGGATCAGGAGGTAGGAAGATGCGAGTCGTGTGAGCGTGGGAGTGCTCGGAGACCACCCACCATGTACGCGCCGATATGCCGTCGAGTAGCCTCGTAAGATGCCCAAGCATGTTCCAGCCGCTGGGTGAGATGCAGCGGCACCTTCTTGCTCCGTATCCCGCTGTGGGGGTCAGCACGCACGGGTACGCGCAGATAACAGCGGACAACGACATCGGCACAAACACTGACGCGACGCAACGGGGCAAGAGCAGCATGTGATGGGTGAAGAACATGGTAGGAAGAATGGGATGGGACCGCTTACATCTTGCGAGAGTAGGCGCGATGCTGCATCACCAATGCCGCTGCCAAGACTGCGTCCTGCGAGATGTCAGATGTGACGTCCTATTCACATGCAGTCTACGGAACGCGGCGCGGAGAAGCTCTCTGCATTGGCATGGTGGCCCTCGTCCGGGGGAGGCTGGTTGGGGAGTGCTGACTACCGACCGCCGAGCACTGAAAAGGACAATGAAAAGGACGCAAGCGACAACTCGCCTTGTACTGATTCTCCATGACCTTCACCCTTTCCAGCACCCACCGGACCCCTGCTCCACCACCTTCCTTGGTCGTATCCCCTCTTCCCTTGTGTTCCAACTTGACTCCCGACCCATTTCCCGCATTTTGACTGTGACTGCTCCCACTCCCATTCGCATTCCCACTCGCACCGGTGGCGGCAGCGGCGCTCGCATCGAATCTCGCGCGCTTGGACGCCCTCTCAGGCGACTCGGCCGCTATCGCCGAGATGGAGGCGGGCGACATCCCTCCTGTGCCAGTGCCGTTGGTCGGTGATGGCCGATTGAGTGTTGAGAGGGTACGTTTGTGCGACGAGCTGGCGGCGGGGGACGGAAGGTTGTGGGTGGTCCCGTTCGAAGGGACTCGTTGCATTCGAACGTAAGAGATGGCGGGATGAGATGATGGGCCGGGTGTGGAGGTCACTATACGAGAGGTGTCTGAGGAGCTTGGAAAGACTTTGGTAGGTTTGATAGGTTTGACAGGCAAGACGAACCAGGATGGCTGGAGGTCCCGGTGCCAGAGGTGAATGAGGTTCGTCAGGCCTACCGGCTCCGCTTGCCCGGTGTGTGTGGCGGCAACGAGCCAGCCAGCATAAGAAGCGGTTTTGCAAACCAGTCCCCAGTATGGTACATTGCAATGTTTGGGACCTACGCCCGCATGCATTCCGGATCCAATCCGATGAGTGTTATAGCTGTGCAGTGTATCTATGCAGGGCATCTATGCTTTCCAATGATATGTGTACTATCCGCTCCCTCGCATCACTCCGGCGACGCCGGCTCCGTCGCCGAGCTCGGATACATCCTCGACTCCCTGGCGTCGAGGAATGACTGCGTCCCAAAGAGCGTCCTGGCGGCGGCGACGAGCTGCAATCGAGCACATCTGTCAGTCGCTTGCACCCTAGACCTGGTCCTTCGCGCCCTGTGAAGTTCTCAAGGACGTGTTGTGGCCCCGCTCACCTCGTCGAGATTATTGCACACCTCTCCCAACGCCTCGTTCTCCGCCATTGCATACAGTATAGCCAGCTCGTCCCTTCCCGACTCGTTCTCGAGCGTCATCCCTGTTGGCGTCGGCGTCGGAGCCTCGTCCCGCACAGCCTTCCTACCCCGATCCCTGTCTTTTTCCTTTCTCTCTCTTCTTATCCTCATGGCTTGCTCATCAATAGCTTCCATGAGTTCCTCAAGCGGTACCCTCGCCTCGGGTAGGAACTGCGGGAGCGGCGCGCGGCTCCGAAATGCCTGAGCAACCGCCCAGAGATTGATGAGCACCGCGGATACCAGCTCGCGCCGGATAGGCAGCATGTCGAGTACAGTGGCTTTCCGGGGCACGGAGAAGCGGAGGGTGCGCACCTCGTCGCATGCGTCGATGAGTCGCTCGATCGAGTCGATGATCTCGGTGTAGAGCTTGATGGGTCGAGGTAGGAGGGAGAACTCGTCACGCTGGATCTTGATCAGGCTGCGACTAACGACGACGCCGCTCTGCGCGTGTCAGTCTCGTACCATACCCTTTGAACATATATATAGATTACGCTGGGACGACAACTCACGCGGATCTCCGATTCGAGAGCGCTGTATTGCTTCTTGTCGTTCTGATAAACCAGTGATGACCGGAGATTATCCCTGTTTCATTTCAGCCGCAGCACCATGCTCCCGAGCGCTGATTCTTCACACGTACCGACTCATCCGTAGGTCTGCTCGGCGTCAGCGGAGATCCCGACTTCGGAATAAAGACCGGACTCACAGTACTCGGTCAGTCGGTCCAGCGTCGAAGACACTGCGTGGAAGTACCGCACTCGGGCGTGGTTCGGCCAGATGAGCGTGCCGACGAGAACAGCCGCGACGATGCCTATTTCAATATCCACAAAGCGGTGCCAAGCGAGGGTGAAAGCGGACTGGCCATTGGCCAGGCCGAGGTAGTTCAAGAACAGCAGAGGCGGAAGAGTGATACCCCTGCGAACGAATGGTGTGAGCGGTAGAGCACTACTACTCGCGCTCCGACGATCTGCCGGCCACTTACGCAACGATGCCCACGCCGGGGAATGTTGTGAAAAGGATGGTATATGATATCGGGACGGAACATGCCGTGGCGAGTGTCACCAGCGCATAGGGGTTGTCGTGCGCGATCAGCGTGCACTACGACCACGTTAGCGGTTTCGACGGTTGAGGATGAGATGAGTGGAACCGAATCACGCACCACAAACGCTGCTACCGCTCCGAGGAACGTGCCAATCATGCGGAAGAAGCCCACTCGGAGCGTCGCGCCGGTGTGCACCTCGAGCACATACATGTAACTGAGAACCGTCCACGCTCCTCGGAAATCTTCAAACCACATGCGGCCCGCCTGTCCGGGGGGCAGAAAAGCGGGAAGGGCAAGTAGCGATATTCCCGCCGCGAGCTTGAGGGCGTAAAGGACGTGTCGTGAGTGACGGGACAGATGAATCAGATGTGACAGGGCGATGCGGCCTGAAAGTCGGTCAGAACACGATTACCGGACCACCGGTTGCAAGGTGCTACGACGAGCAAAGCAAGCTCACCGCGTATGACCCCGCGATTATCCCACACCCTTCTCCAGGCCAGCTCGAGGCTGTCAGTTACTCCTCGGGAGGCGACCGGTGCTCGTCTCGCGGTTTTCGTTGAAGCCTGTATAAAGTCGAGATTCCCCTCTTCGGGAACATCGCCCTCGTTCTCGTTCTCTGTCGCCGCAACAACGCGATCCGAGGGGTCGGTCTGACCCACTGCAAGGGTGTATCAGCGATTCACTCAAGTGATTTGGAGTGAGTTATCATATACTTCGCCCGGAGCGACGGGCGACGAACCTGGATCGCCTGGCATGGTACTCTCCAGATCGTCGGTGCCAAACCAAGTTCGAAGGGACGGAAACCTCCACCGTCTCGAAGTTCCAGCACGATTCGTCACATGGATAACAAATGCAAGGAAGCGGTCCACGTCCTTCCCCAGATCGAGAAGAGCGGTCATGTAAAATGCCAATCGGAAGTGATCCCTGCCCACGGTGCTGTGGAGGGGGGTGTCGCGCATGTCCATCGCCGAGGCATAATCCGGTGATACGGGGGTGGATTCACCGCTCTCGTTCGTAGAAGCTGGCAGGGTAATGCCCGAATCGAGCAGACCTGCGAGCTTGCCTTGAAAATCTGCGAGGGCTTCCTCGAGCTCCAACTTGAGTTGCTCGAGATCCCGTTTGGGATCGGAAGATACAGATTTCGAGTCGCGTTGCGCCCAACCACACACGGTTGCTAGGTCCATGGCAGCCCTTCGTAGTCCGTCAGTCACGACCGAGACGAGGTGATCGCACGCGGCCTCGACTCCGGCTTGAGCGAGTGAAGCGCGGGACCGGGCTCGACGATGATGCTGACCTGTCGGGGAAGGCGTGCCGGGGAACGATCTGAATTGCAGACGAGGATCGACGCTTAGTCGGACGCTGGATGCCGCTCGTCTTGGTGTGGGCGAGAGGGTTTCGAGTCGGGTGGTCAAACGGCTGAGCGAACGCGGCGTCCTCTGATCAGAGTGCATGCTCGAGGGATGATACGGCGCGTGCTGTCTTGCTCGTTCCAGTGCAGCCCGGATCCGCTCGCCGGGGATATGGCTGGTTGGCGCCAACAAGGGATTCCGCGCGACTCTCCGTAAGGCGCTGACCACCCCGCTCAATTGAGTGGGGTGCACCTTGCTTCGGGTCACCCTGCCTCTGTACAGGTCGTACGTGACACGCATCTGTGAGATGCTCTGTCGGAGGCTCTTGCTCAGTCTAGTTTGCTCCGCGTGCTTCCGTTTTTCATCCGGTGCGACACCGTCGTCATCACTCGCCTCGTTCGCGGCTTCGATGTCGTCCGCGCCGGCGTGCTCGGGAGGGGCGGAGGTACCAGATTTGAGCTGGAGAATCTCGGACAGCGAGAGTGGGAGGAGGTCGCACGTCGTGTGTAAGCTGCCGACGATGAGCCTGCCGAGCTGGGGGCCAGAAGAGCTGTGCGAGAGAAGTAGCGTGGGAACGAGCGCGAACGCGGCTGCAAACACCGCAACGAGGAACTCGTTGGTGAAGTAGGAGCCTTTGACCTACCAACGATCATCAGCGACTGTACGTCTACATTCAGTGGGTCATGTGGCTTACATATGTGATTGACTGTGCGCTGGTCAAGAGGAAGATCGGGTAGAACAAGAATATTCTCGAGGCCGCAGTGAGTCGGGGTGAATAACTCCTGACGAAACCACCTGGACAACGACGGGTGATCAGCAGCTTGAAAGAGATACAAACAATTGATGGCGGCACTTTGGCAAGCAGCACGTACCGACGAATGACATGAGACCGAGCGACGTCCCAAGGATAGCACGAGGCTGACTGCTATCCGCGCCGTATAACCTCCCGCAGTACGCCGCGATAGCCAGAGCGACCATTGACCAAGCCAGTCCCAGAGCGGCGCCGAGGACCCCTAGCACTGAGCGCAGGCGCAGCTTTAGCTAGTACTCATAACGCAGGTGCTGAGAAGTAGCTTACCGGTGGCTTCGATCTGGGCGCTGATCCTTCCGCTCGGAAAGAAGAAGAGCAGAAGTGAAGTATAGCACAAGAACGAGTAGCTGAGGTAGGGATCAGTATTATCTACTGAGTACGGGATATGTGATGTGGTCCGACTCACTCTCCTCCCAGCTGGCCGAGGGGCCGTATCACTACGAACACAAAGCACAGGAATGCCGATATGAGCGGTACGAGAAGGGCTCGTATCCTCTGAACCCAGATTGCAGGCATCGTGGCAGGCTCAAGAATGGGTCCAGCCCCGACCGGCCAGGGATGTCGCCGCGGGAGGATTCGAGAGGACCACTCCCAGTCCAGCGAGCTGGGTGCAAGGTGTGTTGAAGTGGTTGGCGAACCACAAATAAACCCAGCCAGCTTTTTGAGCACTCGTAACCCGCGTACATCTCACTGCTCGGGATGACGAGAGACTTCGTTCCAGTCGCGGTCACGTGACCGTCATTTCAGACGCGTCGATCCCGATCAATACTCGTACAATAACATGATCTTGTGCTGGGTGACTTGTCCTTTGCCAACCACTCGAACATCATGCCTCCACAACCAGCCCGCTCCATATCATCCTACTTCACAAAGCCAGCCGCGTCCGTATCCGTCGCGGCAAGCTCCAGCTCAACCACAAAGTCCCGGACCGCCGCGACCTCACCCAACGGTACCATCCTGACGACGAGCTCCACCGTCATCAATGCGACCTACACTGCGTCCATCAGCTCATCACCTCACGGTCCTGGATCCTCCCAATCTTCCGCACCTTCCACTCAGAAACGACTCCTCTCAGATCGGGCGAGGCAGGCTATCATCGAAGCTGCAGAATCACCCGCGAAGAAAGCCAGGATCGAAGGTCCCAATGGCACGAGTACGTCGAGGCGGACTTCGATGTGATCAAGGGATGCTGATGGAACCATAGAAGTCGCAGAGGTCTTTACGAAAGTCACGAAGCCAGCAGATGGTAAAGCGCTCTCCCTGCCCCGGGGCTCTTCACGCGAGGAACTCAGGGCGGCATTGGCGGAACATCCACACACAGCACAGTTGCTCAACATGGAGTTGAACACACTTGGGGAGGATTGGCTTGTTGCATTGCAAGGCGAATTGACCAAACCCTACTTTCTGTCCGTGAGTCCTGCGCGGCTTTGGTGGCGGATCGAGCAGGGGGATGAGACGATGCTGGTACGTTGGAGATCGAGCTGAAGAATTAGCTGAAAGAGTTCGTGACCGGCGAACAAGAACGGAGGAAGGTGTTCCCACCAAGTGAGTTTCTCGTGACTGATGGTGATTGCGTATTGTGAGTCTGTGGCCGACAACCTCTCTAGTTGCCGACGTATATTCCTGGTCGAGGCTGTGTCCCTTAAAGGACATCCGGGTGGTCATTGTTGGCCAAGATCCATACCACGTCAGTGAACCGATGTTATCCTCCCTCACAGAGGCGTAGACCGACGCTAACTCCTTATCAGGACGATGGTCAAGCCCACGTGAGCAATGCCGCCCGGTGCGAGGGATTGAGCGAACTCATACAGTGCTGATCCCGCAGGGCCTCGCTTTTTCTGTCCGTCGGGGCGTACGGATACCGCCCTCGTTGCGTAACATCTACAAGCAGATGGCGGACGATGTTCCCGGTTTCAAGATCCCCACTCATGGGTGAGTGGGCCCTCGTCGCAGCTCGGTCACAATGGTAGTCTCTGATAATGTCCCCCTAGCGACCTCTCGGAATGGGCGAAGCACGGCGTTCTGTTGCTCAACACCTCGCTGACCGTCCGAGCACACGAGGTAGGGCCAACTCGACCGCCGATTGCCGTGCGGTTTGAGCCCCGGCTGACGATCTGATAGGCAGCATCGCACTCTAACAAGGGTTGGGAGCAGTTCACGGCAGCAGTCCTGCGCGTCGTGACGTCGCGACTGGCGCCAGTGGGAGACGAACACGTGCCCGGTGCGAACGGCGTGTGCTTCATGGCCTGGGGAGCGCACGCACAGAAGATGTGTGCTGGGGTTGACGGGGTGGGTCCTTCGAACTCGTCGCATAAACATACCCCAGACACGGTCTCCCGGCCATCGTTCGGGTCATCCATCAGAGCTCGGAATCGTGATCTATTTGAAGCCGAATCTGTGCCGAGTGCTGATCACCCGCTGCAGAAGAAACACCTCGTGCTCAAGTCTGCCCACCCGAGTCCACTCGCCGCGCACAGGGGGTTCTTTGGCAACGGCCACTTCCAGAAGGCGAACGAGTGGCTGCGAGAACGATACGGTCCTGACGGGGGCATCGACTGGGCCGCGTTGGGTGGATGAAGCGGCATGGACATGGAGACGGGGGCACGGGTCCATCAATTGTGTTGTTGCACTTGGATTTGCGTGTGGAGCGATCTGCTTGGCATTTGTGCTGCGCGCGGTCCGACAAACCCAAAAACCAAAGGGATCTTGGATATTACGTTGATGGGAGAGGACGTGGCGCGTGCGGGGGAGCGATGCGCGAGTAGAGCCTCGGCGATCAGTCATCGCGATTCTCAAGCATTTCATGACCGTGATCACCTCCGCCCATAAGGCGCATGCAGTGTGTCTGCAAGAGGGCCGTTGGTGAGGTGGATAGAACCTTGGCACGAAGTAGTGATGCTCGAGTACGTGTCTGTACTCTACGTGACGGGCGGAACCAACCTCGGTTTTTTTCGCCGACGCCGAGGGATTTGTTGAACCCTGAGCAGGCAGAGAGCGTGTGTGCCGATGGTGCGACGGGTTTTGACTCTCTTCCTTCCTCCAGTCTCATCCACTTCTACTTCCTTCCTTGTGTCTCTTCATCATTGTCATACTCATACTCGTCGGACTCCCTTCTCGGTCCCCCTATTCTGTACATCACGTCCAGCGGCGGGTCTGCGGGACGCATAGATCACTACACATCGCACAAGGACGATTTTCGACGTATCTCCTTCCATCCCATCGGACGAGCTCGAGGCGGGGGAAGGTTCAATTGTGTGGACCACGGTCTTTACCGACGACGGCCTACCACCCATACAGACGCGAATCGCAGTCGTCGCGAAGGCAACATCACTTGGAACGACTCGATCCGACCTCCACTGTATCGTTCGAAACCTCAAATAGCGGACGGCACTCACCTCGCCGTCGCGATCGTCGCGCAAGGAGGACTTGACAACGCAACGACAGACAGTCCCCGCGCCATCCCGCGCGCTTTTGGTTCTGCCGGGGGACCACGCTTGGGGGCAGACGCGATGAGGCCTTGCGGCAGCGGCAGCGGCTCGCGATGGTCATGGCCCGGGGTGTTGGCGATGGCGCTCGGCTTCGCAGCAAGAGAGGCGTCGGCGGGATACATGACCGTCTCAATCAATCAGTGAGTTGCGTGACCAGCGTGCAGGTGCCGGAGGAGACTGGCCGCGCTGACGTGCCGCGTAGGACTGTCCAATGCGGAGCGGGTTTGGTACAGTAAGTGCGAGTGCAACCTGGCTTCGATTGCCCCATCGATTCGCCTTGTTGGAGACGGGGCTCGGACCGAGTGAGCAGAACTGACGTCGGTTCCAGGTGGACGGGTGATTCTGGACCATATCATCTACTATTGACACCCGTACGTCCCCTGCCCCCCCTCCCCCCTTTCCACTGTGGGCGCTTTGCTTTATGCCAAGGTTGCACGGCTGACGTGGATCCAGACCTCTTTCGCGTCGCACGGCTACAACGTGAGTGCAGCGCCCAAGCAAATCTCGTCTCCCCCGTGCTTCTTCCCCGTGCAGCTGCGGCGAAAAGGAATCGTTTACTGACGGCTTGGCTAAAGCTGTGGATACCCGAGATTGACAACGCAACAAACAACATCACGATCCCGATCAACCAGCCTGCGGGGTTGTCGTATCTCGTCACGGTGTGGGGTGCAAGCGGTATCGAGTTTGCCGGGACGACGGACGTGCAAAGTGAGTGCTCGCCTCATTCTGACGATCGCGCGATCGCTGCGTCGTTGCTGCGTGCGCGCGTTCTGGCGTTCTGGACACTTGCTGGGATCGAGACACGCATGGGGCGACCGGGAGGCCGCGTGGAGAGTCGCGCTGACCCCATTCAGCCGTTGGCGACTCGTTGAACACGTCGTGCTTCTTGAACGACACGCAGATCCTCAATCTCTACACCTTTTCATTCAACATCTCGGACACGTCGGGCGGATACCCCGCGCAATGCTCCAATCTTTCAATGACGTGGCCCACATCTCTCGAGTCCAACGTCACGGGAACCGTCAGCAAGCGGTCCTCGACTTCGTCTCCCGTTTCGGATGTGGGCTCGGCGGTGGACAGCATCTTCAAGTCGGATGCTGTTTCGGCGCTGGATATTCAGATTAACCAGCTTGACACGTCCTCCTCGGATCACACCTCGGGAAACACGAGCGCTCCACCAACGCTGTTCGGTATCATCCCACTTGGAAACTCGTTCAATATCCCAATCACGTACGGGAACACATCCAAGATTGCGCAGAAACTGCCCGCGTCGAGTCTCTCGGACACACCGACAACGTGGGCAAGTCAAGGCGTGTCGCACCTCAACTGGACAATAGATCTCGCAAAAGGGACAAGATTCATCCTTGTCGCGGGTATCGGGAGCGAGCAGCAGTGGGCGAGCGGAGGTTCGAGCACGATGCTCACAGTGGGACAAGGCTCGACGGGTTGTGTGGGCAGCGAGCAAACCGGTGGTGATCCGGCGCCATCCATCACGGGGTCTTCGTAAGTCGACGGGACCTCCACACTTCACACTTTCTCTTTGTCGCTTCCAGACCTGTCGGTCGATATGTTCCACGTTCAGTTCCAAAGAAGCGCGGCTGACTCCACTGTAGCACGTCCACAGCAACAGTTGTGCCCGATGACGGTAGCGGCACCCAACCAGTACCCGGTGGAATATCAGGAAGCGCCAAGACCGCGATCGCCTGCGCTCTTTCGGTGGTGGTCACGCTGGTGATCGTCGGTGTGGGCTTCTTCTTCTGCCGGGTGCGACGACGGCGGCGAGCGGCGGCTCTCGCGGCTCCGTTCCCGATCAACAGCGGGAAAGGCGCGTCCGGAAATGAGATGTCGCCATCGGATACCCCTCTGGACCTCATCGCGTCTCGCGATGGTTCAAGAGCGCTGGCGCCGATCAATACTTCCCTGCCATCCGGAGCTGGAGCTGCTGGACAACGCAGCGCTACTTCTCCCACATCGAGCTCGGATCCATTTGGGGACGAAACGCCCAGTCGGACTCTCCTCTCGAGCCGAACGGGGACATTGGACGACACGATGCAATCGTCTCCGATCTCCCCTATTCGGGGACGACACCGCGACGAGATCCTCCGCAGTACCGCGATGGGTCGGCACGAGTCCCAGGAAGCGTTACTCCGTCATGGATCAACCATCTCGTCACCTCTCGACACGTACAACGGAGGAGGCACAGGCACGTTCCCTTCGTTGCCTTCCATATCGACGCATCGGCCTTTAATGCTCCACGACCGAACACTGGGGTTGCCCGACGAGGAGCACGAAGAACCAGAGGATCTGGCGGATTTGAAGCGCGAAACGCTGGCGTATCTGGGTCAGGGGCAACATTCCGGCTCGTCTCGAGGCGTTGGGGCAGGGGCCGGGGCCGGGGCGGAGGGCGAGGCGATCCCGATGCAAAATCGACAGGGTGGCGGCGGAGGCGGTGCAGGAGGACAGGGAAGGAGGAGACGGAACGATGACAGGGAGATGGAGTATGTCGTTCATCGCGATGCGGGGAGGGTGAACGCGACACAGCAGGGAGGACAGGCGCCGAGGGTCCTCGAACTTCCACCGAGGTACGAAGAGCTGGATTGGGACGCAGAGAGAGAGGCGGAAGGGACGTTTCACAGTACCGTCGATACCGTCGGCACCGATACCGACAATGCGAACGGCACGGCAAGGGGCACGGGCACGCACGCAGGTACGGGCAGTGTACCACCGCCTCCGCATCCCGATGCACAGCCCCCGCCACCCGGTATTTAACGTCGATCGCATCGCGGCGATGCTCGTGTCTGCTCTCTCCCTGTACTTTCGGTCCTGTCTCGCTCCTTTCTCTTGTCTCCTGTCTGTCATCGGTTGTGGCATGGTCCATCTGCAAGGTGTAGCGAGCTTAGTGTCTGTCTGTGGACAATCTTTCCGTGCTGGATGTCATCGCGCATAGTCGAGTGGTCGTCGGGATGGTTTGTTGTAGTACGGTTAGTAAGGTTAGTATGGTTGGTACGGTTTCGCCTCCTCTTTCTCTCAATCTCCTTTGCCTGCCTCTGTCTCACTGTCCCAGTCGTAGCACAGTATTCGGATAGTATTCGGGTAGTATCGGATAGTATCATAGAATGCATTCAGGCTCGGGTGCGCAGTCCCCATCTGCTATATCAATCCACCTGCAAACAAGACCGGCCACGCCACCGCCACCATGCTATGGGCCCCCAATCTCCCCGCTAGGCAATGAAAGTCCTTGTCCTTCATCTAGATACCGACCTGGTGACCCCGTCAGCGGACTGATTCGATTTCTGGATGCACTGCCCAGACAGAGAGTCGTCCTGGGCGATGCTCGGGAACGGGTCTATGGGGAGGTTGGGAGATTGGGGAATGGGACACATGTGCGACAGATCACTCACCTCGTTCTGCAAGAGGAAGCCGACACGCCTCTGACTCTTTGGTGCCGTCCTACCGCCCGTGGTCCTCATCTCCTGACAGACAAAGCTGTCGGGCGGACCAGCCCAATCGTCAAGTACATAGTTCCCTCCTGTGGACGGTTGAGGTTCCTCATCGGTGCCGCCAAAGAGGTCCAGTGCGAGCTGCGTATGCGACACGCCTCCGTACGTGGTGACGCATCGAGGGTTGACGAGGATCCTGGCGGGCGTGAAGGCCGAGTTGGGGATGAGGAAGGCCGAGGCGGGTAGGTCGGCGGGTGAGAATGGCTCGGGTGCCGGGTCCGAAGGGTCTTCGTCGATCGCGTCGACGTCGGTACCTTGTTCGTCCTCTGGGACGGGCTCGTTGCCTTGTTGACCTCCAGGCAGCTGTCGTCTCTCCACGTCAAAGTCGGACTCGGATTCGGACTCGGATTCGAAGTCCGAGTCGAGGTCATCCCTCCCATGTTTCACCATGTCCCGCTTGTCCTCCTCGTCTTGATCCACCTCTTCAAGCTGTCGCTTCTTGTTGCCCGCATGATCCTCTGCAGGCGAAGCGTCCCGCTTCTCGCGCTCGGGCATGACAAACTCCCTCTCCGCCACAATTTCGCTCCGCTTGTGCACGTTACCCGATAACTGTTTGTGGCCCCCTCTCCTGCCCTCCTTGAGACCGCCGCGGGCCGCGTCGGTCCAAAGGTCTCGGCAGAACCACATCTGCGTAGAGTCCATGCACTGCGTCTCGGGGTCCCAGTCGGGCTGCTCCTGCGTGGTCGAGATGTTGTGTGCGAGGGGGCTCGCGCGGTAGTGGATGTCGCGGTAGTACGACTGCTCCGGGTCGACGACGTGTGTGCCGGATTCGCAGCAGAAGACTTGGAACGGCAGATGACCTTTGTATCGCTCGGTGCCCATTCGGTCTCGGGGTGGGCCGGCTTCGGGCTTGGAGTTGGATTTGGCCTGGCGGAACAGGTTGCCCTCAATGTCTCGCGTGCGCCACCTGTTCCCAAAGTCAGCAAGTATGCGAAGCCAGCAAACAACCCATAGCGCCACGGTGTGGCCGGATGCTACTACCCGGCTACTCGCTACTGGTCACTCGTCACTCGCCACTCACCTGTCCGAGAAGATGAAGAACCCGTTGTGCTCCGCCCAGTCCATGCCGCAGACGAGTGCCGCGCTGTTGGTCTCGCTGACCCTGAGACTCTCGAGCACGTCGTTGGGGCAGGTGAAACCCTTGAGCCATACAACCCTGTGGAACTTGATCTTCCTGCGTTTCCAGAGCTCGTGCAGCGGCTCGAGGGCGAGGTTCCGCGACTCGGCTTCCTCGAGGGGGTAGTACGTCGCAGCCGGGTCGACGGTCATGGGCGGGACGCGTCGGATTCGGAAAGCGATTCCGAGGATGATCATGACTGATTCGCACAGGTCTGCGAGGGTCGGAGTCGAGTCGGTGGAGGCCATGTCGACCATTGAGACAAAGAGGTTGCGGGTACCCAATCGACGGGCGAGCTGGACGATGATGGCGAGTTGGTCGACGAGGAAGTGGTCGGCGGAGTGGATGGTGATGGCGATGTAGTAGAGGTGATCCTTGCTCGCGAGGTCCTCGTAGTGGTCGTCACGATTATTGGCTCCAAACGGCCTGATCAGTGTAGGACACGCCGCCGCGACCCAACCGTTGAACTGGAGGAGATCATCGATAACCGATCTCATGACCTGAGTATCGAGGTGCGCCGTGTCCTTTCCCGTGATGAAAGGTTTTTGGAACCTGGACCAAAAGTCCCAGATCCCATCACTGATCTCTTGGTCGAACAGGTCGGGTCGCTCGTCCCGACCCAGTCGTGATTGGAGGAAGGGGTATTTGGACACATCGAGGTACTTGTCATTGATGAGTACGCGCTCGAGTACGCCGTGGGACTGGATCTCCTCCGCGGGTGGGGAACCGGAGAAGAACACGGCGCGGAGAAGGAGGATGACGAGGAAAGCGAGAGCACCCCGGATGGCGAGGCGTTGCGTGGATGGGGTGAACGAGATTCGGGAGGAGGATGACGGCGCGGGGTTCATCATGGGCGTGTTGGGCGAGGGGGAGACGGGCCGTAGGCGGCGTCGGGATTGGGAGAACCCCGAGTTCGGGTAGACGGGAGGGGCTGAGCGGGAAAGTCAGCGTGAGACGAAGAACAAGGCGTGTGCGCAATACGTTACGCCAAGATGTCAGACGTGGAGTCGACCGCGACGCAGATTTGGAGAGGCGCAAGTGATCAAGTATGCGAGAAATGAAGAGTCCAGTGCCAGCACAACCACACTTACAAGAAGGGGAATCTTGGCCAGAGTACGGGAGCTACCCGCGGTAGCTCCTCTTTGCCGAAATTGGAAGAGGTGGTGGTGGAGTCTGTCTTGTCTAGTCGGTAGATCCGATACGGCGGGATCGACGCGGGTGCCGGTGCAGATGCACTAACAGTCGCGCTCGTAGGAGGGAGGGTTTGGGTGCGCCTGTGCTGCACAGAAAACGAAGCGGAGGGAGGGAGGGGGTTAATGTCCTTCGTATTCCCGCCGGGGGAGAGAGACGGAAGATAGGCACAGTCAACGCAGTGGAGCAATCGGAGGGAAGGAGAGCCGGACCGAGAGGAGAGGTTCGGCGACGAGGTGCGATGCCCGGGGAAGCGGGAGGGTGAGGGGGACTCAGGGAGTGAATGAATGTATGAGGAGGATCATGAAAGAGTAAAGTGAGCGAGAGGAAGACGAGTTGGGTGGGTTGTTCGCGTGTCTGCGACTTGTCTCTGGCTCAGGGAAAACTCCCCAAGCCAACGCGACAGTGCGACCATCCCTTTTGTGGCACTTTGACCGAGACTATTGTATAGCAACATTGTCCGGTTGGTTAGTCACTGCCGATCAGACATTGGAACTGAAAACTAGGGCTCAGAGGTCAGACGAGCATGCATGAACCGACTGACTCGAATGGCTCGACTGACTCAAATGGCTCGACTGACTCGACTGACTCGACTCATAGATCGTCCGAGCCGTACGCCGCAACGCGGCGTCGCGGCAAAGCAAACCCCTCTCAAGACTCTACACTATAGTGAACCCCCAACTGACTCCATCGTCTATATTATGGCATCAGCGAGGATCGGGTGGGTAGCATAGGTCCTGTGATTGACGCCTCCGCTACAGCGGGAGTGAGATGCGTCCGGTCACTCACGAATGGACTGGCTACAGGACCATCGAGTATGTCCAGTTCCTCTTTTGAGAAGCCCAGTCTGGGCACCACGAACACCCGGAGAGGTACAAGCAGCATGATGATGATCGGGAAACCGATCGCCGCGATGGTCTTTTCAAGCGTCGTCAGCGAGCTCCTCAGCCTCCCATTGGGACCGATATCATCTATCATCCCCCGATGTCGCGCCTCTGTTCGCACTGTAGCATCCCCAAAGTCGCACCCAGAACCACACGCCCGAGTCGCTCACCTGCGTGATCGCAAACGTCGCTCCGAACCCGACTAGCTCGACGGCCGTGAACAGCACGATCCTCGACTTCCTGACCTTATTGAGCGGGTCGGACGGTGAGATGGCTCTCCGGTCTCGAATGAGGTAGAGCATCTTCTCGGTTACACCGGAAGACAAGAGGGCATCGGAGCCCATATACCACTGCGGGACAACTCAGCACGGAGCACACGGAGACGGAGTGGGGTGCGGTCCATACCGATCCCGGAGATCCGGAGACTCACGAAAAGACCTGCGAGAACACCTTTGGGTATGAGGCCGAGGACATGCTCGAAAGGCTTGGTCATGAGGATGAGGCCTGGCGCGGCGAGTCAGCAAGCGCCGCCCGTCACACGATACGCTTTTTGTCATGGCACGTCTAGCTCAGTGGGGCGGTCGTTGTACTCACAAAGACACCCCTGAGCAAGGTTCGACACACGCTGCTCGACCACCGCTACCGGCACTTCCCGCTTCTTATCCCTTTGCTCCCGCATGCTCGCTCTCCGCTTCTGGTCCTCTGGACTCCTGCTCAACCTCCGTCTCAGACCCAGCCCCAAACCGCCAACATCACGCTCGCTTGATCCGACCGGCTGGGACACCGATTTGGTGAGTCTTTTCGCCGACCCGGCTCGTCCGTCCTCCATATCAGACAGTTGTATCGCGTTGTCGTCGTCCCCTCCATCTTCTCGCTTGGGGTTTGCGCTCGCGGACGGCGGGGAAGACCGCGGCGTGTTGGTGGCAGTAACATCGTCATCTTCGTAACCCAACACCACGAGCGAGGCGGTGTGCAATGGTGCTTGTGGTATAAGCCCGTTGGGGGCGGGTATACCCAGTAGACCCGCGATGAACGTCGTGACCCCGAGGAGGAAGAAATCCCAGTGGAATCCCGGCGGTTTGCGTAGCGGGAACTCGGAACCTTGCGCAATCAGAGACTGAGTCCGTGAGCTTGGCTCGGTACAGCACGGTTCGGCTCGAGGACAGTTCGTCGTTTCGTCGACGATGAGGTAGGTTGATCAACTCACCGAGACGTTGGCGTCAAAGTAGAAGAGAATGAAAAGGACCAGTCCGAAAGGAAGGGAGATCCCGACCCATTTGCCTTCGAGCTGCCAGAAGCGGACGAGCCAAGGCCGGTCGTTGGCCGCCTGGAACGAAGCACTCGTGACAGGCAGGGTCATGTTCGCCTCGAGGACGTATCTGCGGTACGGTATCAGCCCGAGCCAGTGGATCAACGACCGACGGGCAGAGTTATCCGTCCGAAGCGGGAGCGGAGGACTGACTGGTCAAAGCGGCCCCAATATGCCAGTCCGGTCGCAGCGATCATGGTGATCGGCATCCCGTAATCGGCACAGAATCTCCGGAACTGATTGTTGACATATCCCGACTTGGCGAGGGCGTTGAAGTAGTGTGGCACGACAAGAGTCACAAGAGCGAGGCTGAGAGGAGTGAGCATGGTCAAGTCCTGCTTCTCGTACGCGCCGGCCCCAGCGCCTACTTCGCGGGGTGCGGCGTGCGGTACTTGGTACCGGGTACGGGTGTGAGTGTGGATCGTCAGATCACTCACATGATACCGAGGAAGCCCGCTGTGGTGGACGACTGCGAGAATTGCCTCGTGACGACTTGAATACCGTACTGGACGTAGACTGACGCGACGTAGAACCCAAAGGTATCGCACGAGAAGCGGGTGACGTATTTGAGCCCTCTCACAGCTACGAGCGATCATCAGCAAAACTTATCCATTCGCACGCCCTCACGTCCCCTTTTGAGCTCGATGAACGACCCATCGGTGCTGTGTCATTTTGACCCCGTGAGAGGCTCCCTCGACGTACCATTGAACATCGCAGCGATCCAGTGGAAGATCGCGGCCCAGAGGTACGTCCAACCCATGAAATGGAGGTAATTCGGCGCGTCAGATCCCGATGATGAGCTGTTGAAGATGTCGTAAATGGTCTTGTTGAAGACTGTGATTGGGCCGGTCACGCCGGAGATGAGGAGGGGCTGGCCGCCGAGGAAAGATGCGACGAAGGCGGCCATGAACTGGAGCGTGCGGTTCAGGTCGCGTCACACGGCACAATCCACGAGGGAGGAAAATGAGGGTGAAGGTGGGGTTGAGGGGGTTGAGGGGGGTTGAGGGGGTTGAGGGGGTTGAGGGGGGTTGAGGGGGTTGAGGAGGGTTGAGGGGGGTATTGGAAAGGGAGAAGAGGCATGATGACCCGACGTACCGAGGCGAGAAGGACCTCTTGGACGCCATACTGCCCCGTCGTCTCCTGCTCGGGTCAGTGACTGGACGCCTGCACCGACTCGGACTCGCTGCAGTCGGGTCGGAATGGAGACCACGCACGATCAAATCCAGCGAGAAGGCTATTCCCGGAAACACATTCGCAAAGAAGATGAACTGCGCGCATCAGCGAGGGTGCGTGTTCCGTCGGTGCGCGTTCCGTCGTCAGACGCCAACGTCAACAACGGCTTGAAGCCATGGATCTATGAACCTACCCATGTCGAAGGGATGACACGGTAGTTCCAAGCATCCGTCCAATCACTGAGATACCACGGGGCCCTGCCCTTGATGTCGTTCCACATCCCGCTGCCCACACCCGCGAACAGCGATGCGTACCGCGATCGACGCCTTTTGTTCGCGTGTCCGAGGGGCAGCCGGCCGGCGCCGCCATGTGATAGTTCGCGGTCACGGTAGCTTTCGCGTGTTGGGGATAATCGAGACGTCGCCGGATGGAGCAATGTGAGAGGAGGTTCGGGGGGATTTGCCGGGTTCGCATGGCGTGGTAAGGCGCGGAAACCTTCCGGAGGGGAATGATGTGATGCCGAAGAAGCCCTCCTGCGGGGACGTGAGGTGGAGGAGTCGGTGGGGAACGTGGTGGAGTGAGGTGAAGTGGGGTAGAGGAGTGTGAGAGGAGGCTCTGGGGGTTAGGTCCAGATGAGGATGTTGCGGGGTCACCTTGTGCGGCAGAGCGAGGTGCAGCAGGCGAGGTCGGGTCGTCGCTTGGAGAGGGAGGCATCCTGCCGGGACAATTGGGGTTACACGAAGATTACAAGATGGCCGAGGAGAGGTCGTATGCACACATGCTGGTCTCCATGCCGTCGCAGTGTACGAGAGCGGTCGACATGCACAGCCAGACGAGCTGAAACGGAGAGGATTGAAGGCTGCGTGTATGTGACGAGGGACGATGGATGAAAGACAACACTACGAGTACGTCCTGAATTTGTTGATCTTCCGAGTCATTCGGTGACAACCGATCGTGCCGAGCGGTTCAGGTTCAGAGTGTTCAGCAGAGTGGGAGTGGCGGCGTAGGCGGGGCAGGCTGGAACTCCTCCGGGCTTGCAGATCTCAACCTGTCGTGCATGCGCGCTTCGAGCCGTTCTGTTCTCTATAGATGTATTGGAGCCACTGCGATCCACCGTGTCCCCGATGGCAGAACAGTGTTTTAAACGACCCGACACTGGAATCACCAGGCCACCACGCTCAAGTGCCGTCGACGCGCTGTGGCCACTCTCAATGGCACTGCTATGAAGAGTCGCCGCCAGACACCGACCGCATAGAGTCTAGCGCACCGAGAAACGACACATGTCGCTGCATTCTCATCATCGCCAACGCAAGACGCATGGCTCTCGTCACATGCCCTCACACTCGATTTCCTGCATCTCCGGCGCGCTTCAACCGTGCGGAACTCCCCACCGGACTCATCGCGCGCCTAGGCCACGGGCGGCTCGGCGAGACGCATGCCGGGGATCTTGCCAATGTAGAAGGACACGCGGTTGAGGACGGCCTCGGCGCCGGGCTTGGGGTGGGGTAGAACCTGCTCATCTCAGTTTGCGTTCGTTGATAGACGAACGCAGAAGAAAAGAGGAAGGGGGGGACGAATCAGCGGATATGCCGAGGACGACATGCGTGTGGTGCAGGCGGAAGACTCCGGGACGAGTTGATACGTGGTGTGACGAGGTGTGGGGACAGGAGCAAACAAAGTGAGTAGGATCGCGGTTCACGCACCACGCGACATCCTCGATGATCTTGCCGTCCTCGGTCTCGTAGTTGAAGTAGCTTGCCTCGCCTGTATGGTCAGCAAAGTAGGTACAAGCTTCTCCGCCACGGTCCACTTCAGTCTCGTGTAGCTCCTCGCTCCACGCTTCTCGAGGACGCAGTTCGTGCCTCTGCGCGACTCGGGAAGAAGCTCAGAAAGGGGCAGATGGAGGACGACGATGACTGACGCCTAGCTTGGCTGAACAGTGGAGTGAGTCATTCCGGTCGGATCGCTCACCTTTGAAAGGGCAAGTGGTGTGGGTTTCGGACAAAGTGAAGCGGTGACGGTCCACAAGCGCCGTCTCGGGGAAGTACCACCTGGTATGACACTTCAGCGGGGGTCTACTACAGTAATATCGATCGAAATCCTCCC
Source organism: Saitozyma podzolica (assembly GCA_003942215.1). Classification (NCBI taxonomy): domain Eukaryota; kingdom Fungi; phylum Basidiomycota; class Tremellomycetes; order Tremellales; family Trimorphomycetaceae; genus Saitozyma; species Saitozyma podzolica. Next base: position 180,250 of record RSCD01000021.1, on the reverse strand, counting down.
CAAGATGCCCGGTGCTCTGCGCGGGCGAAGGAACGAGCCAAGCCGCGGCAGGTTTAATAGACCCAGGAATCTGGCCGAATGATTGACAGACGTGGACCACTTGGGTGAGAGCCATGCCGGACCGAACCAAGCTGCCGTGACGCTCACCTATCCTCGACCTTCTCCAGGTCCTCGTTCATCGCCTGCGCGATGATCTTGTCGCCGAGATATACCGCAGTCTCATTGTGCGCCGTGGGTACCATGTCGCCGAGTCTTGTGGCAGGGTTGTGGCAGTCGAGACGTCGAGGTGACCGTGCTGTATCGGGGTGATGGAACTCTTCGTTGTTGGCAGGATATGAACTATCAAGAGCGGCCGGTGGCGAGAGACTGTCGCTTTATCGCTGAGAGAGCGGGTGTGGTGTTGCTGAGCAGAGGAGAGGCGACGAAACAAATACGAGTACATGTCGATGGCCGCCTTCCATTTCCGCCAATGGATACGTCACTCCCCCACCTCCCCCACCCGCCGCGTCGATCCGGCTTCTATCAGTCGAACGTTGGTCTTCTTTGCCGCACGGCATACGACGTGCGACTTGTCTTCTCCCGATATTCATTCCGGTAGATTTGGGTAGAACCATGTCGGGCGCGTCGCGGAGAACGTGTTCACGATCCGCTCCGTGCGGCGGCTTTTCGAGGCGGAAGGGGACCTAACGTGGAATCGCTGCACCTCAAATCTAGCCGAGGTACTGTACGAGCCAATCTAAGTGCAATGCATCCACGTACTTCATCTTCACAGTCAGAGAAAAGGTCCATAGGCCGACTCTGACCCCGAGCAAGACAGCTAAACGAGCGTTGATACGGGCAGTCCATATCCGGACGCTGCCCGTGGTTTGTTTATATACGAGAGCCAAAGTCCTTGAAATGGGCAGACGGTACTGAGCGGGGTGGGGTGGTTTGTGCGACAGGAGACAGAGGACAGATGACAGGGATAGGGGTAGGGATGGGTAGGGATGGGGTAGGGATGTGATCCGATTCGACTCTAGCGCGGGGGTTGGGATGTGTGGGATGGGACGGCATTGGTGCGGGGACTCGATCATGCAGTGACGCACGACGTGCCGTTGGCAGTGAAGCCGGTTTGGCAGGTGTAAACTGAGCAATCATCAGTACTGATTCATCGATTGCGATGGCCCAACGTGCGAATGCGCCACGCACCCGCGCAGACGCCAGACTCGCAGCCGACCGACATGGCATTCGGGATCGACGTGCAGTCGGCGCCCTCCCCGGTCGAGGCGCAACCGCCACACGACTCGAGCTCGGTGGCAAAGTCGATGCACTCGTATCTGATCGGGGTGAGCGGTGGTCTCCTTGAGGACGAGAACGAGATTGGCAAAGGAGACTCACGCCCATTCGTCAGAGTTCGACGAGGTAAGGATGGAGCTGGAGGCGTTAGCAGTGTCCGGACCGTGTACACAATCATCCTCCACACTCACCACGCGTGGAGGCTCCCGGGGCAGTACATCTTGTCAAGGTCGGTCTGGGGGAAGAGGAGCTGAGACTTGTGACGGAGGTCGACGTCGCGCTTAGCCCAGCGGCCGTTGCCACTGCCACTGCCCCAACCGCTGCCACCGCCGTAACCGCTGCCACCGGAACCGCCGGAACCGCCGCCAGTACCCTGAGAGGGGGTCGTGGTGCCGCCACAGCACACTGTGGAAACGTGAGCAGGTGCACTTCGATCAAAGGAGGATCCCAGTCCGGGGTCGGCGTACTCTTGTTAGAGTTCCAGTTGCTGCAGTCGGGCTCGGGCGAACGAGGGGTCTGGGGACGGCACTGCTGGTAGGTCTTGTGCCAGTACCAATCTACAAGGCAAAGGTCAGCGCGGCAAAGGAGTGAAGCCGATCGATCAGAACTAAGACCGGTCTATGCGAAATGCAAATGCACTCAAAGGAAGTGGATGCGACCAAGGATGGCCCGGAGGGGGAAAGGGGGTAAGGGCGAAGAAGCTCGAGAGGAAGGTATCAAGTGGTGAGGTCTGGGTGTGTCGTGTTTCATGACTGGGACATACCGGTGGGGCAGCTCGAGCCGGACGGGCAGGTACCTTGGTCGGGCTGCCAGTTGTTGTCGCAGCACGAGCTGGATCGCTCGTGCCACCTGAGCATGTCAGCGGGCATGAATGAGGTGGCATCCAGCAGACGAAAGACCGGAGGGGATGTCATGGTAAATTGGGAACACACCACTGGCTGGACGAGCACGAGCCTGTGTTCTGAGAGCACTTCAGGCTCGATTGGGAGAAGCTGTAGCCCTCGCCACAGTCGCACTGGCTGACTTCGGAGGTGGGGATGCATCTAAGTATCTCGTCAGCCCACCGACTTCTTGACGATCATCACTTCGTAGCCTGCCTCGCCCGTTTTTATGTTTGATCGACTCACACTTTCGCAGTCTTGTGCATGTCCCACCCGCTCAGAGGGCAGGTGCAATCGCCCGAAGGCCTTGTCTTCCGTCAGCCATGGATTTGGGTGTCTAGACGAGGCTGTCGGATCACTCACGTAGTCCTTGTCTGGGGGCTTGAACAAAGCGAGCTCGAGCCGAAACCGCAGAGGAAGTCGCCCGAGCCGGAGCACTGGCTGCGGGTTGTCGAGGGAGTCGACGAGCGCTGGGACGAGGAACAACCCCAGTTGGAGGTGGAGCCGATAGCCATGGAGAGTCCATTGGCGCTGACGACCTTGGCGAGGGAAAGAAAGACGGCGAGGGCGGTGGCGCGGTGGAAGAGCATGGTGATACTGCGAGGATGAGTGGTCAGGACTGTATGCCAGCAAGTCTGACTGCGGGGCGTGGAGAGGATCCCAGCGCAGTCTGATGAAAGAAAGAGGGAGGGAGACACGTACGAAGCCGCGGATGTGACGGGCTAAAGAAGGAGTTGTCGAGTTGTGATCGATCCGATCCGATTCGGTTGTTAATCGTCGGTACGTCGACGGGTGAATAGATGTCTAGTGTCTGGAAACTATGAGAGAAGCGAGATGGTCCGGACAAAGGAGAGTGAGTAGATGGGTAGGAGGATGATAGAGACTGAAGTGGTCGAGGTCAAGAGATGATGAGGGGGGAAAAGAATGAATGCGGATTGTTGCGGATTGCGGGTTGAAGAGTGAAAGGGGGTCTCGGGGAGGCGAGGACGTGGGAATAAGAGGGAGAGGAGGATGAGGGTGAGGGGCGATGATAGGAAGAGGAGAGGGGAGGTAGGGACGTGTTGAGGGTGTTGATGGTGACCTCCCCTCGCCCTTTCCATGTTACACGTTACACGTTACATCCGCGCCGTCATCGTCACCATCAACATCATCTGCACCGCAAAGGACCTTTCGACCGAGCAGGGTCCGAGTGAGTGCGAGGGGCGGCTCACACAGACTTACATGCTGTAGCCACGACATGCGGATGTCGCATGTTGGTTTGAACAGGTTTCCGGGTGACATCGTCAGTAGAGTTAAGAATGAGCTCATGTCTCCTGGCTGGCCATCGCTCATCGACCCATGGTTTGCTCATGGATCGCCTCGCCAAACCGAGCCGTAAACACCGAAATCCCAATCGAGTGGCCCGACCCCTTTCCTGTGTCAGCCTCGCTGCACCGTGCGCGGCGCCTTGCTCGGTGCTTTGCCCCCGTCGTCGCCGTCGTCGCCGTGATGAGGGAGGGATGTCGTCTGAAACACACGAAACGGGGGTTGGTTCGGTCGCCCGTGCGGTATATTAAAGGACAGAGCGGACAACCTTGGGTTCGTGGCACAGCGCCGCCACAAAGGAGCGGCCAATCCGTCAAGCAAAGCCCGAACCTAACCATAACGGGCGCGTTGTTTCCAACCTCGAAGCGCGATGGAGACTGTGAATGGTGGACACAACGTCGCGTCGCGCTGTGCGCCGACACAGACCCCGCGACGCGCGAACGCCGTCAATTAGACAGCATGTTCGAGTGCCCGTACATATTAGCGCTCGCTCGGCCAGAATGGCCACCAGAGGCAGGGAAGGACGAGCGGAAGTAATTGTATCAATCAAGCTAGCCAGCGTGGGGGAGATTTCGCCACGTCAGTTCCCACCTGAGCCTCGCCGCTCGTCTTTCTCTGGATATTGCGCTCAACATAACATCGTCTACTTCTGTCTTGGTCATCCGCTTGCATCTCCCTCACTTGCTCTTCAAAAGTATTCTCTACGCCGAGCGTGGTATATCAGGATGCCTGCGAAGCACGATATCAACGTGAGTGTTCGGCTCTGGCCTCGGGGGCACGTTGCTGACCAGCCCGCAGAAAGTCGGTGTCGAGTCGTCCGACTTCCCAATCCTGTGAGTGAGACCAGGCGGCTTGTCTGCTGCAAATACTGATGCGACTCCTTCCTCAGGTGCGAAACATGTAAGTCGAGGCGAGCGGAAGCGACTACCATGGGATGTTGAATACTGACTCTTTGATCCAGGTCTCGGGGGGAATCCTTATCTGCGGATGACGAAGCAAGAGTTCGGGCACGAGTGCAAGGTGGGTCTTCAGCCCAACCTCACGGCGACATTCACCCTATCCCTGGCGCGCATGCTAGCGACCGACACCTTTGCCTGTGTGAGCCGCTTGAGACCATCTGCTGACCTGGCGCCAGATCTGCAATCGACCATTCACGGTGTTCCGATGGAACCCCGGACAAGGCGCACGATACAAGAAGACGGAAGTGTGCACGACTTGCGCGAAGATCAAGGGGGTCTGCCAGACATGCTTGCTTGACCTGTACGTGGGCTTTGCGCTCTCTCGGCGTCAGATGTCGAGCGGCGCGGACGGCGGGTTTTGTGAGGCAGCGCTGATCCGTTGTAGGGAGTTTGGCCTGCCTGTTCAGGTGAGAGATGCGGCGCTTGGACGGAAGAACGCGGCGCCCACGTCGGACATCAACAAGCGTACGTCTGCGCTACGTCCACATGCACCCTGGAAGACTCGCTGACCCGTCATCGAATAGAATTCTACATCCAGAACCTGGAAGCACAAGTGCGTAGCCACGCGCGATTCGTTGGGATGCAGCTGACGAGGTCGCGCAGATGGAGGAATCGCCCGATGGAATGGCGTACGATTCCGAGGTGGCCAACCGAGCGGGTCGCGAGATGCTCAAGACGCTAGCGAGGACGGACCCGCACTACAAACGGAATAGACCGCACATCTGCTCTTTCTTCGTCAAGGGGGAGTGCAAGCGGGGAGGGGAGTGTCCGTTCCGGTGAGCAGATCCCGCACACAAGTCTACGAGGCGCATTTGCTGACTAGTGGCGTCAGACACGAGGTACCAGAAGAGAACGGGTTGCAGAAGCAGAACCTTGTGGATCGATACTATGGCCGGAATGACCCTGTGGCGAAGAAGATCCTTCGACAGACAGCAGAGGCCAAGGGGATGAAGGCGCCAGAGGATCAGACAGTGGTGAGTGAAGCGTTGACCGGATTCGCTGTGCTGTCGGCTGCGGCTGTCGGCTACCGTTGTCGAGTGCAGCTCATCATTGTAGACCACATTGCTCTTCCTTGGATTGCCGCAGTGCTCGGAACAAGACGTCCGCACGGCAACGGTCTTCACGTGCCCTTTCCTCAAGCCCATCGACATACGAAACATCACCATCGTCGAGGCAAGCCGTGAGTCACGAATGATGACCCATACAATGCCTGCATTTAGGACGAGGACTCCCACTGACATGACAGACTGCGCTTTCGTCAACTTTGTTAACCGACCGACGGCAGAACGGGCCGCTGAGGCATTATCAGCGCAGAACGGGATTGAAGTGCAGGGCAAGCGCGCAAAGGTGGTCTGGGGCAGGTCACGTCCCAAGAAGGGCAAGGCGGGATCCAGCGCTGAAGGAGCGGCTGGGACGGCAACGGCGGGCACAAGCTCAGAAGTGGCAGAGACTGCATGACACGGTATGGTAGCGGAATGAGGAGAGAGTAGTTCAGGACATATCGACCGACACCGACACGCCGATTGATAGACATGTATCATGTACGGATCATTGTGTGCTGCCAGACTCAGGCTGAGCCTTCTCGTTCTCGTTCAGCTCTGGCCGCTGTGCTGGTCACCCCACACCCCGGTGGTTTGGCTCTGGTAGTTGTCAATGAGGCAGTGTCGAGTTCGACGGTGCCTTCTCGGACACGGATGTTCATGACGTGGAGGCCGCCCAACCGCAGGATACGCCGCTTGATAGTGAGAAGGGTCACGTCGTGGATCCTGTTGTACCTATTGAATTGAGCAAGAAGTGAGAATGAAAGTCACGGTGAGGCTGCGTAGTTGTCCATGAATACGAGTACTGTTGGTATACGATTATGTGATGCAGCCGTTGACGGCTGGGCGGATCCCAGGGTTTCAGCAATGCGGCGTATCGTATGGCGTGTCCGACAGTCAGAACTCGACTTGGGACGCTCACGAAACTGGGACAACGGCATTCAAGCGGGAGCGGGGCGGCATCCGCCCGCGCCCAACGGCCTGTTTGAGCGCAGCGCAGCGCAGCGCAGCGCTGTGACGACTCCCCGTTGAGTTTCCTTGGAGTCATGTCCAAGTCTCCGGGTTCTACATCTGCGACCCCCTCCCGGCCCGGCTTTCTATACCGGGACCCAATGGTCCATTGACCCCATTGACCCGTCCAGCTGCCGGCGTGCTGCTGTACGGACCGGACTCCGGTTTGATAGGTCCGATAGCGGAGTTTGCCCTCAAACCTCCGGGACGTGACTTTTTCAGCCGGCGGTAGGCTACCTTAGGAGGTGCAAAGGAATGGCGGGACCAATTGGGAAAATAGTTCCGAAAGAGGCAGTTTTTCCTACCAAACAGGCTGAACGGAGATTTCAGACAGCCAGCCAGGAGCAAAAGTACCAGCAGGCAACTCGGCTCACTCGCGTACAGTACGAGTAGAGCAATAGGGGTCAACGGGCCAAAGCTGAGCGGGGCACAGTCGAAAACATCTCTCTGTGCTTGTCTTTCCACTTGATCCACACCGCACTGTGCGACTTGACACATACCACGAACCAAGGGACAAGGATCGCCCCCGCTGTGAGTGTAGCCTAAAGGCAAGACAATTTGATCCCGCCTTATCGCCGTTTGAGTGGGTTGGGGACGTCGTGTGTCTGTCCACCTGCCTCGCTTTTTGACTTTCGTCACGAGCGACCCTCTCTCATCCTTCTCATCCTCTGCTAATCCTCCCTGCTCGTCGCAGATACCCCTCCCCCTCTCACCTTCTTTCTGACCGCTCATCCTCCGCGAGCACCTCCATCGTCGAGCCATGGCGTTCCGACAACTCGGTGAGTCTCAAGCCACGCCCTACTTTTCTGCCTCGCTTCACCTCGTTACCCCCCCTGCCCCAGTTTCGGCGCGTGGAGCCAGCTCGAACTCACCTCCTCCCGTTGTAGCTCGCGCGCCTCTGTACGCGACCCGCACTCCCCTCGTTCGACCAACGACCGTCTCCCTCACCCTCGGTCTCGCTCGCGCTTCCCCAATCCAGACGCCCTCAAAGCCCTTCTCGACCTCGTTCCGACGGAGCATCGAGCCCCCCGTGCTCCCCAAGTCGCATGTCGCTGAACATGCGGCGCACGGCGAGGAGCGCGTAATGGTCCCCAAGGTGAGAGGGTGTTCCAAAGGCGCTCTCAAACGGACTTCGCAGCTGACGGCCCCATTTCAGCCATACGTCCTCACCAGGTTCAGGCGCTGGAGGCAGACGTTCGGCCGTTTCACGCTGTTCGTCATCCTCACTGCGACCGGCGCGTTCCTGTACGGTAAGTGAGACGCTTCGGTCTGCACCCTGCACGACCCGCAACACTCCCGTCGCCTCCCTCCCAACCGTGTCGGACGTGATAGATGTGCTCAGGCATCCACTTCATTCCCGGCTTTCATTTGCTCGAGCCAGGTCTGACCTCCCCCCAGTGACGCAAGCCGCCTCGCACCCGCCCGACCAGCTCGCTGCCGACTCGACGAAGCCGACGCTTGTCGTGCTTGGTTCCGGCTGGGGCGCCACCTCGTTCCTCAAGAACCTCGACACGGAGGAGTACAACGTCGTTGTCGTTTCCCCCCGGAACTACTTCCTCTTCACCCCGCTGCTCCCCTCTGTGACGGTCGGGACGCTCGAGCCTCGCTCGATCATCCAGCCCACGCGATTCATCTCGCGACACAAGAAGAGGAAGGTCGCGGTGTACGAGGCCGAGGCGCAGGATGTGGACCCCGTCAAGAAGACGGTGACTTTCCAGGGTGAGCAGCGACGCCGTGCACTTGCCATTCCGGAGCCAGTCGGCCACACTCAATCAGTGCCGGCGAGGTATGGCAAATTGCGGGAATCGAGTTTGACTCGTGTGCAGACCTCTCGGACATCCGAGGCGAGGCTGGATCGGTCACCATCCCTTACGACTACCTCGTTTACGCCGTCGGTTGCGAGAACCAGACGTTCGGCATCAAGGGTGTGCCAGAGTACGCGTGCTTCCTCAAGGAGCTCAGTGACGCGGACAAGATCCGCACCAAGCTGCTTGACTGTGAGTCCGAGCTCTCCCACAATACGAGTCTCTTGTGGACTCGGTCTGGGAGGTTCCGCCTGACACCTCAGGCATCGAAACCGCCTCGTTCAAGGACCAACCCGAGTCGGAGATCGACCGACTTATGCACATGGTTGTTGTCGGTGGTGGTCCGACCGGTGTCGAGTACGCCGGCGAGCTGCACGACTTCCTGATCGTGAGTGGAGGCTTCCTGGCATGCGTCCGAGGCAGATGGCGGCCATGCAAAACCCGGCTCACGCGTACTTTTTAGGACGACTTGAAGAAGTGGTACCCTGAAATCGCCGACCGACTGAAGATCACCCTGATCGAGGCGCTGCCCAACGTGCTCCCCGCGTTCTCCAAGCAGCTCATCCAGTACACCGAGTCCACCTTCAAGGAGAACAAGATTGATGTCCTCACCCGCACCATGGTCAAGGACGTCAAGGAGAAATCGGTTGTCGTCCAGGACGCGAACAAGGAGATCAAGGAGATTCCTTACGGTCTCCTTGTATGGGCCACGGGAAACACCTCGCGCACAATCACGCGCAACCTCATGGCCAAGCTCCCCCAGGCTCAGACTCAGCGCCGAGGTCTCCTCGTCGACGACTACATGTCGATGCTCGGCGCGGACGGCGTGTACGCCCTCGGTGACTGCACGGCTACGCAGTACGCCCCGACCGCCCAGGCCGCCAGTCAGCAGGGTATCTACCTCGCCCAGACTTTCAACAAGCTCGGAAACAAGGCCAAGCTCGAGAAGGAGCTCAGCCAGCTCAGGGCTTCGCCCGACGCCCCCACCAAGGCCGAGCAGATCGAGGCGACCCTCAAGAAGCTCAACCGGGTGTCCAAGCTCTCGCCCTTCCACTACTCCCACCAGGTGCGTTCGATTTCTGGGTGTTCGGCGAAATGCCGAAGGGCTTGCCGCACACTGTTGATCAACTTTGTACTGACACGGCTCAGGGTTCGCTCGCGTACATTGGTTCGGAGAAGGCCATTGCCGACCTGCCCATCTTCAGTGGTAACCTCGCCTCGGGCGGTGGTGCCGCCTACCTCTTCTGGCGATCTGCCTACCTCGTGAGTGTCCCTCTGCTTTCACCGGGACGGCTCCGTGCTGACGACGGCCTCAGTCCAACCTCTACTCGGTCAGGAACAGGACGCTCGTCGCCTTTGACTGGATCAAGGTCAAGATCTTCGGCCGGTGCGTGTCTAGCCGATACATCGGATCATTCCAATCCTCTGAATCGTCGACGACCTCAGCATAGGGACTTGGGACTTGGACTTGGACTCAAGCTGACATCGGCATAGTGACGTCTCCGAGAGTAAATGCGCTCGTTTCGTCTCGTCGCCGTGGATCGGAATCATCGAAATCACCGCACAAGCACAGTAATGGGTCGTACGGATTGGTTGGCCTCTCGACATATCTGCTTTGGCTTCCGGTATCGGATCGGATCGGATCATATTGGCCTTCGAGGGAGAAAGCGTAAAACGTCTGCTTCGCGGGCGGTATACTCTGATACACAGACATATGCGATCATCATAGACTTTCACGCGGGCCCTTGGTGGGTCTGCTATTTGCGTCCTGGATCGGTGACGTCGAAGGATCCTCTACTATCAAGCCGCTGCTGTGCATAGGTCGCTTGGAACTAAATGACGAGGTGACGAAGAGAACTCGAAGCACTCAAGCACTCAGCAACACACCAGACTCGCAGTGACATTGCTGACAGCTGAACATCATGTCCGCTGAACATCATGTCCGCTACGATGCGTAATCGAAGATAACCAGCAACGCGATTGCACCGACCAGGAGGGGATAGAAAGCGTTCTCCAGGTTGGCGATTCCCTGGAGCGCTGGCGCGGGTCCAACGGCCGCCGCTGGTGCTACAGTGTCCACTTCAGCGCGGCGAAGGTGGATGCAGACAAGGAGAGGAGATGGACGTACCAGCTACAACGGGCTGCGGTTGGGCGTATACCGGAGTCTGCGGAGGGGAGGTGGGAGTGCGGGCGGTGGACCTGGAACCGCATACGCGGAAACGAAAGGGATGAGCGTGTTTCGGCGAGGGAGGTAGAGACGAACGTTACCTTGCGATGAGGAGACTTGGACCTGGAGGCCCGGGCGCTGATACTGGACTGAGCGGTATCGCGGTGGAGCGGGGGCGTGGTATTGGTGATACCCTGAGAGGGACAGTCAGCGCGATGGGAGATTGCAACGTGCCAACTCGGGGTGGACAGCCGCTCGATGGCAGGTCGTGGCTCCAGGAAGGGGAGTGATGGCGAAGTGGGGAAAGGGGGAGGGGATAGGTACGGAGGCTGATCCTAACTCACCCGGCGGTGCTGGAGGAGGCTGAGCGTTGGTATTGGCATACCAACTCCATCCGCCGCCGCCACCTGGAGTGGCGTATCCGCCTTGTCCTCCCATCTGCGGCGGCGGCGGGGGAGCTTCAACAAACACTGCTGGCGGGGCCTGCGCATAGTGCTGTACCACTGGCACCGGCACCGACACTGGTACTGGTAACCCCATTGGCATCGAGACCGACACCGGCGCTATAGGTGCAGGAGCGACCACGGGCTGACACCACGGCATTGCTGTAGCCACGAACCCCGCGCAACCGGGCATACCACCGACACTGGCCCATCCGACCGGACTGGGAATCAGACTGGTGCCCCACCCACCTGCTCCGCCCGCTGCGGCGGTCCCCGAAAGACCCAAGGGACCCTGGAGGATAATGAGCACGAGGCAGCAGAAGAGGAAGAATGACATCCAAGCGTTTGGGGAGATGTATGGCGTGGGATTCGGGGGCGGGGCGCCGGTTGGAGCGGGCGCGGAGGATGAAGAGGAGGATGGTTTCGAGGAAGAGGAACTGGAAGAAGACGGCTTGGCGGCGGAGGATGAGGATGAGGAGGGCTTGGCACCAGACGAGGATGACGAGGAGGAGGGCTTCGGAGCGGAGGAGGACGAGGACGAGGAGGAAGGTTTGGACGAAGACATGGTATGCGAGAGAGAGAAAGGGAGGGTCGTGGAGGTCGAGATGAAGCCGAGGACGGCGAGGGCGAGGGCGAGGGCGAGGATGAAGAAGGGTTGGAGCAGAGGATTCGGATTCGGCGAAGGGGACAAGACGGGTGGTGAGTCGAAGGTGAACGACACGGGCACGGGTACAAGCACGTATACGGTCGTCTTCGGGTCGGGGACGGGGATCGGTTGGTGTGTATAGAGGTTGCAGAGATCCTGGCGGGGCTGCCAGAGAGGAATCGACGATGACAGCGTCTGACCCGGAAGTTTGTTCCGCGTCGAGCACGTCGAGCGCGTTGGGCACGGGCGGCGGCTCAACGACGACGACGTCGAGGTTGACGTTGACGTTGACGGCGGTTGCGGTGGCGGTGGCGGTGGCGGTGGCAGCGGCGGGTCTCGAGACGTCGAATTTACTGACGATCGACTCGTCCTGGTCCTGATTCTTCGTGTCGCTGTGGTCCTGTGATAGTCGGTTCTGGCTCGCGGTTGTGGCGTGGGCGGAAGAGATGAGGGAGGAGTAGAGGAAGTGCAACACAACGATATTGGGTATGGGTATCCACAACATGCAATCGAGAAGGATAGCTTCGACTGACTCTCCATCCAGGATGCCCTGCCCACGCACCACCCTCTTGAACACCGCGTTCACCTCCTTTGCGCACGGAGAGCTGTCAAAGGATCTCGAGCGACCCCGTGCCACGCCCAAACTCGGGGCGTGGTGTTTGGGCAGGCTGGGGCGTGGTGTGTGGTGTTCAGTCGTTGGGTGTCATATACCACCGGTACACGGAGTACAGGTCCAGGTCGAGTACGAGTATGTATCTATCGCACGAGTTGCATGCGTGTCATATACTGCATGCATGCGCCGTCAATCAGGCAACGGGTAACGGGTAAAACGTAACGTGCTATCGGTCTCGGTGCTACGGTGCTACACGTCTTGTTATATCTTGATACAGTAGGCTCGTTCGCGGCTGGGTCCACGCAAATTGTCCTGGCGAGCGAGCGAACAGTCGTTCTTGAGCTTGGTGCTGCCGTTGAGATCCATTCGTCAAACCCCCTTTTCTCCGGCTGGATTCCACCCCACATTCACCCCATAACCACTCCATGGCCCGCTTAAGCAACTCGTGCCGCCCAAAACAACATCTCCACACGTCGAGGTACTGCCTTGCTCGCGCCTGGCACACTGTCCCACATTACATCACACCACACCCTCCCTCTCCCTCTGCAACGGCACCCGACAGACGAAACACCGATCATCCTCCCTGAACCACTTCCTCGAGCATTCCTCGTGTGCCGAGTGCCCACATTCAGGCAGGATCACCGCCCTTTCTTCCTTCCTATACTGCGCGAGACAGATCGGACACTTGGTGACCCGCACGCCGAGGAGGGACAGCTTCAGCTTGACTTTGCCCTGCGCGGTGGTCCTCCGGGAGTCGACGTTGATCAGCCCGGGGAGAAGGGTGGCTATTGCTTCGGGCCTGGCAACAGGCGACTTTGCGGGACCGAGGAAACGAGCTATTTGCGAGAAGCCCTGTTATCGCAGTGTCAGCGACGAATTCGACCAACTAGTCACGCCAGCACCCAAATCGGGCGGCAGCACCACTCACCTCGTACTCCCTCCCCGACCCTTCCAGGCGGGAGACCAGGACGTCCAGATCGGTATATTCGACGGGAACCCTGATCGGACTCCCCGGCGTCCGCAGATCAGCCATCGAGGTCGATCGGACTGGCGACCGGGGCGTCCCAGCCTCCCGGGACGCAGGGGGGTTGTCAGAATGCGTCCTCTCGCCCACTGGCCGTTGTGACGGTGGCGACGGCAATTCCGTCTCAAGCGAGTCAGCCACGACTTTCGCCCACGGCCGGGGGGGCGGCGGCGGCGGCCTTGGTCCACGAGGCTTGGTGAGGCCTCTGGTGAAACCTTGGGCACGAGGCGACCACGCGGGTGGGAGTGGAGGTACTCGGCTCAGGTGTGAGGGTTGGTCCGATATCGAGGACGCCGTGTCCGAATTGGACAATGCCGAGTCATGTCGAAGTTGGGCGGGACGACGGGGAACGGATGTGGGCGGTGGAGGAGGAGGTGGTCGGCGCGTGGGCTGGGTAGGCGGACGGGACTTGCCAATCGGAGGTGTATCGCTGCTGTTGGACGGCAGAGGTTGAGGCGTGATGGGAGAAGTTGCCGATGCGATGATCGACCTCTTTGGGGTGAGCGTGCTGGACCCCGAAATGGGAGTTGGTGTCTGTGACTGCTTCGTGCGCAAGGGCGGAGGTGGAGGGGGAGGTCTCTTCTTCGCCGCCGGGCCCGTGGCCGCCGGTATATCGGATGACGAGCTCTCCGCCACAAGCTCCTGCAATTCCGCGATCTGAGCAGCCCTAGCCGCAGCCTGCGCCGACGACTCTGCCACCGGCTCACCGGGCGTTGATGGCGACGTCTCAGCATCCAGCAGCTGGAGTAGCTCCGTGGTGGTCAGGCTGAGTCGCGGCGAGGTATCCTCCCAGCGCGGTTGACCGAGCGGATCACTGAAATCGATCAGAAGACCGGAAGAGGAGCGTGGCGAGGACGAGGCCGGTCGCGGCTGAGGGACAGGCTGTTTTGGCTCCAAAGCCGATCTCGCAATCGCTAGCTCGCGCCGCTTGAGTGCTGCCTCACGGTGCGGGGGCAGCGCCGCTGATTTTGCATCTGATTGCTGTGTGGTCCGGTCTCTGGACACCGGCAGCTCCGACGTCGACCTCCCCATCTTCTGAGGCCTTGGCGACGCCTCTTTCGCCGTTTGGTCTGCCGATTGTCTGGTCGGCAGTGAGCGCACAACCGAAGGCTCCTCTGAGATCGATATCGTGGGCGCCGACAGTCGATGCGCCATAGCTACTTGCGTGACCTGCGGTTGCACGTTCAGGGGGGGCTGCGAATCTGTCTGGAAGAGAGGTCCTGATCGATCGTCGGGAGATGTCGATAGTGCCCCTTGGCCAAATCCAGGCGTTGAGAACAGAGGCTTGAATGCGTCCGCTGAGCTCCGCCGCGCCTGGATTGGGGAGGACGGTGATTGAGTGAGACCAGACGAAGAGCGCCGGATCGCTTTCCCACGGGTGAGCCTGCGCGCCGGAGCGTCGGTACTGGCTGCCACATCGCTGTCAGTTTTGGCATCGGCCTCTGACGGCTGGGAGGGAGAAGGAATGTCCCTGAGGGGACGCCGCGGCGAGGACTCGTGCTCGATCAGTCGTGCACCGGAGGCCTCCGCTGGAACTTCACGGATGGCAGGATCGTTGACAATCTCCGGAGTTGACCCTGATACGAGCGGCGAGGTCTGTGAGGCGGATTTCAATGCTTCAGCCGCGATCGGCTCGTCAGCATGATCGAGATCGGCTGAGACTCCTCGCGGTGTCGCGGTTGATTGCTCTGATGCCATCCCGGGAAGAGGAGAAGCCTCGTGCAGGCTGCTCGACGCTCCGCGGGGCGGCCTCGCGGTCGTAGGGGTTGGCGTCTCCTCTCCGCGTAAAGCCTCGTCGCTTGCTTCAATCCGACGAGTGTCGTGTTCCGCAGCAAGTCCCCAGGGGGTCGGTGAGGTGGGGCCAATGCCCTCTGTTGAGGGACGGCCTTGTTGCAGCTGGTCTAGTTGCGCCGCCGGCGGTCGTTCGGTCGATGCCGACGATGTCGTCGAGGGTGAGGTGATCTCCTCCACAAGAATTGGACCAGCCCGAGGTGGTGTCGATACTCGGTCGTCGACGGTTTGTTGGTCGACCAAATCTGTCTCCGTCTCCTCTCTTGCACTCCTGCGCGCTATTTCCCTCGAGACTCTTTCATCCAAGCTATACCCAGCGAGAAGATCCGCGTTCCACATCCTCCTGTCTGCCCGTTCGTCATCCGTCAGACCTGAATCCTCGTCCACGCTGGCGATGGTGGCGACGGGTGATGTGGGCGCGGAAGCGAATTGTTCCGAGGTGGGCGAGGAGGTGCTTGATGTTCGTTGGGAGATTGCCGCGGCGGGGATCGACACAGATAGTGATTGTGCGGGATGACCTGCCTCCACTGGCTCTGGGGGACCGGTCGTGTCATTGATCGGGTTGATCGGGTGGGTGGAACCTGCTCCGGGGGTGGGTGTGGGCGGGACGGGAGAAGGAGCGAGTCCGATGGCCTGTTCAAACGTCGGGGGCGGGGATCGGGGCGGTTCTAATGGCCTAGGTGTTTGTGGAGTAGTAGTGTCAGGTTGAAGGGTCGTAGAGCCATCTGGGACTGGCTCAACAGGTGTTGAACCAGAATCAGCCGAGGCAGCTGTGAAGTCTGGAGGTAAGCGACTGGTTGAGGTTGTTGGGAAGGGGAAAGCCGGGGGTGGGTCGGCCATTTCGGGCAGATCTGCGAGCAATCAACATCCAACCAACGACGGACGAGGAAAGAGCACGTCGAGAGACACGGCTACTCACCATCCCACACATTGAGCCTGCGCATACTCGCCCCCCTCGCCAGGCCCATCGCCCTTCCTTCCTCGCGCGACGAGACGGTTAGTCTCCTCGACAAACCACCACCGGTCTCTCCACGAACGATCCTCTGCCTCCTCCTCTGCGCCGGCCCCGCGGCTCCTCCCGCCCCCGCTTGGTTTGAAGCCGGATCGGTAGGGTCGCTCTCGAGTATCTGTCCCAATTGTCCTAATGATGTGACACTTGCGTTGACGGCCCCCACATCTCTCAGTCTCTCTTCGCCTCGCCGCCTCCGTTCCGCACCGGTTCCTCCGCCACCCACACCCACTCTCTCCGCTGATCTACGTCTAGGTATCTGAGGGGTAGGACCATCTCCCTGTATCCGCGGTATCGCCGATGATCCACCTGGCATGATCGACGGAGGAGCGAGTAGGCCGGCGGCGTACCCTCGTCTTGGCGCCGGCGCTTGTAACGGAGGCGGTGAGGTCGAGGTGGAAGCCAAACCCGGCGTCTCGCCGTCGGGTACGGACGCCCGTGCATTGCGCGAGCGAGTGTACGACGAAGGTAGGATAAGCTGGGTCTGGGATGCCGAGGCGAGCTCGTTGAGAGCGGAGCGGGAGATGGTGGAGACTGGAGCGGGGGCGACGGCGAGGTATGGTTGTGGTATTGGGCCGTGAGTGCGGGGCGTGACGGGTTGAGGCGTCTTTGGCTTCTTTCGCGGTTTTCGTACTGCGCCGTAGTCAGTCCGCCATTTCAAGAGTCCCGAGGGATAGCGGGAACGGGACAATGGGAGATGGTACGAGAGCTTACCGGCCCCGGTGTTCTGCGTAGGAGCCAACAGGTCAGCTGGCACCTCGGTGTGAGACCTAGGATGTGATGGGTGCCGCTCCATCACTCACGGCTCCTCTTGACGGTCCTGCATCTCCTCCCTGCCCACCTCTCGCCCGGCTCATCGCTTCTCTACGCGCAGTCCCGCGGAAAGGGAGTCACCGGCTCACACCGACACCAACACTGAGTGGGATTTGGCGACTTGGCACTGGGTCCTGTTGGCTCCACACATCCGGTCAACCAGTCTGGATCGCCACAGGGGACCATGCAGTGCTGCAATGTCTGCCGTTCCGGCCTTAGTCTTGCGGACTGGCGTTGGGTGCTGGGATCGTTTGGGATGTTTGCGATGAGAAAGCGAAGAAATGGAGTTTGTCACCGGTTGGTTGGTTGGTTTTGGTTTGGCTTGGTTTCGGGAAGTTTAGTGCGTCATCAAACATCCCATCCTGTGCCCCCCCCCCGTCCCCGTCCCGGCGCCACATCCACCACCACCCGCCCACCACATCCGCACCTCCCATACACCATGCTCACAGTGGCCCTCACACTGCTTCAACCGAGTCCACGGCTCTCGCGGTACATACACGCCCCGGAGCAGATCGCGAGGCAGGGAGTGGCTGGGCCATGCTATGCATGCAGATACATCTTGAGAACTTCATTCAACGACCTTACTGACGCCCATATTCTCCCCGCCGCAGCCCCATCGGCTTCCTGCACGACGCCTGCCTACTTGTGCTGGTCGACCTTCTTCTGCTGAGCTTCCTATTACCCGTCAGAATCGATCCCAGAGTGGATCATTCTCGATAGGCGATGGTTGAATCGGCGGACAAGCCCCGCCCGAGAGTGTGGAACGAGTTCGTATACGTGAACTGAGAACACGTACGACTTCAGCCTGGGCCTGCTCGAGCCTCGCCTTGGCCTCCTTGAGCTTCTCGACCTCCCGCTTCTTGATGTACTGACCCTCCTCAGCCTGCTCGCGTTGCCTTTGAGCACCATTGTCAGCGAGGATGCACGCACATAGCAGCCTAGCTGCTGATTGAGGAACGGGCTGCAGCCTACTCCGCAAGCCGTGATGGACTCACGAGAAGCCCTTGGAGGAGGCGGTGGCGCCCTCCTGCTTGACGTCGGGAGGGGAGTAGTTGCGCGTGAACATCTGACGGTGGGTCAGCTCTGGCAATGAGGCAGGCAAGGATGGGGCGAGGAAACGTCGGTGTTCATGGTTGCAGAGTGAATGGACACAGAGCGCATCGGTCTCGGAGCCGGTGACCGGGCGAGAGGAAGTTATCCTCCTCCGCTACACAGTCGCTCACGAGACTACAACGCTCTCAACGCTCGAGCAAGGCGTTTGGACCTCGAATGAGGATGCAGGAAGCAGAGCTGGACCTCGCGAAGCCTGGTTCCGGACACCGCGGCAAGCGCTCAGACGGACTCACGACAGGGGCCCTAAGCGCGACGCGGGCGGAGGTGACGGAGCGAGCAGCACGGGCGGTGAGCATTGTGGGGAGCTGGGTGTGGTGTTGGATTGGAGGATGGGGCGAGGGCTACTGAGGGAGTGGAGAAAGCGGAATGAAGGTGAGACAGTGAGAGAGAGCTTAGCTGTCGTGTCGTGTCGGCGAGACCGGGTCGAGCCGGACAGCGGACAGCGGACACCTAGGGACAGCTACGGTGGGTGGGTGATTCCGTCATAGCGGGATCAAATGGTGTAATGACGTGGCGTTTTGGGCATGGGACCGCCTCGTTCAGCAGGTTTTTGCTCTTCGACGTCCTGTTGGTGGCTGCCAATGTGTTGCGAGGCTGTCGCATTGCGCGGGGCAAGTAGCCGCCCTCATCCACGTCGAGAGTATCATCTATCCTTCACGATAGGAGGCTGGAAGGCTGGAACTGAGTCGTATGCTAGTCCTTCGGAGTAGCACAGAACGAGTAGATGCAGTAGTAGGACTCTCCTTGATTGCGATGTGATCTCCGGCATCCACTTGTCACCTACACTCACTCCCCTCTCATGTCTTGAGACACCGAGTTGCAAATCTTCAAGAGACCGTGCCACAGGCCTACGTTGCCCTTCGTCATGATGACTTGGCCGCAGGAACCGACAGAGAAGATCCTGACCTTCCACCCGAAGTCGAAGTCCCTGTACCCGATCCCTGTTCATTTCGGCCGTCGCATCCGTCCGCCTTTTTTCAACCTCGCTTTGGCGCCAGCTGCCTGCTGCTCTACCATGCCTCGCCTCAACTGGGTCACTATGCGTACCAGACGAGTGTCACCAGTTCCCGATCCCCTGGAAGATGCCGGCGGCAATGGCATGTCTGTGCCCTGACGAGGCGTGCTAAACCCATCCATTGCCGCTGCAGAACCCTGGCCACCTACTCGCTAGAACAGGTTTTGACCGCCTGAATGAAGTGCTTTGTTGTGAAGATTCTCACGATGAGGAGGGAAGTGGTGGAGGGGTCATGCGAAACCCCTTGTGAGCCGCTCGTATGTCCTGACGTGAGGCTCGCTTGGTCATGGCGATGCAGGGGAATGGCGAGGCATACCGGGAGTAGTATCGGCTGTAGTGACGGGTGCTATGGGGAGGTACAGTAGCGGAGGGCCGAGGGTGCGGGCTTGCCCGAGAGATCGAGCGTGAATGAGCTTCGCTCTCGATGTCTGGGGGACACGAGTGTGAAAAGACTGAAGCAGAGGGCACACCCTCGCGCAGACGTGTGCAGTGAGCAGCAGCTTCGCTTTAATTCTGCGATCCCCTCCAGACATCTCTTCTGCATCTATCTTATTCACAACCACCGCCTCGCCACTCGACATTCGGAACTCGACATGTCGGCTCACACGCGAAGCAGCAAGAAGGCCTTGACGCTATGCCTCTTCCAGAGTCTGGCCGGTGTCATCTTCGGATGGAGCAACTCTGAGGGATCCGGTCTCGTACGTTGTCACCCAGTCTCCGGCTTCGAAGGTCCGAACCAGCTCGATCGCTGACAAGTACAGTTCAACATGGACGCTTACCAGCGTCGCTTTGGGTCATGCGACGCCGCTGGGGTTTGCTCGCTCAGCACTACCCGCCAATCCGCCATCACGGGGCTGCTATCCGTTGGTGCTGTGATCGGCGCGGTTGGCTCGGGCTCTGTTGCCGATCGATTCGGCCTGCGATTGACCTGCCTGACCTTCATCTTCATCTACCTCATCGGCGCCGCCATCGAGGTGAGTGACACACCCATATCAGTGGGAATAGATGTGGTTCTGACTGTCCGCCAGACGTCATCTGTCAACACGTATGGGCAAATCTGCGTCGCTCGCCTTCTCACCGGTCTCGGGGTCGGTGCCACCTCGGGTCTCGTCCCCGTCTTCCAGGCCGAAGCGTCCCCTCCCAGATTCCGCGGCCTCGTCACGGGCTCGTTCCAGCTTTGCGTGACTATGGGAATCTGGGGTGTATCCATGACCAACTGGGGCATGAGCTCGTACTCGGGTGACGTGAGGTGAGCGATCATTCGGACTTGACGATGCGATCCGCCTCGTGTTGACACTTTCGCAGTTGGCGCATCCCCGTCGGCCTCCAGATGGTCTGGGCCGCTCTCCTCTTTGTTGGCTTCGTGCTCTCTCCCGAGTCGCCCCGTTTCCTCGCCAAGAGGGAGCGCTGGGCAGAATGCCGTCGATCGCTCGCCAACCTCCGTGGTCTCCCTGTTGACCACGCCGACATCGACGTGAGTCCAGTCGTGTGTGGTGAAATCGTTGTCGTCGTGCTGATTCGGTTCAGGTTGAGATGGACGAGGTGCGCGCCGCCGCCGCAAAGGACAAGGAGCGCGGTCAGGCCAGCTACGCCGAGTGTTTCTCACCCAAGGACCGTATCCTCTGGCGAACGATGATCGGTGTCCTCGTCCAGGTCGGTCAGCAAGTCACGGGTATCAACTTCTTTTTCAGTTATGGTGTTCAATTCGCCCAGACCGCTGGCCTCTCCAACACCTGTGCGTCCGTGACTCTGGTAGAGTGAAGCAGCACTTGCGCAGCCGCTGATGTATCCGCAGACATCTTCCAGATCATCCTCGCCTCTGTCAACGTCGCTATGTCCTTCCCCGGTATCCTCGCCGTGGACCGCTCTGGCCGCCGCCCGGTCCTCCTGGTCGGTGCGGCCCTCATGTTCACCGGCCAGATCGTCGTCGGCGCCGTCTCCAAGGCGTACCCTAACAACGCCATCGCAGGCGACGTCCTCATCGCGTTCACCTGTCTCTTCATCGCCTCGTTCGCCTCGTCTTGGGGTCCAGTCGCTTGGGTCGTGTGTGGCGAGACGTTCCCCATCCGTCTGAGCAACCTCTGCGTCACGCTCGGAACTGGCGCCAACTGGCTCTTCAACCTCATCATCGCGTTCGCCGCTCCCCAGATCCAAGCCCGCATCGGCACGGGAATCACCTTTGTCTGGGCCGGATGC
Organism: Saitozyma podzolica; assembly: GCA_003942215.1. NCBI lineage: Eukaryota > Fungi > Basidiomycota > Tremellomycetes > Tremellales > Trimorphomycetaceae > Saitozyma > Saitozyma podzolica. The sequence continues at coordinate 159,144 of RSCD01000021.1, read as the reverse complement.
CTCGCTCTATCATTCGCATTTGCCTTCTTCTGCATCCCAGAAACGAAGGGTATGAGCATTGAAGAGTGAGTGAAACGGAACGGTGATTCAAGTCGAGAAACAATTGTGAAGGTGAAGCTAACTTTTGATGTCAGAGTCGACGCGATGTACCTCTCCGGCTACCCCGCCTGGCGTTCGAGCGCATTCAAGAAGGCCCAGGAAGAAGCCGCGATCAAGTCACACGAGAAACATTACTCTCGCTCGATGCACCGCGAGGGCCCCGACGGCGAGGGCAAGAGCAGCCAGCAGACCAGCGCGAGGACCAGCGCCGAGGTGGATGCGGCCAATGTCGTGTAGACGCCACAGCAGGTCGCATCCTGCTTGCTTGCCTGCCTCAACATAACCATCCTCACCCGTCCACAAGCAATATAGAACGTCTAGAATGCATTACATCATGTTCCGCCCATTGAGAGTGAAGGCATACGTCAAAGGGAGTCGTTGCTTACCGTCACCAATACCTGATTAGACTTATTTAACTCGGGAGATAAGCCGACGGCGATCATGACGTCAAGCCAAGGATCGACGCTTGTACCAGTCAGGTGGAGCATGAAACTGGGCCAATTATTCCTTATAACGACAGCTGGAATCAAGAAAGAACGCCGTGGGATACATGTTAGACATACACGGATTTCGCACCCGTCCAGCATGGCCGATTCAAAGGACCTTCCGCCTGCTCCTGCTCTGCTTGCCCAGACTATCCGCCTGCTCCTCGCGCTCTCGGCGTTATGCGCGACCCAGCACCCGCCGGTCCAATGGTCCGCAGCATGGTATCAGTCGGCCAGCACCACCTGGCTCCACGCGGTGTGCAAGCTTCTCTCGATTGACACCGCGCAGCTGCCGCCTGCCATCGACGAGTCGGCCGTACAGACCTCGTCCGAGGACCAACGCGAGGAGTGGACCGACGACGAAAGGCTCCGAATGGCCGGGGTGCTCGTCGAGGCGAGTTTGGCGAATGAGGCCGGTAAGAGCAAAGAAAAGAAGGAAGAGGCGTTGCGGTACACGCCCATTGCCCGGGCTCTGTCGCACCGCACACTCGAGTTGCTGGGTTTGCCCACGAAAGAGCTGCTGCCGGACGCAGAGAAGAATCTGAGTGCGACCCTGTTCAAAGCGCTGCAGGCCAGTCAGGCAGAGGCCGAGACGAAGGTCGAGTCGACCAGAGCGGCTCACTCCCAAGGGTGGGGAGGGGCTCTCGGGCGACATCTCGGTGCGTACCTCTTCCTACTTTCTATCAGCCTCCGAGAGGAACTCGACACACGCCTTCTTTTGGTCGGGAGCGAAATATTGCTGATACCGCATAGCCACTGGAGCCGGCGTCATCGCAGGTGGAGTCCTCATCGGTGTCACAGGCGGACTCGCCGCTCCAGCCATCGCCGCGGTCCTAGCTCCCCTTGGGATTGGCAGTATCCTCACAGCCGGTGCCGCGCCTGTCGTCCTCGGCACGCTCTTTGGCGTAGGTGGCGGCGGCCTTGCGGGCCGACGAGTGAGGGAACGATGGAGGGGCGTCGAGGAGTTCAGCTTCATTGAGGTTGGGAGCGGGACGAAGGCGACGAAGGAGGAAGTAGAGGAGCTGAGAGCGGCTAGGGAGAGGTACCAAGCGAGAGAAAAGAAGGGCGGAGAGGACAGCGGTGCTGCGAATGGTACTGCCGCAGTGGAGAAGTCCAATGAGGTCGAGGTGGACCAAGCCATCAAGGAGGATAAGGAGCCCATCGACCCGTCAGGAGCCGCGGATGAAGTCGGCAAAGTCAAACTGAAAGAGGGTGGCGAGGACGGCCAGAACGAGGCAGACAACGAACAGCTCGTGGAGCAAGATCGCGCGAAACTCGAGGAGAAGCTTCTCAACCTGTCCATCCAGACCGGCACTCGTACCAGTGTATCATCCGAGACAGGCTCGCCACGAAACTCGCTCGATAGCCCTCGTCCATCTCTGGACCAGGGAAAGGACGAGAAGACCCTCGCTGACGCCAAGAAGCCGCCCAGTCTCACGGTGAGTACCTGCTGCTCTTCCGATGCGCCTCAACGGTGTGAAAATGATACGCGAACGCTAAGCGATTGCACCAGGCCACCATCGTTGTTCCAGGTTTGATGACCGTCTCGCGCACCGAGGCTATCACGGCTTGGCGTTGGTTGTGCTCCGACAACGTGCCCCTCTCCAACGGCGTGACTACACTCAACTACGAGGCACGCAAGGCCGATCGGAAGTCCTCGGACATCACTCAGATCGGGGTGAACGGGGCAGTCGGTGACGACAAGGACCTGAAAGGCGGATCCGGCAGCCTCGGTCTCAAGGATGGACGGGACGTGTACCTCCTCCGATTCGAGAGCGCCACGATGCTCAAAACGGGGCGTGACATCGATCATTGGGGTGAGTCGGGTCGTGCTCGACCATCTGACCCTCAACTCTGGCCCGCTCGTGTGGATTGCTGATGAGCGAAAGTTGGGACCAAGCTCAAGGGCAAGATCAAGGGACAGATCATCAAGCGGACCGTCCTCAATGCGTACTTCGCTGCAGTCAGCCTCCCCATGTGTGTGAGGCATTCTCGTCCTTGTTCAATGTCCCTCGTCGGCGATGCGTGGGAACCATATTGCTGACGAGCCAGGTCGGTGTACTCCATGGCGGGGTTGGCGCTCGACAACACGTGGATGCAAGCGCAGGACAGGGCGGCGAAAGCAGGACGGATCTTGGGCGAAGTCCTTGAGAAACGAGTGCAGGGAGAGCGTCCCGTGGTGCTGGTGCGTAACTCCTCGTTTTCAGGCTCGAGAAGACCTCAGTCTCAGTCATTCACCTCCAGCTGAACCCGGTCCCAGGTTGGCTCTTCCTTGGGCGCTTTGACCATTCTCAAAGCGCTGCTCTACCTCGCCTCATTGACTCCGCCTGAAGGGGCGACATCGGCTGTACCAGAATATGTCGAGTCGGCGTACTTCATCTCCCTGCCCTCGGCGCCTACACCGGACGAGTGGGCGAAAGTCCGTAGTGTCGTCTCGCGAAGGGTCGTCAACGCGTGGAGCGATGCCGATCTGGTGCTCGCTGGTGTGGTCAGGTGAGTGGTCACGTCCACGACTGGATCAGGTTGCAAGTTGTCTCGGCCAAATCGGCGGATCGTGTCGCGACCGCTACGTCCACCCTCCTCAACCTCTCCTGAGAATAGGCCCACGCTGACACGACACGTCCCTCGCTCAGACTCCACGAGGTCATTTCCCGCGCGACGACCCTTTCAAACGGCATCAGGGTCGCCGGACTCGGTCAGGTCGACCAACCGGGCGTGCAGGATGTGGATGTGTCGTCGGTTTTGAGGGGTCACATGGAACTGCAGACCAAGATGGGCGAAGTCCTGAGGGTCATCGACGTTGATGCGTAGTCAGGATCCAGGTAGGTTGTCAAGTGAATACATGAGGTCGCGTGTCGGACGAAAGGCGGAGGGACAGGTCCGGACGGACAGGACATGTAGCCTAGAAATTGACCCGTTGTACTGGTCTATGTACTCGGAGCCATTGATCAACACGTCATAATTCACGGCATCGTCAGCACGAGCCAATGCGAGGCCGAGGGACAATGAGATGGACCTCGGTCTGAGTCACCATGCGTACGTGTGAAATGCGCTGTCTGCGCTGTCAAGCGCCAAGATCCACGTTATCGAAATGACCTCGGAAGTGACCTTGGAAGTCTTAGCCCCCTAATTTCGTGTCCTAGGTCACGGAGATGACCGTCAATCACTAACATGTCCAGAAGTGACCACTCGATGCTCACTCCACCCTGATTAGCTGCAGATCGTTTGCCATCGCGAACGATTCAAGGCGCGCACATATGTGATTACCATCGTGCAGACGATGGTCCGCTGTAGGCGAGTATCGAAATCTCGAGCGCAGTGTGTCAGCTGTTGGTCTTTACCAATGATGAGGGTGACCTCGAAACGACAAGGATAAGGATCGTCACCCGCGCCATGTGCACTTAACTGCCCGACGCGTCGAAGTCGTAATCGCGACGCCGACGCGTTCCTGGCAAACTCGGTCGGCCTTGAGAAAGTCTCGTCTTGACTGCCCCAGGCGGCGTTCTGTTTCACCGCAGCCAGAGCCCGAGCCAGAGCAGTCGCCGCGTGTTCATTCCGACGATCTCGATAATTTGGGCAGACGAAGGACTGATAGACTATGGACTGATGTCCCCGCGCTTGTGAAGGTCAACGCCGCTTTAATTGAGCGTGGGGAGCGTGGGAGCCAATGCTGTCATTGAGAGCGATTATAGGAGGATTTGGTGTCTTTCGTCCCTCGTCCCTCGCCGCATGTCCCGACATCCCCGAATTCCAGCCCTGGCGAATGTACGATGGATGGGTCGAGGTGATGCCGTTGACGTCGATTTTTCCCATCTTCAGGAACCCGAAGAAGACTCTGTTTGTGACGAATGAGCGAGTTGGGCGAGTTGAATATATGTGTGACGCCGACGGCGCGCGGAGGAGCAGTCACAGGCTGGTCGCACCCGGGGGTGCAGGGTAGACTTTGGATCCGTAAGTCACTGAGCGCGCGACTTGGATGTCCTATCCTGTCGCTCCGCGTTGGATTCGAGTGGCTTTCACATAGGCAGCGAAGGGGCGTCTGGGGCGTCTGGATGCAACCGAAATCGCAGGATGTGCCCTGGATGACAGGCTGACTAGAGGATGGAAGATTGCCGTGGGGAGTAAGACGGCGCCGACCAGAATCCTGGAACGCGCTAATGAATGGCAAATGGTAGATCCCTCGAGCCCAGCGAGTCGGGGCCGGGGTCGGGGTCGGGGTGGGCGTCGGCGTCGGGGTCGGCTCGTCCCTCGTCCCTGGTGTCTGCTCGCGACCCCCCTCGCAAGATCCGTGGTAACGGTGCGTGCCCAACCTGCGCGTGAATCTGAAGAGAACGGCTAGGCAGAGTTGAACTTGAACTTTGGAGCTCATTCAATTCCTCATTTCGGTCTCAGAGTTTGAGTCTGTACTGTACTTGTACGCCGTATAGTATCATGAGTGGGCCCGCCAAGCATGCGGCTGTATGGTATTACCGTGTGAGAGAGTAGGAGCTTAGGAGCAGCACGGACAAGTTATTGGACGTGGAGTTTGACCCTACCGGACCCACCAAATGATACTGCATGCATGTGCAGAGCCTTCGCAGCCTTCGCAGCCTTCGCAGGGCTGCTGTATCATGCGAATCAATGACTCAGGGTCGTTCGTTGTGCGGTACCATACACGACGCCGCCCTCACTCCTTCGGATGGTCACCCGCCAATTAGCATGACTAATAGCAGGAAAGGTCCCGGCAACGCCGCCTAGACTAGTCGACGCGGATCCCCCTGGTTTTCTATAGCTCCGACAAGAGATACAGAGGGTGCAGAGCCCGCGCGAAGGAGCGGGGAGCTGCGCCAGCCGCAGGTGATTCAGCATGGGGTTGTGGCGATCCATGGCGTGTGCCAATAACCGGATGGCGTTTGGGCGCTTCGAGCAGGATTACGAGTACGAGATGAGTTCGAGTCTGATGCAGGCTATGCAGCAGCGTGGTGGTGACGACTGAGAAGTCTACAGCTGACGAGAGGCAAGGGGAAGAAGTCGTTGGTCGTTCGGACCAATCGTTCTGGCGTCCCTGTTCCGTTTCCCTGTTTCGAACGCGGAAATTGTCCGATCGGGGTGTACCCATCCTGTCCATTGCTCCTTGCACCGTGACCCGATGTCATCTGCTCGACGAAGATCGAGATCGTCGAAACGGATTAACGGAATGACGGGTGGTCGAGGGGTTTGCTCGCTTCCTGGGAATGATGAAGGGGTCACAATTCGGTGGCTGGAGCAGGATCACCTGGCGGCGGCGGCGGTGGTGGTGGTGGTGGTGTGGGGGTGGGCGTGGTGCCAGGTGATTATGGCGTTGCGGTGGTGTTGAGTTGACCCGTGAATTTGGCGCAGACTTAGCACGCTACGGCGACGGGCCCTTGTCTCAGCCCTGATCTATGGACTGCTCACTGCCGGGTTGCTGAACCGCTCGCTGCACTGCTGCGATACTGCACCGTCGCACCTCGCTGACGTTTGCTCGCTCGCTCGCTTCATTTTGATGTACCGTAAAACGATCCCACCGATGCCCCTCTTTTTACGAGATCCAACCCATGAAACAGCCAGGGCAACCATCCGACCAGGGCGCTCTAACGTCAACGAGCAAGGCGCAAGGACGGGTCGAATCCGAAATTCATCGTAGTAGCTCAGTACTACGCGGTGATATGCCTTGTGCATGCATGTACCCGTGGGCCCGTACAGGTACTACGTACAGTATGTACTCGTACTCGTACGTCTGCCCTACCGAAACGAAATCTCCTCGTGCTCGTGTGTTCGTGCGTGTTAGCCTTATACGCAGACGATCACGCTGGACAACCTGCTCTCCCCAGGTTTCATCGTCTCATCGCATCGCATCGCATTGCCCATTCATCGACTGGTCACAGAGTTCTGCAAAGCATAGTGTCGCGGCGTACGAGTACGCGCACTCGCACTCGCACTGCGCTGCGCACACAACATACTCGGCACGACTTGCCTAGCCCCGACGGTTATTGCTCCATCTAGACGGACGGAACCCACGAGACGAAACTCCAACCCCAGTACCACGAGTCCGCTCCAACGCTAGTCATCGACACGACCGGAAGGGATATAGAGTCGCCCACCAATACGCAGCACCAGCACCAGCAGACCAGCAAACCGGCACGCAGAACGGCTTGACTTGTCTGATATATACAAGTATAAGCCAGATACCGTCTTGCAACATCGCGAGTCAACCGGCTTGCTCCATCTCCCTGTCACAGCCATAACTCCGTGTAACCGAATTGGAACGTCGCTGCAAGCTCCTGCTTGTGCTTCTCCTTGCCCCTTACTTCCCCCTTGCCCTTGTTCCTTCCCAGGAGCAATTTGCTCTTGGTCACGCATCCGACGTTCTTCCCAGCTCATTCCGGATCAATCGTCCGACTCCCGACAACTCAGGAACCTCGTGACCCACTGTCGCGTATTGATCTTGTCCGTCCTCGCCATTCCCCAAACACCGTGTCGACTGGACGCGCCGCCAATCAGGATGACATCCATGACATCCACATCAGTCTACCTCGCGCCTCCCAAGATGGAGCGTCCGGCCCCAAAACGTCTCTTGTCGCTCCAACAGCCTTCTTCGCGACCCCATCCGTACCCGATCTCCTCATCGCCTCTCTCGTCTCCCGGGATGGGCGGCGGCGCCGGCGCACTAGGAGGTGGTGGACCGCCGAAACGCCCAGGAGCACCGAGGAGGTCCCACTCGTTCTGCGGCAACGGCGCGGCTACGACCTATGCGCTCGCGTCGGCCTCGTCTTGCTCGCACCTCTCCTCGGACAAGAAGCACCTCGTCGCTCCCCCGCTTGAGCGAACATTGTCTTCGATCGGATCGAGCGGAAACTTCTCCCCATTCTCGCAGCAGATGTCGAGGCCTGTTCCGTCTTCATCCCTCTCGCCGCTCTCGCCTCCTACAACACCCGGGCTGTCTCCCCTACCTCCATCTTCCTCGCCTTATCAGGAGGCAGTCCCACTTGGAGACGTAAGTCCGCTCGCTGTGAACCTCGTCTCCCGACCCGTCGCTCCAATGCTGACCGTGGTGACCGTTGTCGCAGCAGGTCTCCCTCCTGCCATCGCCTCTTGTCGAAGTACCAACCATCCTGATCCACCCGACCGGAACACCGCCCCGCCCATCACTCGCCGTCATGCGCAACCACTCGTACAGCAACTCTTCCCGGTCGTCGTCCTACACCTCCGGCCCAAGGACACCGGGAACAACCCTGTACGGGAACCCCATCGAGGAGGAGCAGGTCGACAAGGACAGCTCGGAGCAGGACGTCGATCACGTCGACGAGATCATGGACGGCGTGAGCGACTTGCAAGTTGCGTGAACCACTCCCACGCCGACTTGTTCGCTCATACATACCATACCGTTTCCCCACTGCATTCCAACCATCGTCCCATTCTATCATCTGTGCCACCCACCCGTGGTGCTCGCGTTTCCGCTGCATAGCAACTTTCAATCCATCTTTTGACCATTCATCCCATGCTTGTTTCTTCTCCCAATCCGTTCCCAGCTCGATGTAGCTTGACGACCCATCTCTCATAATGACTACACGACCGCCTTCACCTTGTCTCCTTGTGTTCCGCGTCGTCTGACCCATTCATACCTCTTATGTGTGTATCCCCATTGTCCTGTGTAGTAGTATGTAGGAGCCGCACGTCCGCAGCCGAAACCCGACCATAGATCAACTGTTGAGCCTTGAGCCTTGAGCGTGGGAGTGTGACAAAACAAAGGTAGAAGGAAGTTATCATTCGAACGATCTCGCATGCAGAATCCAAAATCAACGCTGGTGCGAAAGCATGTTGGGAGTTCGTATCCGGCATGGCATCTCATCCACCCCAACTCTGCAGGGATGGATCCCTTATCGCCTTGGTTTGAGGTGAGCAAACGTGGACGAGCGAATCGACTAAAGGGCACATGACTCGAGGACCGGGCTTTGCGACGGGCTTCGCGGTTCAAGGTTCTGGTGGCCGGGGTCCTTGCAGATTCGTTCCCACGAAGCTTATTCTCAACGACGAGATGAGATCCGCCGCGCCGCATCTCAGGTGACCGTGCCGAGACGAGACAGCCCGCCGCTGGAATGACGGCCCGCTAACGAGCGAGTGATAGCCGCGAGATTACAGGCTATGTATGCATTGGTGAACGATGAGCTGCGCCAACACTTGCTACGCATCTGCTACGCCGCTAAGCAGTGGAACGCTGGAATCAATCAAGCCCCCTGCAGTAGCCTGAGAGCCAGAGCCTCTTCGTCCTCGAGATCTGCCTCGTGCCGAGCTCGCTTATGACCCCGCTCCGACCTGTCCGACTTGTACACCACCGGCGGCTCGTCCTCCTCGCTCGGCGACCCGTATTCCTCATCGTCGTCATAATCGCCACCTCCAAGCATCGCCACTGGACCTTCTTCCTCCTCGTCGGAATCCTGCATGAGCTAAGGCATGAATCAGCTCGAAGTCCAGATCCGCACGCACAGCGAGGTTGTGCAAAACGAAAGTCTCATTGAGAGGGAAGTGAAGAGGACACTCCGACTGATCCAACCGAACTCACCTCCCTCTCCCGCTCCTTCCGCTTCCTCTTCTTCTCCCGCTTCTTCTCCCTCGCCACCTCCCGATCCACCTTGTCCGCCGCCCTCATCCTCTCCCTCTCCATCTCCACGTACTCGGCACGTTGACCCGCCGCCCCACTTTCCGCGGCGGTACCCTCCTCGTAAAAGTTGGTAGGGTTGCCTTGCTCGTCAAAGACGAGCTTCTCGGGTGCAGGACCGGTCTTGACCCGGGCTTTCTTGGATGTACCCGCTTTGAGCTTGCGCTTGGATAGATCCTCAGAAGACACGAGCGGTTTCGCCGCGGCCACGGATTTGGAATCGGATTTGGAGTTCGCAGTCGCGTTGACACCGCCTTTCTCAGCCGCATTTTCGTCCTCGTCGCCGGATAGGGCGTGGTCTCGCCGTGCCAAAGTGAAGACGTCGTCTTCTTCGCCTTCCTCGTCGCCATCGTTATGAGCGATGAGCGAGGTGTAGTGTGGCGTGAGGATCGACTGGTTTTTCCTCTCGAACATGCGGTCATACTTCGTCCGCACCTCTGGCGCCTTGATCGGTCGCTCTTCCTCTGAGATATCGCTTTCGCTCTCCTCCTCGTCCTGATCGTCGTCATCGCTTTCCTCGTCGCTTTCCCCGCCGCTTTCCCCGCCGCTTTCCTCGTCGCTCTCTCCCTCGCTGTCCTGCTCATTTACCGAAGCAGCGCCACCAGTCTCAGCCTCAGCCTCAGTGTCAACATCATCCTCATCCTCATCGCCACTCTCGTCGCTGCTGGCAACAACGGCCACCTCGTCCTCGTGCTGCTCGATCGGCTCCTCCTTCTTCTGCCCAGCCCTGACCCGGGCTTTCCCCGTCTTGGGTTCTGACAGCTTGATCTGAGGCGCACCGGGCAGACCCATGCTCGCCGCGTACTCCTCTGCGGGCAGGGCGGCGACGTCAAAGATGGTCTTGTCCTTCTGGATGTGGACGGCGCGCATGTACGAGATGAACGCCTGTTTTGTGTCAGCAAGCACGAGCAACCACTATTTCGCTTCTTGAACAAGAACGACACTGCGGGACGTCCATGAAGCGGATCCGCAGGCATGGCGGGACGCCATGAGAGACTTCGATTCCCGACTCACCCTCTGACCGAGATACTTGATCTCTGGCTCCTTGAACGCGAAATTCTGCATCTGCTGACGGAGGTTGCCCATCTTGCTCTCCTTGATCTTGATCTTCTTCACCTCGATCGCCTTCTCTTTCCACCTCGCAAGCATGCCCTCCTCCTCACTCGGGCAGAGGAAGAGCAGGGCCTTGCCCTCGCTCTCGTATCGCGCCGTCCGACCCACACGGTGGATGTAGGTGTCCACGTCTTCGGGGCAGTCTAGCTGGACGACCCAGTCCACGGCGGGGAAGTCCAGGCCGCGCGCAGCGACGTCGGTGCAGATCAGCAAGGCCGTTTTGGAGGAGGAGAACCGCTGGAAGATGGTGAGACGAGTAGGCTGCTTCTGCTTCCCGTGGAGGTGCATGAGCGGTAGACCGGGATGGAGTCGTCGGAACGTCTCGAAGATGAACCGAACCTAGGCACGAGCGTAAGCGGGAATGTCGAAGGATCATGGAGACATGCCCAAAGGACTGGAAGCGCGTGAAGGGTCACTGTCTCACCTGTTTGCCGCTGGTGACGAAGACCACCCCCTTCATCTTCAGATGACTCTTGACGAACCCCCACAACGCGTCCAACTTGCGTTCCAGTCCGACGACCGAGTAAAACTGCTCCAGGTTGGTGGGCACGACGCCCTCTTCCCCTGGCTTGTTGCAGTTGATGTACAGCGGGTCGTGGAGCGATAGCTTGGCCAGGGAAGCGAGGTCCTTGGACTGTGTCGCGGAGAAGAGGAGGGTCTGGCGGTCGGGTCGGCCGTCGGGGAGCGTTGAGGGCGAGAAGTGTCCGACGATAGCGCGGAGGGCGGGGAGGAAACCGAGATCGAGTAGACGGTCCGCCTCGTCCAGCACTGATCCATCGTCAGGATCAAGGATCAATGCGCAAGGTACTACCTGTGTGGTATTACTCACCGAGCACTTTAACACCTGAAGACTCGAAGCCGACGGTACTATCCAGATGTTGGAGCAACCTCCCAGGAGTGGCAATGAGGATATTCATCCTCGACAACCTGTCCCTCTCCTCCTTGAGTGGTTTCCCGCCGATCACCAAGCCCGCCGAGAAGTTGTGATACTTGCCGATATCCCGTAGTTGGGTGAAAGTCTGCACGGCCAGCTCGCGCGTCGGGGAGATGACCACTGCGCCGAGACCGTCCATCGGCCCCCACTTGAGGAGGTAGAGCCGTTCGAGCAAGGGGATCAGGAAGGCGAGGGTTTTGCCGGAACCGGTACGGGCGGAGCCGAGGACATCGCGACCTCGCAGAGAGGGGGGGATCGAGAGGGACTGGATAGGCGTGGGGTTGAGGAAGTGGCTGCTCTTCAGACCTGGAATGGGTCAGCCCGCTGATGCTGAGCACTAAAATGAGCGGAGCCGAACGTTGTCGAACACAAACCTTTCAACGTCCTACTAGACAGAGGCAACTGCGAGAACGTCGTGATCTCCGCAGGCGGAGTCTGTTGGGAGTGAGCGATTCCGCACTTGGTTACCACAAGTATAATCAACTCACATAGTTGCCCACCCTCGCCTGCAGCTCTCGCAACTCGTCGTTCAGCCGCTCCCGCTTCATGATGTTCGACTTGACCTTGTCCCTGCTGTCGCCCCCGCCTTTGCCGCCTTTACCGCCTCTGCCGCCTTTCTGTCCGTTTCTCCGGCCATTCTGCGGCTTGGGAGACGATGCCTGTCGCTCGACAAACGCCATGGCTGAACAGTCAAGCGGGAATCCAGCTTCCCTCGCGAAGATTGAGGAGAAAGAGGTGAGATGCAGCAGAGGCAGCAAATGCTAGCTGGTGGACCAAAAATCTGGGATCTGGCTGGCGGGCAAAATAAGCGTGTCCGAGGCACCAATGGTCACGTGATCTGGATTCTCAACGTCGGGACTTTCAACGACATTGTACGGCCGAAGAGCACGGGCTGCCCAACACCTCGCCGCATGCATACAGTAGCGAGGAGCTTGACAGTCACGGAACGATAACGTTCGAGCGGCCCATCTCCGCGCCCCTGTTCGATCGGAGCCCGCTTGAATGATATTGAGCAATTCTTGAGCCCTTCGCCCTGACCCTCTTCGCCCGGCAAAGCAGGCCAAGCCAGCTCCATGCTACTCTCAGGCGATCATCTCGGCAGGTAGAAGCACAGCATGCGACGTTAGGCGTGCATCGTCAAGAGGTCATCAACATGTCCAAGCCAAGCTACTAGACTACCAAGCTGTGCCCGTGCTCCCGCTCCCCGCTCATCGACATCGACGTCAACCACATGGCGCAAGTGTCCGCCCGAGCTCTGTCCAAAGGCACGCGTCTTGCACATACGAAAGCGAGAGTCGCAGAGTCGCAGAGTCGCGAATCCGCGAATTCGCTTTCGCTTATTGGGCGAGGATGGACCTGACGAACGAGTGGTAGTTAATCTGCCCGTCCCTACGGCGTAATCAGCCATGCCCTCACAGTCCGAACACACGATACCGTCCCACCACCGAGAAGCACGACTTCACTCACTGGACGGGGAAACCCTTGAGCAGCTCGTCGACCTCCTCGTCGCTCATCTTCTCGCCGAGCTGGGTGAGGACATATCGGAGCTCGCCAGCGCCGATGAAGCCGTTACCGGCCTTGTCGAACACCTGGAAGCCCTTGATGAACTCGTCTAAGCGGGGGTCAGCAGGGGTATCGACAGGGAGATCGGGAAGAAAGAGTAGGAGGTGAGAGGGGACAACGAGGGGGATGGGGTGCTGAGGTTGTACATACCCGCTGTACCGGCGGGTTTCCAGCCGTCCGGTCGGTTGAGAATCTGCAGGAACTGGTCATACCCGACTGGCGAGGCGTCAGCGCTGACCTAGGCGTCCGTGCATGACCCGTATACCGTTGCCGCCTTCACACGTCGGAAATCCAAGTCCGCCACAGGTGTCCCCTCATTGCCCTCGCGCTCCCCTTCTTACGCAGGATGTGACAGATATCCTCGTGAAGGCCAATCATGCGTGATCCCGCGTAGTACTCCTTCATCCGACATCGGAGAAGTTGATATTGACCACTTTGGTCTCTCCCTCCTTCCCTTGTCCCGCTTAGGCCGAATGCGTAACCGCAACCGCCCTATTCGCACCCCTGCGCGACACGCTCGACTGATGGCCGCCCAATACACTCCAGTGTCACTCACAAGTCGCACCGACGCTCCTCTCCAGTTCGGACACCTCGGCCTGAGTCGGGTTTTGACCCAGGGACCTCAACAGCTCGCCGAGGGACTCGCGCGGGACCTGGCCAGTACCCCGCTTGTCGAAGAGGGCGAATGCCTCGCGGTATTCTGCGATCGAATCAGTCAACACACACAGGGATCGCACAAAAAGACAGCGTCATGCAGAGGCCATGGGGAAGCGGAGATTGGTCGGTGGCAAGGACGGTCGATCACGGAGAGAGTTAGCTACGACGGACCTGCGTTGTTGTTCCCGGACTGAAGAGGGGTCAGTGGTGTTCAAGTTCCAGCAGGGTGGACGACCGCATCTCAGCGAGAGAAATGGCCATGGACTCACCATGGTGTACCAAGAGATGAAGCGGGTTGTGAACTCAAAGGCGGGGAGACTGTAGATGCGAGAGCTTTGATTGCAGTGTAGTGTTGTGAGAATGGGAATGGGAATGGAACAGCGACGAGGTGCGACGGTGCAGCCACCTGGACCTGAAACGCAGGCGCCCCGTTTGCAGCGACTGACTTTTGATCCCGTGACTTGACCTGGGCGCGTCAGACGCGTCGCCTTAAACAGACCTCCCCCTTTTACGACCAGTAATTTTGATTCCGTAATTTCCCCTTGTGGAAAGTGAGTCTGATGCCGCCCCTGGGCCCAGCCGCTGGGGACATTATTATTTTTCTCCCCCTCTGCTCTCGCTCTCTCATTTTCGCCACCCCACCTCCGTTGCGAAGCTTTTTCACCACTCTGGCCACGGCATCTCCTTTCTCCTCTCTTCATCACACCCATCCGGGTCTCTTTAACAACCAACAACTTTTCCCCTCCAAAAGCAACCCACCCCCCCTCTCCTTTGCTCGTCCCTTTCCGTCTCGACACTGAACACACCACACTCTTTTCCTTCTTCGCATAGACAAAACTGCATAGAACAGGAAAAGACCTAGACGGATCAATTGCCAAACGCGACTTTTTCTAATCCAACCCCCCAACTCCTCACCGACTCACACGACCTCGAGCGACTCCATCGCCACCCGTCGAAAAGCTTTCACAAGACCACTTCCTGCTTGAGAATGAGCCCAATCCCCATCAGCGATGTCCATGCCAACGGTGCCCCCCAGGGCGCCAATGGCTTCCCAGCCCTCGAGAAGAGGATGAGTAAGTCTCACCAACTTTATAAGGCTTCAACCTTGCCACTTCAATGGCCACCCCAAGAACCTCTACTGACTCGCACAGCTGGCATGACGCTGAACCCCACTCGCCCCGCCTATGTCCCTCCTCACATGCGCGGCAGCACCCGCGCCGGTCCTGAGCCCACTGCTCCCGCGTTCGTCCCCGCCGCCCACGCGCCGCCGCCCCACATGGACGGTGATGCCACCGGATACCACCCGGCCCCGACTGGCCTCCCTACCCCCGCACCCACCCCGCCCGCCGCGGCCATCCGTGGCTCGTATGTCCCTCCCTCGGCCCGCGGCCAGACTGGCCCCCGCGAGGACGGCGGTTGGGGTGCCCCCCGCACTGCTCCGGCCCCTGCGGCCAGGAGCTTCGGTGGTGGCGGTGGAGCTGGCTCTGCGCCTCCCGGCTTCGGCACCTGGAAGAACGGTGCCCACGTTATTGGTCAGCCCAACGCGCGCTTGGAGAAGGAGCTCTTTGGCGAGGAAGGCGACGGTGTGCATCAGTCCACTGGTATCAACTTTGACAAGTACTCCGACATCCCCGTCGAGGCTACTGGTAACGGCGTCCCCGAGCCCGTCACCACCTTCACCAAGGAGCACATCGACGAAGCCCTGCTCGTCAACATCGACTATGCTCGTTACAAGGTCCCGACCCCGGTCCAGAAGTATTCGATCCCGATCGTCTCGCAGGGCCGTGACCTCATGGCCTGTGCCCAGACCGGTTCCGGCAAGACGGCCGGTTTCCTCTTCCCCATCCTCTCGGCCTTGTTCACGTACGGTCCCCTCGCCCCCCCCGTCGACACCTCGTCGTACGGTTACGGCAGGCGCAAGGCTTACCCCACCGCTCTCATCCTCGCTCCCACCCGTGAGCTCGTCTCGCAGATCCACGACGAGGCCCGCAAGTTTGCCTACCGCTCCTGGGTCCGCCCCGCCGTGGTCTACGGTGGTGCCGACATCGGTCAGCAGATCCGTTCGCTCGACCGTGGTTGCGACCTGCTTTCCGCCACCCCTGGTCGTCTCGTCGACCTGATTGAGCGTGGCAGGATCTCCCTCGCCAACATCAAGTACCTCGTTCTCGACGAGGCCGACCGAATGCTCGACATGGGTTTCGAGCCCCAGATCCGCCGCATTGTCGAGGGCGAGGACATGCCCGGCGTCCAGGACCGCCAGACGCTCATGTTCTCGGCCACCTTCCCCAAGGAGATCCAGATGCTCGCCCGCATGTTCCTCAAGGAGTACATTTTCCTCTCTGTCGGTCGTGTCGGTTCGACCTCTGAGAACATCACCCAGCGCATCGAGTACGTCGACGACCACGACAAGCGCTCCCTCCTTCTCGACCTTCTCACCGCCGAGGAGTCGGGCGGTCTTGTCCTCGTCTTCGTCGAGACCAAGCGCATGGCCGACACCCTGTGCGACTTCCTCTGCGCTCAGCGTCACCAGGCCACCTCGATCCACGGTGACCGAACTCAGCGCGAGCGTGAGGCCGCCCTCTACGCCTTCCGTACCGGCCGTGCCCCCATTCTCGTCGCTACGGCCGTTGCCGCTCGTGGTCTCGACATCCCCAACGTCACCCACGTCATCCTTTACGATCTCCCCACCGACGTCGCCGAGTACACGCACCGAATCGGTCGTACCGGCCGTGCCGGTAACACTGGTACGTCGACCGCCTTCTTCAACCGCAACAACCTGTCGGTCGGTCGTGACCTCATCGACCTCCTCAAGGAGGCCAACCAGGAGGTCCCCCAGTGGCTCGTCGACATCTGCTCCGAGCGTTCATTCGGTGGCGGTGGTTACGGTGGCCGCGGTCGCGGTCGCGGTGGTGGTGGCGGTGGCCGCAGCACTGGTGGTCGCGACTACCGCTCCAGCGGCGGCGGCGGCGGCTTCGGTAGCGGTCCCCGCGGTGGTGGTGGCGGCGGTTACGGTGGTGGCGGCTACGGCGGTGGCGGCGGTGGATACGGTGGCGGCTACGGTTCGGCCGGCGGCGGCGGCGGTTTCCCTCCGCCGTCTGCCTCGTCTGGCGCCAGCTGGTGGTAAGCGTTGTGCCTTAGCACTGCGCCCATCCCCCCACCACCCACTCCACTCCTACTGCTGTTCATTTTTCGCTTTTCTTCCTGTTCCCTTCCGTACGACCTGCTCCGCCTTTCAGACTCGACCTGCCTCGGCTCGGCTCCTGTTATGATCTCGGCCTGGACCACAAGTTTCCCATTCGCATTGGCAAGCAACTCGCGTTCGTCTCGATCCTCTCAATCCAAAACGTCCTCTGCATTTCACTGCCCCGGCTCAATCAACAAGCAAAACCCCATACAACAACCTTTGCGCTGGACGCAGCTAGAAATCACGGACGTTTCAACAACTCAGCATTGACTCGAGTGACCCCAAGACCTCACCTCATCGAGACGCGACGCGCTCAAGCTTGTATCAACATGCGATTCCGATGGATACCCCCGGCTAATTCTGTCCTCGTCTCGTCTGGCGAAAACATCTCGGCACATTCAGGTCCCCGCCTTCCATTGTGTATACCCTTACTTTCTCCCGGCGTTACGAACACTTTCACCAAGCCTGGCGGCGAGGTTTTCTTCACGATTCCATTTCAACGACGATTACGACGATGACGACGACGAATCCAGAGAGGGAGAGAGGAGTTCCCACCAAAAGCGACATGGCGAGGAGGAAGGAGTGGGAGTTCTTTTCAAAGTCCAGTTAGACAAATCGTCGTACATCGTGCCGCCCTGTTCCGGCCTCGGCGTCTTAGAGGTAGACTAGTCCCTCGGGGCGCTTAGAGGCGAGACGAACAAAACAGATTAATTCGTTGAAGATTGGTGGAAAACCAATAACCCAGCTGAAAGCTATGCACCGAATGCTGCCAACTTTGCGAAGTGAACGGTCGCATTTCCTCAGCATCCAGAACAAGAGCTAATCTTAAAACAGGGGTGATATTTAAGCTGGATAAGTGAAATAGTCCCGCCCTACGAATTTCTTACCCGAACCGGAAGTCGAGACGAGGTTATGGCGGTCCTTGGTCTGGTCCGATTTCGGCGTCCTCAAACATGATTCTTGGGCACAATCGGCGCTGCGGCTTTGTGCTTTGTTGCTTGCTTCCCACCTCGGACATGGCCCGCTCACGCTCACGCTCACGCTTCCGAGAGAAGTATGCAGACTCAGGAATCAGGACACTCGACGACACGCATGTATGCGGCTCTTACGCAGGCAGGAAGGCGCATGGGTGTGGGGAAGTGGCGTGCGGTGATGGTGGGCTTGGCTAGTGTCGACTCTTGTCGGTACCTCTTGCTCTGCGTTGAGCGGTACATCATCTCGAGATCACTGACATGGTGCATGACCATCTCTGTTCACTGGTCTTTGATATTCACACTCACGTCCATCGCATTCACGTTGACCTCACTACGACAGGATCCTTGACTGATTGGTCGGGCCCATTCATCAATCAGACCCAAAGGACTCTCAAACGCGACGCGACACAGCCCACACACACATTCTCCCTGGCCGAATCACCGCAGCGTCGATTCACCATGTCCAACGTCGACTCTCACTCTCAACCTCACTCTCACTCTCACTCTGCCAACACGGCCGGCCTTGGTATCGTCTACCACCGAACCGGCTACAGCTCCACATCGCCTGTGACCACTGTGCTCGGCGCGGATCCTGTCCTATCCTCATCTTCGTCTGCCGTCTCGGCCTGGGCGGACGGCACACACCCTCCTCCCTCGCCATCATACTCCCCCGTGCAGCTACCCGCGGCTCTCAACCCTCCCGGGAGTTCGTTCTCGCTTAACAAACGCGATTCGTTCTCCTCCGTCCCGTCGGCGTCGGCGTCGGCACTGGCGTACCCGTACCCCTCCCCTCCACCGAGTCGGCAGGGTACACCGCCCGTTTCGAGCATGAGTCCCGGCCCGGGCTCGGGTTCGAGCGGGGGTTCGCGAGCCGGTTCACAGGTAGACTTGACCAACCTCGTCATGTCCCCTTCGGGATACACGTCCACCCCGCCACTGTCCGCCCCGTCCCCCTCCTCCCGGCGGAGACACTCGATCGACTCGCCACTCAGTCTCAATCTCGGTCTCGCCGGCTTCGGTGCCAGGAAGCACTCCATATCCTCCGCGGCCAGTGACATCGAGAAGGGCTCAGACGCCGGACACTCACACGGTCACGGACACGCCGTGGCCGCCTCGATCGGTATCGACGGCATCGATCTCGGTACGCCCTTGCTCGCTGCGGACGAGACGAGGGAAGCCCACGCCCCCGGAGCGCGGGGGGAGAATGTCTTGGGAGGGGGCTGGGACGGGAAGCTTGACTTCGGTGCGTTCGATGCGGTCAAGCTCGGGAAGGTATTGTCGATGAAGTTTCTTCGAACGGTGAAGAAGGGGAATCTCCCGTTCCTGGTGGTATTCATATCGTGAGTGACAACGACAGTAACACCGACAGTCTCTTCCCGGTCGCAACGCCATATCCTCGCATCGCGATCAGACGCAAGCCGCTCTATTACACCCTTCCCATGTCCTTCGCTATTTCGCGTCGCTGACCACTGTCTCACAGCTGCGGCTTTGTCTTCTTCTCTGCCCTCGCTGGGGTAGGCTACGTCCCCCCGAGACCACCGACGTCACAGCGTCGACCATCCCCATCCCGTCCAACGCCGCGTTCGAGCCGGGAAGTCCGGTGTATGATCCTGCCGAGGCGCAGAGGCTGGCTATGGAGGAGCAGAGGCAGCTCGAGGAGGAGTGGAGCAAGAGGAGGAGACCTCAGGATGTGAGTGGTTTGGACACGAGTTGCACGGGCACTGGCACGGGCACTGGCAAGGGTCCTGGCACCGGCTGCTGAACCGAGCCCTTCGATTGTTCGATTGCCTTCGATTGCACCAAGGCCCAAGGCGAGGAGGTAGGAATGATTCTCAGCGGGCAGAAGGAGCGGTGTGGAGAGCGACCACCATGTAGATGGGATTCTCCAAGGAGCGGACGTTGGGGGCGCAGAGCACATCTGGACCTGGCGATTGCACAGAGAGCACGATCGGAGCCGCACTGACTCGTAAAGGGCGCCTGGATGAAGAAACAGCGCGACGACCGCGCAGTCCGCCGTCAGCCTCTCCGCGCCAAAGACCACACTCTCCTCGCGAGCGCCGTCAACGCAGCCAATCCCTCTGCGGCCGACTCTGAGGAGCTCGTCACGACGCCGACCGCGGCGGGCACGGAGTCACTGGCTGACCAAGGGGGTCCGACGGCTGCGGCGGGTACGGACGGGAAGGAGGATGTTGCGGTGAAGGCTTGATCTGGATTGACGGCTCACATGCATGGATTGGATTGGAATGGATTGGATTGGATTAGGTTGAATGCTGGAGTTCGGAGTACTGGTACTCCGCCTCTATGCGCAGGAATGATTATAGAGTTGAATAGATTGAGGGAGGACGTGTATACCCCTCGTACCTCAGGTCGCCTATGCAGTCCATCGTATGTCCCGCCCATGCGAGAAGGCCAGCGGATCGAGGACATGGCACAAGAAGTTGTCCCTTCGAATTCCGGGTCAAAGATCCGGAGATTTGCGTTCCCCACCATTTGACAGCAGGTTGGGTTTACTTGTGCGCGAAGCGACTAACGGAGAATGAAGGAACGAGACCCCTCCCACACCAAATGAAGACGTGCAGGATGATGTGCTGCTATACATGACATGAACGACCGGAAAGCTCTCTACGGCGTCTCAAAAGCACCAGCACCTCCGCAGCCAAAGGCGGCTTTGCTTTTGTGCCCCCACCACCCATTGCCCACCGCCTACATGCAGATGCGGTAGGTGATATACCTGGCCACGCATCAGCGCTACATTTCCCCAAGCAAGAGACCCGTCAAACTCACCGACCGGCCGTCTCACTGGCCCTCTCAATCTTCATCACCTGGCCGCGCTTCATACCGTAATACTTCGCCACGGGGTCGCTGAGCATGATCCGTGGCAGCTGAGTCTCCTTCAATCGGCTATGACAATGGTATCAGCAAGAGCCAGGCGGGAGTTCCCAGTAACGGATCTGGGTTCTGGTTGGGATCGTAGAGTGGCATCGGTTCGCCTCGCCTCGTCAAGTCAAGTCGAGCCACTCACTATTTCTTGATCAAAGCCGACTTCTCCTCGGGCGTCATGATCTGGTGCTTTGGGACAAGAAAGTGCCGGGTGATGTTGACCAGCAGATCTGATTCTGGGAACTCTTCGAGCGTGTACTCGGACTGCATCTCCTGTAATGCCTTGTCGCGAATCAGCACTCCTCCAAGGCGGGATCGCGGGAGCGTCATGTCGGAAACCTCTTGTCACTCATGTGGATCGCAGGGACATCGGCGCATCTCTCACCTTCTTGGCCACGCTGGACATCTTCTCCGAATAGATGATGATCCCTCTCCGAGCTCCGTTCCTGTCCAGCGAGCCGATGAACCTGCGAAACGTCAGCATCGGGTGCAATATTCCCGTTGGCATGACACGCCGCTCTCCAGGTGCCGCACGGTGGAAGGGGGTCGGTCACACGGACAGCGTTCGGGAAGACCTGGACAAGCCGAGCCGCACTCACGCCTTCATGGCCGCCTTGGAGACGCTCTTCTCTCCGCAGAAGTACACATAGATTCGGTCGTTCTCCCGCACGCCATGGTCCGCGCTGAATGTCATCGTCAAGCGACTATGGGTGATGAGCCGGGTCCATCATACGTCTGCGCCAGAATATAGCGCGCCACGTCTCGCCTGATGCGCCAGATGCCAGATAAGGAGCTAACGCGACGGGCTGGCCTCTAGGGAGCACAGTAGCTGTGAGATATCGCGACTCACTCTGCGACACCCGAGGCGCCATGATCGTTCTTGAACTGGTCAAACGACGTCGAGATCTCATGATCGGCAATCAAGTATCCCTAGGAACACAATCATCAACCTCGATCCTTCTTCCATCCGGCCAGTCACTGCTCGGGAGGAGGAGTAAGTAAGAGAGAGACGTTCGGCTCACTCGATCCCGGACCATCTCGTGCACCGTGCGGGAAACACGCCATAGGCGAGCCAGCTCCCGGTCGAGGTCCTGCGCCATGATGCAGGTTGGAGAGGATAGATTCTAGGCCAGACCAGGCCGGTTTCTCGGGATCGGAATCGAGAGTTGGAGGAAGGTGGGATAGGTGAGGACAGAGAGCTGTGGGCGTGATACGAGAGATGTTATGCTTTGAGACGGGTATTGAGGTCGAGACAAGAGACGATGAGGATATGAGGAAGAGTTGATTCAAAAGCAAGCAGAAGCAAGTCGAGGAAATCTGGATCCAAATAGGCGCGCGGTGTCTTTTCTCGGGCTGCACCAGAATACAAAGGCAAGCAAGCCTATTAGAGGGCTGTCGCCGGCACGCCTAACCGAGATGGCTGTCGGGGCTCCAGATTCTGCGCACACGCGCCTCGCTCGGTATGGTAACGTAACTATGATGGGTGTGCCATATGCTCGGTCAGATACAGAGTGGTCGCTCGCCAATGTTCATTCTTACAATCCTCTCCCACAACAGGTCGGACGTGTGCTGAACCCGTACTCGTCCTGCCATACCTCTTCTCGGTACCTCGAGTCTCAGTAGCAGACCCAGGGACAGAGCGTCTGCGGAAAGCTGGCGTCCCGTCTGTCTTTCGGGCAGACTTCGAGGCCCGATTCTGACTCTGCGCGCCAGCGATAACATCTCGATTCACGATGATGTTGGCTGATGATACCGGCGTGAGTGCTGTCCCTTCACCACCTCTGAAGACCTCTCTGACACATCACAGTCGTTGGAGCCCATATCGCTCTCGCTCCTCCGCACTCTCCGCACCATCCTTCCCCTCGCGATCCTCGTGACCCAGGGAGTTGTCTCCCTACCCGTCTTCGCTCCTGTACGGAGCGTGACCAGATCCGCGATCTCCGACCTAGTTCCGCTCAGGACCCAGGTGCCTCCAGAGCCTCCGACACGGGTCGAGTTGGACCAGGCGAGGAGCCGCAGTATCAAGGTATGGAGGCAGATGACTCTTGCCCTCCTGGCGATGGTGGAGCTTGGAGTCTGGACGGGTATAACGGGGAGTGAATTCCTGCGGGCTTTGAGTGGGGAGGTGCGAGCAACAGACGTCGTGCTTTCAGCTGGCATGGTACTTGTATGGGTGAGTTCGCGGTCCATCAGGTCCATCTCCACTACCTTTCGAGATCCCTGTAAACCTTTATGGGGGTGTGCGAGAGGGTGATAGAAACTCGCTCAACTTGCTCGCAGCTCTACCTACTCGCTCGACCACTTCTCCGCCCGCCGAACACTCCGCCATGGCCCACAACCCTCGTCTACGCCCTACTATGGACGCTCTCCGTCGTACACCTCTGCGTTGCTTTCTATGTGCGCGCCTCGCTCGGCCGGTTTCCCCCATGGGCTACTCCAGTATGGTTCTCCCTCGAAACGGGAAACATCCTCGTCACGTCGATCCTACTCTTGGTCATCGGCGGTCTTCCCCTCGCGTCCCCATACGTCCTCGTTCGCCTGGTAAGTCAAAGTCTTGCCATCTTGTCGTCTTGTCGACATTGTTGTCTCCTCCAAGTTTCGCTCTCGCGCTGACCCCGCCTCACCACGCAGCCCACCATCGCTCCGGACGACCTCGTGACAGTCTCCTCCTGGCTCACTTTCACCTGGGTCAATCCCTTCATCTCCCTTGGCTCTTCCAAGGAGCTTGAGCCCGAGGACCTGCCCTCTCTGTCCCTCACCATGCAGACCGCCATCGTCTTCGACCGGTTCCGTCAAATCGCGGGGAGCACGCTACTCCGGAGAATCTTGCTCGCCAACAAGCTCGACCTTGCCCTTGACGCCGGTCTCACGCTCATAAGTGTGGTCTTCAATTATGCGGGACCGTTCTTCCTTCGGCGAATCTTGTGAGTGAAAGATAACTGGTGCCATATCACGGATAAGCAGGGGGTCGTTGATGCTGACACACCACGCAGAGACGGCCTGACGGACCGCTCGCCGGAAGCCATGTCTCGCGCATACGTTTACGCCGTCATGGCCTTCCTTGCCTCCGTCTTCAAGGTAAGCCACACCTTATCACCTCAATCATAGTACGAATGCTGGTCTCTCATGCTCATACCCAGGCTCTCTCCGACCTCCTGCATCTGTGGCACGGCCGCCGGGCCGCTGTCCGCATCAAGGCAGAGCTGATAGTGAGTTTCCGAGCTCCGGACCGCCTCCGAAGCCAAATCCATTCCGTCCTGACCGTTCACGCAGGCAGCGGTCTATGACAAGGCTCTGAAACGCAAGGACGCTTCCGGGGTCATCACCAAGGAGGAGGAAAAGAAGGAAGAGCAAGTACCGGACGGAAAGAGCAAGGACAAGGCTGCCGGGCAAAAGGACAAGGCTGGCGGCAAAAAGGATGATAAGGCGAAGACCAAGCCGGAGGAGAAGAAGACAAACGCCGATTCCGGCAAGGTGGTCAATCTCATGTCGGGTGAGCATTATCTCGCACCTGACGCGTATCTTGAGTTGCTGATGGGGTCCTCTCTGTATTGCAGGTGATACCAACAGGTGCGGAGACGGTTGAAGCTAGTGCTGCTCGAGTTCTGACTGGCTTTGCAGGATCTCCAACACCGTCAGCGGTGCCTATTACATCTACGGCAGTCCCTTCGAGATCATCGTGGCCTCCATTTTCCTCTACAAGTCAGTACCGAGAGCTCTAATTGCCGCGCTTGCTGACGTGCATCGCAGCATCCTGGGCTGGTCCGCGTTCGCAGGTATCATTGTGCTGGCTGTAGCCGTGCCTCTCAACTCCTTCCTCTCCAAACGCAGTGTCAAGGTGAGAACCGATGCAATGGGTGCTTCGCACTAGTCCCGCCGCTGATCAATTGCGATTTAGATCACCCAGGAGCTGTTCAAGGCGCGGGACAAGAGGATCAGCGTCATGAACGAGCTCATCCCTGCCATCCAGTTCATCAAGGCGAGTCCCATTCGCCCCGGTATTTGGTGCCCATCTCACATCAGATCTAGTTCTTCGCCTGGTCGGAGCAGTGGAAACAGCGCGCCAAGGAGGCTCGAGCTGGAGAAATGAGCCAGATGATCCGATGTGAGCGATATCTATCCTGTTATCATGTTTGTTGTCTCGCTGACGGACCAAAGCGCTCATCAACAGCCTGTGGTTCTCGATGCTGTGGAATCTGGTTCCAATTTCGGTCACACTTATTTCCTTCTTCTGGTAAGATCTACTTGTATTGGGCAGCGTGATACGGAACTGACGACTCGCACAGCTACATCGTTATCGCCCAACGGGAGCTCACTGTCTCGGTGGCATTCACGGCTATCTCATTGTTCAACATGCTGCAAATGCCTCTGAACGTTATCCCCACGTTTGTGAGTTTCAAGCAGTCCTCAGGTTCCTATCATGGGTACATCGACTGACCTGCGAACAGATCGTTATCATCCTCCAAGCACATGTGTCAGTCAAGCGCATAGAGGACTTTTTGAACGAGGACGAAGGTGAGAGTGGCCTCATCACGCTGCGGTCGGATGGACGCTGGACGCTGGACGCTGGACGCTGGACGCTGGACGCTGGACGCTGGACGCTGGACGCTGGACGCTGGACGCTGGACGCTGGACGCTGGACGCTGGGGCGTGGCTGATCTTGTTGCCAGTGCCTGATTGGGTGTCGAGTCTGAAAAGAAACGAAGGCACCTCTACTGGCAAGGCTAAGATCGGGTTTGAAAATGCTTCGTTCCGCTGGAATTCGGGCAAGCAGTCCGAATCCCCCGCGAGCGGCAACGGCACTTCTGCGCCCAATGCCAACGTCGAGCCCTCATCATCCACGTCAAGCGGTGATATCACGGCGACTGAGCCTGCCGAGGCGTATTTCCGACTTTCCGATCTGAACGTCGACTTCCCCATCGGCAAGCTCACCGTCATTACTGGCCCGACCGGTTCCGGCAAGACGGCGATCCTCACTGCTCTGCTTGGCGAGATGGAGTTGCTCGAAGGCAAGAGTCACTTGCCAAAGCACACGACGATGGTGAATGACCAAGGGTTGAGGAACTCGGTGGCGTATGCGGCGCAGACACCTTGGTTGCAGCAGAAGAGTATCAAGGACAATATCCTTTTCGGGGAGAGATACGACGAGGCGAGGTACGAGGCCACCATCGAGGCGTGTGCTCTGTGAGTGATTGCGCTCCCTCGGAGAATGGACTAGGCCCGGACACCCGGATGCCCGTTGACAGAGCAGCGTCCCCGACTTTGACATGCTGGAAGACGGTGATGCGACCGAGATCGGTCAGAAGGGAGTAAGTGCGGGGCGTGCGGGACTATGTGGCGGGACTGCACCTGACCAGGCCGCCAGATCTCACTCAGCGGTGGCCAGAAAGCTCGCGTCGCACTTGCCCGTGCGGTCTATTCTTTCACTCAGCATATCCTCCTGGACGATCCGCTTGCGGCGGTGGATTCGCATACGGCCAAGCACCTTACCGACAAATGTCTTAACGGTCCGATCCTCAAGGGCCGTACGGTCGTGCGTGTGCTGGACTCCCACACCCGTCTTAAGGACGACTTGCTGATTGGTTGAGCAGATTCTCGTCTCGCACCACCTGGAGCTGTTGTTGCCTTCTGCGCACTATATCGTCCGTCTTCTTGACGGCCGGGTTGACGCGCAGGGCAGGCCAGCCGAGCTGCGCCAGAGCGGGGAACTCGATGGGCTTGTTGCGCTGGAAGAAGCTGAAATCAAGCATGAAGAGGCCATCACTGCGAGTGAGGCGGTTGACGGTGAGGCTGAGGCGGTGGACGGGGAAGGAGAAGGCGACGGGGACAAGAAGAAAGCCAAGAAAGAAAGAGGACCGGCCAAGAAGTTTGTTCAAGGTGAGTGGGGATCCTGACGCGGCCAGAAAGGCGCAGAGCCATACGATCGCGACGGCATGGCTGAGATGTGTGCTTCGTAGATGAGGAAAGGCCAGTGGGCAATGTCAAGTGGGAGACGTACAAGCTGTACATCAAAGCCGCAACGTATGTCACCTGGGGATGCTCCGCCGTCGTTCTCGGTAAGTCTGGACTCGGACTCTCTTTCCTGCAGGTCCGTCCTTACATGCTGATGGACTACAGTCTCCACTCAGATCGCGACGAACGGGGAGAGATTCTGGCTCAAGATCTGGGGTGAAGGTGCGTTCCCCAACAGTGACATCAGGGAGGCTCAGCGAACCGTTTGGCTGAGACGGTGGCAGCGTACTTGACCAGCCTTCAGCCGCTGGTTGCTTTTGCTCGGCCCCTGCTCAATCTCCACGCCACGGATTATCACCACGTCGACCTGCATCAGCAATTCATGCACCACGTCCCGGCAAATATGACTCAGATGGCTCTAGCAACCACCGATGCCACTCTGAACGCCTTCACCTTGCCGAGATTGTGAGTGTTGCCTGAGCTTCCGTGCTCTGCGTCAAAGGGGGCGAGGAGCTGATGGGCCAGGCCGTCGGCACATACCCACCCGGGCTTCTACCTCAGTATCTACGCGGCGATCGGTAGGTTGCGCGGTATGAGGATCTGACCAAGCTGAGCTGGATCTTCATAGTCATTGGCGAAGCCGTTTTGGGTGTGTTCTCAAACGCCATCGGCAACTGGGGCCAATACAGAGCTGCGGTGTAAGTGCCTAGTTCGCCTCCGCGTACGTGGCAGGTCGCGGTCTTGCTGACCTGAATCCACGTAGAAACATCCACGACCGTCTGCTGGACACCGTCATGCGAGGTGCGCTTAGCGACACGTCCTCCCAGATGACCAGGCTGATCACGTATTCGTGCAGGCACGATCCGGTTCTTCAACGTCACCCCTACTGGACGTATTATTAACCGATTCTCACGGGACATCGAGACGATCGACTCGTCCCTCAACAACGGTCTCCGCACCGTCATCGTATACATTGCCAGTCTACTGGCGGCGGTCGTAAGTTGCACCGTACCGTGCGAGCGCGGTTCCCGGCTCCACCTTGGGAGCACTCGCTCACGCAACAATAGGCGGTGGTGACGGCGATTGTACCGTGGTTCTTGGTTCCCGCGGCGTTGATCAGCTATGCGTACTATCGATACTCGGTTCTCTATGTGAGTCAAGATCTGTCTTTGCGTGCCGCACGGCGTGAACTTATTCTCTCAGCTTCGTGTTGGACGTAGCTTGAGGCGCCTTGAGGCAACGGTAGGTCGTCAGGAGTCGTCAGGATGCAACCGGACCGGGCGGTGCTGATGGTTTGCTAGCTTCGCTCGCCGATCTAGTATGTCCTAGAAACGTGCAACTGTTCGAGTCATTACTGGGACTTGAGTCTGGGTTGGTGGTACTGACCTGAATAGCTCTGGCTTTGCCGAGCTGCTCGACGGCGTCATCACTGTCCGGGCCTTCTCCGTCGAGAAGCGGTTCATGAGTCTGCTCTGCGAGCAAGTTGACAAGACGCACTCGGCGTTCTACTACTACTGGGTGAGTCGCAGGCTCACAAGACGCTGGCCAGAACCCCGGACGCGAAGCTGATCTCGATGCAGATGATGAACCGATGGGCGAGTGCCATAACGTCTCGCGATGCCACTTCCGGATTGTACTGACTGGACCTAGCTTCTTGTCCGATTTGACGTGCTCGGAGCCTTTTCAGTGGCTTTCACGACTCTGCTTGCTCTGAGCGGCGCCGTCAAGCCCGGGTCGGCGGGTATGGCCATCCTCTCCGCGCAGTCGTTTGTCTCTGCCTGCTACTGGGTTTCTCGATTCTGGGGACAACTCGAGATGGATTTCAACGCCGTCGAGCGAGTGCAAGAGTATCTCTTGATCCCACAAGAGCCCCCGGCGATCATCCCGGATCGACGACCGCCGGCCTACTGGCCTTCGGCCGACCCAGATCACAAGCAGGGCTTCCTGAGCGTTCGGGACCTCGAGATCAAGTATGCGCCAGACTTGCCGACGGTCTTCCAGGGCAGCTTCGAGGTGGATGCGGGAGAGAAGATCGGGTTGATCGGCCGGACGGGCAGTGGGAAGAGTACCCTTGCGATGAGCTTGCTGAGGTTTGCGGATCCGGCAACGGGGAAGATCGTGCTGGACGGGATTGATATAACGTCGATTGGCGTGGACGATCTGGTGGGTACCTAGCTGCGATAGGGTTTGGTTGGGACGAGCTGCTGACTGGGTGAACTTAGCGATCGCGCATCACGTATATCCCCCAAGGTGAGCGGACCGACCATGGAAGTGGGCTGACAGTCAGACGCGGTGCTGTTCTCTGGGACGGTGCGGACCAATCTCGATCCGTTCGATGAGCATTCCGACGAGGAGCTGCTGGACGCCCTTTCTCGCGTCAATCTTGGGCCGAGCGAGACTCCTCAGCCTTCCCGTGCGCCGAGTCGAGTCCCCTCGAGTCGTCGTCTGGCAGCTGTCGCTGCCGAAGACGCTGCGAGCGGGTTGGACACGCCATCGACCGCTGCGTCGACTACGGGTGGAGGCAAGGTCATGATCACCCTCGCAACGGAGGTCTCGGCGGGAGGAAGCAATTTCTCTCAGGGTCAGAGACAGCTCATTGCGATGGCTCGTGCGCTGCTCAGGCGGTCGAACCTGATCGTGAGTGATGACTTGTGCGGGTACGGGCAGTGATCGAGCCGGGTGTGGCGCGAGGGACGTAGCACCGCGGAGCAGAAGGGACGATGGTCTGCATGCTGATGGATTCAGGTCATGGATGAGGCCACGGCAAGCGTAGATTTCGCGACGGACGAGGCGATACAAAAAGCGATCCGAACCGAGTTCAAGAGTTCCACTTTACTCACAATCGCCCACCGCCTCTCTTCGGTGATAGACTATGACCGTCTCCTCGTCCTTTCGGATGGCCACGTGAGTCACAATGGCATGAGAGTGACTCTTCCCGATCTCTGCCGAAATGCAGATCCCAGATCTCCTTTCGTCTCTCGGCATCAGTTACCGTATCCCTGGCTGACGCAGATCACAGGTGGTGGAGTTCGACACGCCAATCGTAAGCATGCTTGTTCCCACTGGTTCCTAATCCGTGGTACCCATTTGTTCCTCTCCGTCCCGAACATCCTGTACCCGCCAGGGCGGTGTGAGCAGGCGGAGATATACCAATACGAGTACTGTACAGGGGATCAGGTCCGGGGGACGGGATCGTTATTCGGTCGAAAAGCCAGCCAGGTCCCAGAAGTAGGTCAGCTGACAAGTGGTCTTTCTTGGGCTCCGTAGAACCTCCTTCGTCGGGACGACTCGTTCTTCAAGAGCCTGTGCGAGAAGTCGGGGAGGTACAGGGAACTGTACCGCGCCGCGGAGCGGAAGGAGCAGGCCGACGCGGGCGCGGACGCGGATGCGGACAGGGACGAGGTCAAGGCCAAGGCGTAGGATGTGGAAGCGAGGGGAGCAGACTGCAAGGACAAGGATGAACAGGTCGAGTCTGGCACTACGCTCAAAGCGGCGGGTGACGGCCGGGGCCGCCTGGAACCTTCCTTGCATCCAACTCCGTGGCGGACAGGGGAGTGGATTTAGAGTCGGTTGACGACCGAACAACTATACTCATGAGGAAAGTGGACGGCTCATTGGAGTAGTGTGTCGACGATCTATAGTCGAGAGATGCGTAGATCAGTGCTGCACCTTTGCTGAGGACATCCTGACTTGTTTATACCTATCACTTATTGATGATCTTCTTGAATGCATATCATTGAGGCGGCTTCCAGCGGTACTGAGGTGTAATGTATGCAAGAGACAGGGATCAAACCCACTGCTACCCACTGATACCCATTGCTACCCGCTGCTCCCCACAGCTATCCGCTGCTGCCGTCTTCTGCCCACTGTCACTCACTGCCACCCACTGCTACCCGCCGAGGAACTCGACGAGGTGGGTCTAGTGTAACTCCAGCACCCAGAAAGCAGGAGGCCTTGAGCAGGGAGACGTTTCTTGCACGTGGAGATACCGTCCCGCGCTCCCGATTTGGGGGTTCGGTTGATCTCCAGGAACGCCGCGTAGGTGTGTAAATCGCCGTGTGACATCCGAAAGTCGACGACGTCGAGATGAGTCAGATGACGAACGCGGCGTCGAGCAACGACGAGTATGTCCCCGGAAACTAGGGAACTAGGGGTCGATCGATTCCTTGGATGACACATGCACCGGAGCCCTGCAGAGTCCCTCGGATCGCCTCCGCGTTCGACATGTGTGCGAGGTGCCCACATCAACCCTTCACAAGGCCGTTCCGTCACCCTTGATCCTTCGTCTACTTGAGTCTTTGTTCAGCGCCCATTCTCCCGCGGGAGCTGCACGAGTGCGGAAAGTCTGATATGATGGATCTCGCCTGCGCCTATCTATGATGTCCTCTACCAGTTCTTGTTCCTCGTTTCTCACGCTGTTGGAAGTCTCTTGCACCGACCCGCGCTGTTGTCGTCGTCCTGTGCTCAGATCCTTGGACCGTCGGATCGTCGGACCTTTCTGAACGTCGGACCCTCTGAGTCTCGGCCCTCGGATTCGCGACGGACTGTGCTCCGCACATCGATCGATGACTCGAATTCAGACTCCCAGAGGCCCGGTGTCCCCTCGCGTTTCGGAGGTTCTCCGGCATGGGGCGTGGCGTGGCGTAGCGTGTCGTGTCGTGGCGTCGATGTCGGCGTCGGCGTCGGCGTCCAAGACAGCGACGGCAGTGTGGAGTGGGAGTCGGCGTTACGGGAGCAAAGGAGTACGACGTGAAGCGAAGCGCAGTCGCAACGGCTACCTCCTGAGCTATCTCGGGATGGATGCCAAGGCGAGATAGGCGCTCGTGAGATCACGGGAACAGTGTGCACGAGTACGACTGGGATCATGTGAGCACAGTTGCCGGCGGGCGGAAGGGCAGCGTGTGCATTTACAGATCGACGCGAAACGGCATGTGTGTGTGTCTCTCTCTGTCCAAGGTTTTCGCTCGAAAGATCGA
Source organism: Saitozyma podzolica (assembly GCA_003942215.1). Lineage (NCBI taxonomy): Eukaryota > Fungi > Basidiomycota > Tremellomycetes > Tremellales > Trimorphomycetaceae > Saitozyma > Saitozyma podzolica. Next base: position 127,671 of record RSCD01000021.1, on the reverse strand, counting down.
AAGAATTCATGTACTCGTACTTCCTGTTGGGCCGTGTCATACTGCCTGCTCCGAGCTCGCTCGCTGACACTTCGCAACCATTGTGCTCGTGCGACATGTCAATGTCGAAACGCCGCTCAACACCACTCGCACCGCCTCTCTGGGCTTTTCGGGCCCGATGGCCGCACAATGGCGTGTGCTCCGAGAGTGTCGCCCGCACAGCAAGCGTACAGTTGTCGTTCCCTGGACGCCACGGCGCAGCGCCATGTTATTGTATCGGCATTCGCATGTCATCGTCGTGTTCTCCACGCAACATGTCGTTTTGTCTCGCTGCGCACTCGCGTCGTGACAATCCCCAATCCCCAGTCATTCGCCGCGAGTCTCTTGGACGTAGCGTGAGAAAGAGGAATGCATCGATTGATTGTTTCATTTGGTTGATTTGACCTGATTGATTTGAGTGAATGGTAGATGACGAACAAAATTCGGGGGCCGGAGGCTTCGGGATGAGTTTTCGGGATGACCGAAATTTGGAAAGCAGAGGCGGGAGCTGCTGCGCGTCGCACGTGAGAATGGGCACATGTCTTGGCACATGGGGGGGAAAGGGGGGGGGGGGGGGGGGGGGCAGGACGCAGCGTAGGGAGACCCGAAGAGTGGTTGGGTTGTTCGCGCAATGATATTACGAGAGAAACAAAGAGACCCCGCCGTACCGCAGATTGGCGATGTTGGGGATATTGTGAATGCGCATAGTCACGGCGGCAGTGCATAGCCTTCCAGCGCCCGCGCGCGTGAGCGTGCCATGATCAAACGAAGACGACGGGGAGTAGCCAAAGCTCAAGCCCAAGCCAACGCCAACGGCAAGGCGGAGGCGGAGGCGGAGGCGGAGGTGCGCCGTCACGTTTCTCATCGGCAGTCCATCGTCCATCCCATGAGCTAGCTGCCTGGCCACGGATCTGCTCGCCCGCCACTCGCCACGACAATCAGATACCGACGGAAAGCGCAGAGTTGTACCACTCTGTGCCTCACTCGTCCAGGGTTCACTAGTTGTCGTACTACCCACTACAAACTCTTTCCTCTCCGTATCAGACTGAATCTGACTCTCTGACTCTGGATGCTGACGCACTACTCCGTCCCGGCTAAACCCAGCACGGGCCAATGACAATCAATCTACATGGCCCCCAAAAACACCGGCCAGCAGTGCTCAATCGAATTCGGAGTATGCCTCTCCACACCCGACACCGCGCCCGCGCCGTGCTCCCCCTGCGTTATTCGGTTGCGGGCGCCCGCTTCCCCCACACAATCAGCAGTGGTCTCTTGACTCGTGTCCGTTGAGCTCCGCATGTCGTTGGCTCGAAGAATTCAGTTCATCGGTTCAGTTCAGGTCAGTCCAAGCCATCGTGTCGAGGAACGACATGGCATCGATCGTAATTCGTGTGGTGTGTGGTCGTAGTCGTACAGTCGTATTGTCTTTTCAGGACTCCACCTCAGGGTGCGACGCAATCTCGCTCTATGCCCGCAGTCTCGGAGTGCAACGTCGGAACAGATTAAGGGAAAAGGACAGAAAATCAAACGTCCCGGACCGAAAAGGATATTATGCTTTAGCTCTGCGTCAGATCGTCGGAAAAGAACAGCATAGAACAGGCAGAGCATCTGACGCCAGCGGGGAGGAGGGGGGGCGGCTCGTGGACAGAAGCAGTCGCAACTCGCAGACGCAGTCCCACAAGGCAACGAGGCAACAGCGGTCCGGGAACGGAACGAAGCTCACGCTCACGCTCACGCCCCGCTCTAAAATCCCACGGCGAGACCGGAGAGTCGGAATGCCAGCTCTGCAATTGTGTCATGACGCTCTCGGGATCTCGGGATCTACTTCGCGAGGGAGAAAACTCTCTCACCCCTCGGACGACCGGGGTGGGCGATGCGATGCGATGCGATGCGATCCACAGGTCCACAGGGACGGACAAGTTTCCGATGGGGTGGCGCTCCGGCGTGATCACGTCTGATCACGCGTAGGGCGTAGGGCGTCGGGTGCGGGCGAGGGGGAGGGGTCGGCCAGTAGTCATCCCGCAAGCAGGAAGGTAAACGTGCACCCCAGGTTCCGAGAATCGAATCATCGATCCCACGCCTTTGTTCACGCTCCCGTTCCCCGTGCATTCGAGTACCCACGAGGTCACAGCCGGCGGAGCAAACTCGTAGAGCACAGGGCCCAACACGGGATTCATGGTGTTGACGGTGTTCACTCGCCGTGATCACGAAGCGAACCTCGTCTCCAGTTTCAACCCCGACTCGCGCGAATGCGCATCATTTCCCACTTTCCCCACCGAACCCTTGACGCCTCTTCCTCGCACCCTGCCCCGAGACGTCACCGGCTGACGACCGACGATCGCGATTCGTCTCGGACTCCGGTTTCGCCGAACGTGAGCAAGCAAGAGGGTCTGAAGATCAGGAGTGGACGAAGCAAGATTCCGAGCTCCTTCCGTTGGAAAACAGTCGTACTTCCACCCTCGCCCCTCTGTCATTGATCCTCGTCGTCCGTCCCCGTGTCCCCGACATTGCTGTTGAAGAGTTAGAGGATCGAGAGATCACCGGGCCAATCGCACTAGCGAGGGGACAAGACTTTGGGAACGACACTACTACCGCTACTGCCTCGGCGAGTGACACACCACCTCGACCCTGAGTCGATCACGCACAACGCCGTGCACCACTACAGTGCCCCTATACCTACCCCTGCTGTGCTCGCCTTCTCCCTCGCTTCTCGGCATCGTGAGATCTGCCTAGGTGCGGTTCGCTCGGGTGGTCGTGGTCCGGCTGTCCCACTCCCGTGCGGCTAGACCGCTCGCATCCATTTGTCCCCATCAGCACCGAGGCACCTCGTCTCTCCGCCAGACCAACACCGCATCGGCCGGCCCCGTCATCATACTGTAACTGCATCATCACTGTACATCCACCCCTTCTTCGGAAGCTCTTGGGACGACCCGGCCGTTGACGTCCGTGTGAGTGGGGCTTGCTCCGACTCGGGCTGCGTGACGGCTCGTGTCCCCATGGTTACAATTATAATGCTCTGGCTCATCCACATTCATAGGCATGAGACACTTGTCCTCCGACGCCGACACCGACGCCGACACTGACCCCCCAACCCGAACCTCAGCTCCGACCGCCCACCGGCAAGCCGACGGAAAAAGGAAAGAACACTTTCCCGGACCCACACGATCGTCTTTGTTCCCTGACACCTGCTGCATACCGACGGAACATCTATCACCTGTTCACCTGCGGACTTGGCACCTGGCACCTGGCACGCTCGCCGGCACGCTCGCTGGCACACGCCACGCCACCTGGACTTCCTCGGTCATCGCAGCCACCCGACACTCTCTGCCCCCCTCCCTTCCCCTGATACCCCTATTTATCCATAAAACTCGCTTTGTCGGGTGCGATCCCGACTTTCCGGCAAGTAGCGTCATCGGGCGGAAAAGAAGAGACAATAGACTGTTTCGAGGTGGATAGAGCAGGAGAAGGAGACCAACCCAAACACCACCGGTAAATTGGTAACCATCGCTTCTCTGGTGATTGGTATTGCCCCCTTGCTCGTGCTCCACATCTGGACCCACGCCCACGTCCACGCCCACGCCCACGCTCCGACCCCTCTGCCCTCCCTCTCCTACAGCACCTTGCTCCGAGGGGCGCCCACCCTTCCCAGCTGCTCTTTCCTTGGCGGGACCGTTCGACATTCTGAAGACGCTCGGGCCGATACACATTCGTCCCAGATCCACTCTGTGGTGCCGCCGCCGCAGCGCGCTCGTCAAGCCGCCTTGGGCCTGCTTCGCTGGATCGCTCGTTCATTTACTTGCTCATCCATTTGCTCATTCGCTGGCCCGCTAGCTGGCCCGTCCGCTGCCCGGCTGACCGAGATCCTCCCAGAAAGCTTAAAACACAAGGCCTGTGTTCTTCGCGCGTGCCCTCTTCGTTCTTCCCTCTGTCGGAGCAATTCCGTGCTGTCCGGCATTGCGACGAGGTCAACACAGACACCTGCTTCGCACATATAACGCTACCGGCCCACCTCGCGCACGTCCCTCCCCCCCTCGACATCCGATCTCGTGGAACGGCATCCGGGAAAAAAAAAACGTCGAGATCCAATATCATCGCATCAGCCAGAAAAGACACACGCCAGAACACGACGCGAAAATACATCTCCACACAGGTCCCGCTGCGCTTGACCTCGTCCCCTTTGGCTCGTGCTGTCTTTCGTTTCGGGAACCACGTCCCGACCACGACCACGGGGCACCCCTGCGCGCACGCACCCAGCCCAGCTCACCGCTGCTTGTTGCTGGGATCTGACCCAGCCCGACGCCACCAACCGACCAACCAACCAAGCCAATCAATCACCCATACAGCCGCTCGGGTCCCAACCAAAAGGACGGGTCAAACCACAAGCGCGATCACGAGCACGAGCACGAGCACAAGCACAGGTCTTACGGCCGAGAGGGGAAGCGAGAGCGAGCGATCAAAGAAAAGATCGGTATTCGGGTGGGACGTCACTGCTTCAGGAGGGAGGCGGATATATCAAGAGGCAGAGCGCAACAAAAGAGCAACTACCCCACGAGCGCGCAACCCGTTTCGTGGCGTCAAGGCCGGCTCAGCCTGATTGATACTTGTCTCTTGTCGCCATTCAATCGCGGCGACTCGTCGTGCTCCCCACGAGGACGAGAAAGACACACGGCGCACGACACACGGCATCGCCGCATCGCACACGCCTTGTGGTGGTTCGGTGGTCACGAGGCGGCCTGACGACAGCGGCATCGACGAGGGATTGATCCGCGCTGCAGGAACGGCGGCAACAAGAGGGATAACACGGGGGAGGCATCCAGCGGCGGCGTTGTGTGATCCAAAGTCAGCAGCCATCGCTTTTCGAAGTAAGGACCACCATCAGAAGCAGACAGGTGGTCCAGGTGTGTCGAGGTCATCCACCAAGACATCTTGCAACGCCCGCGTGACGCCCGGAAATCGGGGGCGACCGTCTTCTGAACCTCACCTCGCGGACCTCGCGGTGTCGGCGCGACAACCCCGCCGTTTCCGTGGCCCCCTTCCGAAACGACAACAAACTGAGCGGAAAGCTCGACCTTGACGAGGTCGCCTGGACGTGGTATCGACGTATAAAGCCAGCCGTCGAGGTTGGTCGCGAAGTCGCGCGGAAGGGTCGATGAGCTCACCCCGCTCGAGCGACTCGAGGGGCGCATCGTCCAGACTGTCGTCGGCTCACTCGCACTCACACTCGCAACAACAGCCTCGAACTAGCAACCCTCCACAGGACAACCGTCCCGGTTCTTCCAACTCGTACCCTCCTGCTTCATACTCCCGACATTACCAGTCGCAAGACCAGCGATCGGACTACCGCGGCTCTCGATCTCCGAGCGAGATGGCAACAGCCACGGCATATCCACCATCCATGACCATTCCGGCGCATTCCCCATATCATCACCATCCCACCCACACTCACACTCACTCTCGCCTTCCTCACTATTACGCCGAATCACCTCCGCTCGAGAGCCAACCCCGCTCGGCCGGCATGCCCTCACGTTCACCTCCTTTCTCCTCGTCCCATGCTCATGCTCAGCGGGAGCGTGCGGCTCCCTACCCCCGCCGCACTTCCATCTCCGGTCTGGCATCGATGTCTTCGTCAGGACCTCATGACTCGCGCATCCTTCTCCCTCCACCAGGCTCGTCGGCACCGCTCAATCTGCCCGAGGCCAGGGAGAGGGATCACCGCGAGCAACGCGAGCATCGGGAGCATCGGGAGCATCGGGATCACCGCGAGCGCGAGTCCATCCCCCCGATATCCGCACTCGCACTGCGCTCGCCTACGTGGCGCGCTTCTCGGCCGTCACTCGGTAGAGGCCATTCGGGAACGAGCACGGCCACTCGCCCAGGCTCGAGCGGTCTGCAACTACCACCTCTTCACTCCATGTCATCCTCCAGCTCGCCTTCCGCTCCCACCACATCTACCTTGCCGACCCCTACCACTTCCATGCCAGCTCCGCCTCTACCTCCACCAGGCGAGTCTCCTCCTCCGCGAGGACCCAGCCCGAAACCACCTTTCCACTCCCTCCGTCCGTCGTACTACGAACTGCAAGCTGCGCCTGTCCCTCCCCCCTCTCACAGCGCACCACATCAACCCCAGAACTCTCGGCAGGTTCACCACTCTCATTCTCACTCGGACTCGCGCGCGCTTCCTTCGCCGCACGGAAGGCTTTCTCCAACCCGTGATACGCGGTTCTGGGACCCTTCGTCCCGCGCAGAACCTCCCCATCCGCAACAACATCGGTACGAGCGTGAGGCCGCGCTCGATACTTCGCCGCCTCTCCGCGCACTACCATATCACGAGAGAGGTTATTACGCCCCTCAACCGCCGATCGTCCATCCCGGTCCGCCTCCTTCAGGCGCGAGTGGCAGGATGGGTCGGATGCGGAGTCACTCTGGAGCGAGCAACATGGGAAGGCCCGTGAGGATGGAAGACGAAGTGGAAGTCAAGGAGACTCCGGGGCAAAGTAGGCGGTTGGCGCATCTCATGTCGGAGCAGAAGCGCAGGGAGTGAGTCGCTGCGTCACCAACCTTTTTGGATTTTCTTGCACTCGCCCACTCTCCTCTTCATCTTGCACCTCCTTAAACAAGAAGGGACTTCATTTGCTGACCCATCTTTTAGGTCAATCAACTCTGGCTTCCAAGCGCTTCGAAATGCTCTTCCCAGCTCCATTCCAACCGACAGCAAAGCCATAATCCTCCGCAAGGCCGTGTCCCACATCCAGCAGCTCGAGGGTCTCCTTCGTCGCGCTGGGATCGAGCCCATCCCGTCTGGGGCAGAGTGGGGAGACTCGCCAGATCGGGAACGGGACGTCATGATGGATGAAGAGGCCAAGCGGCCGAACAGCGATAACGGGTGGGACAACTCGATGGATCGGAGCAGGAGTATGGTCGAGGATGAAGAGATGGATATAAAGCCGAGGACGGACTAGGTGAACTAGTTGGGCTATGTGCGGGATGTAGGGACGGTAGCGGGCCTTTGGGGAGGACGAATGAACCGCCGGGGAGGACGATGATTTACAGTAGATAAGGAGTACGAGTACAGCGCGCGGTCACGCACTTGTTCAGTCGAGTTGCCCGTTGTTTATGATACTATCCTGTATCCGCCCAAGCATTTCAAAGTTTTGCATTGGCCGACATTGTTTAGAAGGACGATGTGCTTCATCTTCAACTTGTATTGCGCCGAAAAGACATCCCCCGGCCACTCTCGTGCATTTGCCAACATTGTATGGAAGGACGATGTCATTCGCCAATCATACTCAAACTGTATTGCGCCGAAGTAGTCATCCCCGGCCACAGACATTCAATTTTCATCAGCTGACGATGATCCAATCTAGTCTAGACGAGCCGGGCGACTCCTCGCCTTTTTGTCGCCGGTCACTCCTCGCCTACTCGTCGCCGGTCACGCCGCGTTGCGCCAAGCGATCTCCTCCTCACTCGCTCGGGGTTCGGCCCCGTTCCCCTCGGGCCCAAGTAGCCTCACGCGGTGGGAGCGGTCGTCGTCGTTCTCGGCGTCGTCGACCGACTCTGGCGCACGGGGCGCGAGCGGGAGATGGCACTGGGGGTGGTGGAGGGGTGCTGGGGAAGGGTCAGCGGGGTCTCAACGGTAAGATAAGTGCTTGGAGCACGGTCATACGCACGGAAATAGGTCCTGTAGGCGACCCAGGCTGTGGAGTATCAGCTAGCCGCTGCTTGATTCCTGCTACGGGAAGGGCGTTCTTGGGCGAGAAAGGACCAGATCGACGTACCGATAAACATGCCCAGGAGGGAACCAACGAGAACATCCTGCCAGTGATCTATACCCACGTCAACGACTGATCCCCACACGACGGCGGGGAAACACGCATACGCCTGTTGTCCTCGGTTCGGCTGATCGCGACCATTGCTCCTCCAAGGAGGGGCGCGAGAGCCCACCAGGCTCTAGTCTACAGCAGCGTCAGCCTCGCGCTACAGAGCGTGCCACACGACCGTGTTGACCCGTGATCGAGGCGGATTCACTCACCCTGTGACCATGCTTGTCCCAGAGATGCATCTTGCCGGCGAGGTAGCAGCTGAGGAAACCCAGTCCGGCGAACGAGACTTGAGCGGATCAGTCGACAGTCCGGGACACTTTGCAGTGACCAGTGACACGAGGTAGTTAGTTCACTCACGAGAGCTGTGTCCGCTAGGGAAGCTCTGACCGATGTCAGCCAACTCCGACTCTTGAATCCTCCCGGGTTCGTCCCACTGGTGACCGGTGGACGTTTTCCCAGACTGCACTCACCTTGAAGCCATCGTGCAGGAGAGCGAGGTTGGTGGTCGTGCAGATCGCCTCTGTGGAGAGGCCGAAGACGGCGTGGTCGTGTGCCCCGGCCACGGGGATACAACGGGCGATGAGGTCGGGTCGGGGCCGACCGACGCTCATCTACGACGAGTCAGTCAACCTCTGAGCTGGGGTCCAATTGCACTCCGGACTTGACGAAGAGCAGCCAGGCAAAATGAACCCACCTTGATGAGCTGGGTGACCACGCCAGTTACGGTGTACGACATGAACAGGCCTGCGGGTGGGTCAACGTCCAGTGCGATCCACTTCGAAAGCCCGCTGGATCAGGGTCAGTTCACTCACCAATGACCGAGTTATGCACGTCCCACTTGTTACGCGCAATGAGCGTGCTGATCGGGACGAGCACGAGCAGCGGGATCCCCGCCGAGATGAACGCGAGCAAGCTGTGAGAGTGTTCAGCGTGAGATGACGCCAACGCCGGAACGATAATCATCGGGGACCAGCAGATGGGGTGGAGAGAAGTGCGGATGCGGGAAGGGCAAGAACCAGGCAAGACTCACTTGGGGGGTACACGTTCGTGCTCGGCGAAAGAGTGCTGGATAGAGATGTCGGTGAGGGAGAACTCGCGTTTATGGCCCGGCGACTGCAGGAGCATTGCGTAGGAGCCCCTAGGAGCGTGAGCATTATGCCCAGCTTCTTTCCGCCTTCTGGCAGTTGTCTCTGGGTCGTGGGTCGAGCAGCAGCAACTTTTCGCGGACTGTCGAGGAGACACCCCACCGGTCTGGCCGCGGGGTGTGAGGGGCAAGAGGGTTGACACACAGGATGGACTCTCATTCCTCGTGGAGAAATTACAAACCACCCCGCCCGCACTTCCGCACTTCCGCACTCACCAGAGTAACGCCGCAAGAATCCAGTCTGGGGCGTAGTGCCTCAGCGCCGTCCTCAGGCTCATTTCTGCCACGCCCTTGGACAGGTCGAGAGGCTCCATATGGGGGATCAAGCCGTGTCGAGCGGGTTTCGAGCTCGCACTCGCGTTCGGCGCAGAGCCGTCAGATGTGGGGGCGCGGTTGGAGGGGCGGTTGTGCAGCGGCAGACCGGGGGAGGAAGGGGGTGAAGGCGCGGGGAAGCAGAAGCGGACGGTGTCGGCGATGGGCGACATGGTGCTGCGCTCGAGTCGGGGCAGGTGCACGGGAATGTAGTAGGAGGAGAGAGAGGAAACAGCTGTGCGATGTGTGATGGAGGATGGAGGATGGAGGATGGGATGGAGGTGGGTGCGTGGTCGAGGCGGACAAGACCGGTCGGGTGGGGGAGCGGTCTCGTGGCGGCTATCCTCAGCGTAGACGTAGACTCGCAATCCTGGGCGCCGTTCTCAAGCTCTCGAAGCTGTCACTCGGAGCAGACGGCTACATACAACACATACAACGCTACAAGTTATTGAACAACCCGTAGACAAACCCCTCTGGCCTCGTTTGCATCCTCTGTCACCTCGCAAACGCCCTCACGTCCGCCTCCCAGCCCGAGGCACCCTCCCGCCCAATGACTGTTCCGCCCTGCTGCTCGATCTGCTCAAACACCCCGTTTTCCCGATCAGCAAACACCGCTCGCACAGCTGGAGCGACGAGGACAGTGTTGAACTTCGCGGCGAGGCCATCCAGGTTGGTATGACATACGCTGTGGCCAATGTCAGCGAATACGTGAACGTACATGGGTCGCTTGCAGAACAGCAAGGCATGGCGTCGCGTCCGCGATTGGCGGGACGCTCCACTCACCAAAAGTCCGTCGCCACGCCGACGATCACGAGCTTGTCGACTCCTTGACTCTTCAGGTAGAGGGCCATCTCGCTCTCCTCGATGGGCTTCGCTCCGATGTCCTCAGAGGGCGGCTCGGACGGGTCTGTCGCGTCCGTGATGTACCCCTCGAAGGCCGAGTACTGCTCGATGTCGGGATGCCATGCCTGACGAGGTCAGACAAAGACCGTTTCCCAGCCCCGACTTTCCGCAAGAAAGGACTCCGCGAATGTTAGGTGCACGCGTGACCTACCTTCCGTGCAATCTTCATCCGCTCTTTCCACGGGCCAAATGCATCCCTCAGCTCCTTGACTATCTCCGTGGCTTTGGTTCCCTGGATACAGTGATCGGGCCAAAGGGTCTGGGTGTAGTGCCGTCCTCTACCGTCCGTGAGCTCGAGGTCGGAGAGGACGGGCTTGCCGTGTCGTGATGCAAAGGAGATATGTCGGGGCGGGTGATAGTCCTGGCGCCGGGTCAGTATCGACGCAGTGTTCTCGTCGTCCTCCGCAATGTCCCCTTGTAGATGGAGTGAAGCGGTTCGAGATCCTGGGGTGAAGTCAAGTGAAGCGGAGTGGAGTCCGCTCGCCCACCTGCGTAGCAACCACGACGTCCCAGTCCCACTTGCTCCGATCGAGCATACCGCGGATGACAGGCAACACCTCGTCCCCGTTCGGCACGGCCAGCGCGCCGTCGGGGGGCATAAAGTCGTTTTGACAGTCTACGATGACGAGCGCGGTTTTGCCCATGGCGAGGAGCGCGGTCGCGACCGTATCCTGGACGATGAATGATGCGAGGGGATGCATGGAGATCCAGCATGATGTTGAAAGCGAGGCAGAGCGGTGTGATGGGTCACGTGACCCTGCCGAGAGGAGTTGTACTCGCAGCGGTGCAACACAAAGCGGCGAGGCTGTCAATCTAATCGTCGTCGTTTCTTCCTTTTCCCAACATCGCCTGGTGTCACATCGAGTACCGAGCATCGAGTACCCGCTGTGATCTCCCCCGGACCATGCCGCACCTACTCCGCCGGCGGACCAGCGACAGCACCGACGCCGAGGTCACACTTGGTCTCATGCCGACGTCCCCTCCTCTGTCCCTCGCCATCCCGCCACCGCCCCCTCTCGACCCCGACGTGCCGGACTCTGACCCCGTCTCCTCCTCAACCTACCCCGATCCCGACGTCGATCGAACCAACACCCTCGCCCTCCTCCTCCCACATCCTTCACTGTTCCACCCCCCCGTGCTCGCCCTGCTGCGACAGCACTACGAGGGCTACGCCGCCATCGCGCACTGGGCGCCCATCCGCGGGTTCGGGAGGGTGATCGTCGTCTTTGACAGTGTCGAGGGCGCGGCATCTGCGAAAAAGGAGGGGACAGGTTGTGGTTGGATGTGGACGTGACGAGCCCGGGCGGAACGGGAGCGGGTGGTATTGCGGCGACAGCATTGGCACTAGGGGAGGATCCGGACGGGCCAGTTGCTCAAGAAAGGAGAGCGGGAGACGTGGCGGGAGAAGTGGACGATAGGTCCAGGTCGTACTTCTCACCAAGGAAGAGGCGAAAGTCGGCATCACCAGCAGGCGGGTGAGTGGGGAGTACCCCTCGTTTGCGACCAGTCTCGACCAGCCCACATCAGACCACACACCGCGTTCATCACGTCGCCCAAAACCGTCTGAAGCCGTCGTCCGTACCCCGTGCCCGCTGACACCACCTCAGCCTGCTCCTCCGCCTGCATCCTCTTCCATACACCAACCTCGCTCCTGACCCATCCACGACGCACCTCAAGCCCCCCACTCTCGAACGCAACTTCCTCGTCTCCCCGCCCGGCTCCCCGCCCGAGGGCTGGGAACCAATCACGGAAGAAGCTCCGAACAGCAGTACCCTCGCGGACGACCTGCAGCGGGCATTGGAGGCGCTGCAGCTCAACGGGAGGGGAAAGGGCGGGAAGGAGGTCATACTGGAAGAAGGCGGTGTGCGGGTGGAAGTCGAGGATTGTACGACGCTGACCGAGGGTCCGGGAGGGGACGGGGACGGTGACGGGGATGCCGGGATGCGCAGCGACAGGTGGGAGATTGAGGAGACGGTGATTGGAGCGGGAGATGAGGCGTTCCGTCTCCCAAGCCAGGATTTCGGTTTCGCGCCAACACCAGGCCTGGGCGGAGGTGCAGGCGGACTCGATTTTGGAGCACTCGGAGGAGGTCTAGGTAGCGGAGTAAAGCTCAGGATCGCACCCACGGCGAGACCGCCGATCTGAACGACAGACAAACGACCTGCATGCCATGCCATGATTATACTGTATCACATCATATGCGTTTTTCAGTTGCCCGGCTTGTATAGCATGTATGAATGACACGACACTCCGTATCCCAAAGCGCAAGACGGGCGACAAAATTGACACGCCGGACTTCACGTCACTGGCCAGCACAGACCAGTTAGTGTGGATCGCAGCCAGAGAAAACCCAGTCAAACGGACCCAGTACCCTCTCCTCAACCCCGGCCCGTCTTGATCTCGACCCCGACGTTGACGCACATGAGCACAACATACGCGGCGATGAGGCAACCTGCCCAACGACGGTCGATCAGGTACCCGTTGAGCGGCACGAAGATCATGGTGGCCACGAGGATGAGCACGAGACCGGCGGCGGAAACCCAGAGTGTCGGGGAGAAGTCGATGACGACGGGCGAGTGGCTTTTGAGGAGCATGTGATACGACCCGGAGCCGCCGACACCGAGGAGCAAGTTGAGCATCCTATGTGAGTCGCAAAATGTCAGCGATGTTTATGAGGCGTGGCGCAACTCGAGCGCAACTCACGGCCCGCCAAAGCATGCGGCGTAGGCCATGGCTGGCGCGAACTGAGCCACGGTCGCGTTGGCAACTAGATCGGCGAGACTATTCCCGACCGCGAAGACTTGGATGGCTCAGCACGACTCGGAAGATCGACACAGAACAACTCACTGGTCAGTCCGATGATGGCGTCGCTCAGTCCCATGAGCTCGCCAACCGCCTGGGGAACGTCAGCGGCCTGCGCAACAATGATTCGCCAGGATCAGACTCACGCGGAGCACGCTGACCACCTCGTCCGCGATGGCTGCGATCCAGACCAACGAGCACACGAATCCGGCAAAGCACCTTGCCAGCCTCCACGGCTGTTGCGTCCCGTCCACCGCCTTGGTCGCAACGATCACGCCCAGAACGGTCCCCACGGCAACGCAGGCGATGATGACCCAACGGAGATAATCCGTGCCTTGGAAAACGATGTATCCGCAGAAAACCGGTCCTGCGACGCATTGCACCGCCGCGAGTGCAGGCTGGAAGTCGAGCGCCTCCTCCTCGGCGATCTCCTCGAGGAGCTCCTTGGTCTGCTCCTCATCCAGCCCTCTCTCCATTGACGAGGCCGCCTCTGGATCGTGCGATGCCCTGCGCAGGGCGGAATGGTGTATGCGCCCCAAAGGGCTGTGTAAGGGGGAGAAGCCGCTCTCGACGAGGTGATGCAACTCCTCGCCCACTTCTGGGCTGAGCAACCGATCTCCTCCCTCATCAAACTCATCGACGCCTGCCTCGCCAATCTCCGAGTCCTCGTCCACGTTGACCAGCGGCTCGTCCTCGCCCACCGCAAGGGCGATCGCGCCATCGCCATTCCCGTCCCGTCCGTCATCCACCACGGGCAGTGTCAGTGTGAGCGCCAGAATGGCCGGGACGGAGAATACGGCAATGATCATACCGAGAACCGATTTGTGGCGGAATGACTGGAGTGAGGGAAACAGAATCCGGAGAGCCGTACGGGCTCGACGGCGCAGTCGGAAGCGGGACTCCCCGGAAGAAGGCGGAGAGGGAGAGGGAGTTGGCGATGATTCGCCACTTCCCGAAGGGGCGTTGGCGATTCCTGATGGATCGATGACCGAGATGGAGGGTATCGCGGGGGTATGACTAGGCCGGGGTGAGACTTGCGGCGGGATGAGCACCCGCGGGCGATCGGGCTTCCCGAATGGAGGCACTGCGGGATGGGTCGGATGGGTCGGATGAGTTGGAGGGGTGAGGCTAGGGTGATCTTGCCACGGGTTCGGTTCTGGTGGAGATTGATCGGTCTGGGCGATTCGGTCGGCATCGGGGTGTGTTGGAGGATGCGGTTCAACCGCAGTGAGTGGAGCGGACGGGTGAGGGACCAAGGGGGACTGCACCATTCTGGAACCTGGCTGGGTCGACACCGTTCTTCTCCTGCCTCTGGTGACTCTTGATGCGGAACGGGCCAGAATGGGAGAAACGGCAAAATCATGAGACGATGATCTGCGATGTGGGCGACTGAAATAGTCGCCGTGATCGTCACCCGTTGGCGTGCCCGATCCGGGGCTGGGGATCGAGAACCCGAGGTCTTTCGCAGGGAGTTTACGACGTCGCGAAACTCGATAGCTCCGAGGAGGGAGAAGTTGGCTCGGGGCGTGTCGACGTAGTCTTCGTCCTCAGAAGGGTGAAGATGGGATGCGAGGGTATGCGATTGGGCATGGCTGTGTGCGTGGGCGAGAGAGGGTAGGCGAGGCAGGGAGGGCAAGCGTGAGATTGGCCTTGAGCGAGGGGATGACGCCGGTGAGAGCAAAGGCGAAGCGGGCTGTATCCTCCTGTTCTCAGCGGCGTGGGATTGGGATAAGCCGGGTTCATCCATCGTCGGCGAAGGTAATGTCAGGTTGGGTAGGGGTGTCAGTTGCCCATCCCCCTCGCCGTGACCGTTGCCCGCCGTTCCACTGGGCTGGTCCAACGCCTCAAAGTCCTCACGATCCCCTTTCATCAACGCCTTTCGCGCCGCTCTGTCTCGTCTCCTCCGCGCCCACAAGTTCCCCAGGACGACAACCCCGACATACGCCGCGTAGAGGCCCACCATTCCGCCCGATTCGGGGAGCGTGAGACGCCCGTCGTGCAGCGACCATATGAGGATGAGGACCGCGACGAGGAAGAATGTGACGTCGCGGATGAAGGCTGTTCGAGGTACGTGGAATGGGCGAATCAGAGCAATGGTCCCGACCACGATGGAGACGACTGCGGGTTCAGCAGAGTGGACCGACGTATCGGCTCGGGGGTCGTTTGGGGGCCGAGGGCGAAGGATGCGATTGAGGACGGACGTGAGTGAGGAAGAGGATGCGAGTGCGGATGCGGATGCGGATGCGGATGCTAAGTGGTCCACTCACTGAACGATGCCGCGCCGATGAGCTCTCCAATAGCGAGGCCGAACGAGTCGTTATTCAGCGCCGCGAAGGTAGAGAAAACATCGGGACTACCATTCCCGAACGCCAGAAAGGTGACTCCCGCGGTGGACTCGCTCAGACCGAGGTATGAAGCGATGGTGGACAAGTTAGGGCAGAAGAAGTCTGAGGCGGAGATACCGATGAAGGAGAAGAGAAAGGCGAGGAGGACCAGGATACCAAGGGCAACGAACGGACGTAGGAAGGGTGGGGCGGAGAGGTACCAGTCCTCATACGGGAGAGAGAAGAGGGATTGGACCGACTGGACCAGAGTCAGTGCGAATTTGGCCGAGCTGAGGGAAGGTAGTCATCGCGATGGACTCACCACGTCGACCGAGTCCCGCCGCTGGAGACCGTCCGAGGTCAAGTCATGCTTGAGCACCCGGACTGACCGGAGTATCACCAGCTGGAGCGTGATAGTCGCTGCAAGGAGCAACCACGCTCGGGAGCGGAGCGCGGTGGGCATGACGCGGCGAGAGTTCCAATTGGCCGATTACAGCCCAGGTACGCGAGTGGTCGTCTGACCTCACTTTCTTCGCGATTGCGCAGGACGGTACATGGTTGTTTCGATTATCAGTGGCGGGACAATGTCGGATGGACGGGTGTGGGAAGGAAAGCGAAGTTGAGGCGGGGTATGAGTTCGGCGTAGAGACAATGAGTGAAAGGAGATGTTGGAAACGATAACTTACAACCATCCGCTTGGGTCGAGCGGCGAGGCCGGGGGGGGGGGGGGGGGGGGGGGGGCGACCGAGCGGTTACTTACTATGACGCAGGCAAAGTGTGGCGTGGCGAGTGGCAGCAGGCAACTGGCACAGTAAGTGCCAAGTACGCCGTTGCTTCCATCCCGTACCCCGCTCAGCGCTGATTCGACTCGTCTTAGACACCCCGTGCACGGAATAGACCCTTCCCCTTCAGTCGAGGTAGTAGGACGTTTGACCTCTTAATGTGAGACGAGACACTAATGCATCTATCTCGCTCTCTCTAGGTACATTATAACACTCATCCTCCCTTTCTCTCTCTCACTCTCTCACACTCTCTGCATATGTTTGTGTCTGTCTCCTCTGGCGTTCGAGCTCGCATGCCTAGGTCGCGCTAGGGCTAGGCCGCTACGACCGGCCCAGTGACCGCTGGCGCCTTGCTAGGCTTGTACCAGACCAAGAAGATCAGGCCCGTGAGCATGATGTAAGCGCCGGTGAAGAAGTACGAGTTCTTGCTCCCTTCCCAGTCCTGGATGGTGCCGTTGCCGGTACCGAGGAGGCCGGACTGGACGGCGATACCGATGACACCACCGACTTGGAAGATGATGTTGGCGAACGACCCTCCGATACCGGCGTACTCGAGAGGGAATGCCTGGATGATGGAGGTGTTCATGCCGATGAAGACGATCATGCCGCCGGCGGTACCGATGATCTGCGAAGGGTATCAGCGACGGCTTCGGAGGTGCATTGTCGCGTGGGGGCAACTTACCTGGCCGGTGAACATGAACTTCCAGTAGTCACTACCTCCGCCGCCGTTGGAGAAGGC
Organism: Saitozyma podzolica; assembly: GCA_003942215.1. Lineage (NCBI taxonomy): Eukaryota > Fungi > Basidiomycota > Tremellomycetes > Tremellales > Trimorphomycetaceae > Saitozyma > Saitozyma podzolica. The sequence goes on along the minus strand of RSCD01000021.1, from coordinate 110,827 downwards.
GAAGAGCATGGAGCCGGCAAAACACAGCGCGGCAGCGACGGGCTGAACGAAGCGGGGCTTTGTGATGAGCCAAGGCATCGCCTGGGAGAGGGTCCCCACGATGAGTGCCGTGACGCCCATGGGCAGAAGCTTGACAGCGGCGAGGATGGCCGAGTCTCCGAGCGCGACCTGGAAGAAGGTGGCGATTCGCAGCTGGGCGCACGCGAACCACATGAAGATGGCCGAAGCCTGGAGGATGAGCGGGAAGATGTTGGGGAACTTCCACACCGCGTGGGGCAGGAGCGAGTACCCGTGCGGCATCTTCTGCTCCCAGATGATGAAGACTGGGAGGAGGACGACGGAGATCACGACGGGGGCGATGAAGAGTGCCGAGTTCCAGCCGGAGATGGACGCCTGGGTGAACCCGAGGATGAACAGGACGAGGCAGGCAATGAGGATCGCGACGCCGCCGAGGTCCATTCGCTTCCACTTTTCAGAGCCAGGCAGGTCCTCGGCAACGGCCTGGGTGCGGGGCATCATGAACCACGCGAGAACCTGGAGGGGTCAGCGTTGCGCCGGCGTGGCGGAGTGTTTGAGACGTGAATTCGCACTCACGCTGAAGGGCGCGATGATGATGGTGATGAAGCGGAAGTACCACCTCCACGAGGCGAGGAGGAAGACACCGGCGAGAACCAGTGCGATGGTGTTGGCAAGTGCACCTGCCATTCCGAAAAGCGCGAGCTTCTTGGCCTGCTCGGCAGGTTCCGGGTACATTTGAACTGCGAGTGTCAGCGGTCACAGCGTTTATGGGAGTATAATCACTATAGTCACTCACCGATCATGTTGATGGACGAAGGGATGGTCCACACCGCGAGCAGCGCCGATACCGATCGGAGCACGAAGAAGGCGTACTGGTCGGTCATGAACGAGATGATGAGGTAGAAGATAGCGAGACCGATGAAGCCGATGGTGTAGACCCTGTGAGGGGGGTACAGGTCGGCTAGTCGGCCTGCGAAGAGGAGAGTCGCGGCGAAGACCATCGAGTAGGTACCGAGGATCCACGCCTCGTTGGCTGTGGAGACGCCGAGGTCCTCGGCGATCGGGGCGGTCATGAGGAAAGTCGCGGACACGCCGGCGGCGTCGCTGAGCGAGACCATCAGCTCGAGTGCGACATGGTGGTCTGCACCAGTCTCCGGAGTGCCACTCACATGAACATTGACAAGCAGAAACACAGCAAGAGGACATTCTTCCTCCCCGGAGGAAGATCTGAGAGCGCGTTGGAGCCCTTGGCGATTGGGTTTGGCGACTGGCCAGATTCTTCGCGCTTCTTCTCCATGGTGACGCCGAGGGTCGATTCGGCGGGCAGCTCGACCTTGCTCAGACCCTTCTCGGGCGTGCCGGTCAAGGTGCGCGTGCCGTCGACCGCCTCGTCGGACGTGAGGGTGGCGGAGCGCGAGAAGCCGTGCGCGTCGGCGTCGGCGTCGGGGCCGGGGCGTGGGTGGTGTCGGCCATGATGGGGGAGCTAGACGGGGTGGGGAAAGGGTGGTGCAGTGGCAGGTGGATGTGGGTGTGGGTGCGGTCCTGGTGCTGGTGCAGGTGCTGAAAGTTCTCACGAGAGGAGATAACGCTCAGCCACGGAAGGTGAGTGGACGAGTGAACGAGTCTGGATAGCGGTGGGTTGCGCTGGGCTGGGTTGACAGCTCTCACTCCGAGTCACAGAAGTGAAGAGAACAGGGGAATGGACGATACATGATCCATGACCCCGCCGTGGTCTGGTCTTTATACCTTTCACCTCGGCTTCGCGGCGACTCGGTCGACGAGGCAACATGTACATGCGTGAAGGGATGGTAGAAGGCCGACCCGTCGTGTCAGCGTGAGTCTTGTCTTCGTATCATAGGGTAGCATTGGCCGTCGGTCATCGTCACGGCGCGGCACGGATCCGAGGGCAGTGTTCGAGGTGGTGGTGGGTGTGGGTGTGGGGGTGGTGGTGCATTGCGTAGTAAGACGATACGAAGGAGACCCGTCGGGGTCAATAACCAGCTACCGCATCGACTAGTGCCCGAAGGCCCGGCGGGTGGGTGGCGGTGGAGGCGGAGGACAAGGGACGTCGTGCAACCCTGGGTGGTGTGTGTGATTTCTTCTGTGCGGCGGGGGCAAGGCGTTGATGGCCGATCTGTTCTCTAGCTAGTCCTGTTCGGCTCCTGTCCCTGATTGCCATTGCCATTGTACACCGACTCACGCACCCCCTCGGTCCCGGAGACACGCTTCGTCAACTCGACTCTACCTCGGCGCCGCAACGGCCCCCACACATACTGGCCGATACAGGTCTCTACGGGCCTTGCTCAGCCCGTCGGGACCCGTACTACTAGCGTGTGGCACGTCTGTTGGAGCCGTCGGGCTCGCTCAGCGGAGTCGCATTGAAAAATTGCGATCGAACACGTCGCCGGGAGACCGAACATGACATCGGTACCCCTTTGGTGCACACACACCGGCGGGAAGGGGGTGGATCAGATCTCATTTCCCACGTGCCCCGGGATGGCCGACGGTCATCAATCCATAGATCAGTCAGCGACAGGGAGGATTTTGATTCCGGTCGAGGAACAAGTCAATGCGAATCACGTGAGTTCGGTCGCCGAACCTCGTCCCATCTCGTCGGGTCACGAACATATGCATCTCTACAGCCCAAGAATCGTCTCTACGGCTCATGTCTACGTCACAGTGCCGTCGGACTGTCGAAAATCAATGGTACAACGAACAACGAAAGACTTCTCCTTCACTCGGTTTCTTGTCAAATCGCTTCCTTCTCACCGGCCGTCACCCAAACCGACATGGAAGTCTGTTCTCGAGACCGCTCTCTTCTTTGTCCTCTCATGCGCCCTATCCTCGCCCTACCCGTACACCTCCTTCCCGCCCTGATGCCTAGTACATCGTCGAATTCTGCCCGCCCGAGGGGAACAGCACCGATTCTGCAAACTTTGCTCCGAACTTTCCAAACTTGCTCTTCGGAGCGGGTTTCGGAGCGGGCGCCTGCTTCTCCGCTGTCTCTGCCTTTTTCTGCGCCTCGGCTTTGGAGATGGCCATCTTGCGCTGTTGTTCCGCCCGCAAAGCCTCGAAACGAGCTTGCGACTCGGCCTTCTTTGCCATCTTGTCCGCCGCTGCGATGCTGCCGAGGCTGTCAGCGGACCACCCTCTGACCTGATCACACGAATTCCGCACTCACGCTTTCTTCTCGGCCTTCTCGGCCCTTTTGCTTGACGTTCCGGTCGAACCCGAAGAGATACTCATGGTATCCCGGTTGGAGCTCATGATGGTGTTTGACCGCGTGATTGGATGGGGCGAGAAGTCGAGGCTGAAATCAGCCGACGTGGGCGTGCCGGGGACAAGGCCCCTGAGGTCGTTTCGGAGCGAGGCGTCCGAGCTCGCAGACGACTGCGTAGTGACCGAGAAGTGACGGCGGTCCGGCATGGACAGCGGGCTGGCAGTGGACATGGTCAGAGACGGGACACGCGACGAAGTCGGCGTCGAAGGGAGGTCGGGGGCCATCGAGTAATTGGCCATGGCGTTGATGAATTGCGCTTGGTGGCTGCTGTATGATGACGGCGGGTTCTGGCGCAGCTCGGAGCGCGGCGGCGGAGGCGGGGCCAGCATGTTGGTCGAGTCGACAGAGGCAGAGGCGCCGCGGGACATTGACGGCGAGGAGGCGAATGACCGGGTCGCAGCGCGAACGTCAAGAGGCGACAATTCGGGTAGAGCCTGGAGAGTATTGGGCTTGCCGTGGCCGGAGGACGAGCTCGATCGACTGTCCATCGAGTACGAGTACGACAGATCCCTTGGCTGGTTGGGGAGGATGAACGACTCGCGCATCGACTCGGCCGGCGTGGTGGGGAGGAACGAGGTCGCCTCCGAGTTGGTCGGGCTTCCGGGTCGGTGCGAATTGAGAAGGTCCGGCGTGCGAGGGAACGACGGGAGACGAGGCAGCATCGGCGGACGACTGGTAGGTAGGCGGTCGTAGCTGTGTCGCGGGGTCAAGCCCGGAACCGGTGTGGGGTCGATTGGGCTGTCGGGACGGGCCATCTCCCCGACGTTGTCCGAGTCGGACATCGCCAGCGCAGCGAGGAGGTTGTCAACAGCTTGAGAAGCCTCATCGCCGAGGGTGATCGACTCGGCGCGAGCACGGCGGTAAGGTCCGTCGTCCGTCGACCCAGAGCGTGGCGGCAGACTTGGCATCGAAGAGTCCGAATTGCCTGGCCCTGGCGCACCCCCATGTGGCGCTGGGTACTGGGGTGCACCTGCACCAGACCCCTCACTTGCCTGGGACGACCCGGGACCCTGGCGATAAGGCCGTGGTGCAGCGGCGTGCTTTGCGGACTGATCATGATTAGCTTAGACCCGGGTCGCATCTCCCGCTTGCACTCACATGAATCATGTTGAGAGCTCGGACCTGGAGATTCTGTTCCCCGCTGAGCGTCGCGATCTCATAGATGCCGACCGCGATCGAGGGCTCGAGGCGCTCGTGCAGCGCATGAACCACAAGCCTCGCCAGCCTGTCGATGCGGTATTGCTTCGCGAGGAAGAGGAGCGCCGAGAGTATTGGCGCCCGGTTCTGCAGCGGCGTCGACAGCGACAGCGTGTAAAAGTACTGCACGAGCGCGACGCAGACGGGGAATGGTTCCGGGATGGTGAGTTGCGTTGGCGCGAGGCGAGCCGAGGAGAAACTGCCGAGGAGGGTGTCGTTGATATCGAGAGCGGGGGCATCGCGCATGGCACCAGCGGCTTTTTCTGCGAGTGACCGCTCCTGCTCTGCGAACCAGGCCCAGCGCTCACGCAGCACGGCGCGGGAGCACTTGACACGACGGCCATCATCACACACGACATCAAAATCGGAAGCGAGCTTCTCGTCGAGCATCGTGAGTCCGACTTCCTGGACCTTGGACGGGATCTCGAGCTTTGGAGGCGAGTAGATGCCAAAAGTCTCGAGGGAGACCACGGCGACGTGGTCGAGGTTGACCGCGCGGCGACCATAGTCCGTCGCGAGGTCGTATTGGGCGTTGCCAAATACGATGAGTCGTGCGCGCTCGGGCCAGAGGACGGCGCGATTCCAGCTGCCGGTGGCGAGGACGCTGGGTTCGAGGTGACGCCACGTCATAGTCGAGAGGTTTAGGGCCCAGACCGAGAATGCCGCGGATGATGAGGCGAGGTAGAGACCGCAAAGGATGAAGTGGTTGCCGACGATTCCGCCCGTGGGGAAACGAAGGCCAGGAGGTTGCGTCGCGCCGTTCATCCGTGACGAGTCGTCTCGAACGGTGAACGATGGCGGCGAAGTGTACCTGCCGGCGGGAGCGGCATCGTGTGCCGAAGAGGAAGGGGAGATGACGTCGAGCTCGCGTCGGACCTTGGCGAAATCGTAGTTTGAATAACAGACGATATCGCCTCCCTCGCCCTCCTCGTCGATCGAGTAGCTGTGCCCCGAGCTCGCTTTGAGGTCGCCGCCCTTGGCCGGCGCGATGACTCGCTGCTTGGAGGAGGTCGCCACGCTGCGGTACGCACCCTTCGAGTGCAGCCCCTGCATCTCGGGTTGCTCGGTTTTGGACACCCACAGCCTCCTCCGGAGGTCGTAGACGTTGAGCTCGTACACCCATCTGTCGTGAGCATAGTCCTACGGATTGGCACTCACGAGTTGTCCGCGTGTTGACCGCCGGAAACGACGAGCTGGCCCCGGGAGATGGCGGAGAGATGAGCGTATCGGGCCGAGGGGAGCATCGCCGGGTCCTGCGCGACGAAGCTCGGAGATGGGGGAGATAGCCATCGACGAGCGGCACAGTCAAACAACCAGACGTCGTTGTGCACGCTCATAGGCTCCGAGTCGGACATGCCGCCAAAGCAAACGAGCTTGTCCTCCCCTGCGAGCGAGCATGAGCGGCCGATCGAGGTCCACCATCTCGCAATCACTCACAGACATCCATGGAGTGGAAATATCGCGGGCCAGGACCGGGTCCCACGTCTAGCCGCTCCCAGACCCTCGTGGCGAGATCCATCGCCCACATCTCGGAGGTGAGTCGTCTTGTCTGAACATCCTTGCCGCCGAAGAGGAAGACGGTCGGCGGGTGAGGTGCGGGGAGAGGGGAGATGGTGATGGATGGGCCCTATGGCATCGTCAGACTCTGAGCGACACTGGACTACCGCTCTCTGAGTAAAGACATCTTTGACCTACTGTGAGAGGAGGGGGAACGTCGCCTTTTGTGCGCTCGCTCCAGCTAATGAGGTGGGCAAGTGATGAGTCCATCGTTTCGCTTCCACGGAGGTGAGAATGAGAATCGGTACGTCGAAACGGGAGTGGGTAGAACTCTCGCCACCAGGTGTCGGCGTTGACGCCGGGGTTCAAGTATTCGTGTGACTCGAGCGGGCGAGTGCGATGTGTGCGATGGACAACCCTCCGAAATCAGAGTTGGTTTCGACGAAGGGTCCGCGTGGTGCGATGTCGCTGCGACGGAGGCACGGGACGAGAAGGAGCAAGGAGCGCCGACGAAACGGGGTTGGTTGGTCGGTGCGAAGACGATGAGCCGCTGGCTGCTGCGGTGATGCGACTGAACCCGGATCCGCCGTCAACTGATCCGTCGTGTCGATGTGACAAGGCGACGTGTTGCTGATGCTGATGCCTGTGCGCGTGTCTTATTGCAATCGATGGGAAGGGTCGAGCGTCGTGGGAGTTGTGAGTCGTTGTGGAGCTTGTATGTGGACCGAGCGACGGGATTGAGACTAGCCTTGCTTTAAGAGACAAAGTCAGTCACCCGCTCGGAAAGACGATCCTTTTGAGTAGCAGTTGATCCGGGATGCAAGACGCTAGCACTAGTACTGGTGGAAATGATCATGCAAGTGGAGCGATTGGAAAGTGAAGCCGGCCAGTCGGTCGTTCGGTCGCTTTGAGTGAGTCGTGATGGGAGGAGGAAAGGAGGGGCGGCGACGGATCACGAGGTCGAGATGGATGGAGGCCACAAAATCACCAGGTACCAGTCCCGGCCACATCTTGGCACGAGGAGGAGAGGCAAAGGTGGTCGAGGAGAGACGGGGCCGGGTGGACGTGTGGAAGAGGCACAGGACATCACAAGGAATGGCAAAGAGGCACGATGCTGTACTCACCTGTAACGAGGACCTGTTCTCCGTATCGCACTCTTGTCTCGCCGCGTCCGTTCCGCTCGGCGTCCCGGCGGTGCTGCTGGCTGCTGCGCTGTTTTACAATGATGTATGCACGGCGCCGACTTGCTCTTGCGTCGTTCTGTTAACTTTTGAACCGCCGGACCTTGACCTGGTCCTGGACCTGATTGTGATGTGATGTGATGAGATGTGCTGTTGCACCCCCGCGCTGCGCCCGCCCCGTGGCTTGAAGCGACCTGACGCCTGGGACCGGTCTTTCGCGAGACGAGTCGAAGTCGGCCTGCTTTTTTTCGTTTCGGACGAGCAGGGGACCGTGCTGGTGTCAATGCTCTGCGAGATACGAGCGAGAATTACGGCGGTCGTGGTCGGACCACGAGACGAGTCGGGTGGTGGAGGGGACGCTCTGAAGCCCTCAAGTGAGCAGGCGCGTCGGGCGGGGGCCGGGAGCGAGGGAGGGAAAGAGAGTTCGGTGGGCGCTGGGCGCTGTGCGTCGGGAGTTACTCCGGCCAAGCCAAAAGGTATTTTTCGTGTTCTGTGTTCTGCTCGTTGTGATATGTCTATCTATGTGCCGTCGAGGAGACTTTTGAGCGTCGAGGCGACGCTACAGTCTGGTGTTCGGTGCTGCCTGCTCCAGCGAGTTCGAGAATGGAGACGGGTAGAGGATCGGGGGGACAGGCCATGTCACGTCTCTCACAGCCCTCATTGATATCTCATGTTGGCGGGCACCCTCCATCCATTCGATCTGGACGGACGTCGCAAACCCCCACGCGCTGCGCAGTGGAAATCTCGTGGCTTCTGCTACGGCTACTGCTACTCGTGGGAGGATACCATTCGACAGGAACGGGATGCTACGACGAGGTCGAGGCGCGCGCGCCCTTGTTTCCTTGACTTCTCTCCCTCTCTCTCGCCCTGCTCTTCGCCTCGCCTCGCCTCGCGTTGTTGTGTACGAGCGCACTCTACCCATCTGAACTTTCGAGCAGGACCCTCAACCAAAGATGCACTAGCACCGGCACCGGCACCTGTTACCTGTTACTGCCTTAGTACTTTACTGGGGGCATTGGTGCATGTGCATATGCATGCAGAGTCGAGATACTTCCCTCCGAGACAACCGGACCCTCGTTTTTCCCTCGTTCCCTCGTTCTTGTCCCTGTGCCTCGACTTGACTTGACTACTTTCCTTATGTATGTCCTGTGCGTCTCTGCTCTCTTTGAGCAAGTAGGCGGGCTGCAGAAGGAGAGGAGCAGTAGTAGGAGGACCGATCTAGTTCCCGCTACGCAAAGCATCCAAACCATGCAATAACGCTTCCAGACCCCATCCAGTCCGCTTCCGAGCAACGCACATGTCCATCCGTCCGTCCATATCTCGCTCGCTTCGGTCCCAACCGCACCATCACCATCGCCTCTCCCTTGCCAGTTCCCACTTCCCCGTCTCCGGTTACACAACCATCACGCCCTTAGTTGGCACTTAGCGCCGAGTCCACTCGCGATGGCGTCCGGACACAGAGTAACACCCTGAGACATGAACGTCATCTCCGAATGGTCCGCACGATCCGAACGATCCGGACGGGCCGAGCAATCCGGACGTCGTCGCAGAGGGTCCGAGAGCGATGGCGGCGCGCTAAGCCATCGAAAGAGCCTGAGAGGACGACGGACCATGTGGAAACATGTGTTCTCTGCGTGCGATTGGGAGTTTGGAACGCCGCATTGCGCCGGCGATGGATCCCACGTTACTGTACGAGACTACGAGTACACTTGGCGAGGCGCAACGGCGTCACAGGCTGACAGGCAGCCCATTCCAGCTGTTCCAGGCTCGATCACCGAGATGCGATCCTCACGGTTTGCATGAATCCGATCGGGGAGGTCGGTGACCGCTGGCCCGCCCTCGCGAGCCTCGTAATTCACAACTATGCATCTGTTACGGGGCGTCACCGTTGTCACTGGTGTCACCGGCGACACCGCTGTCACCGCTGTCACCGTCAGTCACTGGCGACACCGTCCCGCCGAGCCACGGGAGAAGACACAACGATGCGTTATTGGTTGCCGTATGTGTAACGCCGCGAGTCGTGCTCGACCATCCTGAAATTCGGGGTTGACTTTATGCCTCCTGTCAGGTTCTCCCTGCTCTGATTAGGGCCCTGCCGTGTCGCGAGGAACGAGGACGAGGACGAGGACGAGGAGTGCGTACATGTCCTTGGACTTGTACCTCGTACGTCGCGTGAGTCCCGATCGCCCTGTCTGTCACGCGAGATGCGATTGCGCGGCGGGGATTTCACCTGTTCTCTCATTTCTCCGTACCACTACTACGAGTACGAGCTGTTACGGCAGTAGTACGGTGTACCAGTCCCCTTCTGCTCCTCCTTCATTACAGTTCCCCGACTCTTACTTGCAATCGCGCTCCGGCCGCAAACCTTATCCCAACACCGTCAGTTCTGGGCTGAATGGGAGAAGCAAGGCCAGGGAAGGGACCAGGGCCGGGGGAGTTTTGGCACCTACGGATACGAGTAACAGTACCTACCCTTTCCTCGTAAGAACATGTAGTAGTGCCCGACCCAACGCCAAGGGACAACTGGCTGGCATCCTTGATTGGGTAGGTCTAGGTGAGGCGAGGCGGAGATTGGTACCGTGGTACCGTGATACCGTGATACCGTGGTGCCGTGGTGATGCTGTGGTGTGGTCGGGCCCGCCTCTCTCGTGGAACATCAAGCACAAGCACAGCCACAAGACCTTCCGACTACCATTTCTCGTCTCCCCAACTCCGAGCGTCAAGACGTCCTCCGGTCGCACCGGCACCGCACGCACGCGTCCACCATCATGCGTGCCGTAATCCCGCGGTCCGTGGCGCACTCGTGGTCAAGTTCATCCCGTACATCTCGTAACTTGTACATCTTGTAACTAAACCAGTAGTACCAGCACGGCTCACCATCGATCGTACATTCCGTAGTACCCACCACGGACGCCAACGCCAACGGAAACGCCACTGCTCACTTTCCTTGTCGTAGTGCCGAGCTAGTCAAGTAGGCACGCAAAGCAACCACACCGAAATCTCTCCCTGCTTGTGGTAACTCCACCGATCCAGTATCCAAGGATCAAAGATTCCAAGCGAGCGAGCGAGCGATCACAGACCGCTTGATCTGCCTCGGGCAGGCTCTCCCCGAAAATAAACGAGCCACACCAGCTCCGCAGCCTTGAACAAACGCTTTCAACTCGCGATCATCGTCGCTTGCATCGGCGAAAGAAGGGCATGCGCTATCATCGCACGATACAATGGGCGGACGATAGAAAATAGATGACGATGAAGATTGTTTCTAGACCAATCTGCCTTGGTATACCGTCGTGCCGAACCGGTACAGTTGCACTACAGTACGAGTACTCGTACACATGCGGTCTCCGTCTCACACCGCGTGCCGCACCCCATCGCGACCCATCAAATCACTCGTCATTCCTATTCCTGCTTGACCTTTGCGATGACCCTCACGCCACGCTACTGACAATTCTCGCAGCTTGAGACCATCGCCCTTCCAACCCCATTCACGCTCGAACGCGCTTGTAGAATCTATGATCCCGTCAGCTCCACTCGCGATCTCCAGAATACCCCAACACCCCGCCACCGTGGCATCCACAACTCATCCTCAAGCGAGGTCGCCGCGGCGATCATCGCGTCGCATCGGATCGCGTCTATATCACTCACAGAATGTATGCAGGCCGTGACTGTGGGAACGGACCGATCGCATCACACGAAAAGGAGAGACACAACATCAGCGTGCGGTTCGCGTGGACGTTAGATCAGGGAGCGAGGCGGTCCCAGCGTTCAGAGTGGTGCAGGTTAGTCCAGGGCGGCTGACTATGACTCTGGAGTACGGGTATACTGTGTTTGGATTGTGGATTGTGGATTGTGGATTGGGATTATTGGGTCGCTGAAAACTCACCACCACATCTTTTTCTTGAGCTTTGGCAATCTTCGAGTCTTCGCAGAACATCCAGCCTTTCGACGACTTGACGTATGCCGTGTCTGGTGCTGTCAGCATGTGACTCCCAGTCTTGGCGAGCCGCGCAGCTCGATCGATCCATCCTGCCTCGGCGGCTTCATATCTGTGGGAGTGGCCCGTCATGAGGCCAATACCCATCCCTCGCAGTGTCCGTTCACGAGACCTGCCCGTGCCGAGAGCCGGTCCAGATGAAGAAACCTCTTATCACTCACAGTGCCCGCTCGATAACGTCCCCATGTGGTTACTGACGCCATACAAATCATACTTGAACGGCGCCACCTGCGTCCTCGGATCGTCGAGGTCCTCCTTGCCCGTCGGCTGCCTCCGCGGGACGTACCGCGACATGTCAAGCCCGTTGACAGGGAAGATGACGGGCGTTTCCGATTTGTCCCAGAAAACGCCGTTCTGCGTCGTGAACCGTTTGAGCTGGATGAGGAGCACGGGCGGTAGTCGGGCGATGGTGAGTGTTTTCGAAGCTCGTCTTGGGACCTTGCACCGGGGGCAGTTCCTGGAATTAGAGGACATGGCGTCAGCAACCGTAGTGAGATCCAGATCAAGCTTAATGAGACACCACTTCGAAACAGTTAGGGGAAGAAGACGAATTCGTCATGACTCGGTGGTTAATGGCTAATGAAGGGTGGCTGAACGGATGTCTCGGATGCCTCGGGATTCTGGGTCAAGTATATCGGAGACCCGATGATGCTGCACTCACCAAGCGTCCTCCTTTTCCATCACTTCGGCTTTGACAAACTCATCGATGAGTTCCTGGACTACCACCGCCTTCTTGCCCAGCGGGAGCGGCAAGCTGACATACATGAACGGGTCATACGTCGTTGAAGTCTAACTCGAATCAGCCCAGGCTTCAACCGGCTTCAAGGACAAGTCTCGATCACCCAGAACTCCGACAGAATCCAGGACAGAGAAGGTGATTGTGATGGTTGTAATTGTCCACTCACCTTGTGGCAAGTGAGACATTCCAGCCGATTGCGATATTGCCCCTGGAAGAGGTCCACGATGAAACTATCGTTCCTCATGCGGTAGATCTGCCACTCCTTCTCACTCGCCACCTCTGGCGGGAGCGTTTCCAGCGCCGCTTCACGCTCGGGGGTCATCTCGACCGGCGCGGGCTTGTGCTTGATCCGATTGAGGTCCTCGTGGAGACCATCCAGCACAAACGATAGGAACTCTTGCGAGTCGTGTTGATCCGTCCCAGAAAACTGGGGGGCGAAACCGAGGATGTTTTTCTGAACAAGTGATCAGCCTTGCTTGAGGCTCATGGACGACTCTAGCAGACTCACCCGGAAGGTCACGGGTGAGAGGAAGGTATAGTCTTCCTTCCACAGCGCCTTGAGCAGCTCGGCGAACGCGTTGGCGAGATTACCCTTCGTACCCAGCGGGTTGTAGAGGTTGATCGACTTCTTGTAACTCCCATCTACACCAGCATCAGCACTGATCCCGCCGCTGGCCAGATAGATAGACACACCTAGGAAATACGACGTGAAGGGGAAGGTGGCGCTCAAGCACTGCAGCGTCGAATTCATGTAACAAGTGCTGCGCCGATCAGTGTTCCCGACCTGCCTCTGATCCGCGAGATCCTAGCCCACTCACTTCCCCAGGTTCTTCAAACCTGTAAGTCCCAACACCACGTCGTTCCAGTACCTCACTTCGTCTCCCTCCCTCGCAACGAGATCCAGCGCTCGGATAGAACCCGACCTCGCCACAGCCGGTCTGGTGTCGTACCTCTCAAATACCTGGGTCTGCGCCGCTGGAGGCGGTTGGGGAACTGCCGCAAGCGCGTGAGCCTGGGGGTAATCGATCTGCTGCCGTGGTGACATGGGAGGAGGGGACGACGCATAGCCAGAGTACGCCTGGTTGTTGTGCTCGATGTAGTCGCTCTTCCGGCGCGCACCGGGTCCGGGGTGTATCGAAGCTTGGGGCGGGGGAGGGATGGGTTGCGCAGAGTATGAAGAGATGGAGTGGGACGACCCATGAGTAGGTCTGCCGTGGCCGGAGGGGCTGGCGTAAGCCCGAGATGGATGCCCAGTGTATGACGAGGACGAGTCGCCCATCATGGACTGAGGGCCATACCCAAATGAATCGGCAATGTTCCTCGCGTACTGGGCCGATTGGTACACCGGCATGTCCCGGTTCGCTCGCTTCGCCAAGTCCGCTCCAGACGCGCTTGGAGACATCGCGTTCCGCTCCGCCCGTCGTGGGGAGCTGCACCGAGGGTCAGAATCATTATCAGTCAAGCTCTCAAGAACGGAAGGCGGAGTCGCCGCACGTACGATGGTAGACCATTGGTTTGCTGCTTGGGTTCGAATGTCCTGCCTGTCGCAGTAGGTGGTGCGACCGGACCATTGCCATTCGCCGCATTCGCCGCTGCACCAGGACCATGCCTCGTCTGCCTGTATGTCATGAACTTGAGCCACGCGTCATAGCCACCCGTGAGCATCACAGGCGTCCTCTCCAGTCGCTTGGCAAACTCGTGTTCGTATATGATGTCCCACAGCCTCGACAGCGGGGTCGGCTGAGAGCCTTTGCGAGGCCAAGCGACAGAGTGTGAGTCGTACACGACCACGAGGTCCGCCTTGTGTCGCTTCTCGAATGCGCGACGTTGCGCCTCCGGTGAAAGAGACAAGGCGTCTTCGAGCTTGCTCGACGTCATGCTGATAGATCAGTACGGAGATTCTCTGCTCGCAAGGGCAGGTCGTGTTGCCAAGTATAAAGTCGGACTCACTCGTTGCGCATGAGGACGGTGGGATCCATCCAGACCACCTGGACAGGATAGCCTTTGGGCTCGTACTCCTTCCCCACGTAACCCTTCTGGAAGTCCTCCTCGGACCTCGCATCCAGCAATAAGAGGTTGACTGACGGATTGAGGATGTACGACCGCAACACCTCTGGCTCCACGGCATTCGAAAACGGAAACTTTGGTTTTGGCGGCAACTCCATTTTTGAAGGTCCTGCCGTCGGAGCTGTCGATGTTGGAGGGGGCACGGAAGCCGCAGAGGTGGGCGGTTGCGGCAAGGAGGTTTTGATTGCAGGAAAGCTTGTTGGGGGTGAACGGACGTCGTGGAACGTCCCGTTTGGCGAAGTACCGCGCATGGTTGAAGGCGGTCCAGCTGGTCGGAGGCTGGGTGGTGGTGGCGGTAGATCCCTGTGCTCCGCTCGAGTCTCCATCGGTGCGGGCTCGTCAAGATCAAGTGCATCTCCCGGAAGCGTCGTGACGTTTGGCGTACTCGCTGGACGCTTGATGTCGATCTTGAGCCCAGCATCTGGTGGCGAGTGCGCGTGATGCTCCCCTTCGATGTCGGTGGGTCGGGCAGGTGGGGGTGGTAGGCTGGGCTTTTTGGATGGAATGGACATTGGGACGGAAGGTAGTGCAGGGAAAGAAGGGACGTCGGGGAAAGACGGTTCGGGACTTGGACCCTCTTCGCGGATGGTAGGCGGTGGTTTGACATCCGAAGACCCGTTGGGCAAGCCAGATATACCTCGATCTCCATCGCCATCGGACTTGGTCTTCAGGGCTGCTTCGTCCGCCTCGAACTGCTTTCCAAACTCGGACAGAGATGGGAAGGCTTTCTCAAAATCGTCCAGTCCGTTGGGTGGAGGGTGAGCAGGCGAGCGCGGGGGCACCTCCGTCCCCGAACCTGACGATTGGAGGGACGAAAGATCGTGAGATGGGGGCGAGTGAGGTATGGCGGGGAGTGATGGCTTTGAGCTTGGCCCTGCGGAAGGAGGCTGCCTTGCTGGATCCGGTCCAGAGTGCGAGGGGGAGATCAGACCTGGGGGTCGCTGAGTGAGCATCCTCGTGGGAGCGCGATCACCAGCTGGATGCATTCCATGGGCGGGCTGTTCTGTCGAGTCGGAAGCCGAGGTGAAGGCTGAGTTGGAGAGGTGTGATCGTGTGGACGAGCCGGTTGGGGTGGGTCGCACGGGTGGTTCCTCGGCAGCGGGCGACTGGTCTCCAGGTATCGCAGACGGGGCTGACGGCGCGGGGAGTCCGTTCTGCCCGATGGCCGGCAGCGAGTGAGCTGGCGGATTCGAAGGGATAGACCGCCGCCTAGATGTGGGTTGTTCGGGCAACGGCCGTCCGTGCTCCATTGATGATCCGGAGCCCGCTCTGTCCCTGGTTGTTGTCGGTGGGATCCTCGCCGGGCCAAAGTTGCCTGCTCCTCCAGTGACCGACATGGGGCCCATCTGACCTCTGCTTCCAGCCCCTGTCACCGGCGAAGGCGGCACGGCGGGTGATGCCGGAGACGCCATGTCCCTGCTGACTCGCTTGGAACCGCTTCCCACGTCCATCCCCTCCCACTGAGCGCCTTCATCCTGTCGGCGATGCTCCCCATGGACGACACCTCGGGCCCGTTGGATGCCTGACGAAGAGGTGGGGGACGTGACGACGAGGCGACGGCGTTCGGAACGGTGTTGCTCAGACCTCTGGAAATGGATGAGTCATGGATCAACATGTCGGTCACTGTCCCCAATCGCGCAGCTCACCCGTCGGCCCTTTCGATATCCCTCGTCTTCAACGACTCTTTGATATCCTTGGCCTTGTGCAGGTAGATATCATATGTCTGATTCGATCAGTACGATACACTCCCTCCTGATCATCACTGTTAAGACTCCAAGCCGATGTGCCCCACTCACCTCCTTGAAGTCCTTTACCCTGTTTGCCCAATGGGCATCCGCCCTCTTCGCGCCAGCAAAGTCCGGGTGCATCTTGGCATTGGCATATGCCGCACACGCCCTCGTGTACGCGAGGAACATCTCCTCCTTCTTCCCCTTTCGCTCCGCAAGCACGGCGAGGTCGGCCTCATGTCGCGCTCGCTCAAACCAGTCGCGAGGGGACCGGTCGGTTATCCCTTCCGAGTCGTTTGCGAGGGTCTGGATCTGCGAGAGGGTGAGGGACGAGAGTGGGGGCGAAGGGAGTGCGCGGGACATCGTGACGAAGACGGAGGCGAAGGCTGGAGAGGAGGAGAAGAGACAAGCGGAAGAGAGGGGCTCATGCAAGGGGCTTGGTGAGGATGGATGGGGCGAAGGGCATGGGTAGGCGCGATGACGAAAGAGGGATCGATCGTCCGCCACCGAGAAGGATGAGAGGTGGTCGGAGCGAGAGCCTATCTCGGTGCGCTCTGCCTAGGTCGGAAGGGCGTGGAGAAAGGGACGAAGGTGTCCTGTAGCTGAGATGGGAGGAGGAAAGCAGACAAGATGAGAATGTGAAAGGTGGAAAGCGTGTGTAAGAAGAGTCGGTGAATGATCCGGGTAAGGTGCGCCTCCGCCTCGCCAGGAACGCAGCCAAGCGCAGCGACCACGACACCGACACCGCCCGTACTACTATCCTCCTTGTCTCCTGCTCTCCTTCACTTCTGCTTTGTCCTACCATCTGTCTCGACTAAAGCATCGGCCACGTCGCTCGGCCCCGCTCGGCCAGCCATGCCGCTGCCGAGCTACCCGCATCCGCACGCCGCCCTGCAACAGGCATACCACCGTCTCTCGAATGTGTTCCTGCACTCTTACCCCGTCCGGGACCTCCCTCTGAACATCCGACCTGTGCGTACGGATCCAGCTCCGGCTCGAGCTCTGAATCTGTCCTTCGAGGCGTGGATGACGTGCGAGATGCAGCGACTGACTCCGACCAGGCTGTAATCTTCGCGACTGCAGCATGGCTCATCCTGTTGGGGATCCTGGGCATGGCGCCGTTCCCGACATTACCCATCAATGACAAAGCCATGCATTTCTTCGGGGTAAGCCGTAGCTCCTGCACCCACTGACTGCGGTCAACAGACTGATGGGGGTGTAGCTCGGCTTTGCAACTTTTCTCCTCTACTTCATCATCGAGGTGCCAGAGTAAGTGTGCTGCGCAATTCACGCCTCCTCGCCTCCTGGCGTCGCTCGCTGCTCCTCCCGCCGCCCCGATGACTCACCCCTGCCCAGAGGCCCAGCCCGACGAGTATGGTATATCCGCCGTGCACCTCTCATCCTCACTCTGGTCCTCGCATTCTTCGTCGGCGGTATCATCAGCGAGTTCGTCCAGGGATCATTACCCGTATGTGCTTCTCCAAGCCACCAAGCTGTTTCGCTCACGCCTCACGACCAGTGGAAGGAGTTTGAGTTTGGTGACATCGTGGTGCGTTGAGTCTGAATGTCTAACCATTGCAATGTCCCTCCTCCCGACTTTCCAAAGGGACCTAGTCTCCTGGTCTCCTACTCTCCTACTCTCCTACTCTCCTACTCTCCTACTCTCCTACTCTCCTACTCTCCTACTCTCCTACTCTCCTACTCTCCTACTCTCCTACTCTCCTACTCTCCTAGTTTCCAGGACTAATGTCAACCAGGCCAACTTGCTGGGCTGCACCGTCTTCCTCTACCTCGCTCATATGCTGCATCAACGGCATCGACGGCGCACAGAAATCTCGACATTGTACGAGCCTCTCTCATCCTCGACCTACCGTGACGCCCAGGGACGCGAGCACGCCTTTGGAGACACGTCCTCGCCCACGCGCGGCGATGGTGGGGTCGGGGCTGGGGGTGGGGGCGCCAATCGGTCTCTGCGTGGGTACAGCGCGAGGGGACGGCAGGGGAGCAACGTGTGGGACGATGCGGATAGTGATGCTGGACGACCGAGTGGGGAGGATACTTACTCCGGCAGAACGGGCGGGGCGGTATTTGGGATTGGTGAGGGTGCGGATGGGTCAGGCAGAGCGGGCAATCTGGTCTGAGGCGGAGTCAGGTCGAGAGGGCGGATGGGATCATACATATCGGATGCAAGGACTATCTCTTGACACTTCGGTGTGAGACGGATCGTCATCGAGCAGGGGTCTCGGGGATCATCGCTCGACTCAGGTCCTCGTCCATCCCTTCGCCATTGTCATCACCATCCCCGTCCTCCTCGTCCGTCATGACCATCAAATCTGCCAGGGGATCATCGCTATCATCATCATCTTCCGTCAACGCCACGCCTGCCAGTGACGCATTGGCGGTCCTGTGGCCCGCCATGGGTGTTTCAGCGATCCGATGCGGCGCAACAGGCGTCTCGGCGACCCAGGAGGCTCGCTCGCCGGAAGACGGTTCCTCTTGGATCGGAGTTGGGTGGTGGAACGATGCGGCTCCGACTCCGGATCCGGCCCGCGGACCGAATATCGAGTTGGACAAACGCGGTTTCGATGGCGTGGCGAAGATGATAGTGTTGGTGGGTTTGTTGTGAGGTAGGGATTGAGACTGGGACTGGGACTGGGATTGAAGTTGTGATTCTCCTGTCCGCTTGATAGGATCACTCGTCTTCCTCCCGAGTAAACCTCCCCGGATCGCCGTCTGACTCTGGCCTGCCCCGGAACCATGGGTTTGCCCGTGGATCTGGGTTTGACTGTCCATCTTCTGGCTCTCCTTCCCCTTCCTCGCTGCCATCGAGGTGGTCCTCCTCAGTCCAACCTCCCGTCCCTTGAACAGGTCCTTCCCGCTCGGCGCGCGTACAATCGTCTTCTTCGCTGGCGGGGGTAACAGTCCGGCCAACCCCGCACTACTGTCCTTGGAGAGTGCCGGACCGGTGGACGCGCTTCTCGATCGACGGAAGTGATCGAGCGATCGGGCATCCGATGTTCTCGACAGAGAGCGGCGCATGGGCACGTCGGTGCTGTCCCGGGGCGGGGACGCGCGCGAGCCAGCCTCGGAAGGTGTGCGTGAAGGCGCGCGGGAGCGTGAGGTCGACGCGCCAGGTAGAAGTGGTACAGGGGCAGGGACGAGGTCGTCGGATGAAGGTTTCGGGTGGGTGATCTTTGGCTTGCGGGGTTTCTTGGCTATTGCCGAGGGCGGAAGGAGTTTCGCGGGTATCGGCGTGCCAAATACCTTGAGATGGAATGAGGAGCACAGGCTGGGCTGCTTCTTGACAAAGCTGAGAAGAGTCGCGGTCAGCAACGCTACGCTCTGAAATGTTTCATAACAACTGTGAGAGCTGCGCTTACAATGGAAGAATCACTTCGTCCCAAAAGCTCCTTAGCTGATTTGCAACTCCGTCATCCGCACCCTTGGCCCCAGCCTTGCCATGGACACCACCCTTGTCGTCCTCCAGACCGATACCCAGCTCCGCGACCGCCTGCCACACACTCAACCGGTCCATGAGCAGCTCCAGTGCGGATCCGGGATCCTCTTTTGGCGAACGGGCAGGAGAGACGCCATCGTTACGGTGCCTCGGCCGCGGTCGTTTCTTCTTTGGAAGTGGTGCTGGATATGGAGTTTCGGTGATCCAAATGAGGAGGAATACGATTTGGACGAGTGTCCTGCGATGAGATGTTCAGTTTATCCTTAGCCGTCTGGGCTGTGAGGGGTGAGGTGTCCACTCACTCTCGTCGTTCAAACTCCTCGGTTAGCTTCTTGACATGTACGACTCGCTCGCCTTCTTCCACAGCTTTGCTCCTCCACCGGAGCTCTACAGCGGTCCGCAGCACCGCCACCTCGTGGTGTGTCAGACCCGCCGACGTCACAGCATCGCGCAGGGCCGCTTCGCGCGCTTCGACATTGGGGTTCATGGACATCAAGGCGCCGATGACGGGTGAGACGGTTGTGCGGTATCTCCTCTCGATTTGGGGCAGGGAGAGGAGGTACGGCTCGAGCAATTGCACGAGTACTTGAGAACGAGAGGGCGACGGCGACGGCGACGGCGGACTTATCCGGTCCAAGTCAGACACGAGTCCAGAGAGAGGAGCGAGGAGCTGTGTGGCTCAGCACATTTTCATCACGAGATGCCAACCCGCTGGGCTCACTTCGCTGAGATAAACCGACTCATAGTATCTCCTCCGCACAAACGACTCGACGGGCTCGCTAACCTCCAGTACGGGTCCTCTGGAAAGGGTGTCAGTCCCACCAAAGCCGCAAACTCAGCCGCGAGAACCCAGCCTCACTCACGCCGTGCTGAAAGGCCATGGCAAGTCTGGGGTATGTTTGGACGGTATGCCGATGGGGCAAGTGAGGTCGAGTTGGAAGGGGAGAGCTCGGATGGTTGGTCGGTTCGGTCGGCTCGGTCCTGCTTCAGCCTCAGTCTCGGGCTCATCGGTGAGACTGATGGGGAGCTCTACCAAGGCCGCCATGGTGCACTCGGCCTTGACTATGGCTCTGCGACATCCATTCGCATTGGATCGGTGGACATTGTTGGACTCTGGACGCGTCGGACAAGGTAGGCACGTCGGCGGGATCAAATGAGAAGGACTGTCCGCAAGCCTAATCGGAAGTAATACAAAACTCTTCAAACTGGCTGTGGCGTGCCTATTTGTATTTGCATTTGAAACATTTTGATTTGATACCTACGTCGATGAACAAAGAGAGAGAGGTCTCTCGCCGGCGTCAAACGCAGCCTATCACTTTCACCAACCCACGACCTTACCTTTCTTCCACTCCAAGCCCATCTAGCAGAGTCTCCGTCGACCGCACCGCCGCGACACAGTCCAGCTGCACGCGCATCCGGCACGCAACGACTCTACCAACTCGCGGGTGCTGGGTCGAAACTTGCGATACGAAAACCGGTTCCGGAACTTTTTGCCGCCCCGACTTCGCCTTTAGTTATAGCAATCAGAGGAATCAGACAGTATGGCCGACAAGTTGACGAGAGTGGCCATCGTGTCGGATGACAAGGTGAGTGAGGGCACAGGGAGGGGTCGAGGTCGCGTTCCGGGATCACAGAATGTTACTCTCAGAGTCAGAGGAGTGCCGGCGTTGTCAATTCATTTGCTGATGGTGTTCCCAGTGCAAGCCGAAGAAATGGTGCGTAAGAAGGAACACGCGGAGATTTGAGGAGTTGGAACTCGGAGCTTGCTGACCCCAGCAGTCGTCAGGAGTGTAAGCGGTCTTGTCCCGTTGTCAAGATGGGCAAGCTGTGTATTGAGGTCAACCCGACGGACAAGAAGGCGTTCATCTCGGAGGAGCTGTGCATTGGTTGCGGTATCTGCGTGAAGAAGTGAGCAGCAGTCGGCTCTCCTGGCGCCTTTCTGGTATTATGGCGAGACACGACGCTGACACCCCGCGCAGATGCCCGTTCGAAGCGATCCAGATCCTCAACCTGCCCACCAACCTCGAGACGCACGTCACGCACCGATACCAGGCCAACGCGTTCAAGCTGCACCGATTGCCCACTCCCCGTCCTGGTCAGGTCCTCGGTCTGGTCGGTACCAACGGTATCGGCAAGTCGACGGCGCTCAAGATTCTTTCGGGCAAGCTCAAGCCCAATCTCGGTCGATACGATGATCCTCCCGAGTGGGCCGAGATCCTCAAGTACTTCCGTGGTTCGGAGCTCCAAAACTTCTTCACAAAGGTGTTGGAGGACGATCTCAAGGCTGTGACCAAGCCGCAGTACGTGGACCAGATCCCGAGGAGTATCAAGATCCCCAACATGACTGTCGGCAAGATGTTTGATCGCCAGACCGAGCTGCCGAACCGGGACCAGCTCGAGACCGACCTCGAGCTCAAGGGTCTGCAGGAACGAGAGGTCAGCCAGCTCTCGGGTGGAGAGCTCCAACGTTTCGCTATCGCCATCGCCAGTGTCCGTAACGCCGACGTGTACATGTTTGACGAGCCTTCGTCGTATCTCGACATCCGACAGCGTCTCGCCGCCGCCAGGGTCATCCGTGGTCTCGTCACCTCTACCAACTACGTGATTGTCGTCGAGCACGACTTGGCCACCCTCGACTACCTCTCCGACTTCATCTGCGTCCTCTACGGTGTCCCCGGTACTTACGGTGTGGTCACCATGCCTTACTCGGTCCGAGAAGGTGAGTCGCGCTCCATTCCGTCCCGCCTCCCGGGCCATTCCATCCGCTAATCTATCCAGGCATCAACATCTTCCTGGACGGTATGATCCCGACCGAGAACCTGCGATTCCGCGACGAATCCTTGACGTTCAGGATCTCCGAGACGGCCGACGAGATCCAGGCGCCCAAGACGAGGCGATACCAGTACCCTGCGATGACCAAGACGCTTGGCGGGTTCAAGCTCCACGTCGACCCAGGAGAGTTTGCCGACTCTGAGATCCTCGTCCTCCTCGGCGAGAACGGTATGGGCAAGACGACCCTCGTGCAGCTTCTGGGCGGCAAGATGGACCCCGACGATGCCAAGGACAAGATCGAGTTGCGCGTGTCGATGAAACCTCAGACGAGTGAGCGGCATCGGCGGCGTCCAGTCTCCGCACTGAGAATTGGTCGCTGATATATGTAGTCTCGCCCAAATTCCCGGGTACCGTGCGGATGCTCCTGTTGAAGCGAATCAAGGCCATGTTCATGCGTGAGTCACCATCCCGTTGACCCTTATCATGCCCACTGACTCGCGCAGACCCCCAGTTCAACAGCGACGTCATCAAGCCGATGAACCTCGAGCCGATCATGGACCAGGATGTCCAGACGTGAGTGACGCTTGTCGTTGTACGAAATTGCAAGTGGGCCGCGCTGACCGCTCCAGCCTGTCCGGAGGAGAGCTGCAGCGTGTCGCCATCTGCCTCGTGCTCGGTGTTCCTGCCGACGTGCTCCTTATCGACGAGCCGTCGGCGTACCTCGACTCGGAGCAGCGTATCCTGGCGTCCAAGGTCATCAAGAAGTTCGTCATGGGCAGCAAGCGCACGGCTTTCATCGTCGAGCACGACTTTGTGAGTGCGGTCGTGTCCGCGAAGAGTCCGATTCTGACCGACGGCAGATCATGGCCACGTACCTTGCCGACCGAGTCATTGTCTTCGACGGCAAGCCCGCGGTCGAGTCCTACGCCCGCACGTGAGTGTGCCATACGATTCCGTTGCGTGGCTCTGCTAACAAGAGTAGACCCGAAGGCCTCTTGACGGGTATGAACAAGTTCCTGAGATCGCTCGACATTACTTTCCGAAGAGACCCCACAAACTTGTACGTGCAGTCTGTTTACTAACTCTCTCGATCGGGTGGAATCGGTTTCAGTGCTCACCCGATCTAGCCGACCGCGCATCAACAAGATGAACTCGCTCAAGGACAACGAGCAGAAGCGTGCGTGCCGCCCCCGTTACCCGGCGATCTGTTGGAAGGGTCATGCTGACGCGTCGCAGAGTCCGGGTCGTACTTCTTTGTCGACCAAGACTGAGCGTCTCACTATAGAATGGCATGCTCATAGCCAGTCGGAATGCGGCGGAATCCCGGCGGATGGCGTCTGCATCTCGACATTCTGACGTCGGTGTTCGCGGGTTAGTTACATATTCAGTTCGTCGCGTGAAGACATCAAATGCATCTATACCCCTCACCCGAATCCGTGTGGCCTCTATTGTGGGTACTTGTACTCGTACAAAGTCTGCTGGGGGACACTACACTACACTACTTGCATTAGAGCATGCTCACGCCTCGTGCCGTATCAATCTTGTTCGTGCCGCCTCATCTCCGTCTCCCAGTCGTGGCCGAGGAGATGACGCACCCTGTCCAGCTGGGCCTCCTCGGTCATATCGGGGAGGATGAGGCCCTTTGTTGGCGGGTTATCGAACGCCTGGCGGATGGCAGACACGAAGCCGTCATAGTCCCCGTCGTGGACGTGGTAGACGTATGGAGGGTCGAGGAGCGCGATGTTGTCCTGCTGGGTCGCCCACTTGGAGCGGTCCCACGGGTCTTCTGGATCCCACCGGTAGATCGGGTTGAGGTAGGGCGTTCCCTACGTGGTGCGGTGTCAGCGTTGTACCCAAGAAGCGAATAAGGGGATGCGGTTGGGAGGTGCACTCACCATAGCAAGCGCCACGTACGGTGAAGGCGACAGCTGGGGCTACATGAGGTGCATCACCTGGTCAGCCTTCTTCATGTCCACACCCACACCCACGTCCACATCCACGTCCCTTGTCCATACTCGATCCGGAGCAGGGAGCAGGGAACGACAGACCCGGCAGCTCAGTAGAACCAAGTGACAGTGGGCAGTGATTGATATTCCGGTCCGAGTCCTCACGTTACGCACCGATCCAATCCCAACAAGTATCCTCGCGTTCTGGACTTCTTCCCAGAACTTGTCAGCATCCACCGGGCCCACATTGTCGATCCCATCGGGCGCAAATGGGATCGTATTGGGCACCATCTTCTCGGGCATGTAGTGCTCGCTGACCTCGAATGTGCCGCGGAAGTTGAAGTCGAGGTCCTGCAGCCGAGGGTCCGCGAGCGCTAGGGGTAGTACGAGTTGTTCCATGCGCGGCCGTATTGGTCAGTGAAGAAGAAGTCTAGGGAGCGGGTAAGCATGGCGATCGCGCAGGGAGGGGAGGGGGAGAGGCGTGGGTACCACGGAGCGGGGCTTGGAAATCGGGATTACAGTGAAGGGGGATACATCCACTCACAGGATGCTTGCTTGGCGTGGATCAAGGCCCTGGCAGGACGTTCCGAGTGGGGCACGAATTTGTGGTCCTTCGACTCGTCCTCGTACGAAAATCTATGCGGAGTCTCATCAGCTACAGGTTCTTTCCCCTTCATCGACCCAGATTCATATCCATACGGAAGGGTGCGAAGCACCATCCAGCCCCCGTGTTACGGAGACTTCACGTGGTATGATACCGCTTTGACTCACCCAAAGTAGGTGTTTCCAAAGTCGTGGAGCATGCTTCGGTCGGCGGAAACTTGCCATGTCTTGCGGAATCTAGGGTCCCAGGTCCACGGGAAGTAGGAGAACCAGAAGACTGTGCAGAGTATGGAGGGTCAGCAAGCGTTGGCTCTGACTTTCTGACACGCTCCTCTGTCACTGCCTTGAAACTGTCGCGGGGCGTCTCCCGCAAGGATACTGATACTGGTGCCGATACGGAATGTTGACATCCCACTTACGTTTCCAAAGCGGGATCCCGTCCGGGTTCTCTTCACTGTACGCGCACTCCTCGTATTCAAAGCAGTGCGGTGCCCAATTCACAAGCACCGTCTTTGTGCGGTCTTTCACCATGGTGTACTTGGCAAGTGTGTCGTTCATGGTCTCTGTGGGCCGTGTCAGCGCGCCCTAAACGGTCCTTTGATCAGACTCATGCCAGAACATCAAAGGCGGGGTGCAAGGGACAGCCCCCCCGGGTGGGAGCCGAGGGGATGGGAGCCGAGGGGATGGGAGCCGAGGGAATAGGACTCGAGGGAATGGTAGGGAGAGGAAAGAATATAGCGCATAGGTCTCGGCTCCACTGTCCTTGACTTCTCGACTTGACAGAGGTGGAGACAAACGCGGCAGAAGCCGAGCCCGAACCCAAACCCGAACTCACCACGATCGTCGTTGGCGAAGACGATCGAGTAGTTGAGTCGCCTCATTGCTCCGATGATGGAGTACGACCTGTGAGTGACGTGTGAGTGTGAGCTTTCCCGCCACGTCAATCACGCAATGGGTCGGGATATGGTACACGACCGTTCGAACAGGAGAAGCACTGGGGAGACGAGCTTGCGAACCGGAATCCAAATCCAGTATCGCACTCACCAAACGCCTTCACCGCCTCTGAAAGCTTCAAACTGCCACTGTCAGCCTCGGACTGCCAATCGAATCGTTCCAGTCCCAGCAACTGTACGCATGTGCAGGGTCGCACGCGAGCGCTTCAGATTCTCACAAGTATCGGTGCAGGGGGTGTTCAACTCACCATGGCCATATTCGCCCAATCGACACCGAACAGCACCACCTCGCTCTGATGCTCCCTGCAGTTCCCTTCCCTCTCGCAGTGCTCGATCGCCGCCAACTCTCGCTCGTTCCACGCTTTCACGCCTTGCTCTTTCCCTTTGCTCAGACTCATGATGTCCCGGTCTCCGGGCCACCACGGATCGGTCAGTCGTCCTTCTGTCTTGGCGTGCGCATGCTCAGAGGCAGACACATGCGAAGGTTCTGGCGCAGGGACAACGGCAGCGGCAGTGGCAGGGGCGGGGGCAGGTGCAGCCGCATGGTCCTGTGCAAGTATCGTCGCCTCGACATGGGGTTGGAGTTGTGCAGGCTCAGCTGCATGGCCTCTTGCAGGTGCGTGTGCCTCGACTTGGGCTTGAACCTTGGCTGCCTGGTTGAAAAATGCCTTGCGTTCGTTCTCCTCGGCGTGAAAGTTGGCTTTGGCTTCGGTTTCGTGCTTGGGTTTGGCCTTGCCTTTGGCGCCAAAGCCAGAAGCGGGACCAGTGCCGCCGGTGGCGGCTCCGACAGTTGCCCTCTCCCCTTCGTGGACCGATTGTGGGTGTGGGTGTTCCAGCCCAGCCTGGAAGCCACGCTGACGCTCGCTGGTACCGGACCACCAAGGGTCGCGGGGTACGAGCATCTGTCGGAGTGACACGGGCTCTGATGCGTACAGCTTTGGCGGAGCGAGGAGGAAGATCCCGAGGCACATGAGCAGCAGGAGGATCTTCGTCCGGGTGTGTCGGCGTCGGAAAGAATGCGTGAGACTGAGACTGAGACTGCTCAGTCCCAGATTACCTAGGCCGGACATTGCCAGCCCCGAAGTCGGCCCCGACGTCGAACTTGGAGTCGATGTCGATGTCAGACTCGCGCGCCGAGTCGAGCGGCGTGGGGAGACCTGGCCCATGGGAGTAGCGAACGTGGACCGGTCCTCCAAGTTCAAGTCCGGGGAGGTGCCTGCGAACTCGAGTCGAGGCCGTAGTGGGATCGACAGCGACCAGTAGGAGTTGCGCCGGGCACCGACATGAGCCCGGTCGTGGTCGCGTTCTTGTACCATTGGACAGAGTTGAGATGGGGAAACAGATGGTTGCCAAGACAGACAAGGACTGGTTGAGAAACTGCAATCGTCACAATCGTCTTAGATGACCATGATCCAAGCAGATGGGGAGGGGGGTGACCTAAGCTGCCTGTGCGGCCCAAGCCTCACAGGTTGGGAGTGGGGCGTGGGGGTTGGTTGGTTGAGTGGAGCAGGTCGAACAAAAGAGACGATGACGGCGAGAGGTCGTTGAAAAGCCACCAGAGAGGCCCGTGCGGACGTTGAGTTGACATTCTAACCCGACTCGATCGATAGTGCGAGGTGAGAGGTCAGTGCGTGGGACGAGATGACAGGCGTGTACAAAGTAGGTGGTCAGTGCGCAGAATGAGCACGAGTAAGGCCGAGGATCAAGTCCCGTCCAGTCGGGGCCAAGTGAGGGCCCAGTGGCCAGTGGCCAGTGGCATGGGCATGGCCGACATCCAAGTCCTAGTCAAACAACGCCTCGATGGAAGGGAAGGGAGTCAAAACAACCACAACCTCTTGACCGATGCCGAGAACGAAAAAGTCCTGTTGAGATTCCGAGCCGTCGGCGTTGGGTACATCCCTGTCCGCTGTCCGCTGTCCCCCCTGCCCCGTCCTCCGTCCTCCGACCTCTGTCCTCCCTGACTTCACGCGAACCAGGCACCCGAGCCGTGAGTATCTCGACTCACTGATCCATGACATGTAGCTCATGCAACGCGGTATATCGTACTTTGTACCGAGTGACTACTTTTGCCGATCACTGGTACTGGTATGTTTATGTATACCTGAACGAATACGCGTACCTGGCGTCGATCTTGTCGTCGAGATATGTCCGACTGTACATAGACTTGCCCTGCGAGTGTACAACAGTCACCGAGGAGCCGGAGGACGGCCGTGTTGCCGCGCGCGACCCATTCCCACCGTCCGTCGCGACTCGCATCTGGGTGTGTCGGGTGTGAATGGTCCGCGTTCGAGCAACGGCGGCACAGGTGTGCGAGTCCAGGCATGGCAATGGCGCGGGGTGTGTGTGTGTGTGTGTGTGTGTGTAGGTAAAGGTGATGCAGACTATTCTTCTCCGGCACATTGGGTTCTTCCCCGGCACATTGGGTGCTTCAATCTCATCCTGCCCCATTCCTCACCTCAGAGGCGAAGCAGCTCGGCGCCGCTCCGCAACCGGCTCAGTCCACTTGTCCTCCCAATGCCACCTCCTCCCCCTCCTTCACCATCCCTGTACCACCGCTCCATCATTCTCCCACTGTTTTCTCTTCGCCCGCCCCATCTAGCCCCTCTGGCACTGGTGCTAGCATCATCTCTTCCTCCTGCTGCATGTCCAGCTGCACCACCCCCGGCTCGTGTCCGTCTGCGAGCAACCACAACCCCTTGCCTCCTACGGGCATCATCGGCAGCACCGATAGCTCGGGAAGGTGTACCCGCCGTACAGCCTGGTAAACCACCGTCGGGAGTATCATTGTGACCAGCACGAGGAAGAGGATTAGGCGGAGCGTGTAGCGCGGTGGTCGGTAGGACCGGGAGGGGCATGGTAGTGGTAGGTCCATCGTGCGGGAGCGAACGAAAGCGAAGACGGGAGCCAGAGTGAGCGATGACGGGAGCCAGAGTGAGCGGCAGCGAGAGCCAGAGCGAGAGTGAGAGGGAGTGGTCGAAGTTGGCTTCCGAGGAGAGTCGAGCCGAGTGTACAAACCGCCGCGATGTAGGCGCTCGCTCGGTGTGTCAAGTCGGAGCGACAGCAGCACAAGCAGCGACAAGCTAGCTATGCACCGTACGAATACATGCGCACGATGCATGTCTCCACCACTTTATAGTGTGTATACTGTTCTCGCCCATGTACCGTTGCGGTGTTTCTTCCGCGAAGCTGGAAACGCATAACCAGGCCACACGCACGACAGTGCTCGAGACCCGATGCCAGGAACCCGCCATGCATAGCTTTATGATCGCTCCGCGGCATGCTCGTCGGGCTGTCATCCGACTCGCCCGCGGCACAGTCCTAGTCGTAGTCGTCATCGTGCTCGGCGTCGTGCTCTTCGTCTTCATCACTCACACGCCAAAGGAACCAACCAACCCATCGTGCGGTGCGTGGCTCGGCTCCGGTACTTATGACTCATACAGCAGCCTGGCCGTACCGTGCTCGCAGGGAGGAGTGGAACTGCATACGAGTACAGTATATCCTACAATCTGCTACATGCAAAATGACCCGATGCAAATGGTTTCCAAAACTCCACCCACCGTCTCTATCCGATCGCCCAACGCACCATGACAGCAACCTGAAGCAAGTCATGGGAGGGTGACGGAGAGACGGTGCGCTTCATTCACCCCGCCGCCGCGATGCTCATGCCCGACACAACCCTATTCTTCTCCCTCTCTCGCTTCTCCTTTTCTCTCGCCGCTCTCGCCGCTCTCATCCTGGGCCAACCTAGCCTTCCATGCTCCTTCGCGCCCCTCCTCTCCTCCGAGACCGACTTGTCATCCTCGGGGCCGGGGCCGTTCGTCCCCACCACCTGCTGAAGGACCTCGTCCTCGCCCTCGAGCTCCTGCTCGGGTTCTTCTTCGGGCACAAACGTGAGCGGACCCTCTTGAAGGGCCGGACGGGGGTTGAACACGGCCTCGATTATCATCTCGGGCTGGATCTCGTGCACGGAAGACCCGACCTTCAGTCGGTCTGGGAAGTCGCGCATGTGGTTCATCCCGCCGTGATGCGATGGGTGATGGTGATGATGGTGGAAGCGGTGATGGTGGTGGTGCTGTCGGAATGGGAAGAGGAGCGAGTCGTCGTGTCCATTGGGGCTCGAAGGACTCTCTTGACCGGGAGAAGGGAGCGTGGAATAAGACGCCGTTGGGGTACCGGACGCAGGGGTCGAGGTGGAAGGGTGACGAGAAGGGGACAATCGAGACGCATCCGACGGATGAAGCAAGTGATGCTCATACGACTTGTACCCGATCTCAGGCCGGTGACCGACCAGACTGATCGCCGAGTGACTGGCCGCCAGGTTGAGCGACGATCCCATGGAGCGGTTTGACCTTGTCAGAGACGTAGACGAGGCGGACGAAGAGTTGGAAGGGGTCTTGGCGAGGTGGACTGTCAAAGTCAGCGAAGCGAGACACGGGTTCGAAGTCGCCGCGCTCACGGTCATTCTTGATGTTGTCTTGGGCCTCGGTACCAACGAGGTCTTGGATGTTCGTGACGTGATGACCTTCCTGCATTGGCGGGCTGAATCCGTGTCAGTCGTCGCGTCGTCTGAACCTCACCCGGCAAGATACTCACGCGACCCATGTCTCTTCCCCTCCGATCCACCTCATATCGACGGTCAGCTGCGGGTGGGATCAGCGCATGCCCCGTTGTCGATAGAAACTGCGCGCCGAGCTCACTTTTATCGTAGCGTTCGTCCGACTACCTCTGAGCAGGAACCTCCTCGTGGTCTTGCCCTTGCCCGCAAACGCCGCCAGATCCACATCGACTATGCCAAATATTGTCTTCTCCCCACTTGTGCCCTTCTTGCCCTCACTCGGGTTGGCAGTGCCGTGAGGATGCGCCGCATGGTGCGCCGCCGAGAGGACACTGCCGAGGGAATCCTTGTCGGCGCCGCTGGCCTGCTGCATCGATGTTGCCGCGGCTGTCGGGAGCTGCTCAATGACCAGTCGGATGCCCGACTCGCTGAGCGGACCCGCGCCAAGGACCGGCACAGATTGCTGCCGGCGATAAGGATTCAAAGAGCCAGATGTCTGGGTGGCGGGCTTGGAAAGCGGGATGCGCATCGTGTGCTGCAGCTCGCTGTCCCAGGTACAGGTATGCTGCCTGAGCGATCTCGGTTGTGTTCGGCCTTTCCTCCCCGTGAGACGAGACGACGAGCTCTGCATCGAATGGGATCGACTGGGTGGACCAGGGCCAGAAGCCGAGCGTGCTCGATGAGGGTGAAGAAAGCCCGAGCCGGCGTGACCATGCGAGCCTCCGCCTCCGCCTCCGCGTCCACCCGCACCCGCATTCTCGCCAGTCACCGACGAGACACCAGTGTTGACCGAGCTTGTTCGGGAGATTGTGCGGGAAGGCTTCACGCCAAGAGCCAAATCGCGCCACTCGTCCATGCCTTGGACGGAATCCAAGATTGTCGATGGCGCCGGCATGGTGCCGGAGCGAGCTGGCGGGGGTACACCCGTGCGTGGAAAGGCGACCGAGAGGTGGGACGACGACGATACGGTCGAGGGGGCCAGGGATGGTGGTCTTGCCGATATTGCGGGTGGCACAAGGGCAGAAGACGGTCTTGACGAGGAGTTGACGCTCGCTCCGCTGTTTGGCTGACTCGTAGACGATCGCTTGCTGTCCGACGATCCGATACTGCCATTGGGTTCCCCGCTTCCTCCGCTGCTTTGACTCTCTGCTCGTGTTCTCGTGATCGCCCCGCCCGACTGCGCCTGGGCTTGCGCCTGGGTCTTGGCTCCCGTGCGCAGATCCCCCACATCCTCCGGCTCCTCCATGATCTCCCGAGACGCGACGGCCTGCGATCCCTGCGATTCCTGCGGATCAAGGTCGTCTGGACCTAACGACTGTCGCAGGGGTGTCGGATCCGACGCCTTCTTACAGTCGGCCTTTCGCGGCGGCGAGGTCTTGGTCGGGTTGGCCGGGGAGAGTGCCGGGGGAGGGAGGGACATGGCTTTGGATCGGGCAGTGTTGGTGGATGACGATGCGGTTAGAGTGGGTCGGATAGGAGCGAGAGGGGATATTGGGGAGGAAGCGGCTGTGGATGTGGATCGGAGGGAGAGGCTGGAGGCGGATGGGTTGATGGTGGACAGAGGCTGGTTGAGCTTGAGGTTGGGCAACGAGGGTTTGTGCGGCAGGGCTGCGGCGGGGTTAGCCATGATGACCTTCGACGGGGGTGTATCTGATGGAGGAGTGAACAAGAGTAGGCCGACTCCGACTCACTCGCATCCTTGCCTTTCGGTCTCTTGCCTCTGAACTTGTACTTGACCTGAAACTCTCCTTCCAACTGCGGCACGTTCCCCAGCTCGTGGATCTTGACCACCGCATCGAAAACGGCGTAGCGCTGCGAGTCGAACATGTGTCGGAGCTTGTGAGAGAGAGTGGTGGTGTGCTCCTGGGCGCCGAGCGAGGGTGTCGCCGCGGATGTGGGTGTGGCCGAGGCGAGCGAGGAGGTGGATGGAGGGAAGATGACTGGGGTGGCCGTACCAGAGCCCGGGGCAGAGGCTGAGGCTGAGCCCGTAGCAGAGCCTGGACGCGAGGGTGGTTGGGTTCGAAGTTGAAAGGAGGATGTCCGCGAGGGGGCGGATGAAGGCGGACGCGAGGACATGGTGGGGAGATGAGAGTCGGAATTGTCAGAGCGGGCTGAAATCGAGAGGGAGGGGATGCGCTGAGGTATGGACGGTATGTGGACGTGGACGATCTGCCGGGGGGTGGATCTTTTCCGAGTGAGTGTCGAGTGTCGACGGAAACGAATGGCGGGAGGGGGGTGCAGGGGGGTGATGTATGCTCGGGGCAAGCTTGACGACGCTCCGTACTCGAGTGAGAGGTGGTCGGTGGTGGGCAGGTGGTAGTCACCCGCAGTGAATGCCCGTCGACGACAGATCAGATTTTGTTTTGGGGCCAAAGGACGTCTTTGTCGATTCCAGTTGCCCCAATCACCTCTCTACCCCACAAACAAACACACAGATGGCGTGTGAAGGAGATGAGGAGGGGGTAATAATGACGATGAGACGCGTTAATGACGCTGATCGTCCCTCTGTCCCCTTCCTTTGTCCATCACCGTCGTCTCGCCAGGTCCGCCGCGATTCTGGTGCTGTGTCGATACGATTGCTGGGGTGAAGGATCGAGGCGGAAAGACGCGCGGGCGCGGTTACTCGGCGAGGACAGTCCAGTTCCAGTTCGGCGACGTCAACAGGGTCGGATACCGCGGTTCGTTGCGTCACGCCTCGAAGCGAGTGCGATTGTTTCCCGTCGTTTCGTTGCGTCGTGACGCAAAGCAGGAAAGAGTGGTCGAAAAGAGCGATGCTGGCGTGGGGATGTATGTATACAACAGTCAGAGGCAAGCGGCGGGCGGGTTATTGGACGGATGGCAGGATGGCTGTATGGCCGACGGGGAATCAAGGTGGTGGAAAGCTAACCACCCATAACCATGACCACCCATGCCATGGTGGAATTGCGGCCCGGTGAGCGGTGGGTGAGCGGGGAACCACGTCGTCTGCCGCGACGACGACGAATTCTCCTGGCCAGTCGCCGAGGTGGCCGAGCGGCTCGAGCCTCGAGCTTCGGGGTGGTTTGGCCGTTTGGGCGGGCAGACTGGGTCGGTTCGGTTCGGTTTCGTTTCGTTTCGTTCCCAGGGACGAGACACGACCAGAGTTGGGTGCTAATTCTGGACGACGAGGAGGGCGTGGCAGGGCAGAGGTGGATCGTGTATCGTTGAGAGTTAAGGAGGAAGGGGGGGAAGCAAGGGGAGGGCGATCGCGGGCGAGGGTGTGGCTGTGGCTGTGGCTGCAAGCTGGACCTGAGGCTAAGGCTCCCGACCTGCGATTTAAGCTTTTCTCACCCGGGTACCGGGCGAGCAGGGGAGGGGGAACACGTAATACAACTACTACTCCCCCGGACCGCTGGACCGCTGAGCCTGGACCGTCTCGCCGACGCATTTGTCTCACGAAAACTGTCTCATGGCAAGTGCTTGCGCTTGCATCATTGCATGCAGAGTAGAGCAGAGCTGGCTGAGCAGAGCTGGGTGGAGCCATAGAGTAGTTGTTGTGCTTCACTATACACTGCGCCAATACCCTACAAATGATCCGTATGGTCCCGTTACGATGTTGAAATGAACGACAAACGTCCTTCTAATACGCTTTACGCGTCTATCCACTGGCCACTGGCACTGACCCCACTGTCCGACAATCCAAAAAATATGCCAATACCAGTGCCCGTGCCCGCCTATTGCTTGCTGAGGTTCTGCATCTGGACGAGCTCCCACTGAAAGACGGGGTCAGCTTTGTTCGTTCGTTACACCCGCCACAGTCAGATCGCAGCCACTCCACTCACGTATGCGCCCCTCTTGGCCAGCAGCTCGGCGTGCGTGCCCTTCTCCGCGACCCGGCCTTCGGCGAAGCAGTAGATCATATCCGCCTTTTGGATCGTCGACAGCCTGTGCGCAATGGCACTAAACCGCGTATCAGTTCCCGCAGTCGTGCAACGCACTGAACGTGTGGTCTATTGATCACTCACATCGTCGTGCGGCCCTTGGCGGCCTTGTCCAGCGCGTCCTGCACGACACGCTCCGACTGCGAGTCGAGCGCGGACGTGGCCTCGTCTAGGAGCAAGACCTTGGGGTTTCGAATGAGAGCTCGGGCAATGGCGATGCGTTGTTTCTACGGATCTTCAGCAGCCTCCAAAGACCGCGTCATCGCGCAGACTCACTTGACCGCCAGACAGCTGAGAGCCCTTGCCTCCGACTTGGGTCTCGAATTGATCGGGCAACGACATGATGAAATCGTACTGTCATCGGGTCAGCCCGTTCACGACACCTCGCTGTCCGACGCGTATACGTACGATATTCGCGTCCTTGCACGCCTGGATCAGCTCCTCCTCGGTGACCTCCTCCATGGGCTTGTTCGCACCGAGGAGCACGTTGAACTTGACTGTGCCCGAGTAGAGCGTCTGCCGAGGTCAGCGGCTTCCTCGTGTTGAGACGCGATACTACATCCAGTCACTCACAGGCTCCTGCGACACCAACGCCATCTCGCTCCTGTAGCTCGCGACGTTGAGCTCCCTGATGTCTACGCCGTCGAGCGTGACCTGTCCAATGAGGGGGTCGTAGAACCTCTCGAGCATCTGGATCGTCGTTGACTTTCCGCATCCCGATGGGCCGACCAACGCGACACTGAGACCACCGCGTCAGCACATGACGCCGACGCCAACTCGCACAATGCTCTCCCACTCACTAAGTTCCCGGCGGGACGTTGATAGTAAGGTCCCTGAGCACCCTGACAGCCGGCCTCGAAGGGTATCGGAAGTGAACGCCCTCTAGTCGGATGTGACCCTTCACCTCAGCCGGGTTGAGCTTGATGCCCTCGTCACTCGTCGCGTCAATTTCGGGTACATCGTCGAGAAGACGGAAGATGGCCGCGGCGGCGCCATTCGCCTTGGAGGCGTCGGGAACGAAGGTGAACACGTTGCCGGCTTGAATCGACGCGAAGATCTGCCAGGGATACCAGTCAGTACTCCGTGGTGAGTGGTGGGACGCTGAAACGTTGCACGCACGACAGAGGTCAGCACAGTGAAGAACTGGGCAGTGTTGTATTTGCCCGAGATGAGCCACAGAGCGCCGACGTAGAACACCAGGGCGATGATAGGGAACGTCATGCCCTGACTGGCGGCATAGAGAGCCTGCGACTTGATTGCACCTCGACTAGGTCGTGCATCAGCGACGAGTCCTCAAAGCCTTCCAGCTCTCGACGAAGACGTGTATTTCTGCACTCACACAGACAGCTTGAGCGGGCCTTCCAATGACTTGGAGTACATTTGGTCGACATCGTCCTCTCGAGTGAGGGCCGCGACCGTGCGCACCGAGCTCGCCGCCTCGGAGGCGAGCTGCGCCGAGGCCGCGTGGATCTTCTTGGTTCGCCTGTCCTTCAGGACGACGACCTGGAGACGGATGTAACCGCCAGAAACGAGAATGGGGATACACGCGATACCGATGAGGGCGAGCACTAGATCCGGTTCAGCAAGTATCCCAAATGCCCACCACAACCTCAACGCCTTTACTCACGGGGACCATAGGCGAGACCGATCACACAGCCACCGATGAGCGTAGCGCACGACTGGATGATGGTTCCCATCGTCTGGCCAAACAGACCCTGCACTTTTTGAGGCAGATCCGCGATATCCGAAGTCACCGCGCCGGTCTGTCTCTCGTCAGCTTGCTCTCGCGCTCTCGGAACAGTCGCGGGTCCGTTGCCCGGAGCACTGCTCACCGAGTTCTTGTCCTCGTCAAACCACTCGATGTCGTGCCTCATGGTGGCCTTGAACGTCAGGGTTCTAAGCTTGGCCGCGAGGTCCCAGCCGGCTCTGGAGAAACCAAAGATCTGGATGAAAATGGCGATTGCGGCGACGATGGCGGTGATGAAGTAATACAATCTGCACAACTGTCAGCCCTTGCACCGCTTGAACCACTCGAAGCGAAGTCCAGAGTGAGGGACGATGCAAAACCACATACGCCTTGCGGTCGAGCTCCTGACGAAGCAGCGCGTAATCCTGAATCTGGAAGTCGGTCAAGGCCTTGCCGAAAAGGATGGAGAGTGCGGGGTAGACCATGCCGGAGCAAATGGCTCCAATGGTGCTGATGATGTAGAGATGTTTGTCATCGTTGTTGATCTTGAGGAGGCGGAAGTACATCTTGGTCGCGCTGGGAAGCTTCTCTTCGTCCCCGGCGTCTTCGGCGCGACGGGCCTTGAGCTGCTCCATCGCCGCACTGGCGAGAGACCTGCCCGTCGTCGTCCGTCCGAGACCGGGGAATTTCTCACTGATAGGCGACCCGGGCGCAACGAGCGCGGCGTCAGACTTCGAGAATGGGTTCTCGTCCTCGTCGGGTATGTTCTCAGCAGCGGTCTGCGACAGCTTCTGGTTGGACACGAGTTGGGCGTAGGGCCCATTCTCGTCCGAGAGAAGCTGGTTGTGCGTTCCCTGCTCGAGGATCTCGCCTCCGCCCATGACGATGATGTTGTCCGCGTCCCTGATGGTCGACAGGCGGTGGGCAATGACGATGGTCGTACGACCGCGGGAAGCCTTGTCGAGCGCATCCTGCACGATGCCTTCGGACTGAGTGTCGAGCGCAGACGTCGCCTCGTCGAGGAGGAGAATACGCGGGTCCGAGACGATGGCTCGGGCGATGGCGACACGCTGCTTTTGACCACCGGAAAGGAGCATACCACGCTCTCCGACCATGGTGTCGTAGCCGTTCGGGAGCTTCATGATGAAGTCGTGGGCGTTGGCGTCGATGCACGCCTTTTTGACGAGCTCGAGCTTCTCCGCTTCGGGCGCGTTTTCAAACTTTGAGCCGATGAGACCATGCTCGACATTCCCGCGGACCGTCGTGCCGAAAAGCGTCGGCTCCTGCGCGACCAGACCTGCAAATTGATCAGCTAAGCCGTGCTAAATTTCAGGTCGACTCACCGATCTGCTGACGAAGCCACTTGAGGTTGAGCGTTCTGATGTCCTTTCCGTCGAGCTTGACAACACCAGCGATCGGGTCATAGAAACGTTCGACCAGCGCGACAACCGTGCTCTTGCCGCTACCACTCGCACCGACGAGGGCGACGGTGTTGCCTGCGGGAAACGTCGTTGTGAGGCCCTTGAGGATGGGCACGTTCGGGCGAGAGGGATAGTGGAACTTGACGTCTTCAAAGGTGATGACGCCGTGAACCGTGTCGGGTTTGAGACCGCCCTTGTCCGCCGAGTCGATCGACGGGACACGGTCAATGGTCTGGAAGAGCTTGGCAGCTGCGGCGCGGGCTTTGGAGACGGCCTGAGCCTCGGGCGCAAGCATGGCCATGGAGAAAGAACCGATGAGGATGGACATGAACACGTTGATGACGATGCCCGCGTCGGCACGGCCTTGGGTGACGAGGATACCGCCGTAGAAAAAGGCGAGGGCGTAGGCCGAGTAAATTGAGAAGAACATTGTGGCGAGACCGAGCGACTCGATGACGCTACCCTTCTTACCCATTTTCTTCCCCTCTTCGATGATCTCGTCGAACCGCTTGCCGAGGATGATGCTGGTTCCGAAAGCCTGGCAGGTGCGGATCGAGCCGATGACCTCCTCAGCGAGAGAACCGGCCTTGGCAACAGCGCCAAGGTTGCCGGTGGTGAACTTTGTCATGGCGGCCATCATGAGACCTCCGCACATGATGATGACGGGGAAGATGGACGAGCAGGCGAGAGCGAGCCGCCACGAGCGGACATAGGCGAGGATGAAACCGCAGAAGAAGGTGCCGAGGAACATGGTAATGTTGGCGACCTTCTCCGATATGCCCTCTTGCACAAGGTGACAGTCGGTCTGGATCCGCGTGGCCACTTCCCCGGCACCGAGATCGTCAAAGTAAGCGACCTGAAGCAGGTCAGCGGTTCGGTGCAGCTGATAAGATCCGGACGAATGATGGGGGGCTCACCTCTTGGCGGAGGACGGCGCGGAGGTAGTTCTCTCGGACTCGCTTCGAGGCGACTTCTCCCGTCCAGTTCCAGATGAACATGTAGCAGTACGTGCAGAAGAACATGCCCACGCCAATTGCGAGGAGGTACAGCGCGTTGTTTCCCGAATCTGTCTTGAGCTGTTGCTTTGCGGCCTCGACTGCGGCGGCCGCCTCGGGCGAGCTCCCCTGGGCAGCAATTTGGGTGAGCGCGATGGCATAGTTGGTGAACGAGGTGGTGAGCCGACCGAAGATGAGGGTCATGAGTGGCTGGGTCGCTCCGGCGGCTGCAGCGAGGATGAGACCGACAAAGTTGAAGAGGAGTTCATGAGTCTTGTGGAATCGGAAAAGTTGGGCGAAGCCGATCGGCGGGAGAGCGTCCGCCTCGGCCTCTTTCTGCTTTGATTTCTTCGCCTCTTCCTCCTTGTCCTTTTTCGATTTGCCCCATCGCTTCTTCTTCGGGTGTTTCTCGCCCACCAGGCCAGACGACGTCGTGGATGTGCGACGGGGCTTCTCGGACATTTCCGACGCCCCGCTGCGGGTGGAAGTGGGGTGGGCGGGAATCATCTTCTCCGACGACGACGAGGGTTCAGCGGCGGCTGCCTCGGCGACGGCGGTAGAAGGCAGGGGTACCGTGGGAGGGATGGTCATGGTACCAGTGGCAGACGG
The DNA here is from genome assembly GCA_003942215.1 of Saitozyma podzolica. Lineage (NCBI taxonomy): Eukaryota > Fungi > Basidiomycota > Tremellomycetes > Tremellales > Trimorphomycetaceae > Saitozyma > Saitozyma podzolica. The sequence continues at coordinate 72,230 of RSCD01000021.1, read as the reverse complement.
GTAGGGGATACCAGTGGGAAGCGCCGCGCCTTCCTGCAGAGCAAGTGTCTTCTCCCCTTCTGCCAGCTCGTCGGGCAAGCGGGTATCGGCGGTGGCGGGTGGAGTGGCGAGCGGCTCTGCGGCGTTGGCGGGGTGGCCGGAGTGAGGAGCAGACATGTTGAGGAGGGAAGTGGTGAGATCGGGTGGGAGTGAGGTGGTGGCGCCGGAGCGCGGGGCGAGATAGGGAAGGATCGAGTTGGAGTGGAATGTGTTTGTCGAACGATCAGTCGGTGAAGATCTCTGATCCGCGTGGTGTCTGTTTGTCGGATCGGAGAAGTTGTGCGCTCGTCCTGGTCTGCGAACGTAGGAATACTTATGTAGTCGACAAGAAGAAGAAAGAAGGAATGACCAAGAGTGAGATGCAAGATGCAAGACCAAGGATCCGAAGTGAAAGTGTCAAGCCGAGTCAACTCGCCAGTGTTGGGTGTTCGGTGTCGTGTGTGTCTCTGCCTTGCTGTAGCTGAAATGTGATCCCATAAGCCGACCCGCTTCTCTCGGCGGCCGGCCGGGTTGCATCGTGTGTGTGTGTGAGGTTGGGTGTGATCGGCTCGACCCCAGCAACCAGGCACGCCACCTTTTGCCCGTCCCTGACTCGGTCTCCGCGTCACTGCGTTTTCACCTTGGGTCTTGCGCCCGGGCGGGCTGCGCCGGCGGCCGGTTCTGCGCGGGGCTGCTGGATGGTCACGTGGCGCAACACGGCGAGCCCTGCCCGCCCTGCCCGTGGCGGCGTCTCCGGAGCCGACTCTGACTCAACTCGTCTTGGCATGACACTACTGCGACCCGCAGCCACAAATCACATCGTAGCGCGGCAGTGTGGCGATGTGGCGTGTAGCATCGACCGCGATCTGGGATGTTGACGTTGCATGCCGTGGGCAAGACCCCTAGCGCTTGTTCTGAACGCTCCTGCAGTTATATTATTCCGCGTCTCGAGTGTTTCTGCTCTACCGCAGGAGTAACTTTTGCACCGCCCTTCCAGTTCCAACAAGATCTTTTTCCTGAGCCTATTATCATGGGCGTCTTCACGAGCACGTCCCGTTTCAGTCCACTTCTCCACTTGTCGCCACTCCTCTGCTGCCCCCACCCTTGCCCCCCTAACACCCGTGAGGACGGTCTCCCTGTTATCCCTCGCGCCGCCTCTTTCCCCGCTCACACCACCTCTGTCACCCCCATCCTCTTCGCCTCCTTGGCCCTCATCTCCTCCGACGCACCCTCTGTGGTTCCGCTCCCCTCCCCGTTCGTCGCAGTCGTGTACGCCGTCTCGACCCCATGACCATTCCCGTTCCTGTCCCTCTCGACGAGGGAGAAAGCGTTCTCGATCGCGTACGCGGCCTCGCCGTGCACCGCGTCGTCCCCCACGAGGAGCATCTCCTCCGACATGCGAAGCGGGATGCGGAGGACGTATTTGATAAAGAAGAGGATGAGAGGGGTAACCGCCATGTTCCATCCGATGACGAAGAGCGCGCCGACGATCTGGACCCAGACCTGTCGACCGTTGCCCGCGATGGCGCCGCCGGGGTTGGTGAGGCCGAAAGCGGCGGACCCGTCGATCTGCAATGGGCGTCAGCGGGGCGGTGCCGTGTTGTGGTTTGTTCCTAGACTAAAACGACCCGCAGTACACCAAGGACTACAGTGCAGTGCAAATGGCGCAAGATGAGGGGAAATGAAATGGCTCGCGGAAAGGCGATACAGTATGACCCCGGGCCCGCACTCACCGTCGCGAAGATGCCGGTGAAGAAACCGCCGACAAAGCCGGCCACCAGGTGCGTGTGGAAGACGCCGAGGGTGTCGTCGACGTACTTGAACAGCCAGAGCCTCTTTCTGAACGCGGGTCAGCAGGAGCAAAAGCGCATCGTCACAACGTAGTATTGTCGTGTTGAGTCCGTGCGGACACCGCTCACCCTAGGAGGTTCATGGTGCACCACGGGATCGACGCGGACAGGACACCCATGACGATCGCGGCCCATCCCGCAATCACTCCCGCCGCGGGGGTGATGGCCACGAGCCCCGTGATCATTCCCTGGACGGAGCCGAGGATGGCCGGTTTCTTGTAGTAAAAGTAATCGAGCAGCGTCCAGACGAGGAGGGACGTGGCGGTGCAGATGTTGGTGTTCAGTACTGCGGCGCCTGCGTCGGGACTAGCGGTGTACTGGGTGTGGCATCAGCGCTGGGACGAGGCGCACGTATCGCTGGTACCAAGATTACAGAGTGCGAAGGGCGATTCGCAAATCGCAGCCGAGGTCACGTCCGTTTCACTCACTGGATCACCTCCATTGAACCCGTTCCACCCGACCCAGAGAATGCCCGCTCCGACCATGACGAACCCCAGGTTACTCGGGCGATGCGAAGCCCGGTCCGTGGCGTGTCTCGGTCCAATACAAGCGGCGCCCACGAACCCGGCGGTACCAGAGGAAACGTGGATGACATACCCTCCGGAATAGTCGATGACGCCGAGCTGGAAGAGGAAGCCGCCTCCCCAGATGGAGAAGGCGGAGATGACATAGGAGAAGGTAATCCAGAGGGGCACGAACACAATCCAGGCGAGGAAGTTCATGCGGCCGAGGAAGGCGCCAGCCATGATGACGATGGTGATGGCGCTGTGGGGAGTCAGCGAGTGGGGAGCGATCGGCAAGTCCTGGTTGGCCAAGCGGGGAGGTCGTTTCGGACATGGGTGACCAGGTAGCAGCCACGAGCGGACTGGGAATCATGTTCGATTCCGACTCCGACTCTGACTCCCAATCGCGGCGACTCCGAATGCACCAGCCAAACTCGGTAAGGGGATCGACCGCCTCTGCGGGAAAGATACTGTAGCCTGCTATGGGAAGCTGTTACTCACGCAAAGACAAACTGGAAGTACCTGTTCCGAATCAGCGAGCGGTTCTTTACACGGGATGAGGATGAACCCCCCGACCCATTATATCCACTTACACCATCGTCGCCTGGGGGAACGCCTGCGACACACCCGCCGCCGGCAGGGTACTCTGCTGGAGCTCGTGTCCCATACCAATCGCGGGATACGGAACCCCACAGAGGGGTATCCACTGGTTCCCGAAGCCCATGTTGTAGGCGTATACGACCCAGACGATGAGAGTGGCCGCGAAGCCGTAGAACGCCATGAAGGCGGAGTTGATGGCCCATTTGGTCTTGGAGATGCCGGCGTAGAGGATCACGAGACCCGGCACGGACTGGAGGGCGACGAGAGAGGCGGCAGTGAGTTGCCAGGCCTAAGGGGGTTAGTGGCGGCGGCGGCGGCGGCTGGGCGCGGTATGGATGACCCCGGCGAGGCGAGGTCAGGGGAAGAGGACAAAGGTGGTGACATCGGTTAGCACGGGACCGCCAAGGACCGGAAGCGGAGGACGTTTGGGGGGGGGCGGAGGGGGGGGGGGGGAGGGGGGGCGAGAGATGGACCGTCGTGCAGAGACGGGGCAGCGACTGAGCTGAGCAAGGCGGGGCAGGGATGTTCACGGAAGGGATATACCGCGTAGCAAGGCGGAGAATCAAGCGGGATGCGAAGTCGACTTATGAACCCAGTGAATCGTGCCACCTACATTATCACCGTTGTTCAACCACGTCGGAGCGGTCGCCGACATCTTGAATGAGACTCGGCACGGCTTTACGGCAACGCGGAACCCAGAGCTGGCGGGGAGGCGATAAGCGCGTGACACAGGGTGGGACGTGTCTACGGGATTCAGGTGATGTCGGTCGAGCAAGTAGAGCGCGAGCGAACAGAGCAAGTAGAGCGATTTGGGCGAGTAGAGCACGATATCCGGTACGAGTAGATGCTTTACGGATGTGTCGAGGTGGGTGTGGTGTTGGGGGGAAAAGGAATCGAGAGGAGATGCGAGAGTACACGACCCTTCAAGCTAGGTTGTCTGCCTGCAGCCCGCACCGCGTCCAACTCGCTCTGCACGGGCCAATGAGAGCGCAGTACATCCTCGCCAATCGGAAAGACACGAGGCTGGAGAAACAAGGGGCCAGTAGTCTTGGACACAGCCCCGGGTTAGGGGGTTCGGGCTGCGCGAGGCAGAGGGGGCGCGAGGCCTTGGTCGTTGGCCAGAAGACCCGTGGGACCCGCCCAACCCGCCCCGTCATTCTTCGAGATATGCAGGTCCACGGGTCCACGGACTCTATCCATGTCCACAACCATGTCCGGTAGGTCATCGCTCTCTGTCCAATCACGAGCAAACGTCTTATCGTGATGGACGATTGCGTGAGTCCATATATAGCCCCGAGTGTCCTCACGGGGAGCTGGGAGCGACGGGAGGAGGTTGAGGTTCGAAGATGGAAATCCAATTCGGGCGAAAGGAAGCGCATGAAGTGTGTCATTGCGCCTGCCTACGGAACGCTGGTGTTGCGAGGGAACTGTGGTACCACGAGTACCCCTGGTGGGTCGTCGCAAGCGGATCTGGGGGAGGGAGGGGGGGGGGACCAGGCGGAAGTAGAGTCGTATGAACGACATGTTCATCCGCACTCGAGCAACACCGGAAGAGGTGGAGGTGACGCTTGTGCTTTGTCTATTTACGGAAACCCCACTCGGAGTGGGGGGGCGGCGCAGAGGGCACGGGGGCAGGGGGCACCGCGGGCGTGAACCCAAGCCGCAAGCCACGGCATGGCGCAGAAGCAGGCAGCCGGCGTAGAAGGATTCACAGAATCAGAAGCAGAAGCAGAAGCAGAGGCAGAAGCAGAGGCAGAAGCAGAAGCAGAAGCAGAGGCAGAAGCAGAAGCAGAGGCAGCCTCTTCGCGGCGTGTTCCGAGGCGTCGTGCTACTCCTTGTCGCTGCGTTCGGAAGCTGATAAGACCCAGATTTCCGTGCTATTCTCGCGATCCACGTAGCGAGGTAACCTGTTTATAGCGTCTTGGGAGCGTCTTCAGAACGCACAACGAGCTGTGATTGGATCGAGCCAACCATCGAGCGGGCGGATGGACCAGCTGACATGTGATGAGTGATGAATGGACCAGTCTCGAGCTGTCTGTCCAAGCTCTGGACTCTCTCGCGAGTCGCCGTTGCTCCCGCCCTCACTCGAGCGTCGTGCGCGACCACGAGACGGCGGTATGACACCACAGATCCCCTCGGGGGCTGATAAGACCACCATCGCGTTCACACTCGACGCAAATAGCTCGTCGTCGACACCTAAGCATCCTTCGACTTTTCAGAAACCGCTGTGATTGGACGACGGGGTCCCGTCCGTCTTTGCTCTCTGCAAACGTCCTCGTAGAGGTATCGTGTTGATCAAGCTGCGATTGGACGAGATGGGCGGGGGTTCCAGGCATGTGATCACATGGACGTCGCTGAGGTCATCGACGAGCAAGAGCGCGAGCCCCAACCCCCTGCTTTCGGTCCACCCAAGGGCCCAAGGAATGGCCAGATCGATCGAGGTCGAGGATCGCAGCTGAGATGATACAACGAGTCGCACGATTCGTCCACAGCAGCAGCAGCTCACAACCCTCAATCTGCAGCAATCGCAACAGCAGTCGCGATGGCTTCGGTGCAAGATCATATGCAACGTAGCAGCTGCGCTCGTCGACTCCTGTAGTACTTTACCCCCCTCGACTACTCTATCCTCGCTCACCTCGCTCACCTCGCTCTTCTCGCTCAGGCCACTCCAAAGCTCACGCCCTGCGCGAGAGGCAGCGTCTTGCCATAGTTGACAGTTGCCGCGCTCCATCGGACGTATTGCTTCCACGCGTCTCCGCCCGATTCGCGGCCCCAGCCCTGGTCGAGTCAGCGGGTTGTGGATCTGGGCGGGCCACGGTGCTCGTGCTCCGAACGTCCACTCGACCCCAATCTTGCCTAAGCCGACTCATCCCTCCTCCACGCAGTCCGCTCCAGACCCAGCCAGCCGAGACCTGTACCACCCCACCACACGTCCCACAACAAGACTCAGACTCAAAGAGTCCCCCACTCAACGAGCCCCCCACTCTATGAGCCCCTACTCAACGGACGCCCCATTCAATCCCAAGAAGCAGGAACGTCCTACTACACCTTGCCTCCAGACTCCACTCACCGTCGATTTGTTGCCCCCGAATCCCGCCCCGATTTCCGCCCCACTCGTACCGACATTGACCTGCGCGACTGATCAGTCGCCTTCATCCCATTCCACCTCCGTCGGCCACCCTTGCCACACTCACGTTGACGATCCCGCAGTCGCTTCCCTCTGGTCCGAGCCACTTGCCCATGTTCTCGAGCGACTTTGTGAACAGCGACGAGGAGAGTCCCTGAGGTACTTCGTTGTTAATCCTGGTTCCAAGTGTTAGCTTCACTTGCAATTTAAAAGCGCAGCAGAGTACCAAGACGATCTGTCGCGTCCGGTCCTTTGAGCACACGCCCAAGACACACCGTGCGATGGTCGCGAGGTTGCAGGCGGTGGTCGTCTCCGCGTTCAAACGACTCACTGAATCGCCTCTTCCATCGTCTCAAACTCCCTGACATACAGCACCGGCGCGAATGTCTCGTGTTGCCAACACTCGTCCCCCTCTTTCGGGCGGACCACAACTGGCCAAACCCAATTGCCCTCTTTCCCACCGTCAAACGGCGGGTCCATGCGTCCGTGGCGCTTGCTCAGGATCTGCCCTCCGCGGGAGACGACGCCCTCCAGAGTGCCATTGTACATCCTCACCGCCGCGGGGGTGTGCAGTGGTCCAATCAGGGACTTGGTGTCGAGCGGATCACCGGCGCGGAGGGTCGTGGAGGACGTGGAGGAGTCGTAGTACGGTAGAAGCATCTCGAGGAACTTGGACGAAATGGAGCGGTGCAATAGCAGTCGGCGAGTGGACGTGCACCGTTGACCCCTGGACCGAGGTCAGCTCGACCATCAATGAGCAAGCGGAAGCTATCAATGGGCCGGACCACCCACGCCGTTCCGACCGCAGCGAAGAGAACACCTTGAAGCGCGAGCTGCAAGTCGGCGTCCTCGTGCACGATCACGGCTGCACCGAGTTAGACGGATATACACCCCGGAATGCAGCTTGTGCCTGTGACTCACCGTTGTTCCCTCCCAGCTCGAGAAGGGCCTAGTCAATGGATCAGCTCCAACCACGAGGCGAGACATCGATATCGTGACCATGACCGCGACCGTGACCCCGCCATGCCCGCCCCGAAGCAGTGCCAAACTCACCTTGCCAAACCGCTGCTGCACGACCTTCCCCACCTCCCTCCCGACCTTCTCGCTCCCCGTGAAACTGACTATCGCGGTTCAGCCCAGCCCGACACCCGACCGAAATTCGAACCAAGAGCCGCGACGGGCTCACCCATGTCCACATCCTTGCTCCCGACGAGCTCTTTGCCCACCTCGACGTCTCCGCAGACTAGCGAAGCGGCCGAGCCGGGGAGACCGTTCCTCTCCAAGATCGGGGCGATGAGACGGGTGACCGCGATGGAGCAGCTGTGCACCGAGTATGAGCGTGGATCCGTTTCCGGCTACTCAGGCTGCGCATTGTGGACAGGGTGTCGAGTGTGAGTGGTTTCATAAGAGGGAGGGGAGTGTGAGAGTTGCTAGGGGAAGGCGAGGTGGAGGGAGGAGAGGTCGACCACTCACAGCGGCGTCGTGGGAGACGGTTTCCAAATCGTGGCGTTCCCTGTGGCGAACGCGATGGCGAGGTTCCAGCCCTATACCGTACATGAGCAGGGGTCGCACTGCAACGTCTTCGTGGATCGGAATAGCTGAGTGCAGCTATACACCCACATAAACGGCGACCTGATCAGTCAGCGTCAGCCAATGGCGCAGGCAGAGACGAGGGATCGGCCGATCACTCACTGGGAAGTTGAAGGCCGAGAGGATGCCGACGACGCCGAGCGGGTTGGGGACTGGCGTGGGTTAGCTGGTTCAGGACCATGTACGCGGGTTTGGCGGTGTTGATGCGGTTGGCGTGGTTGAGTGCTCAAGCCCGACTCACTCTCGTAGATGACATGCTCGGGTCTTTCGGAGGGGAGGACCCTGCCCGCCATAGACCGAGACAAGCCGGTGGCATAGTCACACTGCGTCGTGACGCTCAGTATCACGATCCTCTTCTCGAGCGGGTTTCTGCGCGGATAGGAATACCCCTTGCCCAGCACAAGTAGCCACGCGACTCACGATATCCACGAACTATGAACCAGGTCCAGTCAGCATCATCCCAGCCTCGAGAAGCGCCTAGCCAGCCTAACTCACCTCCTGCACCTCGCCTTTGCCCTCACTCCTAATCTTGCCCATCTCGAGACTGACCAGCTCCCCCAGCGCATCCACATTCGCCGAGAGCGTCTCCCTTATCTGTCGGACGACCTCGCCTCGCTTCGGGCCGGGCATGGCGCGGACGAGGCGGGATGCCTCCTTTGTCCGCACGATGGCCTGGCGGGTCTCGTCGACCGTTCCCTAGAAGACGACATGAGCGATCCTCACGTCATCTCGGCGACGCCGCGATATCCGGCCATGCCCCCAGCATTCAACCCCTACGTTTCCCCCGAACCCACAAAGCGAGGTCGTGGAGGTGAGAGGATCATGGGTCCCGACCGGCCCAGTCAGCGGTCAATGGGTGACGATGAGTTCCTTGTCGACTTGTAGCCGCGTTGTCGAATCCGCAGAGTGTGATCATCACTCACCGTGCGGATTCTCCCAATCACTTCCCCCGTAGCAGGACACTTTGACACCATCTCCTCTCCTGAGCCCTTCCACTGGCCATCATACACCCCCGACAGCGGCGTCTCCGGTCCGGGGAGGTTCAGCGCGGACAGCACCCTGCCAGCCCGGGAGGAAAGGTATCGTCGCGACGCTCCGAGGGGAACGGGTCGGACGGCGAGAGAGAGGGATGATCGCAACATGGCGTCGGTGCGGGAGACAGGGGCGATGAATGCCTGGACTTGTTAGGTCTGGGAAGGTGATGCAAGCTGCCCGTGTGAGTGTGAGTGTGATGAAGAAGTCCAAGAGAAGATGTCTGTCACAAGAGTTCTACAAAGGTCGCCTCGTCGCTTACCTCGGCCGGACCTTGACAATGGAACGGTTTCAGCTCGACTTGGCGCGGACCACCTCCACCCAACCTCGCCGCGGCAGCAGCGTTGCTCATAGCCGGCGGAGTCGACCGTCGAGCAGGCGCGCGTATAGCGCTTAGCTCCAAGAGCGCGGTATCCATAACGCTGGCGACGCTAGATGCATGGGAGCGTGTAAAGCCCGGAAAGAAATGCATAGTATACCCATAGACCTCCCTCGAGTCTATGTATCGTACCATGCTCTATCCTGTACTCGAGTACTGTGCTCTATCCTATATATTACGTATGTATCGTGGTCTAGTCCGCCCGGCCCCGCCGGTGGCGCCACAACCGACCTATCAACCCGCCTCGCCCTGCATCCCAATCCACGCCTCCGAGCTGAGCGACACGCTGTGCCCTGCGCGCTGATGACTGTGGTACCCGCTCCCTCGCTGCATATGCCGAAGCGAGGATCTCGCTTGCCGCACGGACGGCGCTGCCCACGCAGCCTTCGAGCAGGGGTATCCCTGGGTAGGCGTAACTTCCTGCCAAGTGGACGAGCGGGGCGTGGGCTCCGTCCGGTATCGGCGGATGGAGGTTCGCGAGCGTGGGTCCGGGTGTGCTTAATGGCAGAGCTCTGATCACAATTAGTATGACCATCCAATCTTCGTCAATCTTGTTCAAGTGATAGTGATGGACGCACCGTTCGAGCCTCGCAATTCCCAGCACAAAAGCCGGATCGATCGGTACCACCGGGTTTGTCGTCTGCAGCACCGGCGCGACCTTGCCCCGGAGCGACGCCGGGGGGTGCATCACGTGCGTGGCCATGGTGTACACCGCATCGTGCCGGGGAGGGAAGTACGGGGTGCGGGCGAAGCAATCGCCGTCTATCGGAGTAGGTGGGTAAGAGGATTCGGTGGGCGTTGGGGAATGGGAAAGGGTTGGGGTCCCGGAGCCGGAGTCTGAGCTGGCCCCAGGAGGCGTGAGTGGGAGGACGAGGTTGATTTCGCGAAGGTCGGGTTGCGGAGGCGGGATCGTCTCGTCTCGATGAGTCACCACGATGGTTTCCTGTACGCTTTAGCAGGTGTCACGCCTCGTGTCCGTCCGCACGGAAACGACTCACTCTGTACTCCACGTCGTCCAGCCCCCGTAGCATCTTCTTTATCCTCTTCCGTTCCGTGCTCTCTTCCGTGCTCTCCCCTTGCTCCCGCAGACTCTGCTCCAGCATCCCAAGCAACACCCTCGCCGAACTCGCCTGTGTTGCCACCACCACCCGGTCCACGATGACCTCCTCGCTACCGCTGCACTGCACGACCACCTTCCCATCCCGATATTCCAGCCCCGTGATAACCTCTCCGAGGCGGAGGTGACCGGGTCCCTGCGCGCGGACCTCTTCCGCTAGTCGGTTTGCCACCTCTGTAGCGCCCGTCCCGGGTGATAACGTGTAGTGCGCGGTCCCAATGGTGGTATGCACGTACTCCAGCAGACAGCCTACGGGCGTTTCCCAAATGTCGTCGGAGGTCATCGTCCCCACAGCGCCGAAGAGTGGTATGATCACCTCCTCGATGAAACGACTCCACACGCCGCCAAGCGGTGTCCGAACCAGGGGGAGCGGGGAGGCGAGGAACGCCGCGACGTGGTCGGTGAACTCCCGGAGAGAATTGTCGCGGGCGAGCGGACGGGGGAGGATGTCCCACCACGAGAGGAACGCCAGGCCCATCCAGATGAGAAAGCAGATTGCGGTGCCGACAAAGTGGAGTATGCTCCGGATGAAGGCGATGGGAGAGAGGAAGGAGGAGGAAGGGAGGGAAGGGACGGAGAGACCCGAGGCGCCAGAGTAGATGAAATAGGTCGAGCCCGGGAGGCGGGAGAAGGAGAAGGTGAAGAAAGTCGGGACGAGGCGGAGGCCGAGGTGCCTATACAGCGCGATGAGGAGGGGGTAGTATCCTGCGACGATGGTCAGTGCGCGCTCTGTGCTGAGTCGATTCCACATGCAACTATGTGTGGGTTGCCGTTTGCTCACCTCCTTGGAACGACCGCATCGGCACGTCGACGACCCATCGTCCAGCGTCAGGGCCCATGCCTGGCTTCTTCTTCTCATCAACCGGGAGATTTATCGGGATCTCCACCGACGCAGAGTGGAACCCCAGCTTCTCCGACTACGTTACGTGTCAGCTGGCATCAGATGAAGCCGTATCCGAGCTGTCTCACTTTCTCTAGGAGATACACTTCTGCGCCTTCCTTGCGGAGGAGGTACGCCGCGGTGAGCCCAGCCAGACCCGAACCAATAACGGCCACGCTCAACGACGGGTTTGCAGACTCATCCCCAGTGTCGGTGCCAGCGCCAGCGCCAGTCCCATCACCATCCACCCCCTCGCCCTCGCCAGCATGACCACTGCGGGCCATTGACGGTCTCAGTGCTCGTTTCCGTCCACTCCCGCCTAGCTTTCGCGTCACACGGACCGAACGTTTGACCTTTTGCCTGCGCAATGCCAATCACTCCGTTCTTGGACTGATGCGTGATGCGTGATGCTTGATGGTGATCGACCGGGGTGTTTCGAGCGGGTGTTTCGAGAACTCCAAAATCCAACTCGGGGCACCGTGTCCGCTTCCAACAAGACTGCTCCAGAGTGAAATGGTATTCGTGTGCGGTCCCAGAGCTTGTTGAGCCTGTTTTGAGAATGTATTGGTCGTGGAACAAGTGGTGAATAGTCGTGTAGTCTGTCCAAAGCAAGCACGCATAAGCGGCCTCGCCAAGGATTGTCTCTCGTCCCACCCCAATCCATGGTCGCAGATCCATCACCCTCTCGCACCTGGCCATGGTTTTCGGAGCCGGAACTCTCGGGAGCGGCCATGCCTTACGTCAGCGAAGCCTGACCGAAGCGCCGAGGGGGAGGGTTGTTGACGATACGTCGATTTACGCATCGTGTCGCCTTAGTCGGTGAGCGAGTGAGAGTGGGTCAGAGTCCGATTCAAGTCGTGGCGAGTCGCGGACGAGTGGAGGAACATCGGGCAAGCCCTCGGCCCGCAGAGACGGGTTTCACACCTCGCAAGGCCGGCGCGACGAGCAAATAACGAGCATCGCACCGGACCTTCCCAATGTCAGTCGAAGGGGTGACAGTCTGGGTGATTTGTCTTCGCCAACCACTCTGAGATCCTCGTGATGCTTTTAGAATCGCGCTCGGACCGTCGTTTCTCATGCTGCTGCGATGTTCTGAGCGTGCGTTCCCGTCTACGCTCCCACGATGAGGATGTCGCAAGAGCCTCACGACGGAGCCGCGCATCGCATATCGTTCGCACAAGTGGAGGCATGCTACACGACCTCTGGTACAGACGCGACGGGTCGGGAGTCCTCGGCCGATAACGCCGGTCGGGATATGCCCAGACGGCGAGACTGTGTACGACGACTTATACTACTTGCACGGGGCGAGTGGGCTCGTCGCTTGGGGGTCCGTGGAGGCTCCGACGACTCTGCAGCTGGTTGTGTTGCGTTCCGCGTGGAGGATTGCTTGGAGTGCGTAGGCGTGTGTGGGTGGGTGAGGTGGGGTGGAGTGGGCTGCTGATCGGAACGGTGACGATGGTACGGTACGGTACGGCCTGGAGCAAGGCCGAGGGCCGGGAGGACAGCTGGGCTGCTGGGCGGCTGGGCGGCTAGAGTGGACAGGAGGTTAGGGTGTATCGGTCGAGCGAAGCCGGGCGGGCAGGCAGGTGATTGGCCAAGACGGGTTTCCCCACCGAATCGCCCTACCGGTTAACTTTTTACCGGGTGGACATTGACCCGACCGATTCAGGGACATTGACCGAATAAGCCGCCCGCCCGCCGCGTCTACCGACTGATTCAACGGGATTCATCCTTTTTAGCACCCAGCCAGCTCTGCGGTCAACCATTCAACCTCCACCCGCAACCAATTCCATTCAGATACTTTAACCCCCACTCCGCACTCACCAGCCCCCACATCCTTCTGCTCCCCTCGTCTGTCAGGATCACTCAGCAGTATCAAAGGACTACCCGTCTCGACGAGATCACTTCAGCGCCGCGCCCGCGCCCACGTCGTTGCTGATCCCCGCAAGGAAAGCCTAAATTACTCGTGAGCGCGGAAATCTCGGGGTCGCCGCACCAGACATGACATCGTGGCCGTGGCTCGTCACCCGTCCCGGACCATCAGCTGACATTTGCGTCTTCTTTACCCCTTAGCGTGCCCCGTCTTCTCTTCCCGCCGTTTCTCGTCCTTACTTCGACTTCTCACTCCCATCGCCACCTCTTTTGTGCATCGCACGACCTCACTAGCGTATCGATACCTCTGACCTCGCAACCCTCACGGTCGCACATCGAACGCTCCTCCTCCGACTTCGCATCCCAATCTCGCGCCGCCATCATGGGTCACCACGTCACTGGACTGCCCGACTCGATCGACCCGTCCGAGGACGTTTTCCCACCGCCAAAGCGCGTCCAGGGAGGCCACAACGGCTGCCCCAAACCCCACATCGGCCCCGACTACGAGTCCTACCTGAAAGAGTACAAGAAGACGGTCGGGCCCGATGCGGACAAGTGGTGGGCCGAGCAGGCCAACCAGCATCTGGACTGGATCCGGCCGTTCAAAACGGTCCGCGCGGGAGGGTTTGAATACGGCGATGTCCAGTGGTTGTGAGTGGAGTGTCGCGGCGGCGTGTTGTGGGGGTGACGAAACGGCGCGAACGGGACTCTCCGCTGACCCCGCACCAGCGTCGAGGGACAGCTCAACGCAGCGTACAACTGCCTCGACCGACACTTCTATGCCCACCCCGACAAGACAGCGATCATCTTCGAAGCCGACGAGTCGGGCGACTCGCGCGAGATCTCATGGGGAGAACTCATGCGTGAGACCTGCCGCGTGGCCAACGTGCTCAAGGAGTGGGGTGTCAAGAAGGGCGATGCCGTGAGCATTTAGTGAGTCTCTCGTGTCAAATCGGCGGGGCACGGCGTGCTGATCGCACTAGCCTTCCCATGACTTGGCAAGCCGCTGCGGCCTTTTTGGCCTGCGCGAGAGTCGGCGCGGTCCACTCTGCAGTCTTCGCGGGCTTCTCTGCCGAGTCCCTCCGGGACCGTGTCAACGACTGCGAGTGCAAAGTGCTCATCACGAGCGAGTGAGTGCGGTGATATCGAGGTGCAAGCTATAGCCGCCGTGTCCCTGACATTGCGCAGTGAGGGGAAGCGCGGAGGCAAGACCATCGCGACCAAAGCCATCGTCGACGCCGCGCTGGCACAGTGCCCTATGGTCGAGCACGTCCTCGTCCTCCGTCGCACCGGCGGCAAGGTCAACATGAAGGAGGGCCGCGATTCGTGGTGGGATGAGGAGTGCGCCAAGGTGCCAACCTACTGCCCATGCGAGCCGATGAGTGCAGAGGACCCACTGTTCATCCTCTACGTGAGTGGACCCGCGGCCGGTAGCTGCTACTTCCGCTGACTGCCTCAGACCTCTGGCTCTACTGGCAAGCCCAAGGGTGTCGTCCACTCTACCGGTGGATACCTCCTCTGCGCGCTGATCACCGTCAAATACGTCTTTGACGTCCACCCGGGAGACAAATTCGCGTGCATGGCCGACGTCGGATGGATCACCGGACACACGTACATCGTGTACGGCCCGCTCGCCCAGGGCGTCACCACGACCATCTTCGAGTCCACGCCCGTGTACCCCACCGCGTCGCGATACTGGGACTTTGTCGACAAGTGGAAGGCTACCCACCTGTACACCGCGCCCACCGCCATCCGTCTCCTCCGACGCATGGGCGAGGAGCACGTCAAGCACCACGACCTGTCTTCGCTGCGTGTGCTGGGTACCGTTGGTGAGCCAATCAACCCAGAGGCATGGCACTGGTACAACGACTTTGCGGGCAAGAACCAGTGTGCCATTGTGGACACTTATTGGATGACCGAGACGGGCTCTCACGCCGTGGCGCCCTATCCCGGTGCGATCCACACCAAGCCCGGCTCGGCGACGTTCCCGTGCTTTGGCTTTGACCTCGCGATCATCGACCCGCAGACGGGCAAGGAGCTCGAGGGGAACGACGTCGAGGGTGTTCTCGCCGCCAGGGCGCCGTGGCCTTCCCTCGCCCGGACCGTGTTCAGGGACCACAAGCGATACCTCGAGACGTACATGAAGCCTTACCCCGGTTACTTCTTCTTTGGCGACGGTGCCGCCCGCGACGCCGATGGGTACCTCTGGATCAAGGGTCGTGTCGACGACGTGATCAAGTGAGTAGCGACTGATCAATCACACAGGTTTCCGCATCACGCTTCCGCCCGCCTTGGACCCTCGCTCATCCCGCAGCGTCTCGGGCCACCGCCTGTCCACCGCCGAGGTCGAGTCGGCCCTCATCCTCCACAAGGGAGTCGCCGAGACGGCCGTCGTCGGAAGCCACGATGATATCACTGGCCAGGCTGTGTACGCCTTTGTGACGATGAAGCCCGAATTCGACCTCGAGGCGACAAAGGAAGACGCCCTCGCCAAGGAGCTGGCGATCCAGGTCCGCAAGGTGATTGGGCCGTTTGCGGCGCCCAAGAAGATTGTGAGTGCGAGTGCGAGCACGGAGCGCCGAGCGCTCCAACGACGCTTGAGTCCCGCGCTGACCGCCACAGTACCTCGTCTCGGACCTGCCAAAGACTCGCTCCGGCAAGATCATGCGCCGTATCCTCCGCAAGGTCGTTGCGGGAGAGGGCGACCAGCTCGGCGACCTGTCATCGATCGCTGACCCTTCCATCGTCGACGAGAGTGAGTGGGCGCGGGGTGGTACAAACGAGGCGGATGCGGGGTCGTGGGTCCGAGTTCATTGCTGACAGTTTTCAGTCAAATCGAAGGTAGCGGGCAAGTGAACTCAGTGGGCGGAACGGAAATGTCTTGTCAAAGTGTAGCCGAGGATGGGCGTTTTGGGATTGATTCGCGCTCCGGTGGCACTGTATGCGAAAGGCGAGGAGGTTCGTGACAGGCTCAATGGTATACCTTGTTGCAGGGATCCTTGATCGGATCAGGACGAATTCAATTTGGTCTGGACCTGGTGTGCGTAGGGTACGAGTGAGGAGCCGCCGACGGGTTCGTGATGTGCGTAGGTAGCAGCCAATATGTAACATGAAGCCGTAGCGGTCGTGGACATGCAGTTTATTCCCCATGCAGATATTATCGCAACGTGATATCGCTGGTCCTGGTGCCTCCTGTGAGCCAATCACTCAGCTGTCCCAATGCATAGCATTCTATAGGACAGCAGCTTTGCGGATGAGAGCCACCACGACTGTCGCTCTCATCGACCACCACGACTGTCGCTCTCATCGCATGCCTCGGTGCATACCCGGAACAGGATGCTGGGAGATTTGTCGGCTATAGGATTTGCAGTTTGGCATTGCGCGTTTGCGTGCTCGGCCCGGATGGGGCGGGGTGCTATCACATGACGCTTACTACTCCTCCCCCACCTCCGCTTTCCCCCGAGAACCGAGGACCGAGTCGTACCCATCCCACCCCATCCTCCACTTCGCGTCGCTCTCTCTTTAGCACTTCACATCTGTTCGCACATCCCCCCGTGCTGCGACGTTGGACTGTATCAGGTGAGTGGCAGATCAGGTTGCGGACGCGGGCCGAGGGATCGCCGATGGAGCCGATGGGGGGATGGTGCCCCGTGGGTATGAGGGCGGGGTGGGAACGAGTGGGACGTACCGACGGAATAGGATCTGGCGGACGTCCGAGGGGGGCAAACGATGGGATATTTGGGGGAGCGGAGCACAAAGCATGACGGGCAAAGAGGGTGAAGGGGTGGTGGGATGCAGCGAGGGGAGCGTGGATGGCGAAGGCAGATGAGATATGAGGACGAGAAGGGATTCGTGCCGTGTCTACATCCCCATCGTTCGGGCCGAGCAACAGTAGTCACAATTTAGCAGTCGGCTCGACTGGACTCTTGACTCTTGACTCTTGACTCTTCGCAACTCAACTCGAGACGGCTATTTACTTTCTCTCCATCCCATCCACCCCACCGACCCCTCCTTCTCGGGACTGCCGGCACTCACCCCACCTTAGCTCGACCCGACTCGACTTGAGTCACCACTTCACGCGGCGACACTACTCGTGTAGTCCTCAGTGCCAGACGTAGCACTATCGCGCCGCACCGTCCCACCGTCACACCGCCGCATTTCGCAGCCTATCGCCTCGCATCCAGCCATGTCGTCCACCCAGCCATCGCCCGTCAAGGCGGTCGTGGCCCCTAAAGCTGCTACGAAACCGTACCCCTTCTGGCTTGGCGGTGAGTGCTGAGCGACGTCTTCGTCTTCACTCTCGTTTCCACATGACTCCTCTTCGCGGTCGGAGAAGTGGGTGCGCCCGCCTCTCCGGCATGCCCGGTGTCCGGCGCACATGCCTCTCGAGGGTCAATATTAGGGGGCATGGGCGTCTCGGCGGGTATTGGTCTGTTCCATTCGCTCCATCCGTATTCACCTCTCACACCACCCTTTCGCCAAGCCTCCTGACCTTCCGATCCCCTAGTATGGCTGCAGTACCATCTTCCACAATTCTCCTCGCCTGACGCACCGTGAAATCCGGTTGGCCCAGTTCTGCATGCGCAGTGCCCCGTCGCCTGCCCCGTGCCCATCCGCACCGTTCTCCGCTGACAGCCCGCTCCAGGCGTCGCCGCGTCCATCGCTGGCGCTTGCACCCACCCTCTGGACCTCACCAAGGTCCGCCTACAGACGACGGGGGATAAGGGCATGATCAACTCGATCCGGAAGACTGTCGCGAGCAACGGTGAGCGCGGCGGCTCCGATTTATTTCTCGCTTGGTCCCGGCTTCACCAACTCCTCTTCTGCCCATGTATCGCGGCAGGGAACGCCCTCCCCAGGGGATCTCGCCGAGTCTCCAAACTCCCCATCTCCTTTTGCGCGGGCGATGAGGGGCCTAAGTGGACGGAGCGCACGGAGGACTGTCGCTGACAACACTTCCGCTCACAGGTGTGCGGGGCCTGTTCGACGGTCTGACAGGAACGCTCCTCCGCCAGATGACATACTCGACGATGCGTTTCGCAGTGTACGACAAGGCCAAAGCGGCCGTTCACACCGGTGAGCGAGGATGATCACCCTGCTTACTCTGCTTGCCCTGGTGGCCCTGCTCGCTGTTGGGTTACCATGCTGACACTGTTTGTTCAATTGTTAGAGGCCGGCCCGCCTCCCGCGTGGAAGATGGCCCTGGCGGGATCCATCGCAGGTGGTATCGCGGGCCTCATCGGGAACCCCGCGGAATTGATGATGGTCCGGATGCAGGCGGACAAGGCGAAGCCCCAGAGAGTGAGTCGGGCGGCATTGTGTAGTCGGACGAACGGGCGACCAATTGTCGTCTATCCGTTCCACAGGATGGTCCACGCAGAAGGACTACGGCTCTCCAGCCGAGCGGGTTGCGAGAATGGAATGAGACTGTGTGAACAGGGGAGTCAGTCTGTTCGGTCAATGCTGAAACCGCTTCCAGAACGCTACAACTACCGCAACTCCATCCAAGGTCTCTACCGGATGACCAAAGAAGAGGGCTTCAGCTCCTGGGGACGGGGCATCGTGCCCAACGGTGCAAGGGCGGTGTTGATGAACATGTCCCAGCTTGCCAGGTGAGCGAGATACGAGGCCGGATTTTGGAGGTCGGGCGTTGTCTGCATAGCGGTGCCACCAAAGACCAACCAAGGCCATATGCTCGTCTTTGATCGTCACGTGCTACTGTCGGTCCTCGCTGGATAGGTCGCCGTCCAGCACGCTGACGCCGCAGCTACGACTGGTTAAAGCAGGAATTGATACACATGAAGGTCCTCGAGGACGGACCGGTCTTGCACTTTGTCGCCTCGCTCGGAGCGGTGAGTGAAGGTCTCACTTCGAGTCGAATGCGCTGTCAAATGCACGCCTGGAGCAGGGCATGTGGAGACGTGTTGTGTCCCCGACGCTCGACCCGACTGATCCCCTTAGGGCACCGTCGCGACGACTGTCTGCTCCCCCGCCGACGTGCTCAAGTCGAGGATCATGAACGCGCACGGTCCGGGCTCGACCAGTACCATGGCCGTGATCAGGACTTCGTGAGTGACAAACCGCCTGCCGAGCACGATGGTCTCGGTCCCACCAGATCCTGACGTCGTCGATCCGTGAACTACTGGAGTCGAAGTCACGGGCGAGGTAGCTAATGAATGCGACAGGCTCGCCAACGAAGGACCCATGTTCATGTTCAAGGGATGGCTTCCGGCGTGGACGAGGTTGCAGCCCACGACTATCCTGATGTGAGCAAGCGATCGGTTTTGCGGCTCCCCTGCGGAGTGGAATTGTGCCCAGCTAACCCGAATTCAGCTTCTTGACACTCGAGCAGCTAAAGAAGGGCGTGGACAGGTATCGCGCATCGGGAGGCACAATGTTGTGAGGTGCCAACGGCGACGACACGCAAGTGTCACCGAGAGGGCAACCACAGGGTGGCGGAACCGGGAAGTGAGAGTCGAGAGCGGGCAATGGAGAGGCGAAGCCGATGAGACAGGGAGCGTCAACGATGAGACCGACGCTGTCAACGAGAACGAGTCGACAGGGAAGGCCAAGTCGTGAAAAGGTGGAATTCCGGGAACGGGTGCATGTAAATGTAATAGACCGCATGGTCGGTTGGAAAGCCAGCTCGTGTCGATTGACGCATCGTGTATGTCTTGGATTTGCTGGGGGTCATTCTCCATCGCGCGCAGAGTCCATTGGAGCTGCGAAACTGATGAGGGATTGCATGCCATGCGGTGAAAGATCCATCCTATGCGCCAAGCCCAACACCCATGCGCTCGCAATGCGAGTCGCCCACCTCGCTCACTGCCCCTGGCTCGTGTTCTGCAACTTGATCCTCTTAAGGAGGTCCATCAGGTTTGAATGCTTGACCTTGTTCCCCTCCTCCTCATTCCGCTTCATCTCCTTTCTCCTCTCGTACTCCCTCAGACCGGCGCGTGCAGCACCGGGGACTCGGTCCTCCCTCCGTCCGCCCACTCCTAGGTGGTCGCCGTAGGACAAGTTTGCTCGCTTCGTCGGTTCAGCGGCGACCCACTCGGGTCCACCAAGGCGCGATGGTGTGGATGCCGAGGCGGATTGGTCGGGCTGTGCCTGTACCTCTACCGCCGATGTCGAGGCGAGTTCAAACGCGATGTCCAGGTTGGCAGTGTCCATGGGGTTTGGTCTGCGCATCTGAGACTCTGCGAACCTGTCTACCCATTTCCGTCCGTCCCTTGATCCGCGGAGATTGAGGACCATGGGTGGCTGCCTGATTTTCGCCGCTGAGACTCTGAATCGACCGGTGCCCGCCGAGGTGTCGGCGCGAGTGTAGTCGGTGCGCTCGATGGTCTCGGTCGTATCTGCCAATCGAGCCTTTACGGCTGCCTTGCCCGTAGCGCCTCCGACGGAGACGACCCACGGATGGCCCGAGTCGCCCCCGGAGTAATTTGATCGCTGTCGACCCCGCTCTTCCGAGATGGAGACTTGCCTGACCTTGTCGAGCGCTCGACCGGGGAACGTCCATGCGGAGTAGGTCGTCCCGTTGCCTGAACCCGATCCCGGGCCTCCCGCACCGGCGAAACCGACCGCGGAGCCCATCCTTCCGAGAGGAAGCGACCCCGTCTGGCTGGGGGAGTAAGACACCCCAAATGTCTGGTGGGGTGTCGAGTGGAGTCGGTCCGAAGCGGGAGCGGCGAGGGAAGCGTGAGTCAGTCGGACGGACAGATCCGCCCGTCCGTATCCACCGAATGACCCCTGCTCGCGAGGTTGACGAGCGTCCGGTCGCCTTGCTGGTTGAGCTTGGAGAGCGCCTCGGATGGAACACGAGGAAGTTTCTCCCTCAGCCAGTCACCTCGTGCCGAACGGATCGTGGCGAGATACCGCTCAAACTCCTTCTCCGTCATCGACTCGATGTCTTCCATCCACATGGTTCCCGGTCGCCCTGTCCGTGCCTGTGTCATCCCCTCGGCACCGAACCCGAACCCGACACCAACGCCCGCGCCCGCGGCATCACCGCCCTCTTTGCCTGCCGCACTCCTGGGACCCTCCGCCTCGACGTCCTGGTCAAACCACCTTCTGCGTCCTGTGGGGTACCCATACCCATCCCCGACCCCATCCCCATCTCTCACCCACCGGACCTTGCCCGACCCCCAACTCTCAATCCACCTCGCCTCTTTCTCGCCCGACCGCCATTCCGTGCCGAGGACTTTACCCCCATCGAGCCCGTCTACTTTGATGTACCGCGGGCCGCGGGGTCGGTGGAGAGCGTATTTCAGTCCCCAGTCGCCCTTGCCCGCGGAGGAGGGGGTGGAGGTGTAGATCCGCGTGATGGAGGGGTCGTAGGATGCAAACGCCGAGCGGCGGAGGAGGGAAGGGAACGAGCCGGTCATGCCGGCGGCGTGGGTTGGCGGCGTGTACGGCGTGGGCGGCGTGAGTGAGGAAGGGCTGTGGAAGTGGGAAGGAGATGGGCTTGGGTGAGGTCGAAAACGGACTCCTGTGAGGTGATGAGTCGTGTAGCGGGCGTCGAGGCGAGCTGCGTGCGGGGTGCGCTGTGTGCCCTGCTGCCCTGCTCGACTACCTGACCAACGTGTCCGAAAGTGACGAAGGCGACGAAAGCGGTTGAATGATTGAACGATTGAAACGAATTGACTCTTGAATATCGGTCGCTTTACGGTCTTCCGTCTCCAACGCCCGACTTTCCCCGCACAAATTCGACAAACCCCCATCCAAAATATTCCCCTCGTTGCCCACACACTCTCTCCGTCCAAAATCTCATCCCACTCTCCTGCTTTCCTCTTCTTCTTCTTAACCAACGCACGACCACAATTCCCCGCCATCTGCGCGTGCTCCGTCCCCCTCGTCCTTGGATGGGAGAGGACGTGATGCCGCACACAGAAGGTTCTTGAATGGGGCCAGACAGGACGTGTCGATCAATTCTTGGCTCGAAAGGGCTTTTCATGGCTGTCCGATAAAACAACCCTCGTGGAGATTGTCGATGAGGCAGGGTCACCTGTGGGCAGCTACACCAGCGATAGTACACTACTTCTACTCTACGATCGTATACGTACTCATAATCATACTCCTGCGCCGACTCGTTCTCCATCTTCCCCGTGTCGTCTTTGCCTCTCCATCAACCCTCTCCCCCGCCGCCCTGCCCCTTTTTCTCGCCTCACACTTCTCGGTCCCGTTCTTCGTCTGTTACATCAGGATATGGACTATGCAAGTCATGCTGTCACCAAAGCAACGCGAATGACGCCGGGTGTGCCTTCCACGAACATTATGCCACACACCGGACTTGGACACTCTGCTCGAGCCAAGGATCAGGAGTCGCCGGCCAATTGAACTACTGAAACAGACTAGTGCCCTCACTTCCGAGGATTGCATCGCTGTTCACGATCCACTTCTTGCTGACAATAACCCACTCTCGCTGTATGCTCCATACATAATATGCTTGCGACAGAGACATTATCGTCGAAACTGACTAAATAACCAGATCATTCCGCCATCTACAAGTGCGCGTCCCTCAACAGACGACAACCCCAGCGACCCCAGCACCCCGAGCACCCCGCCGCACCTGATATCCTTCAACCCGGTATATTTGTATATTTCGCCCCTAATATCCCTCGCACATCTACGGTTCCTCGACTCGGCCTCTCGCTCACCCGTTATCCACGCCCTCACGACGACAGGTAACCGTTGGGGTGCTTCGACTGGAAGTTCCACAGGTCTCGGCACATCTCGTCGAGGGTCCTATCGGCGCGGAAACCGAGCTCCTTCTCGGCCAGAGCTGGGTCGGCGGTGAGGTCCGGGACGTCGCCGACTCTGCGATGTGTCATCAGTACGAGAAACGAAGTGACACGAGAGCGAACCGACGAGGGATAGCGAATGGACGTGGCAAGAGCGGATCGACGTGACGAGATCGGATCGATGTGGTTCCGGTGAAGGGTCGGGCAGATAGACGACCCAATTCGACACGAAACCACTCACCTCCTCCCGACGATCTCGTACTTGTAGTCGAACCCGCTCGCCTTGCGCATCGCCTCAACCATGTTGAGCACGCTCATCCCCTTGCCCTTGCCGAGGTTGAAGGCGCGGTAGTACCCCGTCGACTTGTCGCAGTTGGCAAAGATGTCGCCCTTGGCGATGGCGTCGAGGGCGAGGACGTGGCCGTGGGCGAGGTCCATGACGTGGAGGTAGTCGCGGACACAGGTGCCATCGCTGTTACGGGGTCAGCGGGTTGGTTCATTGCGTTGGTGCGACAGGTTGGTGAATTGAGAAACGGGACTGCGCAGCGAGTGCGATGTCACATTTGCAGCGTCGCACTCACGGCGTGGGGTAGTCGTCACCAAACACCTTGAGATCGGGCTTCTGTCGACCCACGGCCATCTGCGCTAGCAGCGGCAAGAGGTTTCCGGGCTTGCCCATGGGTTCTTCTCCGAGCTTTCCGGAGGGGTGAGCTCCCGCGGGGCTGAGTCCGTCAGCACAGCCACCAGAACACCAGGAACAGCGGCAAAGCGACGTGGCAAACCGCGTCGACCCACTTGAAATACCGCACGCTGACACCCTTGAACGCCGCGTCCTTGCTCTCCTTGCCGGCCGACGCGACACACACGTCCTTGAGGATCTGCTCGACCATGGCCTTTGTCCTCCCGTAGGCGGACTCGGGCTGGAGGGGGGAAGTCTCGGGGATGGGGATGATTTTGGGGGTGCCGTAGACTGTCGCCGAGGAGGAGAAAACGAGGTTCTTGCAGTTGTGCTTCTCCATTGCCTGGGAGTGGCGTGTCAGCGAGGGCCACGAGAGGGTGAGGGTGAGAAGGCGCGGGGTGAAGACACGGATTGAGGCGGGATAGTAGCGGTGATCCCGTAAGATGCCATACGAGACGCGAGTCAAGCTGTCACCGAGACCGGAAAGACGTGGCGGGATGGAATGTCGAGCAACGTTCGACCCACCTCCATGAGAGAGATCGAACCCCCGACATTCACGCGGTAGTACGCCAGCGGGATCTCGCCGCTCTCGCCAACGGCCTTGAGCGCGGCGAGGTGGACGACAGCCCAGATACCTCCCTCGGCGGCGAACTCGTCGAACACCTTGTCGATCGCGGAGGCTTCGCGGAGGTCGACTTGGCGGAGAAGGGGTTGCGGGGCGTCGGGTCTGAATGAGGGTCAGCGAGCTGCGATCAGTGGGCTGGGAGGTCCAGCAGGGGTGAGTCCCGGGGAGCCAGGTGAAGAGAGGCAACGGTCAGGAGCAGCAAGCTACCATCTTGCCCATCGCCCGCCTTCAAAAGTGGTAAAGAGAGCAAGACATAGCGCGGAAAGCACAACGGAGAAACGTCGCTCACCCTAGCTCGTCCCGGGCGATCTCGGCGCACCGCTTGAGCGCCTCGGGATAGGCATTGTGGCAATTGTCAATGACGATGGGGAGGTATTTCCCCGTGAGGAGGAGGGAGACGACGACGTGGGAGCCGATGTAGCCGAGTCCGCCGGTGACGAGGACTTTCTGGTGGGTGTCAGCCTAAGGCGGGGGATAGGACGGCGTCGGAGCAGAACGGCATCGGAGCAGAGGAGGGGCAACGATGCGACAAAGTCAAAGATCAAGTCGGTGCGATGGGGACTCACCTTGAGAGAGGAAGTGTCTACCATGATGACTATTATGTAAAGTGGATGGAGAAACGCTGGAAGAAGACGAGGAAGAAGGAGTGTAGCGAGAATCCGGGGGGGCGCGCCGCTGTCTTCCTTTGTTTTGGGGGGGTTTTATATGCCTTTTTCTTGACTCGAGCTGCACGTTCGTCGGCCAGTGGGGCTATGCACAAATGGGGTGGAGCACGAGTGTTGAACGGGAATGTGTTGGATGGGCCGAGCGAGAAGACGGGAATATGTGGCCAGAGATTGCAAAGTGTGGATGGACAGAGGTTTGCCGAGATGGAGACGAGGTCAAATAAAAGGGCGTTATTCCCGTCCGGAACAGAGGCGCAATGACGGGACGCGCCGAGCAACAGAAAGCAATCACGTGACGCACCGGCACCTGCGCCGGACATGCACCGAGGCACAGGCGCGGCATTAACCCAGTGCGAGGCGTATGCACATCGATGCAGGCGAGCACTCTGTCCCCGCTTTCACCGTGCATATAGGATAGGCCATTTGCTTCGCTTTTGATCGCCAGAAACACAGGAACCTGACAAGCCCCGTAGAGTCTCAATGACGTGTATTTTAAAAAAAGCCACGTGACTTTGAAAAGTCCGAGTGGAGGATGGAGATGACCAAGAACGGGGACGACGAAGGATCTTCCAGTCTGATCAATCTCGCATCTTACATCTTGCTAAGCAGCCCCGAGCTCTCGCACATCTCCAAAAGGTTGACGCGTATCTCAGCCGCATCTACAGCGCACTCTTCTCCCACTTTGACACACACCGTCCCTCTCGCCATGTCGCACGAGCACGAGCACGAGCCGCACGACGACGAGGACCACCTCGAGGAGGAGGATATCATCGAGGTCGTGGAGGATGAGGGCGACGAGCCGATGGACGACGACGACGACGACAATGACAAGTACGACGGGGAGATCATCATTGGCGCGCCGATGCCGGGGAGGAGGAGGAGATGATGCGGGATATGGAGAATCAGGTGGTTCAGGAGGACAACAGCTGGGGCGCGAGCGGTGAGTCGGAGCGGCGGCGCGCGGCGCTTTGTTCACTTTCGACGGACCCACGGTACACTGTGATGTGGGCGTTGCAACACCGACTAACGCGTGACAGCTCTGCACGAGCCACAACAATCCATTTTCACGCTCTCGCTCCACCCGTCCTTCCCCAACCCGCCATTGGCGATTTCCGGCGGCGAAGACGACCTCGCGTTCATCTTCTGCCCCATCCCTCCCGTCGAGGGACCTTCCGGGGTGTTGTACCCATGCAACACCGACTCGTTCCCCGCCACCAAGCTCACGGGCCACACCGACTCAGTCGTTGCCGCCGGTTGGAGCTTTGATGGCGAGATGGTCGCGACGGGTGGGATGGACGGGCGGGTGCGGGTGTGGCGGCGTGTGGCGGGTAAAGCGCCAGAGGGGGACGTCATTGGGCAGTGGAAGAATTGGGAGTTTCTCACATCGCTGGAGACGGGTAGCGAGATCACCGTGAGTCGACGGGGCGGGTATGTGAGGGGTATGTGCTGATGATTCAGTGGCTCTCGTGGCATCCCAAGGGTAATGTCCTCGCGGCGGGATGCGAAGACGCGACGGTCTGGATGTGGCAACGTGAGTGGCTCCCCTCTGCCCATGACACGTTGCTGACCGACCCAGTGCCATCGGGCAACACCATGACCGTGCTTTCCTCTCACACTCTGCCCTCTTCTGCAGGCGTCTTCCCCGCACCGGGCCGGACGCTGTTGACCGCCTCGCTCGACTCGTCTCTCTGTCTGTGGGACCCACGGAGTTCTGCGCCACTCTTCAAATCGTCCATCTTTGCCGCTCCGAACGCCATGGAGCTCGACCCAGCCGAAGCGGGGATCACCGCGTTGGCAGTCGCGCCCTCTGGCTCTCTGGCGGCAGTCGGCGGTGCTGCGGGCGGGGTCAAACTCGTCAACTTGCCCAAGGGCGACACTGTCGGCAAACTCGAGGGTCACGGCGAGGGCGAGAGTGTCGAGGCGTTGGTATTTGTCGACCTGCTCGCGGGAGCTGGCGGAGGCAAGGGTGTCGTCCTCGTCAGTGGAGGTACGGACGGAAAGGGTTTCGTCTGGGATGTTGCTACGGGACGAGTCCGCGCGGAGATCAAGCACGATGTGAGTGCGGCTCGGGCGGCTCGAGCGGCTCGGGCAGCAATCATGACAATCCCGCTGAGACGTCTTAGGAACCCATCACATCTCTCGCCCCACACCCATCGCCACAGCTCCACCTCGTCACCTCGGCATCGGCCGACGGGATGCTCAAGACCTGGGACGTCCGCACCGGCGCGCTCGTCGCGGAACACAAGGGCCATGCGGGGGTCGTCAACGGCGTAGCGGTCGCGCCGGGTCCGGTCGGGCTGGACGGGAGCGCCGGTGGCCAGGTCGTGGTCAGCGCGGGTGACGAGGGGGTGAGCTTGATCTGGAAGCTGTGAGGTGCGAGTGTGAGGCGGGAGTGTGAGAGTGTGAGTCGGGGTGGTAGATGTCTAGATTTGCGATGGCACATGTCATTCAGCGTACATCATCCCAACTCGTCGTCGCTTTCGTCGCACAGCGGTACATCTCGTGCTGTCAGCAGCGTCTCGAGGGTTTGCAACTGCGTTGCACTCGTGCTGCGCTCTCGGCGCTGCCAGATCCGCGATTGCTTGTAACTTTGCGTGAACACGCGTGAGGTGTCTTCGCGTAACATGGATACCTATCATGCATATGCCGTGTCGCCTCGTCGATGCAATGTCCAGTGCGCCGTCGTTGCCCATCAAATGTTATTTCGAGCCATGTGTTCCACCCAACCCGACCCTACTCCACATCGTCCTCCTCCTTCAGCAGGTCCTCTCCTCGCCCACCGCCAAGCTCCTCCTTGGTCGATACAACCCCCCCGCCATCCCGCTCACCTTTCTCGGAGCGCCAATGACGCTCGCCGAGAAACTCCTGCCGACATTCCCGATCATCGCGACTGTCCCCGCGCCGGCTCGCCTCGCGCCGTCGAGCGGGTTGCCAAGGGGTGAAGTCAGAGGGTTCGGGCTGGTCGCACGGGTCTGAGCGGGACTGACGGTCTTGAGGCCGAGTCCTTCCCACACGCTACCGCCAGAGTACTCGTCGGGATCATCCTTGTCCAACTCCCCGGCCAGCTCGTGTACCGCCCGTTGGAGCGACATGACGTCGTGTTCGACATCCTCCACTCTCTTCTCGAGTCTCCTCCACCCGTCCCCGTCGATCCGGTCGGACAAGTACTCTGTCGCATCGGCAAGGACATCCTGCCCCCGCACAGCCCCGGCTTTACCGACGTTGAGCAGCGCCTCGAAGCCTCGATACACCCGTTCCTCGTCTGATCGAGCGATCTCCACGTCCACCCGCGCGTCCTCAATGACCTCGTGCAGCCCGTCCAGCAGTGCGAGGAGCACTGGATCGGCGAGTGGTGGCCGGCGCGAAAGGGAGAGGAAGGTGGGGTTTCTCTTGCCGCTGGCGCTGGGCAAGGGAGTGTTTGGTGTGGGCGGCGCCACGGGGACGGAGGAGCGGAGAGAGGCGAGCGAGTGGGTGAGGGAGTGCAAGGTCTGTTGTAAAGGTCGGGAGCGGGACTCGAGGGGCGAGAACATGTCACGGAGTTGTTCGGCGAGGGGGATGGTGTCGGCAGGTCCAACACGGCGGGGCTATCAAGTCGAGCCGGCTCGGGCTGGGTCGACTCGGGCTGAGACTGCTCGACACCTTTGATCGACGCACGCCCATTCGCGCCATGCTCCTCGTGCTCCTCGTGCTCCACGTCAAAGACCAACCCCCCGTCATCGCCATCATGCGCCGGAACCCCTTCGACGGCTTCTCGCGCGAGCCAATCCACCCTCTGCCTCTCGAGCTCTGCTCGTCGTTCCGTCTCTTCTTGCAGATCTGCCACGAGGGTATTGACGAGCTCCTCGGCTAGGAGCACCCTCGCTATCGAGGCCTCCTCGCCATCATCGCCCCGAGCCGGCTCGAGCTGCTGCTTGCTCTTCTTCCGGAACAGGCGGAATCTCGACGACGGCGTTTCCTGCGTGGTTTCGTTCGGCGCGATGGCAGAGACCCCTTCGTCCAACAAAGTTTGCAGCGAGTCCGGCTCGATGACCGCTCCCTCCGCACCCGCTCTTGCGCGACGGACCTTGTCGAGCCATTTCTCCACCCTCCTCTCCCGCACTTCCTCCTCTGCGACCATTTTTAGCCTCAGTGCGACCTCTCGCCGCCTGCCGGCCGACTCCCTCGCGAGACCCTCGCTGAGCTCGTCCACCGCCTCGCGGACTTTTCTCGCCCGGTCAACCTCCCCTTCCAATTGCTTCTGCAGCCTCACCGCCTCCTTCCGCAGCGTCGCCTGCGTCGCCCCGCTCCGAATCCGGAGGTTGTCAAGATGGAGGTGCACCGTGGCGTGGGCCTTTTGCGTGAACGTCATATACCTCTCCACGACTTTTGCGGCGGATTGATCGTCTCGCACGACGCGATCCCTTTCCTCGACACATTGAACGCGCAGGGTTCGTTCCGACTCTAGCTGCTCTTCCACGAGAGACAGGGACTGCTCGGCGGCGTCAACCTTTGCTTGAAGCTTGCGGATCTCGGCCTCGCGCGAGGCCAGGGTCGACGTGAAGTCCTCAAAGAGGCGGTGGACGCCTCGCTGCCCGACAAGGAGGTTGGAGATGGACTCGGCGGACGTGGAGGCGGGGGCAGATGCGGGGGATTCGGGCTGCGGCGTCGCAGGCTTGGCGTCGGAGGTGAGCGAGGGAGTCGCGTTGAGGATGTTTGACGGGGATCGAGTTGGGAGTTCTGGTGGCACAGCATTGGGGTCAAGCGAATGCACTAGCGTCGCATACTCTTTCAGCGCGAGGTCACTGGGATGTCAGCGAGGCGCGACACGAAAGAGCAGGCCACGATGCGAGACGGCTCTGGCCGGGGCGCGCCACTCACACCAGCTTCTTTTGCTCCTCGACATTCCTCCTCTCTCCCTGTTCCCACGCGAGCTCCTCGTCCCACTCGTCCTTCTCCCGCCGGAGCTCATTGATCGTCGCGCGATCGCTCTCTCGATCTTTCGCCAGCCGTGCCAGCTCGTGCTGTGTCGCTGCGAGCTCGAGCTGGGCGGATTCGAGGGCGGACTCGGTGAGGTCGAGTTTGGCGGAGAGGCGGCGGTGGGCGAGGGAGAGCTCGGACAGGGCCGTGGACTGGGGCGGGACGGACGGGGGAGAGGGGTTCGATCTGCCGACGTGAGATCAGTCAACACTACTACAGCGGTAGCGGTTCTCTTGTCTTGGCAGACTCGCCAAGTTCGGGCAGCACGGAACGAAGGGGTTCGGATTCCTACGCCCGACCCACCTCAGCACGTTCACTTCCGACTTGAGACTCTCCACCGCGGATATCAGCCCCGCATTCTGATCCTTCGCCAGAGCCAGTTCGAGCCGGGCCCCCTGGAGTTGGATACTCGATTGGTGCGCCTGTTTCTGGTACTGCGCGAGCTGGTTCCGCAGCGCGGAGAGCTCGGCGATGAGCGGGTGGGAAGGGGAGAGCGGCGGGGCAGTGGGAGTGGGCGGTGACATGGTAGGAGAGGAACAGCTCGAGGAGAGGGGCGGTTGGAAACAGAAACAGGGGTCAGCCGGTCATGGGTATGTATGCCCAAAGTGATTTATAGGTGGGGTTGAGAATGCAGAGATTGAGAATGCAAGTGAAGAAGCAGTCGTGGACACTTCCCAAGCGGTTCGCTGTTCGTTCGCAGCTCGGGACTGAAACGCGGCGAAGACACGCGCGCCGAGACGGAACCAAAAATTCAAGCAAAGGCGGCAGCCACTCGCCGTCCGCCACACCGCTGTAACGCTGTGGTATTCACAGACTGCATCTATCGGTAAGACACCATTAGGCAGTATATACTCGATCTGAAATCTATGGAAACAAGAAAAGAAGACGCATAGCCGATGCGAGTGGTCTGGGTTGGGTCGGGCAGACCCACGGCCCGGTTCGAAGGATTGTCCGGATAGTAGGAGTGAGGGGTGATTGTGGCGGTTGGGGAGAATGGCGACTGTTATTGTTTCCTCTTGACATCCCGACATCTCCTTGTTCTACTACGTCTCATACGGGCAAGTCAAACGCGCTGAGCGTGTCCACACGCTCGTAGGGAAGGTGCAAGACGGGGGAGACCACCGTCTATCGCTTGGACCACTTGAGGAAGCGGGCCGCGACGAGGAGGACGATGACGTTAAAGACTGTGAATCATTAGCTAACGGCGCTCTCTCTCCACGAGACAAACGTACCCAAAAAGGCTATGAAGACGCCCGCTGATTCTCCTCTTTGTGAGAAGTCCATGTTGAGGCTGGCAAAGAAGGAGTCACCGACGCCTAAAGGTGGTCAGTCGATCCGCGGACAAGTGGTCCAGTGTGGTGGGAGTATGGTGGAAGTATGGTGGATGTGTGCGGTAATGTGGCGGTGCCACTCACTGTACTGGCAGTACTGGCACTCGTCGGTGGCGTTGGGGTTGTTGATGTAACCTCCGACCGCGGTCGCAAAGCCGTTGGCGTACTGTCCACACGTCTGGCCACTCGGCGGGGGGAAGAGGAGGAACTCGGTCGACTTGCAAACCACCGGCACGCCGTGGAGACCCGTCGTGACGAGACCCTTGACGAGCCACGTGAACGGGTCGAGCCAGTACATCCACGAGCGCCAGAAGTAGGGCAGGTTGGCGTACGGTGCGGTGACGCCGCAGAACACGGAGAAGAGCACGAGGAGGAACGGGTTGAAGAGCGCCGCGACAATGATGGAGGGGGAAAGCGCGGCGAGGGCTTGACCGAGCGTCACCGCGTAGACCTCGGTGATGAGGATCATGGCGAAGAAGTATCCGGCTCGAGACGATTCGGTGGGGAAGCCGACCATGTAGTACAGGAGCAGGAAGAAGGCGACGGCGCATCCGACCGAGTAGGGCATCTCGGCGAGCATCTGCGTGATGGCGAAGATGGTGGACGAGTACATCTTGGAGCTGGCCTCGCGCTTACGTGGGAGTTAGCAGCAGTCAAGCAGATTCATAGCCTCACTCACGTTGAAGGTCATGCGGGACATGATGTACTGCGGCTCGATCTGGGCCAGGACGAGCGCGGGCAGAATCGTCGCGAAGAAGACGGCAAAGACGCGGTACTGGAGCGACTGGAGCGAGTCGTCGAGACGGAGGAAGGTGAGACCGACAACCATGGCGATGGCGATGTGGGCAAACAGACGGGTCCACTGGTAGTCGGCATTGCGCCAGAGGGCAGAGTTGGTCCTCTCGAGGACGGTCTTGAACTGGAACAAGAACGAGGTGGCGTATTCCCTTCGCTTGCCGGTTTGCTCCTCCGGGTTGGCAAGGGCTTCCTCCTTGAGCTTTCGGATCTCTTCTTTGACGTCGCCGAATTCGGGCGAGTTGCGCCACTTTTCTCCCCAGTCGCCCCCGATGCGTCGGCGGGAACCGGCACCGATGGCCTCGAGCATGAACTCGGCCGGGTTGGCATCGTGGGGGACCTTTGCGCCATTGCGCTCGAGGTAGTCGATGAGGACGTTGGAGTCTTGTCCGATGTCGCCAAAGTAGACGCACTCGCCGCCTCGCTGGAGAAGCAGGAGCCGGTCAAAGGATTGGAAGAGCAGGGCGTTGGGCTGGTGGATCGTGCAGAGGATCTTCTGGCCCGCGGCAGTGAGCTTGCGGAGGAAACGGACAATGTTGTACGCCGACTGCCCGTCGAGACCCGAGGTCGGCTCGTCGAGGAAGAGCAGGAGCTCGGGCTTGGCCGCGAGTTCCACACCAATGGTGACGCGCTTGCGAGCCTCGACTGAGAGACCGAAACCGGGGAAACCGATCATGCCGTCGGCGAGGTCCTGCAGCTCGAGAAGCTCGATGATGTCCTCGACGTAGTCGTTCTTCTCCGAGACGGGGACTTCTTGGGGCTGACGGAGGTAGGCAGAGAAGCGGAGCGCCTCGCGCACAGTGGCAGTCCACTCGTGCACGTCGAGCTGCTCGGCGTAGCCGCATCCACGCTGGAAGTCTCGGTCGATCCGCTTGCCGTTCATGAGGATGTCGCCGGACACGACGCCGATGCTCTTTCGGTCGGCCAAGACGTCGAGAAGGGTGGTCTAGGCGGGTCAGCGGGGCGGAATCAATCGTGACACTCGCGGCGATCGGCGACTCACCTTGCCGGCACCGGATGCGCCCATAAGCGCGGTGAGAGTACCGGGCTTGACATAGCCAAATACATCATTGAGGAGTTGCTTCTGACCGCCCTTGACGGGGACAGTGTAGTTGAGGTGCTCCCAGGTGAACGGCTGAGGCTTCATCTTGAGACCCGACAGATCCTGGTCGAGCTTGCCGGCGCGGAACGCCTCTTTGCGCTCGGAGAGACGCTCGTTGAGCTTCTTGAGTTCCTTGTCCTCCTTCTTGAACACGACGATGGAGAAGTGCTGCTGGCCCTGTTGCAGGAGCTCGATCTGGCGTAGGTCAGTGGTGAGCAGCATCGACCTGACCAAGGGGTTTGACTCACGAAGAGCATCTGGAGCACCATGAAGAAGACGAAGAAGCCGAGGAGGATACCGTACTGGGTTTATCAGTACGAGCGAGGCAACGTGGGGCCGTGGCGACTCACGTTGCGCCAGATATGCGACTTGTAGTACTCGAAAGCGGCGTTCCTGTTTCACATGAGCCAGCGCCTCGCCCCGGGTCTGAGCCACCCACATGTACTGGGTCCCGCTGATGACCGCTTGACCCGCCTGAGCGCTAGTGAGACCGCAAAGCTGGTTCGGGCCGACCGTGTCGCTGCAAAGTCAGCAAGAGACCGTGAACCAACGCGACAACTCACGGGAAACCAGTGATACCAGCCGTAGGAATGTTGCGCGGGCTACGACGATGTCAGGACTGGCACGGCGTTCAACAACGGAAGACGGCCCTTACATGATGTAGGCGGAGTCACACGTGAGCTGCGGGATCAGCATCAAGCCGTCTCCAGTGCGGGTGGACTCACGTTGATCCGGCTAAACTCGTTGGCAAAGATGGCTTCGTAGCCGTAACTGAGCGGATTGAGGTCTGCGCGGTTAGCGATGCGCAATTAGCGGACGCGTTGCCGGCCCAACGCCGCGACGCACAGAAGATCCAGAACAACCACCGCTTCATCGCAAACACGGGAATCATGTAACCAGTATACGTGACCCTGCGCCGTCAGCACGCATTGGCGTCAAACCACTTACATCAGCGAGATGAGCACCGACGCCAGCCTCGCCGCGACGTTGTAGTCCTTTGTGGCGACACCGAGAGATCGGAAGAAGCCCGCCATGACCCTGGGTCGTCAGCAGCGCTTCGACATCCCGGTCGAGTCACTCACATAAACGTGGTAAAGACGAATAGGTAGAACATGAAGAAGGCACCCGCGGACGAGTAAAGACCGCCCATAAAGTACAGCACGATGGAGAAGATGAAGATGTTGCTCGCGTTGAAGGGGACGTCCGCAGCGACGGCGGCGACGGCGAACGCGGCGGGACGATAGAACCGGTATCCGACTTGACGGTAGAGGATGGGACGACCCATCATCTGACCCGGAAGCTCGGAGAACGACGTGAGGGCCTGACGATCAGCAGAACTCTTCAGGAAGAGCCGGATTACCCACGTTGAACAGCAGACCCAAGAAGAGGAGACCGCCGCGAGTGAACGCGCCAGAGGCCGACTCGGGAAGACGGAAGTAGACGGAACCGACGATAAGAGCGATGACGATGGACGTGCCGTAACCGGTGTAGACGCCAAACTTGTCCTGGAACTTGAGGATGGTCTGACGCTTGGTGATGGCCCAAACCTGCGAGATGAACGGGACGGTGTATGGCGACTTTCTGCGGACGCCAGCGTGCTTTTGGTCGTGCACTGCCTGGCGGAACTCTTCGCGGTGCTTTTCATCCGCGGACATGAGCTGCCTGTACTCGTCCTTTTCCAGCGCCATGCGGCGGTAAATGTCAGACTGGCGGTAGGCCTCTTCCATCCGCTCGGGGGTGGAGGGGACGGACTCTGCGTCCTTGCCATCGGCGAATTGACGCTCGTTGGTGTCGGTACAGCCGGTGAGGTAGTCGGCGGACGTTTGACGGGGGAGGTCCTTGTAACCGAGACCAACCATGTACTGGCGGGCCTCGGTGGCGGGCCCAAAGTACACGACGTGGCCCTCGTTGAGGACGAGGACCTTGTCGAACTGCTGGTAGATGCCCTCACCGGCCTGGTAGAGCGACACGAACGTGGTCTGCTGCATGATGTCGGTGAGAAGGCGGAGGGACTTTGCATAGTCGAGCGCGGTGGACGCGTCGAGACCGCGAGTAGACTGGAGCGGATTAGCCAGAGCCACGGCGCGACGCACTCACGTTGTCCCAGGAGCAGAGCGCGGCGCCGGAGCAGAACATCTCGGCGATGGATACACGCTTGCGCTCGCCACCGGACACACCACGCATGAACGCATTGCCGACGATGGTGTTGGCGGTGTGCTTGATGTTGAGCATAGAGAGGAGCATGTCGAGGACTTGCTCTTGGAACTCTTTCGGGCTGACACCGGGGATGCGCTTCTTGGGGGTCTTTAGGGAAAGGGCGAATCGGACGGTCTGCGCCACGGTGAGAGTGGGCAGATGGTCGTCATCTTCCATGTTGTACACGACCTCGCTGAGGGTCAGCCACGACGAGAACGAAGCGACTCACCCAGAGTACAGCTTGGACATTTCCTTCCATCCGACACCGGCGTAGGTGACATCCCCGTTCACCTCCATGAAGCCGTCTCGCTGGTTGGCGATGGATTTGAGGAACGTGGAGCAGCCCGCGCTGGGGCGACCGAGGACGAGACACATCTCTCCGGGCTTGAGCACACCAGAATTCTTGTGCAGGATGGTCCTGGGCTTGGAAGCGAACGGCTTGTAACCGAAAACGCCGAGCAGGCTGAGCGCAGGCATCATGACCTGCTCAATGATGGCCGAGGAGAAGTTTCGAATGTTGATCTTCAGACCGCCGGCACCAATCACCTCGAGCTCGTCCCAGGCGACGCCGACGGCCTTGCGCTTGATACCCGCCTGGTCCTGCTTCTCCCTGCCCGAACGGAGGATCTCCGCCAGATTGAACTCTTCCTCCTCGGCCTTGGCCTTTTCCACGTCCGCGGCGGACTGCTGGGTGATGATGCGCTGGGGCTTGTTGAAGCCGGATGCCTGGCTCATGCGAGACGTCATGCGCTGGATCGAGGTCCTCCTTTCGAGCTCGTTCGAGTGCTGCGACATGTTGGAGAAGCGGCGTTCGAGCGCGGCGAACTCTTCCTTTCCTCGGTGGACGGACACGCCGTGGGGTTCGAGGTCGCCCACAAAGTCCATCGACGAGGAGGCCGAGGCCTGCTGGCCTATGCGCTTGGGCGGGGCGAGGGCACCATCCGTCTTGGATCCTTCGCCGTCCTCGGCGAGGGTCTGGTTGCCGGACGACCTGCGATCGTGACCATTGGTCTCGGGGGCGGTTCCGTGAGCCGCAGCCGGAGTCTGGGTAGACGGGGCGACATCGGCGTCATGCTCGTGTTCCGCCACGGCGTGTTCGACCTGTGGGTCGGTCCCACGGGTGACATTCTCCGGGTTGGCGGTGAACGGCGCACCGAGCGAAATCTCGTTGAATGCGCCGGACATGGCGAGGTGTTCGATTCAAGTCTGCGATGCAAAGACGAGGCTTATTACTCTTCTACGCAGATGCGATCAGCAAATGCGATGCGACTATGCGGCGCTGCGGCGCTGTTACGCTGCACTTGGTCGCTTCTTGACGGAATGAGAAGACAAAATGAAAGGAAGAGGATGTTCGCTGTTGTTTGGTGTCGTTGGGTGATGGGACCGGTGCGGGATGGCACGATGGGGTGACCGCGATGACCGAAGACCGTCGGGCTGACACTGAAATTGTGACCTTTGCTTTGACTTGGACTTGCTTGGCGCAGGCGCAGGGGATACGGATCCGATTTTACGAGAGCGATGATTATGCGGCGTGGGGAGGTTTGGTCTGATCGACTCGGTAGACCCTCCCTGCCTAAGGAATGATCCCACCGCACCGGTTACGCCCCTTGCGATGATCAGGGACTGGCTGGCTGGTCCAACCTGATACACCGGGTGTTCTGCGGCTTCGGCGTCCGGCTGAGTGTGGCTTTGTTTGCTTGATTGATTGTTGCGCCTTGCGGAGCCGAAGCCAGGCAAGAATCGAGTCGTCGGGCTGCGGCTCGGCCAATGACGCAGGAGGCATAATTCCCCACCCCGTTAAGCTTTTTTTTTCTTGCCGCGTCCGGCGGCTTCCCCCTGCGGCGACGGCCACGGGCACGGCCTGTCCGTGACTCCGTCCAATCGAACGCGATTACCTGCCTGCTCCTTTGCTTGGTAGCCCGAGAAACCCGAAAGGATGCATCAACCACAAGTCCACGACGACGACTGCGCACGGAGAACGAACAGGTGTGCCCGTGTGCGCGCCGGTCGGCGCCCGGTGGCCGCCGTTACGGGGGTGGATAGGGGAATGGACGCGGCGTTGTGGAGGGTGAGCGACATGCTTATTCAGAGGCGGAAGCACTGCGGAAAAACACGCCGCGTCACGTGGGTTTACCTCTTCCGCCGTATTTCCTACAGTGTGGCAGCGGATTGGCGAAGGGCTTGCATCCAGACAACTCACATTTAACACAAAGCGGCCTGGTGAGCGTGGTCTCCTCGCCTGTTGCATCGTGACGCACCTCGATGATCGTGCAAGAAAGCCCTCCTTCGCTAACTATCTCTCCAAGTGAGCTCATTGTGGAGAGCTCAATATGATCAAGCCACCTGCTTACGCCGCGGCATCGCGGTCGGCCTCACTTCCCGAGAATAGAAGCATCACCTGAATCGCTTCCAAACCCGGCTTTAGCTTCCTGTCCATGGCACTGGAGTATCTGTCAGGCGCTACATAGAAATA
Source organism: Saitozyma podzolica (assembly GCA_003942215.1). Taxonomy (NCBI): domain Eukaryota; kingdom Fungi; phylum Basidiomycota; class Tremellomycetes; order Tremellales; family Trimorphomycetaceae; genus Saitozyma; species Saitozyma podzolica. The sequence continues at coordinate 34,697 of RSCD01000021.1, read as the reverse complement.
CACATTGAATGATCGGCGACGCATCTACACGATGTACGGGGGCTTGTTTTCTTTCGTTGCGCGAGGCGGATATCTCATCTGGAACAACTCTGCGCGCCGCCACGATGCTCAGAACTCGTGACCAACGAAATGCGTGGGCGCCTGATACATCGAGGTCAGCCACCGCCTCAGCATCGCTCGCGGCACTCGCCCTCTTGGGTGTGAATGGGCCTGCCTCGGTGCGGGGTGCGGCGACGTCGCGGCAGTTGAGCGAGCTGCCCCCGCCGTTGTCAGGCTGGGTCATACCCACACGGGTATGCGACTTCGGCTGACGGTATGGGTGCTAGCGCCTGGCATTCATGTAGAGGCCTTGACGCGCACTTGCCCGCCCTTGTTGGTGGCGAATACCTACTCATAGTAGGGAACATCGAGTCCTCGCGAGCCTCGGGCTGCGCTTCACTCGCGGCGCTGGTGTCTTTGGTGGGCTCCGGCGCCGCGGACTTTCGAGCTTGCGGAAGGTCGCCCTGGGCAACAGGCCAATTGACGTAGACATCGTCACCCTCGAGGAAAGGGTTCATCTGACGTCGTCAGCGTCGTCAGCGGATGCCCCGGCGCTAGGGCCGCACCGTTTCCCAGAAGGTGGGCAGCTTCCGCCCAAAGGTGTTCTGAAGCTTGTTAGTACTGTACGACATGTATGCGCAGCTTCGTACTCACGGTGTAGTGAGTCTCTTCGATCTTGCGTTTCTGTGCACCTGTCAGCTTCTCGAGTCACTCCTCGTTTGGTTGGCGGGGACCTACTTTGGCTCGCAGCACTCGCTGTGGGGTATTCGTGATCAGCTCGAGTTCGGCAATCTAGAGGGATCCTTACATTGACGTGGTCTTTCTTAGCCGCCAGATACGCCTCCAATGCCCATCCCCTCATATATTGGCCTAGAACCCGGCGCGGGTCTTGGGGCATACAGGAGCTGTCGGCCAGTGAGAGACGGGCGCCGATCACTTCGCAGCCTTGTTCCGGGATGTTCAAGGCCTTGCACCTCCAGCAGCCGCCAACGACCCACTCCCCCGTTGCCGACTCAATGAGACCCTCACAGACAACAGCACTGAATCCCTGGCACCTCAGCTCGGGAAGTCTGAGAACGGGGCGGTCAGTAATGACGCTATACATGTGGCGCGGAGGAAGAGGTTGGACTTGCCCGCGGTTGATGGCACTCATCTTGCTCGGGCTTTGATATCTTCGCCAAATGGATATAAGTTGTCCGCGTCAATCTCCAGCAGCCCCCACATCTTGGCGTTACCCGGTTGCATGTGCGGGTAGACCTCGAAGTCGACCGGGCAGGTTGAGACCGACTCGTTCCTCTCGTTGTTGTAGATGTGCCCACGTTTTGCGGGTGGCTGTCAGCCAGATCACCATTGCACGGTGCCGGGATGCAGAGCTTGAAGGTATGGCCTCCGATGGTCTCGGGAATGCCGGCGGTGAAGAGGAAAGGGTTGGTCGAGGGTTCGGACACGACGGACTCGGGGTCCGTTCCGGGCTCCCTGCTGAGGGAGAGTGGCGGTTCAGCGGGATCATCGCAGGGGGGCGGGGGATGTCACAAGCAGGCGGAGATCGCAGGGGAGTCAACTCACTCGGACATGATGCGGCTACAAAGGGGATCCAACAGTGAAGCAGAATGAACGAGGGAGAGAAACGACCAGGCTGAAATGAGGAAGAAAGGCAGGAAGGCAGGAAGGAAGGAAGGAAGGAAGAAGCGCTCGAGGCGGGTGATGCGACTCGGACTCGGCGTTTCCGTGACGGCGTTTCACGACCGAACGGTGGGGGCCGTGCACCGTATATGCTCCTGCTCTCTCTCTCACTATGTATCTACCTCCATCAATTCTCTCTATTTTCGTCTACTGCTTGCTCTGTCGACGCTGATGCTGATCCAACCGACAGTGGAAGAGGTCATTGTGACTGAACGCCAAGCCGGTGCCACAACCACCACGAAAGCTCTGGGCGGTACGTAGTCCCTGCTGCCCTGGAACCTTGGGCATTATGTTCGATTGTTAAATCTGCCCCCTATTTGGAACAGGGCTCTGAACGGGTTAGTGTCTTCCTAATCAAACACCGTGACGAGACTAATACACTGGTACTCCATGATTACACTCCCACCTCGCTTGTGCTAATGACGACCGTTTGGGTTTTCGGGGCGTCGACCCTCCCGAACCCCCCGCCAGTCTGTCGGCCAACTCCGATATTTCGCCCCCTGCCGAGCAAAACGGAGCCTCGGGCCGAGGGTTTTGGTTTGTTTTTAGGGCGGCGCAGAGTGGGCGAGGGCGGAGGCGAGTGGGCGGGGGAAAGCTGGCAAGCGGGGAGAGGCTTGGAAAGGCTGGGTTCGGTTCGGTACGGCGCGGTATGCTTTTCGCCCAAGTCCGACACGGAGAGCGAGTCGAGGTCTGGTCGCTCATCTGCGATGAGAAGCTCGTTTGCATCGCTCATGACATCGAGCAGTTCATTGACGCCTTTTCAACTCGAGGTCCTCGCTTCGATGGTAACCTTCACGGAGACAGCAACAGCAACGAGACGATAACAACACCCCACCACGCCTCGCTGCGACAAAGCGGATCAGGATCGGGATCATGTCGCACGACCAGAAGGTGTTTGTGACGGACTTTGCCCATGATCAAGGGGGCGAGAAGATGGTCCAGGATGAGGCCCAGGACGACGTGGAGGCCGGGTCGAAGCTGCCCTCACCGCCAATACCCGTTCCAAGCACTGTACAGACGGGGCAAGGAGGGGATGACGAGTGTGAACCGCCGTCAGTAGGCGAGAGCGAGAAGCAGGGGAGGGAGAGGGATGTGGAATTGGCCCGGGATGGGGGAAACGAGGTCAAGGACGTGTTTGACAGGTTCACAAAGTGGGAGAAGGTCAGGATCGTTGCCATCGTCTCATACAGCGCTTTCATCGCTCGTAAGTCCACTCTTCTCTAGGAGGCTTAGACCTGTCAACTCTGACCGTCACTTTCTCTTCCGCGCCGCTGGACGAAGCCACTCCTGCCCTGTAGCAACAACCGCGCTGACTCTTTATTAGCCATGACATCCTCAGTGTTTCTACCGTCCATCCCCGAGATGTCGGTGGATCTGAATACCACTGCGGCCGTCATCAACTACACGGTGAGTCCACTCGCGAGTATATCCAGTACCCCGTCTCCTGCCGGTCTCAGCCGTCCTCCGTCCCCCACCCAGTTCGACGCGCTGCCACAGCCCACTGACCCTCTTCAGGTCTGCATCTTCATCGCCACCATCGGCATTGCACCTCTCATCTGGTCCCCGCTCTCTGGGTTCTACGGCCGCAGACCGGTCTACCTCGCCAGCATGCCCATCATGGTGGTCAGCAGTATCGGCGTGGCTCTTTCCCGCACCGTTGGACAGATCATCGCCACGCGGATACTTCAGGGGATAGGTGGGTCCGGCGAGTACGGCGAGTTTGACAGAGTGCGAGTCAGGCGCTGAGACGTACAGGGAGCTCCGCCGTGCTTGCCGTCGGCGCTGGGACAGTTGGTGACATCTACCGCCCAACCGAGAGAGCCAACGCGATGGGCTATTACTACACGGGGGTGAGTCGAGACGGGTTGATCCGTGGCTCCGCTCCGCTCACGGCGCTACCTAGGTTTTGATCGGTCCCGCGTTCAGTCCCCTCATTGCTGGCTTGTTCACCGAGTACACCGCCGTGAGCACGCTTCTCCTCAAGGCAGCCCACGCGTCATCGCTGACCCACGCTACAGCTCACATGGCGATCGACGCAATACTTCCTCGTCGGCTGCGCCGTCATCTCCGTCCTCCTCACCTTCTTCTTCCTCCCCGAGACGCACCACCCTCCGATCCCTCACGAGATCCTCAAGGCCGAACGGGGCCGCAAGTTCGTTCCGTACATCTTCAACCCGCTCTCCATCCTCGGTCTCTTTCGCTGGCCCAACATCTGCGCCATCGCCTTCGTGTCCTCGTGCGTGCTGCTCGAGACGTACTGCTTCATCGTGCCCCTGGCCACGGCATTCAAGGAAGTGTACGGGATCACCAACGTGGCGCTTTCGGGGTGCCTCTACATCGCCAATGGCGGCGGAAACATCATCGGCGCGAGAATCGCGGGACCTTGGTGCGACGCCGTGGTCAAGCGGTATCTCAAGAAGCGAGGTTATCGCAGACCCGAGGACAGGCTCAAGGCGAGTCTGCTGGGTCTGGGGTTCCTGATGCCCGCCTCGAGCTGTGAGTGGACACGCAGTGCATGTTATGTTGGTGTGGCAGGCGAGCTGAGACGGAACAGTGGCTTTCGGATGGCTCCTCCAGTACGCGGCGGGAGGTGTGGCCCCACCTCTGATTTGCATAATCATCAACGGAGCTGCACAAATGATGGTCTTGACTCCCTTGAACACGTAGTGCGTACCACAACACGGCGACAACTGCCCGCGATCCTGAGCTTGTCCAGTGCCATCGACGCGAACCAGTCGAGAAGCGCCGAGGTGATCGCTGTGAACAACTGTGGGTACACACGTCTCATCTGCATTTGCGCCTCGCTGATGGACTCAGGTGTGCGGTACCTCTTCTCCGCCGCGGCGAGCGCCTTTGTGTTACCCCTGGCAGATGCGATAGGTTGGGGATGGACGATGACTTTTTGCACGTTCCTCTTGGTGAGTCTCCGACACGCGCATGGCCGAGCTGACTATCCCAGCTCCTGAGTCTGTGCGTGATGATTGCAACGATTAGGTGGGGGGAACGCTGGCGAGAGACCGCCAATGAGAAGCACGGTTACCATCAGCAATCCAACGACGAGCGGCACGGCGAGTCGGCCTCGGCCACAGGGTCGGCGTCGGGCTCAGGGAGCAAGGACGAGGAGGTCTCGCTTGGGGATCGCAGCAATTCGCATCCAGAGCTCGACGACGACCACCACGACCACGACCACGATGACCACGATCAGGGCCACGAGCACGAGCACACAGATAGGCCGGGTAGCCTCGTGGCGCTCAACCCCGCCCCGAGGAGACCGGCGGTGGAAAGGGCCAATTCGGGGTCGAGGGGCGAGTTGCCTCCGGTCGGGGAGGTGCTGAAACGGACGGTCAGTCTTAGTGGGGGGTCTGTGCATGGTGGTGGGTAGGGTCATCAGTGTAGTTGGTAGCGCATGTATCTCGCAGCATCAAGGCCAGTTGGAGAGTGCAGAAGAAAACAGCAGAAGGCGAGACAATGTGCGCGCCCCGACTGATTCCGCCAACTACTGTTGTCTACATCCACAAGGGACTCAACACACACATATCTTGACCGCCACGGCCATCACGGCACTGACGACCTTTCCGACGCGACCAACCCCTGGACCCTCTTCGTCTCCGGTGACAGAAGTCGTCAAGGGAACCAACTACTGGAGTGATGCGCAGCTACTCCTGAAGAACCTGCATTGATGGCGCAGGGTGGACGTGTGGCAGCGGTGTTGCAGCCTACATATCCATCACGACAATCCATCACCTTCATCACCGCAATCCATCACACCAATCCATCACGGCTCTGCGCACAGCGACACTTTGCGGTGCTGGCTCTCTTGAATCCCAACCCATCAGCTCCCCTTCTTTCTTCCCATCTACAATCTACACCCCCCAACATCCCTTCAACCCATCCCATTTCCCACTCAGCTTTCAGATCCTCTCCAAAACCCCTGCTCCGTTACCCATACAGCACAGTGGATCCTGACAATTCCGCTGGCCGTGTCGCCTGCATTGCCTGCCCATTCCGTAGATCAGCTGGATTCTCGGTGGTCACGCTGGTTTACGCTCTGTCCACTGTGCGCCGAATCTTCTTCGGTCTCTGAACATCCGGATACTCAGTGAGTGCCATCGTCAGCTCCCTCATCCAGATGCTTTTGATTTTCACATCTCGAGTGGCGTTTGCCGTGCCGACGTCCTCCTGATGGGGACGCCCGGTGCTGGCGTATTGTGGTCCGGAGTATCATTTGGCCTTCATGTCTGCGGTTCCACCTTACCGTCTGCCACTCATTGAGATGTCCTAACCTGCTTTCAGTTCACAGTTGAACCCCGCCCATTTGCTCAGCAACACCAACCCAGCTCGGGCTGGAAGTACCAAAGTGAGTCCTAACGTTTGCACACACGGCCGAGCGATTATGACGACGCGCATGCCACCTCACCCGGGGCCTGAGCAGCCGTCAAGAACACGGACACCCCGTTCGGTCAAGACGGTCAGGCCAAACCACGCCACAAGGTGGTGCGTGCCCACGTGAGTGTTCTCAGTCGCAATGGGGTCTAAATTGGTGTCGATCTTTGCAGTCGAACAGCACTCAGCGTGCCCATCACGCTGCAATCACGCTGTAAGAGGTTCAAGAAAGCCAGGCGCTCCCCTCGTCCTCCAACGCGCGTCCCTCGACAAAGCAAGGTGGCAAAGACAGGAAGGGAAAGCAAGCCGCCAACCCTGTGTCGAGGATCCCCGACAACCTCGACGATTCGCCGGTGGCAAGACGTCGGCCTATCGACGCAGACGACCGCTTCGTCGTGGAGCTCAAGGCGAAGGGGTTCCAGGTCATGCCTTGTGGTGTTTCGCACCAACAGCATCGCCCCTTCTGCTCCGAAGAGGTCTCGAGCCTCTCGCGAACAGCACGGGGTCATCATCCGACAGCTCCCAGACTCATTCTTCGCCACCTCCAGCGGCGGAGGCCGGTCATGGTTCGAGGGTCACGCCAGACTTCCCTTCGACTGGCCAAAGTCCGAGGTCTTCCCCGCTGTTCTCCAGGAGCTGTGCCGATGCTCGGCGACTATCCCACGGCCGAGGAGGCGCAGGAGAGGATGAGGATGCTCGAGCAGGAGCACGCCAGGTTCGAGGCTGAAGCGCGGTTCGAGGCTGAAGCGCGATTCAGAAACAGGCGACTGTTGCTGGCCTTGTACCAGTCAGGCAGCAACGGCGCCACAACGGCCCCCACCCCGGCGGCGACGCCCGCCGCTGGACCTGCTTCCTCCGCCGTCGCGAATCCGACTCTCCCTTCCTCTTCCGATATTGGCAGCAAGACCGCCGACGAGCTAGGAGACGAGGAGGAAGATGTGGACGTCGGGCCCCCGGGGGAATTCATCACCGGCAAGTATCGGCGTCGACACTACCAGGTTCCGTTCGCGAGTGATGATACTGCGGACGACAACGTCCCTCCTGCCTCGGGCAAGCCCGCCCCCAGCAAGGCTACTCCGACCGTCAAGGACAAGTGCACCGCGAAGGGCAAGTCGGACCCCAAGGGAAAGGGAAAGGGCAAGGCAAGGTGCCGACGAACAGTAAAGTCGACGATTCGCAGCGCACCACCGACTCGTATCTGTCCCACGAGGACCGCGAGTTCGGCGTATCCGAGCGGGACCTTCCTCCCGGGAAGCCCGCTACGAAGACAACAACGAGCGGGAAATGGCGGCGTTCGCCAACGTCATTAGGCGGACCGAGCAGGTCCGATCCAAGGCCATCGTCCAACACGACGCGGCCTTCCACGCCGCATGGTCTCAGTTGTACACCAAGCACAACATGACCAAGGACAAGAAGAAGTGGAGCGAGTTCACCTACGAGGAGCTGTACGACAACTGCTCTGCGCTCCGAGCTGGGTTGGAGAAGTACTGGGTGCAGGCGCTTGGATGCGTCTTGCCGACTTGGGTGAACAACCTCAGCGACCACTTCTTCTCGTCTGCGCGGCATGTCGCCTCGCTCACCCAGGCCGAGCTGCTCATGCTGGATCCGTCCAAGCCACCTCAGCATCTGCTGGACCAAGCCCGGCTGCAAGAGGAGGGCGAGGCAGAGGTTCGCGAGCTCAACCAGCAGGCGAATTATGCCCGGATCATGCACGAGGTGACGACGGACGAAGCGCAGCGTCCCGATGGCTTCCCTCTGAGCCAAGACGGGGCGGAGGGTTTCAGAGGGATGGATGCGAGGACGCTCGCAGAGCATCTGGGGATGGACGGGGTGCTGGACAAGGAGCGTTCCACCTCAAACATCACTGTCCCTGGGTCTCCCTCTCCACTCCGGCACCCGCCGACGATGCCCCCCTTCCCCCCTTCCTCTTCTCTCCCCGCCATCCGTGCCCCCCTCCCCCCTCCCCCCCGCGCGGGCGCGGGCCATGAACTACCAACAACCCGCCATATCCGACCATACTAACTTAGATCCGAACGACCTTCAAGATCACACCCCCTTTTGCCAATTCCATACTCCAACCCTTCGCAGAATCTCTGGGACGGGGTTGCAGTATGGCATTGTCAGGAGGGTGTGTGATCTGAGTCCTCAGATCGATTTCGATGATTGACACGGAAGGTGGACTAGAGTCGAAGGGGAGGGAGACGAATGCGGGGTTTGGCATCCTTCCGGTGACGCTATGAACGTATGAATGAGTTGATGAACTGGGAACACGATCAGATCATCACTGAGCCGTTCCAACTCGAGCCACTCGTGCCACTCGGCCGGGTGCCACTTTTGATCCGAGCCTAGGCGAGACTCGGGCCGGGACGAGCAGTCTCTGATCCTCCACCTCCCGACCTCGACAGGCATATGCATACAAGTACGAGTACCCATCCGCTATATATCTAGAGGAGCAATCTTGTCCGACTCCTGTACGGTCACTCCTCACATTACTCGCCGACGCCGTTACTGTTCGTCTCATGGTATAACACCGCGTTGCCAGCGCGACCCAACCCTCCACCCATGTCACGACAGGCCGCCTCGCGTTTACGGCTGCCCGCTCAGACCTTGTACACTCCAGCAACGTTTCGCATCGTCCCACCGACCTCAACACGGTCTTCATACTCCTCATACTCCTCCTCGAGCTCGAGACCGAGAGCCAGTCCACCCGCCTGCCTCGCCTGCGCCGCGTCGCCTGCTCTGTCGCTCCGACGCGCCCCGATGTATCGCCGCAGCACCTCCAAGGCGGGTCCTTCATCCGACAAGGGTACCCCGTCCACCTCGCACAATCACAACCACAGCACCGCCAGCACCGCATCCTCATCCAAGGGGAAACACGACCACGACCACGACCACGATCACAGCGGCGACGAGAACGAGCACGAGCACGAGCACGGCGGGCTGTTCCATACCCACGCGCACGACCACTCCGAGGGGGCCGAGCAGATTCTCAACGCGTTCAAATCGGGGCATCTCGATCGGGGCACCAAGATCACTCTGCTGGGACTGGGGAGCAACGTCGCTCTCACCGCGACAAAGGGGCTGGCGGGGCTTTGGATGAACTCGGCGTCGCTCCTCGCCGAGGCGGGGCATAGTTTATCTGATTTGCTCGGGGTGAGTTCGACATGGTTGCGCAGAGTTGTACACGGGGTCATCGCAGCGATTTTGACACCCTTAGGACTTTGTGACGCTCGCGACGTGGAGAATATCCCGCAAGGCGCCTACGGACAAGTATCCTTGGGGTTACAGCAAGTTTGAGACGTTCGGGACGTTGAGCGTTAGCATCATCCTCGGTGCGTACGATTGAGACGGAAGCCGGATCGTGGCGTCTCGGCTGACCTTGCTAGTCGGCGGAGCCATCGGGATAGGCCTGCATTCATACCACGTATGTGCGGCGAGGAGATTTGCTCCTTGTCGAACCATCTCCATCACCTCGCCCAGTCGCTGACGGACCGCAGCTCCTACTCCAGACCCTGTTGCCCTACCTCGAAACCCTTCCCCCGGGTTCCACCCTGTCCAACCTGGGTCACTACCTCCCCGCTTCCGTCCCCTCTCCCCTGCTCGAGCTGTTCCACTCGCACGGCCCCTCTGCGCTCCCACACGACCACGACCACGGCGCTGGCGTGGCCGCCGATGCCGCTGCAGCGGCTCATGACCACGGCGTGTCCGGCGCCATCCTCAACCCCCACGCAGCGTGGTTCGCGCTGGCCAGCGTGTTGGTCAAGGAGTGGCTATATCGCCTGACCAACAAGGTCGCGGCGGAGGAGCACAGCCCGGTGCTCAAGGCGAATGCGTGGCAGTGAGTGCGCGAGGGCGGCGGCGGCGTTCTTTCATAATCAACGCTGAGACACCCAGTCACCGAGCCGATGCGATGACTTCGCTGGTCGCCCTTGCGTCGATCCTCGGCTCGTCGTTTGGCGGTTACACCTTCCTTGACCCTGTCGGAGGTCTCATCGTGAGTCCGAGTCGTCCTGGACGAACCGTGTTTGTTAGTTCCGGCCGCTCACGCCTCACGTCTCAGGTCTCCGGCTTCATCCTCCAGCAAGGCGCCATGCTCTCCAAGGTCGCTCTGCTCGAGCTGCTAGACGCCGGCGTCGACTCCAAGACCCAGCGGAACATCGAGTCGGCGGTGGAGCGTCTCGTGGACGGGGAGCAGCTGCTCGGCGTGCGGAACGTCCGGGGCGTCAAGTCGGGAGGTCAGACCCAACTCGACCTGACCATCAGCGTGCCCGCGGAGATGACGGTGCGGGAGTCCCACTCGGTGGAGCAGATGGTGAGGGATACGGTGCTCAAGGCGAGGAAGGACGTGCGCGAGGTGAAGATCCATGTGCATGGCGAGGAGGAGGCGGAGAGGGAGCAGAGGCTAAATGGGGCGGTCAAGAGAGAGGAGAAGAACGGCGAGGGAGGGCCGAAATCAGACTTTGGGGCGGATGGCTGCTAGAGTGGAAGGCGCAGGCAGGAGCTGCATTGTGTGGGGAACCGCTGGATGGGTCTGCGGAGCTGCGAGCGTGAGGGACTGGCAGAGTCAGTGAGCCCGGAACAGAATCCTAGGCAAGAGGCTGTGGTTCAGAAATCAAAGGCGTCATGCCAGAACGCGGTAGAAGCGGAGGCTGGGAGCGGGGCCTGCGAGCTCCAAGCCAGGAAATTCGAGATGGCAGCTGCAGCGACATAGAAGTTGATCGAGCCAGGACGGTAGGTTATGTGTACAGGTAGAAGAGGAGCATCTTGTAGCGAGAGACTTGGTGCATCCGTTCCATCGGGGATGGTCGTCAGATCGACCAGCCATCAGTCGAGGACCAAGCCGGCCCAGGGTAAACGATCCGGCAGTCAGTCTCGGATCCGACGACACAGGGTCTGAGCGCCTGGTTCGCTGGGTCAGGGGTTCTCGGAGGGTTGCACAGCGGAGTCCCCGGGAGGACGTGCGGCGCGAGCTGTGTCGCCGTATTCTTGTGGCGGCGAACTCGTCACAAGTCGGAGTCAGCAGTGACTTCGACAACGGAGACGGAGAATAGTTGGCAAGGACAAAGGCGAGTCGGGAATGCAGGAATGTCGCGATCGCGACGGGTCGCCCTAGCGGAGGCCCCTGCGCCATAAGGAAGCTGTCTCGAGAGGGTAGGTAAACGGCGATAGAACGGACATTGAGAGGCTCTTGGCAGCGGTATGAGGAACAAGACCATCACGCGACTCGCTGGCGAGATGGGTCCATGCCGGCGGGACGATGCCGGGAGGAGATCGGATCTGATCTGGTGTGGGAGACAAACACGACTGGAACTGGCTGTGGCTGTGGTCAGGTGGCCCGTGGCTGGAGACGTCGCGAACGACGAGACGATCGTCCCAGTCGCCGGGATGCACGCGTTGCTCCTTCTCCCAGAGGCGTTGTTCGGTTTCGCTTCGATCTCGGTCTCGGCCTCGGGTTCTCCGATATGAGCATCGGAATGACTCTGAACAGGGGCAGTATCGAAGTATCCGCTGCGTCTGGGCGCGGGTCGGAAAGGCGAGGTAGGGGGGTCGGGGGTGTGAACGCAGAAGCGCTCGAACCCCGTTCTGTCCTCATGACCGCTCGGGTTCGTGTGCGCTCTCGATCGTTCGCGGGGAAAGGTCTGGGGCATTCGCTTGGCACCGGGCTTTCGCATCGAGCACGCGCGGCAGCTGCAACAACGAGTCGGACCGTTGGAGTGAGTAGAAGCAGGGGGTGCGTCGATTCCTTGCCACGCCACGACGGATGCAGATGTGCGGCTGCTGCGATGAGAGTGATCTGCGTGACGAAAGAGCCATAACTACCTCGACGTGCGACGCTGCGAGGCGGCAAGGTCGTGACGGCTGTCTGCTGCATCCGTGACGATCAATTCGGGTCTGACGCCAGATGATCGGCTCCCAAGCGGAGTGTATGCGTGGTGCTTGGTGCGGTGCGAGAGGCTCCCATGCTCTCCCCATGCACCGTGCGAATGCGCCCAGCCTCCTGAACGCAATACAATCGACCACACCCGCGATCGACGTGACCGAGCTTTGCTTTCATCTATTATCCTCTGGGCCGAGCAAGCCAGTGACAGCGTGCGGCGTACGGCGTGCGGCCCGGGGGGGAGGGGAGGGGAGGGGAGGTGTCCCGATTCATTCAGGATTCAGGGTGCTTGAGTCTCGGGATAGGGATCATATTGCCCATATTAAAAAACCGCTCCATCCTCATCGAATCCTAGGGATCCAAAGGCGTAGTGCGACGCACTCGGGTATCTCGAATGCAGCTGCGACGATCCTCATCGCTTAGGGTATCAGCTAGCATCCGACTGACCAGACCGACACCATACTCGTCTCTCATCTCATACCTTGCACCAATCAGGTTGGCTCCATAACACACCGTGTCCAGACCCTGCTAGCGCCATCCCGAGTGACAAACCTCTCTCACCCTCGAAACGATGACTTGGACTCGCTGACTACTCGTGTCTCTCGTCTCCACTCTCATCCGCTTCCCCCGCGGAACGAGCCAGCCCGACGCCGTCATGCCATGCCTGCCATGCACGCCGCCTCGATTGATCGTCCGTAAATTACCTTTTTTCGGTCATTGTTCGATGGGGCAGCGTTTTTTTTTTTTTTTCAAACGCCGCAGAGCAGACCTTGGCTCCAGCGCCGATGCCTGGCCTTCCGACGGGACCGAGAGAACAGATGCAGCATCATCACCCCGCACAGACACTGACAAAGACGAGGAGAGAGGGAACAGGAGAGGGAGAGAGTCCACCCCTGTGAGCCTCCACCAGCGTTAGCGAACCGGTTAGATGAGCCGTCCGACGCTGGGATCGCACCCTTCGGCGGGCACACCGTTGCACGTCGCATGCGGCCCGCTCCGTGGCTTCCCGGCTAAGGAAAAGGATCCAGAGGCAAAGCACTGTACCTCGCAGGATAGGGTCCAGATGGACCTTCCTGTGGGAGCTGGGCGATCGTCGACGGTCCGGATTCAAAAGAAAAAGAGACAAGCGGTACGGTGTCACCTTGTCACCGTGGTAGCCCAGCTCGTAGTGAACCTGATTGCCCGAATATTTACTCCGGAGGGAAGGGCTAGCTAGCGTCTTTTCTTGGCTCGCCCTTGGCCATCAAAGTCCGCTTCCGTATTCAATTGCAGCACCACACCACCCACGACTACGACGACCACGACGGCGGATTGCACGACGAATACCGGGCGACTTTGACCACGAGACGCAGAGACGCAGACGCAGGCGGAGACGCAAACCGCGCTAGTGGAGCGAGCACGGCACGGCACGAGGCGCAGAGCTGTAGGCCGTAGGCTGTTCGAATACTCGTACAGCAGCGGTCGGGATCTGCGTGCCGAGACGGCGCAGACGGCGCTTGGGATTGGGGCTAGCGTCTTTTTGGCTGCCGCACTCCAGCTCTGGACCGACAATTCCCCTTGTCCCTTTGCTCGCTCGCTCGCTCCGGGGCCGGCAGAACGGTTGTCCGAGCAAGGAGGCAGTGTGTCGCCGCCTCCACATTAGAGGACAGACAAGACACCAGGACGGGCCCGTTGAGACGGTATTCCAAATCCATCTCCCTTCACCGAGAGCAATCCGCTCGATCACATCGCAGCACCCGCACCCGCGACCGCCCTCAACCCTGTTTTGGAGCGCGGCCCCACCTGCGCCGATTCAATCAATTTCAATCAATCAACCCAGCAACACTCGTCATCTAGAACATCGTCCCCAGGTAGTCAAGACTTCCGCTCCTCTCCCTCCCTACCCGCCCCTCTCGACTCGACTCGACACCGCGGCCTGCTCGCTCGAAACGTAAGCGCCCGCCGAGAGTCAAAACCAAGTCGATCCTATTCGGCTGGCTGCCTGGCTGCCTTTGCATCTTTTCACTAGTTGGCTCCCAACTCGGACCAAACCAGGGGAAGAGACGTCCCTAAATTCTCCGGACGCACCGCCCCAAGGCTTCTGTCGATCACTTGGGCTTGTTCTCCGTTGCCCACACGATTCTCGAACAGCGCGACGACGTGGTCAAGACCATCTTTTGCTGGATCCCGACCCTCGCTCACTTGGCTGGATCGCCTAGGAGTCAGCGCTAAGCAGGGTCCAGGCCCTCCGGCTCTTCGCCACCTCGCTCGCTACCAGCTGCTTTACCGCTGCAGGACGATCCGGCGGGACGCATCGTACCAAAACCAATTTGAACCCACAAAGGCGGGCGCAAGGAAACAAACCGCCCCTTACGCCCCACTCCCCACTCTGCCCCCACCCCCGTCCACTGGCGACTCACCACTTGGCCTTTGGTCCTTCGCCCCTGCGCATCACTCCTTGCATCGCACCTCCCCGTCTCTGGCTTGGTGCATGCGTACTCGCCGCTAGCTTGCTCATCTCCGTCCCGCACTATTCTGTACCATTGGCTTGCCCAAATCGAGGCCGCCGCTCGGCATCACGGCCGGTCCTCCCGACCGACTTGTCTCCTCATCTCTCCACACTGGTAATTCCCTCTGCAGTTGAGAGAACTCCCCCTCCCGTGCATCAGTCTCACTCCATCCGTTGTACTCGAGTAAAGTATTCGTGTCCCGCACCACTACCCACACGGCGACCGAGAGTCCGCGTGGTCCGAATCGACACTTCGGCCGCCTTTCGTCGTCCGTAGAATCACCATTGTAGTCACCTCGGCTCGATCGTCGTCGGCGCTGTCCCAACACCAGGACGGCGGACTTCTGTGTTCTCCCGGTAGTCGCCGCGCCGTGCAACGGAGCGGTTGGTTTTCTTTCGTTGGCGCGCCTCCTTCCCTGCCCTCTCGACCTCTTCTTGCTTGCCTGACGCCGACGCCTTTTCCCGTACCGCTGCCGTAACTCCCGGGCAGAAATTGGTCGGAAGCGCTATAACTAGTCTCGCCCCCCACCACCCACTCGCTACCTTTTCCCCCTTCTTTCTCCTCGACATGGCCGGTCCAGCATCATCTTCGAAAATCGTGACGACCCCCAACGGCATGGACGACGGCGACAACAGGACGAGAAACGCAAAGGCACAGAGGAGGCATCGGGAAAAGAGAAAGGCACATTTGAAAGCGGTACGTGGTGTGGTTTGTTTGGGTCTTTGTCTTTGTCTTTGAGATCGCATTTTCATGTTGCGGGGTCTTTGCTCGCATCCACCGTGTAAACTATGGTTGGCCGCGTCCAGATCGTAGGTCGCTGACGCCGCCGGACAGCTCGAGGACTCGGTTCAGATGTTGACGGCCCAACTGGAGGATGCCCGTCGACAGCTCGGCCAGTCAGGCTTCAATCGGCTAGGACAACCGCTTTCCCCTCAGTCCAAGGATGCGTCTCAATTGCAAGCCGAAAACGTTTATCTGCGCGAGGAGAATGCCGAGCTGCGGAGGCAGGTCTACGGCTACCGGTCATCAGGGTATGGACACCCGCCAGCACCGTCGGCGCAAGATGGGCACAAGGACTGGGCCGAGGTCAAACAGGAGAGTTCTGCCGGGTTCGGGATGCCCTACGCCGGGCCATCGTCTTCGCTGCCTTCACCACGGGGCGGCGAGTCGAGTCACTCGAGAGGAGGATTGCGGACAGGAGGGAGTGCGGGTGGTCCATCAGATTACATGGGGGTGAGCAACGGATACGATCATTACAATCATGCCTACGCGCCTGTGTCCATGTCTCGCCTCGCGGACGGCTATGGCGATGGCGAGGGCGATGGCCACAGAGGGGCGGCTGTGGCTGCGGCTGGACCGGCGTTCGACGGCTGGGGGCGGGGCTGACAATGGTGCCCTTTGCCCGTTTCCATCCAGGATTCCACCATGCCACCCCCTCCGTCGACGGCCGAGTCGAGCTCGGCCCCTTCGACCGCGTCGTCCTACCCCCCACCATCTGTCGATCACTTTTCCTCCATCTCCCGCAACTCTCGCAACAGGATGCTCCCTTCGTCCTCGGTGCGCGCTTTCGCGTTGCCTTCCACGTCATTGGCGCCCTTGCTGACCGCTGTAGCAGGCCCCATCGACTTCGCCCTACGTCTCCAACGCGTCGTCGTTCCCGACCGACCCCCGAGCGCATTCCCTAACCCAGTTGAGCCCGCTCGTCGACCGCTACCCACCAGCCCGATACGAACCCCACTTGTATTCCTCTCAACAGGCCTCGAACGCTTCTCCGTCCTCGTCCGGTGAGCAACACCACCACCCCACCAACCTCCTCCGCACAACTTCCCTCGCTCGGCCATGCCATATCCGCCCGCGCCCGTCGACATGTCTTACGGCAGGCCAGAAGGCGAGGTGTGGAATCCAGAGGTGAGTGCGAGCGCGAGCGCGAGCGCGTGTAGCGCTGCTGCAGTGCTTTGTACTCGCGGTGTTTTGTCGGCCCAGGGCACACCCCATGCGTCGGGTCGTGTACGCGCAGGCGCAGGCGCAGCTGACATGCTCGTACAGGCCGGTCCGCCTCCTTTCCAGGGATCAGTCTACCCGATAGGCTTTTCGCACGACAATCAAAACGAAGAATGGCATTCCGGCCATTGACAATGACATATCTGTCCAGTAGTAGTAAAGTGTAGTACACGCAAACACGCCAGAATCGCTCGATAACATCATCTTTCATCTTCTACGGGGTCAGCCCAAATCCAAGGGCTCGAGGTCTCGACGTGCGCGCGACTGTCTCGCCCACTTGGGCAAAAATTCTTTATAACCTTGGTGATAATGCACAATGCACCGTCGGTTCGGGTGAAAGGCGCATGGCGTATGGCGTACCCAGTACCTGTACCAGTACATTTCGCGGCATCGTTTCCAGCTCGTGGATCGTGTTCCTCTGCGTTCCTTGTTCCTCCACAGCGTGTCTGCGAGAGCACCCACTCGCATTCCGGTGCTGCTCAATGTGGAATCCACCATGTACTGGGTTGAGCAGGAACGACTTGCAACGGTTCCAGCCGTTCCTCCACGGTCCTTGCATGTAAGGTTACGTTCCGACCTCCGCGTATGTATCTCCTGACCTCGACAACCTCTCGAGATTCCCCTGCGGCCTGTGTTCGTGCGTACCCGCTCCCGCGACCAGGACCCTTCGCTTACAGCAACAAGCATATCTTACCGAGGGCTACGCCTCCTCGTTTCGGAGGCATTTGAATCCCTGGGATGGGATTCTGACAGTATGGTATCGACATGGTAAACAACTCATGCAGTACCATTCCTCCTTCGTGCACTTTCTCCACGGTCGCCCTCGCCGGCGTTTTCGCGCTTGTGATATTTACCCCCGATTTCATACATGTCCAAGGTTCAAGCCAAGTTCAAATGACACCGCGCGGGCTCATACCAAAATGCTATACCGCTCTCCTCGTACATGCGTCTCGTGACGTTGTGTTGTGTCACCGGTCACTCCACGGATTCCTCCCTTGCACAGCGCATTACGAATATCGTTTGCTGGAATCATTCTCGGAACCCAACGTGTCCACCCTCGTTTGTCACCTGGGTGGCTTCAGGCGCTGCAGGTTGGTTTGGCGTTGAAGCCTTGGAGGTCCCCTGTCGAAAGCTTTTCCCTCTTCCCCCCCTCGATCTTTGAGACTCGCCCACAATCGAGCGCGCTCCGTCTCGTCATGTTACGTCAAATGCTACAGTATCAACACCACATTGTCGCGACCCTGGCACGAGCACATGAACCCATGAACACCTTCACTCCCGGGCCCCGATTGTCACACTATGTATCTCTTGGTGCTCGGTCACGCCGCGAGGAAATTAACTGTACTCGCCGTCCAAGACCCCAGGGTATGACCTATTCGTTCAGGGCAAAAGATGGACCAGGAGCGAGTGGCATCGGCGTCGGACTCGACGGTGCCGTCTCTCCCGATAGGCGGTCATGACACCGGTACTCCATACTCACATAATCGACCGATCACCTCGGTCTCCGCGTCGCCGCGTTGCCCTACTTGGCACTACTTTGCTTGGGGCCTCAGGATCAGGAGCGTTCACAGTGTCCCATCCAAAGCTCGAATACCGAAAGCAGTCATCCGGTCTCACGATTCCGAATGTGGCTGCGTGGCTGCGTGGCTGCGTGGCTGCGTGGCAACGTGGCAACGTGACTCCGTACGCGAGTACGTGAATCGCGAGTAGTCACCCCGATTACAGTATCGTTAGTCACTCGCTACTCACCCGGTCCCTGATGCTGACGGAGTGATCGAGGGGGTGGAGTCGTGGACCGATGGACCGATGGACCATCAAACTCAAGCCCCAAGGCTGAGGCGAACGGCGGCTACCAGTGGTTAGGCGACATCAGGCTCTCGCTGCGTCTCCTCCCTCCCTCTCACTGTTTCTCTTCACCGTCGTGTGTTCCTGTGGCGCTATCACGAACACTCTCACCCTCATGTCAGGTAGTCGGGTAGTAATTGGGAATCAATCGGTGACTGACCATACATATGTGACATGTGCAGCGGCCTTGGTTATTGCGATGGAACCTCAAATCGGAAGCGCTGTGCTGCGTCCCCGTTTGGCCGCTTGCACGGTCGCGACTCACGACCCACACCTGGCGAAATTGCGTCCATGTGGCTGCGCCGCAGAGCGGTGTTGTACGTTTGATACTGGACAACTTGTGGTACAAACCCTACTTGCGCACCTGACGTGCCCGTGCGTGCCCTGCACAAATCACGTCGACGGGAGCGTCGTCGCGTACTTGCGATGGCTCGACACACGTCCTGGACGTGACGGCACGGTTGCGTTCTGAATACTATGGACTGTACTCTGCTGTACATGTCCACGTAAAGCCGAGAAGAGCAGCAGGAAGTGCAGAGCTCATGCCATACTTGTCCTGCAGCCGCCGGGGGCGTGCACATGCCATGATTGTCCTGTAGCCACCGGGAGCGCATGCATTGTGGTCATCCTGGTGATTGTACAGTGATTAGGCGCGCCCCGACAACGACATGGTGCAGCCCAGCCTGAATCCACACCACATTCATGTTCATACGTATTTCACAAATTTCACAACCATTTCCCATTTCCTCATTCTTTTCTGACCATACAACCGCACCACGCGCCAGATCCCATGCCACCTACACCCTACACCTTGACCCAACCGTCGCTCCCGCTCGACCGCTTCGACTTGGCGGAAGCGAGCGTGAGCTTGATCGTCTTCACCTCGAACCCTCTGAAGCTGAGCTTGACGCCGTACGCCTTGGTCTCCTCTCCGCCTCCGCTGATCCCGGTCCGATCGTCGGGCACCTCGAGTAGCTCGAGCGGCTCGATCTCCTCTTCGAGCAGGTTGACGAGACTCGCTTTGGTCACGTCAAGGTCGTAGCTGGCAATGGGTTTCTGAATTAGTAACAAGTCAAATCAACAAACGCAAATCGCTCTCACATCTTCAGCGTCGTCTTGGCATGACCGCCAAACTGCTCGAAAGCGCGGAGGACAACCGTGGTCTTTCCCGTGTCCGCGTCGTCCTCGCCCCGCTTGATCGTCTCGACAAAGACGTTGTGCGTACCCGGTGCCCTGAAGGGTGGCGACAGCGCCAGGGGCGAGGCGGTGAGCTCGTTCGTCTTGGAGCTGGTGTACCGAACTACGACGACTCAGCACGGGCCCAAGGACCGGCGCGAAGAAAGGAAAGGTTCGCGTCCGACGCACGGTGAAGAGGCGTGTTGAACGCATAGGACACTTGGGGGACGTCGCTCTCCGCAAAAGTGCCGAGGTGTGGGTATACCGCCCAGGAGAAAGCATGGCTCCCCATATCCGTCTCCGGGTCAGGTTGGGTCGGCGCCCGGAGCAGCGAGAGGCGCATGACGTTGCCCTCGGTCGCGCTGGGATGTCAGGAACAAGTCGAGCTTTAGTGGGGCTTACTATCCGTATTTGCAGTCGTTCAGAATCGCGACGCCGTAGCCGTACTGGATTGACCGTCAGCACAAAGCGAGCTGCGCAATGGTACGAAGTGCCAACTCACCTCGGAGTAATCGGCAAACTTGTGCCCGCAGACCTCGAACCTGAAGGTATCAGCACCAAGCCTCTACCGCGTAAGCGGGAAACACGCACTTTGCAGCATCCCATGACGTGTTACGGTGAGTCGGCCTCGAGACGACGCCGAACTGCGTATCGTATGTCGCCGTGTCAGACTGGATGTCCACGGGGAGCTCGACTGGTCGAGTGAGCTTTGGGCGAGGGAGAACAACTCTCGGAAAGCACGGTGGCTCCATGGGGCCAACGTACATTTGAGGAACTTGTGCTTCTCCCTCCAATCACTATTTGCGTCAACAAGGCTCCAAGCTCGTTCGTAGCGAGCACTCACACCACCGCGCTGAACCGGATCATGCTCCTCGCGTCCTTCTTCAACGACGCGGGCACGGCGTCAAGCGAGATCTGACAATGATCAGTATCGGCCGGCCAAGCAAACAGTCTCCCGCCAAGCCTGAACCCACCTCCACCTCCATTGAGCTCTGGCCGACACGGAGGCTAGCCCCGATCGTCGCCCTCACCGGACCACCCTCCAAGACCCTGACGTTGCCAAACTTGAGGTGGGTCTGCTTCTCGAGGTGGAACTGGTCGACGTCCCATGCGTCCCAGAAGTTGGGGTTGTCCTCCATGATGACCATCCCAGCGGTCTGGCCATGGGCCAGGAGCTCCTTGCTGACGCTGGATCAGCACCGACCTGACCATGCCAGAGCAAGAGCAGATCGCGTCACTCACTCCGCTGCCTTGTCGTAGATACTGGCGATACGGCCGTCCTCGATCTTCATCACGAGTGACTCGTTGGTCATGACGAAAACGCCAGGCTCAGATTCCGCAACTGTCACCCGGGCAACGTCCGCATAGAGCCCCTTTGGCTGGCCGATCACCGTCTCGTCGCTCGCGTCCATGAGCATGTACCCCTTCTGGCCGTCCCCAGAGACCTGCGCGCATGAACCGCGCAATCCCGCAGCTCCAGTCAGAGGCACAGTGACGACCTCTTGGCGCGGGTAGTTGTGGAGCGTGTTGATCGCAAAGACGCGAGAGTTCGATGGCACCTTGGTGGCGGCGTCGAGTGGGTGCGAGTTCTTGTAGAGCGCCGAGTAAGCCTCTTCGAGGACGGCGCGGATGTATTTCTGGATGCCAGCGTACTTTTCCTCGGCGTCTTCGTAGATCTACCCGGTCAGCATGCAGCGGTGTGCGGGGGCCTCACCATGGCGATACCACTGCCCGGGAGCACGTCATGGAACTGGCAGAGCAAGAGGTCCTCCCAAGCAGAGTCGATTTTCTAAACCCAGGCATCAGCTCGCACATCTCGACGGTGGAAAGCACGCACGTCTTTGGGGTACTTGTACGAGGGGTCCGCCAGACTCGCCGCGGTGGCAGCGAACTCCGCCTCGCGCATGAGAATCTCGCTCTTGCGGTTGCCTTTCTTGATGGAACCGTGAGATGTGTATGTACCGCTGGGTCCGTGTCAGCGACATCGACACCCTACCCGATAGCTCCCACATTCGTTCGGCGCGACGCAACGAAGAATCGACCAACGCACCGGTGGAACTCGGCATATAGCTCTCCTCGCCAGTTGGGAAGCTTTCCACCGTTGATAGTCTCCTCTCGCACCGAGTCGAAGAACTGCTCGAAACTCCCGCCCATCTTGAGCGGCGGAAGCATGCCGCCGACGTCGTGTTGCTTGGTGGTAGCCCGGATTCGGCGGAGCTTCTCAAGCATCGGCGGCGTGGGACCACCACCGCCGTCACCGTTACCGAACAGCAGGAGCGCTTGCGCTAAGTGACACGTCAGCGACATCACTTGGCAGAGACTCGTGTTCGCGCACAGGTCACCTCGGTATTCTTGTGGTTCGTCACCGCCCGGCGGATGTCGTCGAGGTTGCACCTGAACCGTCAGCGGTGGGTGCAGTGGCAGAGCGCCGTTCAGACTCACTGGCTGTTGTAGTTGTCGACGGGCGTCATGTGGGTCAGAATCTGGGAGCTGTCCAGACCGACCCAGTTGAAGGTTGAGTTGGGGAACGTGTTGGTGTTGTTCCAAGAGAGCTTTTGAGTGAAGAAGTTCTGGCACCCTGCGAGCCTCGCGATCTGCGGGAGCTGGCTAGAGTAGCCGACTGTCCGAATCAGCGAGGCCGTCCAGCCCCTTCATGAGACCGCTCACATGTATCGGGCAGAACAAAGGTCTTGCAGGTGATGCCGAACCTGCTCTGGTAGTACTTTTGCCCGTAGAGGAACTGCCTGACCAAGGCCTCTCCCGAGGGCATGTTGCAGTCCATCTCGACCCACGTGGCGCCGACGGGCTGGAAAGTCCCCTCGGAGATCTTCTCTTTGATACGGGCGAAGAGGCTCGGGTAGAGCTGTTCGACCCACTTGAACTGCTGGGCCTGAGTGGCGGAGAAGCGGTGCTCGGGGTAACGGTCCATGAGATCGCACTGGGTGGACCAGGAGCGGGCTGACTTTTGCTGCGTCACGGAGAATGGCCAGAGCCACGCGGTGTCAATGTGGCTGAGGCGTCAATGGGACGGCGTCAATGAGCTGGGGCAGCAGCATACTCACCAGTGGCCGATACCCCAAAGGGTGCCCTTTTGCTTCTCCGCGCTCTCACTCTCTTTCTGCACCTTGTCCTCCCAGGCCTCACCCAGGATCGCCTCGGCCGTCTTTCTCGCCGCCTTGACGCTCTCCATGTCCCCTGTCTGGAACACGTTCATGATCTCGTTGGCCGTCCACTGCGCCTTCATGTGCATCGGGCAGTCGTCGGGCAGGTTATCCACGAGCTGATGCAGGTGGTCGAAATCCCACATGAGGCGCCAGGCCTCCATGTTGGGAACGACGAGGTCGCACGAGTTGAGCCAGTAGTACCGGTTCTGGTCGGGAGGGTCCATCCCGTTCTGACCGAACATCTCGTTGGACGAGGCTTCGATGAAATAATGGGCCACACCGGCTTTACGGGCAGTGGGCGGGATGATGAATTCGACGCGACGTTCCGTGCCCCATCCGCCGGTCAGACCTGGCTACGATCAGCGAGCAACGCGCAATCAGACACATCACCATCCCCCACCCGAAGCCACGCACCGTGGATGGGATCGCCGTCGGTGGTGTACACCATGGCCTCTCCCGAACAATCAAATTCGAGCTGTACACGCTCATACCCTTCCCAGTCCTTCGGAATGTGCAGAGCAACTTTGAACCAATGGTTTGTCCAGCTGGGACCGAATGCCTCGCCCTTCTTCGCCGGCCTGTACTTTTGCCGCTTGGCCTCGTCAAAGGTCGGCTTGGTCCGGCCGGGCGCAGACCATACTTCCAGCTTGACGTGCTCGGTGTCGTCGAGTCGGTGCGAGAAGAGGAGCGGGGAGAGGTTGACCGAGGAGAAATGTCCGCCCTGGCATGGTCAGTGGACGTCCAACATCGGGCGCAGACGCAGGGCGGAATCGGCCGATTGACATGATCCGGTCGAGGCGAATAAGCATGGTCTGAGGGTCGGGACAACTCACGACGAACTGCCCAAGGCGTCCCCGAATCGAGCCGAGGTGCCGCGGACCTGAATCACTCAGCTTGACATTCAACAACATACCGCGGATCTCGAGCTGAGCGACGCAACACCCCCGATCAAGACCACGCGGTGTCCCGTGGCCCATCACAGCCCGTTACCGTGGCCGATCTCACTCACGGGCCTCGAAGTTGAGTTGCGGGTAGGGGTGCTTCTTGAGTTCAGACATGACGGCTGCTTCGCTGACTCGCTGGCTTGAATGGGACAAGCCAGGCTATGCGTTGAGTTGTCAAATAGCGATGCAGATGCAAGATGAGGGTTGTCATCACGCGGTTTGCTACGGTCTCGCCCCGGTCTCGCCGTCGCAGCTAGCCGGCGCAGAGTGGAGGCAAAGTGGGGGAACGGCGGCGGAGGGGGCGGGATCAAATCGACACCACGTCACACATATACATCCACATTGACAGGCATCCGTCCACATCCCTTGTCAGTTCTTGCTACAGCGCGACTCGCCCCTCGCCGCTCACCCCCGCATGCCAAAGCATGTCCCAAGCTTCAAGCACCTCCTCGCGACCTCCCACTCCCGCGGGCCGGCCAAACGCCCCGAGAAGAGCGTCAATGACCTCCTGACCAGCTCGCGGACCGGCCAGCAGCAGCAGCAGCAGCATGCGGCGGCGGCGTCGTCGTCTTCTTCCCTCGGGCCGCTGGGCCGGGAGACCCCCCCGCACCTGAGGCATGGCGAGAGGGTGTGGGTGCCTTCTCCCGGGACAGCTGGGGATGGTGGTGGTGGTGGACTCGGTTTGGTTGATGTGCAGGAAGGAGCGGTGCATCCGTAAGTGGAGAGGGCTCCGCGGCTGCTCTCGCGTGATCTGGACGATCTCGACACATGTGTGAGGCTGACTCAGAGCAGCGCCGAGCTGCTGCGCCGCTCGCATGTCTCACAGAGACAGGCGTCGCGATCCGTCGCCGGTCCTGCGCCACCTCCTTCATGGCGCGAATCAGCCCCCAACCG
Organism: Saitozyma podzolica; assembly: GCA_003942215.1. Classification (NCBI taxonomy): domain Eukaryota; kingdom Fungi; phylum Basidiomycota; class Tremellomycetes; order Tremellales; family Trimorphomycetaceae; genus Saitozyma; species Saitozyma podzolica. The sequence continues at coordinate 10,201 of RSCD01000021.1, read as the reverse complement.
CTCCGGCTCGTCGCGCCAGGTTGAGCCTATCCAAGCGATCCAACCCGCCACCGCCGCGGACCTCCGGCACTCATCGGACCTCTTCAGTCTGACGCATCGCGATCTCACCTCCCCGACCCGCAGTCATCGAAGCACGGGTCCTCCCGGTCTGGTCGAGCACGGTCTGATGGCGGTGCTGCGCCACCTGGAAGATGAGCGAGTCGTCTACCTCCCCACGGATGAAATCCAGGTCGACCAGACGCAGGTTCCACCAAGCTCGGATAGCGGGAAGAATGAAGAGATCACTCTCGGCGCCTTGCTTCGAGAACAGGTCGCATATCTTGAGCCTCATCTCAAGGCGGCCCTGCTCGACCTGGCTTCGATGATCCCCGAGGGGTCCTCCCGACTCACCGACCGCGGGCTCGGCGCGATTCTCAACTCCCCTCCAGAGAGTATGGACGAGTTGGACCCCATCCCCGACCACGACGACAAAGACAACGACGCGACAAGCTGGGATGAACCCACTTCCTCTACGGCATTACACCACCTCCCTCTTACGCTGCATTCAAGCCCACTCTCGTTCATCCGCCAGCTTCCCTCCTTTCCGGGGATATCGCTCACTTCCCTCAACCTCGCCTATTGCACCATCACCAACCTCGACCGGCTCGTCTCCGCCCTACCCTCCTCTCTCCGTGAACTCGGTCTCGCGGGCGTGCGACTCCCCCACAAGGACGCCCAGGAGAACTGGCGCCGCGGAACCGCTTCTCTCGGAAGGAAGTTTATCGTTCTTACGATGCTGGATCTGAGTTTCCCGCCCGTGGAAATCACCCCGGGGTTGCTGGCGGGAATGATTCATCCCCCGAAAAGTCGTTTACCCTCCCTGCGCCTGTTGGGGCTCAGGGGGAGGTCCACGGGCAGTGCAGCGCAGAGCGGCGGCGACGTTTCGTGTGCAGATCAGACCGGGAGCGCGGGGGAGAGTGCTGCCGTGGAGGTGCGTCGGGCTTTGGCGGCAGTCGTCCGCGGACAGGGCCGACAGCGATACGTAGACATCATTTGGGAGTGAACCAGCTCGACCGTGTCACATCGTATAACAATGGCACAGCAATGCATGCGTGTGACGTTGGGCAGTGCGCAGTGCGAGACAATCCGACATCAAGTTTCCTTCCAGTTCTATCCCTCTCAGATCGTGCCATTGGTGACGGACCCCTGTCCGGCCTGTCCAGCCTGTTGGAACCACGGTATCTCTGTGAGCCACTGCTGCTCAAACGAAGACACGTTGCGGGCGTATATCGACGACGTGATGGTCTGACGAGTGAGCCGGCGTCACCTCAAACGTGACGTGGTAGCGTGAACACTCACCAGCTCGTCATACAGGATCGCCGGGGTCTTCTTGCTCATGAGCACGGAGCTCGGGTGGATCTTGACTTGCTAGGGTCCTGTTAGACATCTGGTCTGATCCATCCCGGCGCCGGTGCTTGAACTCACCAAGCTCCCCGCTGTCTGCCGATAGGTGCCGTCCGGTGTGATGATCGCCGAGTTCATGAACAGACCCGCTAGGAGGCACTTGCCCACTCTGTCCCATTCCGTCCCGCAGCTCGAATCCGGATCCCTGCCCTGCCTCACCGCCAGCTCGCGCAATTGATCCCTGATCCGAACGGCATGCGCAAGAGTCTTTCCATTGACAAAGTTGTCCTTGCACCATTTCGCCACGCCTACGTCCTTGCTCTCCCGGATAGCCATGTACGCGCGAAGCACGTTCATCCCCGTCAGATGATCGCCGTCGCGATGGATGAACTTGGCGCGGGCCAGGGCGATGTTGTCGCGGTCGTTGGCACGGTCGATCCACACGGGACCAGCGACGACGAGGGAGAGGATGTCGATGATTTCGGATGGACAGGGGGCGTCAAACGAAGCGAGGAGGATACGGGCGTGAACGGGGTCGAGAGGGTACGCGAGCATTGATGAACCCAGGGACGTGATTTCGGTGGGACCCTTGAGCGCTCCGAGCCCGGCGAGGGTTTGGAAAGCGGCGAGGACTGGGTTCGAATCAGACCAGGCGACAAGGTTATCACTCACTTGGATCGCGTCCGGGATGGTCAATGAACTCAAACGCGAATGGATCCTGACCCATCGCGACGAGCTGCAAGACCGCCGCAGCGAGGTTACACCTCTGGATCTCGGGCGCATCGAACTCGGCGAGCTTGGCGAAAGCCTCCTGCGTGTACAAACGGAAACACTGGCCCTCACGCTGTTCCATCAGCACGCCGTTATGTCGCCTCGCCACTCGCCGCTCGCCTCCTCGCCGCTCACCTCTCGCCCGGCTCGCCCGGTCCGCTGCCATGCAGCCGCCTTGGAGATGTTCTTCTTCCGCAAATGTTCGATTGCTACACGATCAGCACAAGACCGACGCAAGCAACTTGGCACTGCGCCGACATACCCCCTGACGTCCGGAAGATGTACTCCTTCTCCTTTTTGTACCCCGTGTCAATGACGGACACCACCCCGGGGATCGTCAACGACGTCTCGGCGATGTTGGTCGCAACGATGACCCTGCGGGTGTTCTTTGGCGCGGTCGCAAAGATCTTTGCCTGGGCGGCGGGAGGGAGAGATGCGTAGAGCGGAAGGACGAGTAAATGGCGATGATCTTCCGGCAAGTCTTTTGCAGCTCGCCGGAGGACTTCAACGCAATTTTCAATCTCGTCGGAGCCTACGGCGTGAGCGGGGTTCCGGGGCTCGGGGTTGGGGGTGGGGGGTGGGGGGGTGGGGTTCGGTGAATAGGTTTACTCAGGAGCTGGAATCGCTCCACTCACCCGGCATGAAGACAAGGACATCGCCGTCCTGTCCCGAGGTGCAATGAATCTGCATCGCCTGACGAGCCGCCGACTCGATGTAATCGTCCACGGGCTCCAATGCGTGGCACGTCCCCACGGGAAACATCCGGCCCTTGACGATGAGCGCGTCGCGACCGCTACAGGGGTTAACGGGAGCCACGAGCAATCACGGATCAATATTCCACGTACGTCTCGAAGAACCGAGTGAACTTGCTCGGATCGAGCGTAGCGCTCATCACCACGATTTTGAGCGGCCGCACCGGCTTTCCCTTGCCCTTGCCCTTGGCCCCGATCCCGACGCTGCCTCCGTTCGCCATGTGCCCAGTCGCGCCCTCGCCCTCGCCCTCGCCCTCGCCCTCCGCCTCGCTCGCAATCGCCAGACGCTGCCGTATCCGCTGGATCTTCTTCAGCGCGCCGCATAGAAAGTCCGTGTTGAGCGTCCGTTCGTGCGCCTCGTCAATCACCACGATGTCGTACCGCAACAGCAGATCGAGCCCTTCCTCCGAATCGCCCCCACGTGAGGAGCTCGCGAGTTCCCTACAGATCAGCCAACCACCCGATCACCCGATCATCCGATGAACCATGTCGCCGGTATCTGACTCACCGCATGAGAACTCCCTCGGTGAGATAGCGCACTCCGGTCCGGTGGGACGTGGCGTCCTCGAACCGCACGGTGAAGCCTACTTCGTCGCCTAGTCGGGTGCCAATCTCCGCAGACACGCGCTGGGCCAGTGCGATCGCGGGTAGTCGACGTGGTTGCGTCACGGCGATCCGTGGGGGGCGGGAGTAGTGCGACAGGGAAAGTGCATGGCGACGGAGTAGTTGGGGGAGCTGGGTCGATTTGCCGCATCCGGTCTCGCCGATGATCTGAGGATACCAACTCAGCAGAACGTCACAAGCCAGCCTCAGTGACAGGGATATACGCACCACGGTGGTCTCATGGGAGAGTATCTCCTCGAGGATCATCTTGCGGCCTACGCAGTTCGATCAGCCCGGCCCAGTTCAATCGTTCCATTCCATCGTTCCCGTTCCATCGTGTCACCTTTCTGTTGCGCACAGATCCAAACACACCAAACCCACCTTGATAGAAAGGAAGCTCCTGCCGAGCCACGAACAGTCTCTCCGCCTCTCTTCGCAGCTCCTCGTCAGAGCCCAACACCCGTGTTGCCCCATGCCCATGCCCATTCATCCCCGCTCCCGCCTTTCTCTTCTTCCCCTTGGGCGAGTCCCTCTTCCCATTCGCAATCACCCGCTCTCGCTTCTTGGACACCGGGCTCCGTGCCAGGTCGTCGTCGACAACGTCGTCCTCATCGTCAGAGAGGAAGTTGGACATTTTGACTTTCGGTTTCCGGGATGTCGAAGGTCCAGCTGAGGCGGAGCCGTCTTCGGCTGGGCTATTACCGTTGAGAATCGTCTCGAGGACGGGTCGTGATGACTCGCCGCTGTGAGTCGCTGCCATCGCTGCGAGAGGAGGGGCAAGGTGAAGCCAAATTGAAGAGGTTTCAACGTTTCAACAAAGTGGACACAGACAGACAAGGAATGCTCAAGTCACGTGAGACCCCAGATCACTGCTCGTGATTACGCAAGCACGATTGTATGGAGGCACATGGTTTAAGGTTACAGTGGGTGGCACTTGACCCGGGATCAAATAATCGAGGCGACCTTTGCATTCCTAACCAGCGAGAATACAAAAGTGGTCTAGTAGCAGACCGCCCGCCTCTCTATATACCCAGAAACCAAGAGAGTGTGATGGCCTACACCGGACTGGCCGGGTGATGACCGAGGATGCACAAGGATGTGTAGAATGCAGGATGAGGAAGGACGGGGATGGAGGTGAGCGAAGGGGAGGACTAGCCTCCTCCTTGCGAATGTCAAATTTATAGGATTTGAGCCGCGCGCATCCTCTCGAGCCCGTCGAGGGGTTCGCAGCGGCTCCGTACTGACTCCGTATGATCTCTCCACACTCCGCTCCACCTAGCTCGGCTCCGACGCCGTCGCCGTCGCCGTCGCTCACTTCGAGCCATGCCTGACCGAGCCCGCCCTCCGGGATCGACCGCCGTGGGCTCCACGTCTGATCTTGCGGACATGGCCGGCGCGGGGGCTCTCGGTCGCGCGGTCCTCAGGAAGACTCCTTCGCTTGACGTCGGATTGATACTGAGAGGCAACACTTTGCTTACTCTTGGAGCCCATGGAGCTCCAAGCCGAAAGAATCGTGTCGTACGAGTCTGAGCTCACGTCCACGCTCAAAGACGATCCAAAATTCCATAAACCCCATCTTCCCATATTGGCTGAAGCTCATCAGCTGCCTGAACACACGCGAGAACAGAGTGGTTGTTGTGCGCAAAAGGTTGGGTAAGATCCGACGTACCGGTGGTGTAAGTCCAGGAGCTCCACCAGATCCCCGCCGCGTTCATCTGCTGCACAGCGTAGTCGAGCGTCGCGCCGTCCCACATGGCCTCGCCCATGTACATGGGGATGTTGAAGCCATTGCATTGGTCAATAGCGGCTTGGATTCCGGACGCGTACGCCGCCTCGTTGGAAGAGAGGTCGGATCCCATCATGCTGAGGGAGGAGGCACCGTGGTCAGCGGATGCGATGCACGGCGGTGGTCGGCCACACTCACTTGTACTCGTGCATGGAGTACATGACGTTGGTCCAGCCGTGGGAGCTCGGGTCGGCGGAGACGGACTCCATCTGGGTGTGTCAGCGGGAGTCTAGGCCGGGAGGCAGGGAAGACGGGGCAGAGGTAGTGGCGGTGCCACATCCGACGACAATTGATCCCGGGTGTGGCACTCGACTCTTTCCGCCGCTTCACGGACGGAGCCGCGACCGACTCACGATGAGCAGCCTGTTGGGGTCCTTGGCGCGGATGGCGTTGTACATGGCGATCTGGAGGATGTCGCCGGGGCTGCCAGTGACCTCGTTCATGACGTCGTACCCGGCGATGGTGGTCTCTCCGACAAAGTGCTCGGCGATCATGCCCCAGAGCTCTGCGGCCTCGGCGCGCTCGGCGTCACCGGCGGATCCGGTCTCCCTGGGGTGGGTCAGCAACGATGCGATGTTGATCGGTCGAGCGCCAGTGGCCGTCACTCACGAGATGGTAGAATAGTCCGAGGTGCCCTGACCGACCTGACCCTCCCAGATGTGGTACACTGGGATGACGTAGATACCCCTCGACTTTGCCTGTGCGACTGCCCAGTCGAGTCGGGAAAAGTCGACGTTGCCAGAGGAATCGGTGATGTACGACCCGTTGCTCCACTTGAAGTTGCGGTAGCTGAATGGCAGTCGGACGAGGTTGAATCCGAGGCTGGCAATGTTGTCAAAGTCGGAGGAGACGAGCCAGTTGTCCTGCCAGACGTTCATGAGGGCTTTGGTCTGGTCGAGGCCGAAACGGCTTTCGAGGGTGACCTGAGCCTCACGGTCAGAGTTCCCAGACTCGTCAGAGATGCCGCACATCCAGTCCTCGAACACGAGCCAGCCGCCGAGGTTGGTCCCGCGGAGGACGACCGTGTTGCCGTTGCCGTCGACGACCTTGGTCCCGGACGTCTTGAGGTAGCCAGAGGTGGAGCCGGAGCCGGCGGACACGGTGGCCGAGGACGCAGACGAGGCGGCGGAACCGGTGGCCGAGGCGGACGCGGATGCCTTGCCAGAGGTGGAGGATCCCCAGGCGGACACCGAGGCGGACGCCGAGGCGTAGGCAGAGGCCGACGTCACAGATGCGGACCACGCCGACGACGACGACGACGACGACGACGACTTGTTCTTCTTGGAGCTTGAGCTCGAGCTGGCACTCGCGGAGCTCGAAGAGGCGTGCCCTCCAGCGAGGAGGTCGGCCCCGAGCCCAGACGCGGATGCGGAAGCAGAAGCGGAAGCGGAAGCGGTGATGCTGGCGGTGGCGTTGGCGGTGACGTTGGCCGAAGCGGTGGAGTTGAGCGAAGCGGTGGAGTTGAGCGAAGCGGTGGAGTTGAGCGAAGCGGTAGAGTTGAGCGAAGCAGTGGAGCTCGGGTAAACCGATGTGGTCGAGTTCGAGCCGACCTCTTCGCAGCCGACTTCGCCGATGTAGCATTCCTCGTACTCGGGCTGGTCGGAACAGTCGGAGGCAGAGGCAGAAGCCGCCGAGGCGGTGGTCGAGGCGGTGACAGAGGCGTCGAGCGAGGCGGGGGCGGAAGATGCCGAGGCAGACGCGGACGAGTTGGACACGGACGCGGAAGCCGAAGCAGATGCGGTAACGTTGGTGGAGACAGCTCCAGAGAGAGAAGTCGAGTTCGAGGCCGATGCCGAGGGAACGACCGCAGATGTGGCCGACGCCAACGCCGCCGACGCCGACGTCGTCGCGTCACACGACTCGACCTCTTCCGCATCGACAAAGTCCCATCGCTGGTTGGTGTTGTCGGAGAAGCACGTCCAGATCTGGATGTGGTTCCCGGTGGCACTGCTCCCGTCCGTGAGGTCCCAGCACTTGTTCACGCCGCTCCACTTGATGTTCTCCCCCGTGGCCGCCGTTGAGGGCGCGAACGCCTGGTTGCGGTTGTTGGCGTAGCATCCCCAGAGCTGGAGCTTGTTGCCGTCATAGTTGTTGCCGTCTGTGATGTCGACGCACATGTTGGTGGCCGTGTTGACGAACGTGCCGCCGTTGTACGTCCAGACGATGTCGTCGGCCGTGTCGCAGTCAGAGGTGACGATGGCGGATCCCTCGGTGGTGCCGCCAGCGGCGAGACAGAGGGAGGGGAAGGAGATGGGGGAGATGGTGTAGTTGTTGCCCGACACGGGGGAGACGGCGCCGACGCCGACGCCGACGCTGCTGGCGACTAGCGCGAGCAGGGCGAGGGTGCGAGTCATCGACATGTCGACGAGGTGGTGAAGCGGGTGTGGGGGTGTAAAAGAATGTGAAGGTGGTTTAAGAGTCGGCGACGATGCGGTGCGCGCGTGCACGGGTCGGGTCGTAGACAATGCTACTCGGGTGAGACGCAACTGGCCAGCAGTAGGTCTGTGACGGGTTCGAGGAGGATTAGGATGGCCCGAGTAGAGTAGAGAGCGAGTCGAGGATGAGGATGAGGATGAGGACGAGAATCAAAAGAATGTCGGGGGGAGGGGCGAAGGGGATCAAGGGGGAGGTTTGATCGACCGAGAGAGACAGAGAGACAAGAGGAATGATGGGAAACGGTTTGATGGTGAGAGGAATGACTTTGGTCTGCACAGACCCGCTCGCCGCTCGGGCCTGCTGATGCCTGATCCCTTTGCACAGGTGTGCACCTCTGCACCTGTGCATCAGCCTAGGCTCGAGCCTTGGCCTTCGCCGCCGCCGCCCTGTGCTCTCCTCCTCCTGTGCGTGCATGCTCCTCGTCATGCACAGGCGTCTGCGCTTCGTCTGATTGCTCGGACCAACCCACGCGCCATCTCAACACGCACACCGACGCGCTCAAAGGGGAATGTGGCGGGGCGCGGCCCAGGGATATTCAGGGCCTGGCGCGTCTTCCAGCCATCCCGGCTCTTGCCTGGCGCCGACTTGGGCAAGAAGCGCCGGTACGGTCCAGGGCGACAAACCAACCTTGTCCTCACGACTCGTTCTCTTGGCAAGTCACAAGTCACATAGCGGCGCGTGAGCGGTGAGCCAGGCAGCCAAATCGTGGCGTGGCGCGGCGTGGCGTGGCTCGCCGTCTCGCCATAATAAACCCGACCCATTCGCGGCCACCTCGTCATCGACTCTTCGATTCCACTCATCCCGTGTCGTCTCGTTTCGTTTCGTCTCGCCATAGTCATTGTACAGTCCAAAGTCTTGCGCTCCACAAAAGGCTCCAAGAAAAAAACTGTGACAACCCTTCCGCGATGATCAAACCCAAGGACCCACCATTCCCCTGATCATCCCGTACAGAGTCAAAAACAAAACCCTCCCTCACCCGCGCCGACTCGGGCCGGTCGACGGGATCAAAATGTGCCTCGTGGCGGTTTTCTCCTGACGTTTCAGATGGTTTGCGAGCGGAGGTCGCCGCGGTTACCTCGTGGGGCCGAATACTTACCAAGTCAACTTGAGACGGAGGGGAGCCCCTTGATGTGACCCCTCGTTTCATCGACTGATGGCTGCACCGCATGAGGAGCAAGACGAGGAGGAGGACGGGATGTGTGTGGAAAGTGAATCAACTTCAAACAACCCAACAACGCAACGCAGCCATCACAACAACGGTATCCAACAACGACAACAAACACCCACGCAGGCATGTCGCCCGCGGCGCTGCTTCTCACACTACCAATCCAACTCCTCCAAGGTCTCACCGTCCATCCCGCGCCATCGCTATTGCTGTTCCCACTCCCAGTACTTGTTGCTATCGACCTCCTTTCACCAGAGAAGCCGAAGGACCTGGTATACCAGGCGAGACATCCATCCCTCCTTGAGACGCATCGCGGGATCGCAGGATCGCAGGATCATTCCTCGCCCCCGCCTCGTCCTGCGGCCAAGACAACGTGAAACGGCTCGACCACGTCCACGTCGTGCCCCCATTCGCAGTCGCACGACTCACTGCTACTTATCTCTTCACCATCAACTTGTTCCTCCTCTTCTCACGTCGCTCGCGCATATATTCGCACCCGGTCCGGCGGTTCATTCCCGACTCCCACCACACCTCCCACATTCCCACGCAGGCTGGACCTGGCATATCCCACTTTCCTCGACATTGTCACCATCACTAATCCGCTCGACCGCTCCAACCCTCTTGACGTCTTGACGACCCGTCACCGTCATCATGAACATGCCATTCGGCTCGTTCGACTGGATATGTGAGCCTCCTCATACATGTGCTCCCTCGATCCCAATCAGACCCGCTGGGTGCTCCCTCCACCCAATCGGCCCCGCTGACCCGCCCAGGCAGACACGCCCCCCTGCCCCAGTGCAACCTCTTCTTCGCACAGCTGTACAACGGCGACCCGCCGTACTTGACCAACCTGTTCCCCAACTCGTCCGACTTCTTCTCAACGTACGATGTGGTGAGTCGAGTCATCCACTGCGGAGCATCGATCATCGATTCACCGCGAAGTCGAATCGAGCTCATTCGGACAGACATCAAGTAGTGCTCGAGGGGATAACAACGTACTCGCCGCGGCCGGAGACGCCGGGACGGGCGTGGGCGCCGACTGCGAAATACCACATGTCGGCCATCGGGGAAGCATCGGCGATGTCGGTGAGTCCGGCGCAGCCCAGCGCCGATCCCAACGCATTCATACTCCGCCTATCCCTGCCTATCCTTACAGAATCGCCCTGCCGAGCCCCACTGACACCCCCAGCCCTCATCGTCCTCTCCGTCCTGTCGCTCATCTTCGCCCTCACCCTGACTTACCTCGCCAACCGGCGCGCCGCCGCCGTGGGCCGCATCGAGCTCAAGTTCCTCCTCGTCGCATTC